>JALMGJ010000001.1:50760000-51352500 GCA_023362775.1 Charina bottae | reverse complement strand
TCTGCCTTTTCTAAACCCAGCTTGTACATCTGGCAATTCTCGCTCCATGAATTGCTGGAGTCTACCTTGCAAGATCTTGAGCATTACCTTACTGGCATGTGAAATAAGTGCCACTGTTCGATAGTTTGAACATTCTTTAGTGCTTCCCTTTTTTGGTATGGGGATATAAGTTGATTTTTTCCAATCTGATGGCCATGCTTGTGTTTTCCAAATTTGCTGGCATATGGCATGCATCACCTTGACAGCATCATCTTGCAAGATTTTAAACAGTTCAGCTGGGATACCGTCGTCTCCTGCTGCCTTGTTATTAGCAATGCTTCTTAAGGCCCATTCAACCTCACTCTTCAGGATGTCTGGCTCTAACTCACTGACCACAGCGTCAAAGCTATCTCCAATATTATTATCCTTCCTATACAAATCTTCCGTATATTCTTGCCACCTTTTCTTGATCTCTTCTGCTTCTGTTAGGTCCTTACCATCTTTGTTTTTGATCATACCCATTTGTCCATAGTTCTTCTGGGACCCTATCTACTAACTCTAGTCCCTTAAATCTATTCTTCACCTCCACTGCATATTCCTTAGGAATATTAGTGAGCTCATATCTAACTGATCTGTGGGTCTTCCCTATTCTCTTTAGTCTGATTCTAAATTGTGCAATAAGAAGTTCGTGATCTGAACTGCAATCAGCTCCAGGTCTTGTTTTTACCGACTGTATAGATGTCCGCCACCTTTGGCTGCAAAGGATGTAGTCAATCTGATTTCGGTGTCGACCATCTGGTGAAGTCCATGTATAAAGTCGTCTTTTAGGTTGTTGGAAGAGAGTGTTTGTTATGCACAGTGAGTTGTCTTGGCAAAATTCTATCAGCCTATGTCCTGCTTCATTTTGTTCTCCCAGACCATGCTTGCCTGTAATTCCAGGTGTCGTTTGACTACCCACCTTAGCATTCCAGTCTCCTGTAATGAAAATAACATCTCTTTTTGGTGTATTATCCAGTAGGTGCTAGAGATCCTCATAGAACTGACCTGCTTCTTCAGCATCTGTGGTTGGGGCGTATATTTGGATCACTGTGATGTTAAATGGCTTACCCTGGATTCAAATTGAGATCATTCTATCGTTTTTTGGATTGTATCCAAGCACTGCTTTAGCCACTTTATTATTAATTATGAAGGCTACTCCATTTCTTCTGTGGTCCTCTTGTCCACAGTAGTAGATCTGGTGGTCATCTGATATGAAGTGGCCCATTCCAGTCCATTTCAGTTCACTGACACCTAAAATGTCTATATTTAATCTTGACATCTCACCAATAACCACATCCAATTTGCCCTGGCTCATAGATCTTACATTCCAGGTTCCTATGGTGTGTTGATCTTTAGGACATCAGATTCGTCGTTCACCACCAGCGCCGTCGGCCGCTAGCCATCCTTTCGGCTTTGAGCTAGCTGCGTCATCACATCTGGGGCTAGTTGAACGTATCCTCTGTTCCTCCCCAGTAGCATTTTGACCATCTTCCGATCTGGGAGTCCCATCTTCCGATGGTATACCGATATATCTCTGGTTGTACTGATCCATTTAGTTTTCACGGCAAGAATACTGGGGTGGGTTGCCATTACCTTCCCCAGGGATCATATTTAGTCTGACCTCTCTGCCACAACCTTCCCATCTTGGGTGTCCCTTCACGGTTTAGCTCATAGTTTCATTGAGGTGCTCAAGCTCCAGCACCACGACAAGGTAACGATCTCCTTTGCTGGAGCTTTAAGATTGTAACATAGTATAAATGTAAATCCCTTCTCTCTTTTTATAGTAATTTTATTAAACATTACAATTAAAAAGATAAAAACTAATACAAACTAAAATAAAAAAATAAAAAATAGAAAATGCAGAAAAAAGAAGAAAAAGAAAAAAGAAAAAATAATATAGTAAAGAAAAAGAAAAATATATAAAGAAATGACTTCCCCCTTCATCACAAGTATAAATAATTTTAGTAACTTATCACCTACTCTTAAAATACAACAAATGATCTCTTCTTCCCATATCTCATCTCTTATCTACAAAAATAATTAAAGCCTGTGATGTAATAGTCCTGTAATAGTATGTGGGAATGACCTTGATGGACAAGGGGAAGAGGGGAATGATCATATAATGGGGAGGAGCCTGCAACTGAGTAATTGACAGAGAAAGAAACTTAGAAAAGATCTACCCTAACTGGTCAGGTGGTAAAAAGAGATGGCGGGAGATTTGTACTTTCAGACTTGCAAGATTCTGTTAATGTAGCCTTAGAATAAAGTAGAATCAGCTCATCTGGTTGTGTTCCCTGTCTGATTTACCTGGGAGAGCTGACAAGTCCTGATCAGCAAAAGTCCATTAAGGATTACCAGAGATAGAAATATATCTATTTTAACCTTGATCAAATAAACCAACTTTATATTCTTTCCTTTTACTTTTAACAATCTTGATCTTTAGTCCCCTCAAATAATGTCCTAGACCTTGATTTCTTTTCATTTTTTCTTTATCCCTTCTCACAAAATTCTTCAAAGCTTTAACAAGTCTCTTTTGTAAATCCAATATAGGAAAGTTATCCAGGTCACTCTTTTGGTTTGTTATTTGTATATCCCTTTCAATTATCAGGACATCAGCTGGTTTCATTTGTATGTCAAGTGTATCATCTTTTTCCATATCATTCTTGTAGCCTGTCATTTTTAAACCCACTTTCAGATCAGTCTCAGTCTTGTCTGGTAAAACTTGTTCCTCCTCCATAACATCTTTTAAACACAGTCTATCTATAAGGGCAGACACTCAGACGTCTGGTGGGGAAATGACTTCCGGTGGGGAAATGGTGGACTGAGCAGCTGTGCCCGTGGACTTAGCGGGCAGAGCTGACAATGCAGCAATTTTTTGGGGGCTCAGGCAGGTTTTCCTGAAGCCCAGGAACGTTCTCTGGATAAAGGAGAACACCTGGAATAATCCCATCTGTCCTCTGGATGGCTGCTTGCAGCCAGAAGATTGCAAACAGCATTTTGTATTCAATTGGTAAGAGCTAGCTGGGAGGTGGGGCTGTCATTATTTTCCAAGCCGCGCTGTACCCTTAAAGGGACACTAAGACTGGCCACCTCATTTCTAAATCACTAAATTAATGGTTTTTTTAAAAGTATGTTTAACCTAAGAGAGGCTTTCTACAGCGAGGAAAAGCTGGCTCTCTTGGTGCTTGTCGTTATTTTTGGGATTACTTTTTTTAAAAAATTCTTTTTTACGTTTTGGACTTCATTTTCCTTCCAAATATAAAGGAGGATTGACAGTAAACAATTGTCTTCCTGTTATTATTTCTGTATTAAATTTGAAGATATTGCTTGGGACGGGAATGCCAACAGTTCCTCTTGGGAGGGGCTGGTGCCATGAAACCCGCCTTATTATTAATATCTTTCTGTTTGGATTTTATATGTAAATTATTGTTGTTGTAATTTTATATTTTTAACTTATTGTTGTGAACCGCCCAGAGTCCCCAGGTATGGAGGAGATGGGTGGTGATACAAATTTAAATAATAAATAATAAATAAATAAAATTAGCATTTTCCTATACATTGAATCAGCTGATTTGAACCTTCAGCTTTCTGTTTCTATTTTCCCATGAGAACTGTCTGCCTATCTCACTCTTGATTGTGTAAATACATTCTGGAATTTTTCCATATCTTCAGCTTTCGCTGGTTAAGCTCCTAGGGGGCATTATAATCTAGTGCGTGAGACATGGAAAATTTTAAACAGATTTTTTTCTGACTTCCACCAAGATTTTAAAAAGATTTCTTCTGAATTATACCAAGCTTTTATGCAAGGTATTCAGGACATCGTGGAAAATATGAGGTCTAAAATGTGCCATCAGGTTGGGGATGTGGTGGATGAAATTGAGGAATTCAATAGTAATAGAAATGTTTCTTCTAAGAATGAGATTGGGATTTCTATTGAGATGCTGGATGAAGATCAGATAGTGGAGTTGGAGAAATTTAAGAGAGAGAGAGTGTTCTGCAAGCAATAAGTGAAATTGACTTTCTGGTGGAATGCCATGAAAAAGAAGGGGTCGTTATGTATGGAAGGTTTTTTGAAGAGAAGCTGGAATTTTTGAGGGGGGCAGTTGGGCTGTTTGATTTTTTCAAGAGAAAAGCTCTGTGCACGTTGTGGGGATATGTAAATGCTCTGGTTTATTTTGAAGTGGGATAAGAATTAAAGAATGTTTATCTGGATTGCTTTAAGGGCTTGATGTTATTTGCTTTTAAGGATTTGGATTAAGATTATTAGGGTATAAAAATGTTTATTTGGATGGTTTTAAGGATTTGATTTAAGGCTACTGTTTTGAATTGTTTTTGTTTTTTGGGTTTATAAGATTAAGATGATTAAAACTATTGTACTATTAAGTATAATGGCAGACAATTCATGTGCTTTTTAGTTTGATTTTTATTATAGTAGACAAAAATGTATAGATTAGTAGTAGGAAGGGAATAATTAAATAAGTGTTATCTTTTGGGGGGAAGTTGTTTAGGAGGTCTATATGATTTTTTAAAAATTATTTTAATATAAGGGGGGAGTAACTGTACTTAGTGATTTTTATAATGTGCTAAAGTGGAATGGTTTATAGAAATAATGTGGTTTTGGTTTAATATAGAGTAAGAGATTGATTATGGAAATTTTTGTATATCCTTACTGTTAAAAGTTGGAAGTCACATCTTTCTGTAATTTTGAAAAAAAAAAGATTCTCTTGTGTTTTCACACCTTTTTAGTTCTTAGTTCTTTTTTCTTTTTTTGGTAGTTTTTGTTTTTTTCGTAGCTTTTATCCTTGTCTTGAAACTTAATAAAATTCTTTAAAAAAAAAAAAAGGGCAGACACTCTTAAACTTACTTCTGGGTCCATTGTTCAAAAACATCCAATCTTAAAGTATTCGGCTCCATTCTGAATTAGTAAATCAAGTTTAAGTGTTCTTCTCCTTAAATTGTAATCTTTAGTTCCTTCTGGTTCCCTCTAGTATCCAACCTTCAAAATCCCATCCTATCATTTTTTTTAAAGAATTCCAAACAAAAGCATTTTCGCACAGGAAGGATTCTTAAAATTAATTTCAAAATCTTATTTCAAATCCATCTGGACCCTTAGTCGGTTTGTAACTTTCCAAAATCAATGCTCTAATCACCCTTTTACTGTTTATTCCTATATACATATACATACATATACATACATACCTTAAACTTGTATTTAAAACTTCTTTCACTAAGCATTGAAGGAAACTCATCTGGTGCTGTAAAACTTGCCACTCCAAAGGTTCCTAATAGCTAAAAAGCAGTTAACAAGCAATTTCCAAAAGTGATTAGAAAAGGAAGTATGCGAACCCTGTGTGCATAAAGGTGCTGACCACAGTATGAACGAAGATGATTCTCCCTAAACTCCCAAAGCTCTAAACCCAATGGAGACCAGTATCTTGTGGTCTCCTCGTGAGGAGCAAGTGTATGGAGCACTTTGTGGGTGATCTCAAGTCCTCTCCTTGTCTGGAGAGGAATTACAAAGAGCCCGTTTTCTCACCGACTCTTCATTCCGCCACGGTAGTTGGCTCCGCTTTTAGCAGAGCTGTCTTCAGTTTGCCATTTGTTCCTTGGAAGTCCTATAAATTTCAATCCTTTCAACCACATATTTTCCCATTATTCCACCTGTATATTATAAGCAAAATTTTTAGCCCACTTTATCATACATTCTTTCACTTGTTCTTCTGTTTCAAATTTCAATAAAGGTTTATACATTTTAGCAATTACATGTTCATTTATTCTTGCAAATCTTGTATTTATTCTATATACTTTATCAATTTCTGCCTCTGTATCCTCCTCATACCAATCCAAAAAAATTGCTAAAGCTTTAATAAACTTTTCTCTAATATCTTCACTAGAATCCTCTGGGATTGCTCTATCTCAATCAAAATTCCTTCTCTCTCAATTCCAATGGAGCCATATTATATAATCCTCTTTCCAACTCTCTGTCTATAACATCTATCTAACTCTCCAGAATTTCCACTTTGTCATTAATATGTTTTACATCTCCAGACACATGTTTTACAGAGCTTTCTATCTTCTTAACTTTTTCTTTCATCTCCTCTTTCTTAGTTTTACAAGTCTTTCATCCATTCTTTTTTCAAAAGCTATCAATTTAGTATCAAGCGATTTAGTCAATTTAGTATCAAGTGATTCAGCTAACTTACTGCCCAGTTCCTCAAACATTTTCTGAAGAAAATCTGGTGTAATTCCTCTCTCTGCAGGTCGCTTTAGTGATCCTCTTCTCCCCTCTGCCTTTTTGCCACTTTTTGAACTCCTCCAGAGTCTTCCTGACTGACTTTCTGCCATATCTCTGTTACATTTAGAAGACTCTATGAGTTGCGAAGATGAAATTATAATATCTTGCCAGTTTTGCAACCTGATGTTTTCCTAATAACTATGACCATGGTTGCATATTGATAGAACAGCTGGATCGGGGAATGGGAAAATAAAAATACAAGAAGAGACAAGATCCTGTAGAGCTTTAATTTGGGGTCAGGGAGGGGAGTAATGACTGGTTTGAGCTTGGGAGATGGGATGAAGCACATGGGCATCTGCAGTGGGGAAAGTTGGCAAGCAAAAAAAACGTGTGCCATGAGGCAAAGACCTCAACTTACTTTTAGTTCATCAGATGTTGAGATTCAACTAAGCAAGGACAGAATTATGTCATGATGTCACCAAATGCAGGGTTTGCAGAAGTGCAGTGATTCAAAAGAAAACACCAGCTTAGTTGCAATTTCAAAAAAACTAGAGCAGAGTAAGAAAGAAACTGACTCAGTTCCTTCCAAAAAAAAAAAAAATGACAAGTCCAAATCAAATCACAAAGTGGTGCAAAGCAAATCTGTGGAAATGCTCTCACTGAAAACTGAGTACATCTCACAGGGAACTGAGTTTTCTCTTTCCTTTTTTAAAAAAGCATTGCAATAGGAAAAATGAAAGGAATATATCTAAACTGATTAGTGTAGCCAAGTGCCAAGGAGAGTGTTTCAGAATTTTCCAATTATTGTTTAGAATTTTTTTCAATATAACTAATTTAAAGGTACAGTTCTGTTCCATATAGTAGCAGGCCAATGTAAAATGAACGGAACAGAAAAGAGGGGACTTTGAATGTGAAAATTTTGACAAAGCAGCCACATGAAATCTGAGTTCCATTCTCTGTACCAGCAGCTGTTAGAAAAAAGCATTCAAGGTTGACCACTATTACAGTTTAGATTTCTGAAAGATCAAGCGTGTGTATGCATGTGTGTGAGAATGTGCATGTTCACTAATGGTAATCAGATAGCTGTTCCACTGTAACAATTTTACTTTAAACACAAACACACATGCACAACTTGTGTAGCATTGAGAAGTTCAGGCAGTCTGGATCTGCCAGAAGTCTGAAGAATAGTTGGAGACGTAATGCAGACAGTAAATCTCAGTTATGTGCTCCCAAATAGTCATGGTTTAAAACAGAATTACTAATAACATAATATTTTTCAGATTTAAAAAAATCCAGCTTTTTTACTTTCACCCCTGATTTTCTGATTAGAGATTATATCATGCAGAATATAGCCATTTTATAGAAAAACACTAAATGTGCTTCAGCAATTTCAGGAATAACCAGGTAGCATGAGCCACACAGTGAGGTATACAGCGAGACACAAATAGCATGACAGTGTTTAGATCTCTATTCTCTTTGAATTCCGTTCCAACTATGCTGGATTAATCTTTTCTTCTATAGGGAAAAAAAACTTCCAGTAACAAGGAGGAGGAGAAAGTCTTCAGTATATACCCAGAATAAAGCTACATTTTAAGGGGATTACTGTGGTGAGCAAATGTGGGTTTAATTCCTCTAGCTGGATCTTGGAATCCCTCCAGCTAAGACTGCCAAGTGACCAGGGAAAAAATATCTGACCTAGAAGAGGTTTTATTTTGTTTTTGTTTCAGGCTAGTTGCCAGAAAAACAAGAGGAAGAAATGTTTTTCCCCATTTTGGTTATCTTTTGTTTAAAGCTGTACCCTTTAAGAGAATAGACAGGTTTTGCATCAAGCTTGGCATCAGGACATGCCTGATACTACTAGGCTCCATTCCCAAGGCAGACCCAAGCACCACCTTGGTTGCCAAAAACTTTAGTTGGCAGCCCTCCTTCCAGCCTTGAGTACGTGTTACAAGTCCAGATGTCAACATTAAAGAACACTCTGTTCTATAGAAGCAAAAGTAATGGCATGTCAGAAAATACACAGATTGAGCATTTCTGGCTTTTCCCCCTTTTGTAGTTTCTGATTGGATTCTTCTTCCAACTCTAATGTATTGTAGGAGGGTTGACCAAAAGGATTCCTTTCTTCCAGCAAATCTTTGTCCTACAGTTTCTATCATATTTTTAATGCTAGCAGATAATGCCTCTTAAGTCATGACAAAGAGGTGTGACTTCATTTCAGTAGCCAAGAAATGGACTCAGATGGTAAGTGATTATCTTTCTTCTCCTCGAAAACTGTGGAGACTTGTTTTTCTTGTCAGTCTGGGATGAGAAACAGACAGTTATTTATGGTCTCTGCCAAGAACCCTATGAGACTGTGGGTTCCTCTAGAGTTCCAGTGAGATACAGCAATCTGTTGAGTTTGTTAATACTGTGGAACCTCTTATATTAAACCCATCACCATCCCCTATGCTTTTATCACAGAACCACCATTACTAATCTCTACTGATCTCCTTCCAAAAGATCTCATAACTACTAGTAATACAAAGGAGCACACTCCCCTAAATACCAAGCATGAACTACCATAGTGTGAGATGCTCCGCTCCGTTGCCCCAATACTCGTTTCTCTCACGCAAATTGACAGACACAATTTTGCTAAGCAGTAAACGGTTTATTAGAATGCAAGAAGGTTGGCACGAAAAGAAAGACTTGAATGAATTAATAGAGCATGATTCTGTATTTTTAAACATTACTAGCCCCATAGAATTCTCCCCTGCCCATTGTCCAGTTTTCTCCGCCTTGTTTCGTGTTCCTGGTTCCGGGTGCTCAGACAGCCATTATCGTTGATGTGTACTTGAGTGTTCAGGGTTGGTGTGAATGAGTCTCCGCATTGAGACGCTTGCCTCTCTCGCGTCGGTTTCTTTTCCCCCTTAATCCACATAATCGTCTGTCTGAGTGGCAGGACTCTGCTACAGTTCTGACATGCTAATACCCCTTTTTGTATGCTTTCCGGTACGTATAGCTTCCCGTCTTTCCACCACAACCCATTGCTTTCTTGTAATGTTTGATTATTCTCCCCCCACCATAGGTCTGTTATTGTCTCTGTCCGCAATTCCTTCTCTAATGCATTTTCCTCAGTGTTTTTTCGAGAGCAGCTATGTGTGATAGCCGTGTTACCCTCCTGCCTGTTTCGGGTTTGTTGTTCGCTCTGTGAGTTTTCTGGGCTGTCTGGTAGTAAGGTTTCGATGATGTCCTCAGCCTTACTTTCGTGTTGCGGAAGGCGGGACAATGCATCGGCCAAGTAATTCTTTCCCCCCGGGAAGTATTTCAATGTGAAATTGAACCTGCTGAAGAACTCAGCCCAGCGAAGCTGCTTTGGGTTCAATTTCCTGGGGGATTTTAGTGCCTCTAGGTTTTTATGGTCTGTCCATACCTGGAACGGTATGGGCGACCTTTCTAAGAGGTGATGCCAGGTTGCCAAAGCGTGCCGGACAGCGAACACTTCTTTCTCCCACACATGCCATCTTTTTTCCGTTGCGCTGAATTTTTGGAGATATAGGCACAGGGTCGCAACTTGTTGTCCCCGTCTGCCTGTAGTAATATGGAGCCTACGGCATTATTGGATGCGTCTGTATGAATTATGAACGGTTTCTCAACCTCTGGATGTTTTAGTATAGGTTCCGCTGTGAATAGCGCTTTTAATTTGTCAAATGCTTCTTGGCATTCGGGGGTCCATTTAATTTTTGTGCTAGCTTGTTTTGGGCTTGCGTCTTTCCCCTTGCTTTTTGTTTTCAATAAGTCTGTTAAGGGCAGTGCAATCTGTGCAAAATTATGAATGAACTGCCTATAGAAATTTGTGAACCAGATGAACGCCTGCAGTTGTCTGCAGGTTCGTGGGGGTTCCCATCCTAGTACAGCTTGCACTTTTGCGGGGTCCATTTCTATCCCATTGTGTGAGATACGGAATCCCAGGAAGTCTAACTTTTCTTTGTGAAATTCACATTTAGCTAACTTTACGTATAATTTGGCTTCTAATAGCTTTTCCAGTACACCTCTCACCAATTTTACGTGATCTTCCATCTTCTCAGAGAAAATTAAAACATCGTCCAAATACTGTATACTATGACTCCCTGATACAGGAATTCGTATAATACCTCGTTAATTAATTTCATGAATATTCCTGGCCCTCCTGCAATCCCGAACAGGAGGACACGGTATTGAAATGAGCCCAGGGGGCAGTTGAATGCCGTTTTCCACTCATCCCCCTCCCGTATGCATACTCTGTTATAAGCTTCTCTCAAGTCCAATTTAGTGAAAATTTTGCCCTTGGATAATTGTGCCAACATGTCCTTTAGTAACGGTAGGGGGTACTGGTTTGTGACTGAGATGGCATTTAGTCCCCTGTAATGCGTGCACAGTCTTAATGACCCGTCTTTCTTCTTCCGGAAAAGTACCGGGGCTGTTAGGGGGGAGTTCGCTGGCTCTATGAAGCCACGTGCTAGATTCTTGTCAATGAATTTGCGTAATTCTTGCAGTTCTCTCTGGGTCATTGCGTACATTTTGGGTTTGGGAAATGTAGCTCCTGGAATTAGTTCGATTGCGCAGTCTGTTTTTCGGTGTGGGGGGGTAATTGCTCACATTCATCTTCATCGAAAACCTCTTCTACGGGGATATAATTAACCGGAATGGTTGTTTCCTCCCCAGTCGATACCTCCTCCCCTTTTTCAGTCCCTGCTGCCCCTGGCTCTTTGCAGTCTATTGCCTTGGTATTATAATCGCCCTGGTATTTCCCATCGATGAATTCTATTTCTCCTGACACCCAATCAATACGGGGGTTCCTTTCTCTGAGCCATTTTAAGCCTAATACGATCGGTTGAGTTGAGTTGGGGGCCACAATAAAGCGTAGAGTCTCTATGTGCGTGCCTACTGAATCCTTACTGCTTCCGTGAAGTGTCCCACCGGCCCCCCTTTCATTTCTGACCCATCGAGTTGGCAAAATGTGATGGGTGTTTTTAGTTTAAATAGTTTTAGTCCCAGTTCAGTTGCTACTGATGGGTACATTAAACATCTAGAGCACCCAGAGTCCAGCATTGCTGCCCCTAAGAATTGTTCCCTCCCATCCAAAGTTTCAAGTTTTACCTTGACTTGCATTGTGGGGCAGTCTCCAGTCATCATCAAGTCGTTGTGCCCTTTTTTAAAGGCCTGTCCCGTGGCGCACTTTAGGGCAGACCGTTGTCGTTTCCCGCCGGCACAAATTCCTCATCTGTAGACTCATCCGTGGTTGACTCTGGTTCTGCATATTTTTGTCTTTCGGTGGCTGCCTTCGCTGTTGTCTGCTTGTATGTTGGGGCTTTGTGGGGTTTTTCTCCCGTTCTAATTTTCTCCACTTGTTGATTGCATTTGCTTATTCTGTGTCCCTCTCTTCCACATTTGAAGCATAATTTATTTTTAGCCCTTCTTTCTTTTTCTTCTGCCCATGGTTTTCTGTCGAAGTCTCTTTTTTGAGGGTATTGGCTGGTGTATTGGGTTCTCCCCGCATGTTGAAGCTGACGGTATGATCGTACGTGCAATTTCGTGCTTTCTACTTTCCCTGCTAGCTGAATCCATTCGTCTAATGTCTCTGGGTCTCCCCTTCCTACCGCCATGTCTACTAATTCTGGCCGTAATCCCATTTGGAAATATTCCACCCGGAACGATTCTGGCCAGTTTGGTAGATGGCTCACCAGTTTTTTAAATTCCAGTGCATATTCCGCAACAGTGCGGTGGCCTTGTCTTAATCTCTGGATTTCCATTTTCGCTGACATTCGGGACAAGGTGTCCTCGAATTTGCTGCCTCCCCAATGAGAAAGTTTGAGACGTATCTCACTTTCGCCTCCTCGTTAAGGAAGAATCTCTCCGACTCTTCCATGAAGCCTCGCACATGGTTTAAAAAACATGCCAATTTTTCTGGGTCTCTGTCAAATTTTGTTTTTAGCTTGGTTACGATTACAGGTTTATTTTGCGGGTATAATGGCAGGTTACTCACGTTGCTGGTTTGCCCTGGTGGCTCTCCTGCCCCTTCCATTTCTCCTTCCTCTTCCTGGTCACTTTCCTCTGTGCTCTTGAAGTCGGAAGAGATGGTGGACGAACCTGGTCCTCTTTTTCTGCACCCCGATTTCTCTCTCGGTGTTGGGGTTTCCGCAGTAACTTTTCCAATGCAGCTTGTATTGCCATTAATTTTAAGTCCATGTTGTCCAGCCCCGTCTCCACACAAGATGCTCTGGCCTCTAGTGCAGCGATCCTTTGAGACTGGGAGATTCTGGATTTGGCCACTTGCTTTCCCGGCCCTGGGTTCATGCCGCCCCCGACTCCTAGTGGCCACTCTGCCGTCTGGCTTTGGGTGCATGGTGCAGGGGTTTGGGGGGGTTCATGCGTCTCCTTTCCCTTGGTTTTCTTTCCTTTTCTTTTCCCCGTTACCTCATTGGGACCCTCCGTCACTGGATGTGCTTCTCCTGTCATCTGTTCCAAGGAGGTGCTGGGTATGGCTTCGTCTGTGGTCAGAGTTGATGCTCCGGCTTCTTCCATGTTCTGTTTTGTTGAGCGCGAACCACGACCACCTGACATTGTGGAGCCGATCGTCGACCGTGAGACCCTCTGGCGTGTGCCGGTGCGGTCCCGGGAAAATCGACTTTTGGTGATTCAAGTCTTTATGTGAGGTGCTCCGCTCCGTTGCCCCAATATTCGTTTCTCTCACGCAAATTGACAGAAACAATTTTGCTAAGCAGTAAACCGTTTATTAGAATGCAAGAAGGTTGGCACGAAAAGAAAGACTTGAATGAATTAATAGAGCATGATTCTGTATTTTTAAACATTACTAGCCCCATAGAATTCTCCCCTCCCCATTGTCCAGTTTTCTCCACCTCGTTTCGTGTTCCTGGTTCCGGGTGCTCAGACAGTCATTATCGTTGATGTGTACTTGAGTGTTCAGGGTTGGTGTGAGTGAGTCTCCGCATTGAGACGCTTGCCTCTCTCGCATCGGTTTCTTTTCCCCCTTAATCCACATAATCGTCTGTCTAAGTGGCAGGACTCTGCTAAAGTTCTGACAGTGGACACAAACCACTCAAGGAAAATGTAAAAAAATAGCGGAGTTATACATATTTAGAACATTTTCCTTGAGTGGTTGTATTTTCACTGTTCACTCCCTTTGCTTTAGTGCACAGTTAATATTCTTTGAAAATGCTGGAATCCCCTCAAAGGTTTACATTAAGACTGGTATCAGTGTCCCCTTTTGGTACCCCACTACAATGGGTTCACACAACATACTAAACCAAATTGTAGTTGGCTGGATTGGCTTAACATGCTGTAGAAGCTAATCTTCATAACAGGCTCCACTTTTAATATTTTACTGACTATGTTCTTACCACATGCTAAACTACAAACTACTTAGGTTCCATTAACCTAATGGAGGATGTAAACCCAGCTAATGTGGGTTACTTTATGGTTCAGTGTGTCTCATGGGAAACCTTGAAAATTGGCCTGAATGAACCATAGTTCATTTAACCATGGGTAAGTACGCAGTACACACCCAAAGTGTTTCCCCATTTCTTATTCTTAATCTGGCCTGATTCATACGACGCATTAAACTACAATGTAGTTTGTTTGACTTTTGTCTTAGTGAATATAGTAATTGTGATTTCTAAGGCATCATTTGTGGCTTAATGTATTGTATAAACCCATCCAGTTGTGCATTCAATAAAGCAGCGGTCCCCAACCCTTCTGGCACCAGGGACCGGTCGTGGAAGAAAATGTTTCCACAGACCGGGGGGGGGGGTGTTTGCAAGCGGGAGCCAATCGCGTGCACCAGGGGGTGGGGTTTGCAGGCGGAAGCCAATCACATGCACCGGGGGGTGGGGTTTGCAGGCGGGAGGCAATTGCGCGCAACGGGTTGGGTAATCGCGTGCACCGGGGGCAGGGTTTGCAGGAGGGAGCCCCGCGGCCCACTTCCTAATAGGCCGCGGCCCACTAGTGGGCTGGTGCCCACAGGTTGGGGACCTCTGCAATAAAGGATGGTTAAAAATAATAATTGCTTAACATGCTGTAAAAATTCAGTTTCTTTATGATTCTGAATAAAATTAGAAAAGGATAAAAAGGAAGAAAACGATACCATAAATTAGACGATGTGAAAGTCACAATGTATCAGTGTAAAAACCAATGATATTTAGAACTGAGCATTAAATAATGGATGGTTTTGTAGAACATGAAATGACCTGTTCCAACAGAGAAAATACTGCTGGAAAAAAGCAAGGGAGTAATTTGGGATCACACCAAGCCTTTTTCCTGAGTACAGAAAACAGAAAGCCTGTCACGTTGTGGCTGCGATGTTCCCTTTTAAATTTTATTTACTTAAATCATCATTGTGCACTTGATCCCCTTTGTGCCTTCAGGATGTAACAGGCTCCCTATTCACTGCCAAACAGGTGTGGTTATGTTCCTGGCAGCAAATGAGAAGCCAAGGGAGTCACCTGCAATGTTGGCAAGGAAAAAAAATCTCCACCTGCAACCAAATTGTTAAGGTGAAATATTAAAAAGAGAGAGAAAAGATGGGTGGTTGGCTAAATATATCAGAGCAATGTAAATATTGGCGTGGTGCTTGTATTTTCTTTGTGCTATTAATTTTTATTTATTTATTTGTCCAACTTCTATCACCATTGTTCACAATCACAATTGTCTGTTACCAAAGACTGCTCGATAAAAAATGAGAAGAAGTTTGTGCATGAACCTTTTCTATATTTCCCAACAAGGGTTCATTTTAATTTCCCAAGTAAATAAGCAAGTTGCAAAAAAAAAAAACATACACAATTTTACCCTGCAGCAATTTATGTCTACTTTCTATATCGTATGAAATAATTGTTCCATGTTACTCTCTGCTGATCAGAATGCACCAGTACTTGTCTAGTAGCAAGAACCACATCTTAAAAAGGATTCAGTTGAAAGAAGTCCAACTTCTTCCATTCTTCCAATCTCTTCCACAGTTACTCTTAAATATTCCAATCATGGCTGTAAATTTCTCTGATTTTCTTAAAAACACCTCTATTTTTCTTTTCTTGCTATTTTTCTCTATGAGTTGACATTCTTGATTGGGATAACTTTCTCTGCCCTTTCTTGCTTGACACTGAAAGTCTATGTTCAGTGTTGTGATGGCTTTTCTGAAAGCTATTTGGATCTTTTCTTCTTTGAAATTTTGGGAACTTTTTTTTCTGGTTCAGTTTTCATAGTTTCTCTTATCTAGACCATAGTTCCTTGGGTTTTCTTTCATAAAAGTGTACGGAATCTGTTTCTCACATTGATATTATATTCTGACTGAATGTTCCCCAGGCCCAAGCTCAGAACTTCTAGCACACTTACTCTCTTTAATGTTCTCAGTTTAAACCATGCATTTGTTATTAATAATTCTACTATCTGCACCTAGAATTGTCCTGTTGATTGGATTGCATTTCTCCACCATCAGTTCTCCACCATTTCTCCACCATCAGTTTCCTATTATATCTGATTGTTTGTTTATTAGATTTCTACTCTGAGTGAGATGGGCGGTGAATAAATTTGATAAATAAATAAATAAATATTCCATATTTTCTCTTTTTTAAAATCATTTTACTAAAAGTTTTTAAAAAGGAAGATAAAAACTAATACAAACTAATAAAAAGTAAGAAAGAAAAAAGAAAATAAATAAATCAAAGAGAAAGCTGAAAGGACAAGAAAGGACAAAAAGAAAAAGAAAAAGAGAAAAGAAAGAGAAAAGATACAAAGAAGTGGCTTCCAATCTTCTTTACAGCAGTTATAAGTACAATTATAAATTTACCTCTTACTCTATGGTTACAACATAACTCTCTTCTTTCTATAATCTATCCTGTCTAATAATCAAAACCATAAATCATAAGTTCGTTTTTTTTCTGTTTTACGCATAAGGGGTTTCCAGTCAGCAATAAACATAGATATTATCTTTCCTCTATCAAAGAGGTCAATTTGGCCATCTCAGTGAGTTCCATCATTTTCACCAACCATTCCTCCATTGTAGGTGCTGCTGAGTCTTCCCATCTTTGTGCATACAATAATCTCACTGCAGTTATCATATACAAAAACAAAGTTCCATGACTTTTTTCCAACTGTTTGTCCATCAGTCCCAAAAGAAAGACCTCTGGTCTCAATTGTATATTAATCTTTAAAATCCTCTGAATCAGTGTATATATTTGAATCCAAAATTTTCTAGTTTTTTTTACACATCCATCAAACATGATAAAATGTCCATTCTTCTTGTTCACATTTCCAGCATGTATTTGAAGTGTCTTTATATATTGTAGGCAATTTCTCTGGTGACATATACCAATGGTACATCATTTTGTAAAAATTATCTTTAAGATTATTGTTGTTCTTCAGTCGTTTAGTCGTGTCCGACTCTTCGTGACCTCATGGACCATAGCACGCCAGGCCTTCCTGTCCTCCACTGTCTCTCGGAGTTCACTCAAATTCATGTTCGTTACATCGGTGATGCTATCTAACCATCTCATCCTCTGCCGTCCCCTTCTCCTTTTGCCTTCAGTCTTTCCCAGCATCAGGGTCTTTTCCAGTGAGTCCTCTCTTCGCATTAGGTGGCCAAAGTATTTGAGCTTTAGCTTCAAGATTATAACATAGTGTAAATTTCAATCCTTTCAACCACATATTTTCCCATTGTTCCATCTATATATTATAATCAAAAATTTTAGCCCACTTTATCATACATTATTTTACTTGTTCAAATTTCAGTAGAAGTTTATACATTTTAACAATTACATGTTCATCATTTGTACATAATTCCATTTCAGACTCAGTGTTACAATGTTTAGTACACTTCATTTCTTCTTTCATAATTTCAGGTTTTTTCTCTGGTTCATTTTTCTCACATTCCATGTTCCAATTGTATGGGTCCTTCTAAAACAAAGTGCTCCTCTTTCAGTAGTGGCACTATCAGTGAGAAGACTGGTCTGGCCATGTCATCACCTCCAGAGCTACTCATGAAAGTTTATTTTTTTTCCCCAATAGCTTGAGTACTGCCTTCCACCCTGGGATTTCATCATACAGCATCCAAGATTGTCTAAATGTTTAAGACATGTCCTCACACATTTCTGGATAACGTTAGGGAAGTGTTTTGCATTGCCTTTTTATGGGTTTGTTTTCCTTCTCTTGGTCGGTTGGCTGTCCTCAAGACCGCAGAGCCCCATCTTCCTCACCTGCATTGGGGATTATCCTGAATTTCACCCTCACTGGCAAAAGTGACCTTAACAAGAGTGTATTTTACTACCAATACTCTCGGGTTCATTGAAGGTACTGAGCCTGTCCACTATGTCAAGGCAGCAGTTCCCTGGGAGGTTTATACATATTCTTTGTTCATATGATAAGATCGTTTAAGATACATTTTTAAAAAAATCCTCAAGTGAGTCATGGAAGTGCCAAGGGAGAAATCACAGGGCATGTTCAGGACTTAGGCCTTGTGCCATCTGAACTCTTCTTAAAAGTGCTTCCAGCAGATTTTTACTGTGCAGACACCCCACCTCATAGACGGAATTTGATGTGGGTGCAAAGAGTATGTTGCCCTCCATTTGTACCCCACTTTTGTTTTACAACCACTTCTTCCATTTTTTTCTTAACATTAAAAAAATATCCACTGAGGAGGGAAAGGTGGAGTAACACTAGGAGCCTCCTTCTTTGGAAATATACTGAATCACCTCATCAGGATGCTACCAGCTGTCAGTCTTAGGAGTTCTTACCCCAGACACCCCCCACCCCACCCCCCGCTTTTAAGGCTCTAACCATAGAATTAAGAATTTCAGAGCTGGAAGAGGTCCCAAGAGGTCACCCAGATGAATTCAAAATCTCATTACCATAATTTCCATGCCACATAATTCATTAGTTTATTATACTGTACTTATATCTGCTGCATGTATATCAACATGACTTCTGATTCAGCTTTTTTTCTTTCATCTGACAAATGGCTATCAAAACCAAGCCAAAACGTGGAATTGTGTTGTTCTTTCTAGCAACACTCAGCTACCATTGAGCAATACATTGAAGAACTGAGGATAAAAAAAGGGAGTGTAATGAACCAGGGCAGCAGCACACATATATCTAGACTATCTCTTCTGAGCAGTCATTGCTTGCCTAAGAAACTTCCGCTCCCCAGTTTGACAGTTATTTTCTGTCAAGTCACAGCAAAGCCATCTTATATCCCTCTGCTGCTAAAATCTCTTCTGACACAAATGAGCTATAATATGGCCTTTGCTTAGTCCTGGCCTCCTCTTTCTATTTCATAAGAGCTGCCCATCTGTCCTTTCCTGGTCACACCCTTGGAAGTAAGGGAAGAGAGTTGCGCAACAGCTTGCCTAGAAAGATCATGTTATGATTTCAATAGAAGTGGGGAGGAAGGATGCAGGGACCAGATGTGCTCTTGTGCAATAGCTATAATCACAGAATTCAAAATGGAGCTTAACAGCACAGCTTTATTTATACTGGCTCAGAAGAAGTCCCATCAAGTGCATTCAGTGAGCCTTGCCCCCAGATATGTCAAAGGCTGCAGTTGAGAGAGTGTGCAGCTGAAGCGTGATTCGGAAATTCTCTGTTTGCAATGATTCTCATGAAAATATGTCTAGTATCTCAAAAGTGCCAGACCTAGTTTGTTCACCCATGATTTATTAAATTATCTACAGTACTGTTGGCTAGGTTTGTACAATATCAAAAACCATAAACCATACTGCAATGTCTTGGTTCATAGCACACTAAAATAAAGACAAACTTTTAAAATTAATTTAGATTTAGATTTAGCCTGCCTTTATTTTGTACAATTCAAGGCAGCATACGTAATGCTCTCTCCTCCTATTTTCTCCACCACAATAACCTTTTGAGGTGGGTTTTGCTGAGAGAGAATGACTGGCCCAAAGTTACACATCTCTCCTTTGTGCTTAAGGGAGTACTAGAACTCATGGTTTCCTGGTTTCTAGTCCAGTACCTTAACTATTACCCTTTATGGCTTAATGTTATACAGTACATGAACACAGTACTAGTGTAATGCAGTGGTTAGAGTAGTGGTACAAAAATGATGAAAGCTAGGTTCAGATCCTCATTCAGCCATGAAGCTCTGTGCATGGGTTAAACTTTTCAGTTTAACCTGCTGGAATTAAAAATTAACCCTAACAAATACAGAATATACAGTACAGGCCATTTCCCAACCTAAACAGTTGGACAAGTAACTTTTTCCAAAGGACGCTGAAGTCTGGAGTTTTGTGGGAAGTGTAAGGAACTGTAAGGAACTTGCCATCTTCATAACACTTCCTAGAACTCTTTAAGAATGGTTTGTTACTATAAAAGCTGTATAAATCTGTTATGTAACTACAATATTGCCAAAATGAAAAGAAAATCATGTTTCATAAGCTTCTTTGTATAGAGTTATAGAACTAGAGAATAGAAGATCTCTTCCTCCAATTATTGCCAGCAGTATTCTCCAAAATCAAGTGGTTTACACCCCGAAGATGTTCATTATGGACAATCCGGACTTACTTTGTCACAATCAAAAGTAGAAAGAGACAAGCTGTGCTGAGTGTTAGACAACAGTAAATAATCCTTTGGTAACTTTAGGAAGTGCTGTATCTAGATCTGCATTTCCCACTATGTTTTTCTTTTGGTATGTTGGGACTAACCCTAAGAATTCCATTAGTCACCATTATAGAAAACAAAAGAAAGACCATAAAGGCAAGGGTAATGCTGTCATCACTTGAAATGAAAATAATTCTGACGTGAGGGTAGGGGAAAGATTTCTTAATCCCTGGACACATGGAATGACATAGGCCCTCTTCCACACCACAGATCAATGCTGCAGCCTTTGTCTTCATGTATCATGGAGTTTCTAGAAGACTTCTGTAGTAGGTTAATCTCTGTCTCAGTTGCTGCTTCAGAGGAAACATTGTGACTACAGTACTGATGGAAACTGCCAACTTGTCCTGACTCTTAGCTTCTCAAATTCCTCCCTTCTTGGATCCAAGGCTCTATACTCTTGCAATTCTTTTTTGTCCTTGTTCTGAAGGATGTACTTTCCAGATAGAAAAATCTGAAGTCCTAATCCATCTGATGGTAATTGGGCCATATGACTATATGCACTTTGTAAATTTGAACTGAATTAGAAAGATGCAGGACTGATGGGGGTTGGGGTTAGGATTAAGGACAAACATAACTCATCTTCTCTTTCCCCACTAAAAAAGGTAAAGGTTCCCCCCGCACATTTGTGCAGTCATGTCCGACTCATCTCCGGTGCTCATCTCCGTTTGTTAGCCGAAGAGCCAGCGTTGTCCGAAGATGCTTCCACGGTCATGTGGCCGGCATGACGCACGCGGAACTCTGTTACCTACCCACCGAAGTGGTACCTATTCGTCTACTTGCATTTGCATGCTTTCGAATTGCTAGGTTGGCAAGAGCTGGGGCTAGTGTGGGAGCTCACTCCGTCACGCGGGGCTAGGGATTCGAACCTCCGAACTTGCGATCTTCCGATCGACAAGCCTGGCGTCTTACCTGCTGAGCCACCACGCCCCCTTTCCCCACTACTAAAGCTCAAATTGTGTAAGACCAGAAGCCTATATACATGGGGACTGAGGAGCAGAAGGGAAACATGCCAAATACCAATTCAAAAAAAAAAAAAACAAGACTAGAAAAACAGAAAACTGAAGACTGTTTTTGTGATCAGAAAGAACAACTTGCTGTAGGACTGAAGAAGGAAAATACATAATCTGACATCATTGATCAGTCAAAGGAATACACGTTCCCGGCTGTATTTTCCATTTGTAGGAATTCTGGGATGGTAGTACCAGAACTCCACGCAGCTTCTTATTAGTATATAGCAGAGTAGAAGCATTCCCATAAACTTGCACAAGGCTTAATCAGTTCAAAACACAAAATAAACACACTTCACACGTTAATGTAAAGTTACATAAAAAAGAGTTTACAATTTTATTGTAACTCACAGTTCCTTAGTAGATACAGTCCATGCCTGTGAGCAATTGGTTCTGACATGAACCACATGCTTCTAATGTGGCCCACCTGGATGGAAGTATGAGCAATGCGGCAGCAGCCATAGCTGCCACATCCTTCTTGGTAGGAGATTCGAGCAGAAAGGGAAAGAAGAGAAGGGAACAGGAAACAGGAAACTGGGATTCAGCCCCTCCCACACAAAGCAAGTAAGATTAGGTTACAGCAGAGGCTGCCTCCTCCTTCAAGCTTGTGTGAGACGTGCTTGGTTGAAACCCGATCTCTAACACCATTATAATCTGCTACTTGTAAATTGACTCAAAAATAATTTGAGGCAAGGTGTACATCTTTCATCATCTAGAAAGAGTGACTACAACTTAGCCACTCTGTAATGCAAAACTCAAATAAATACACATGATTTTTGCTATATTGCTGTTTTCCTTTTATTCTGGTTCTCCAAAAATACCTCAAAAAACCAAGAGAGCTCGGTGTACTTCATCCAAAATGGAAATAAAATGAGATTCTGCTTGGACAGTTCTGTCTTTTTTTAATGCTAGCTTTTCCCTTTCTGGTCCTCAACAGATTCTACAATTGTAGTCAGTGGGAGTAATATAGCCTTGCAGGGGAGGAAATGTTTTTTAAGCCCTTCATGTAATTGTAGGTCGTTATTGCTAAAGAGGTTTCTAACCAGGAGGCGAATTGTCCAATATGAACCAGATCTATATATAGCTGCAGCTCCTAAGGGGGTAAAGCCAAGGATGGCTGTTGTCTGACACAAATGCCTTGAAATGCTGACATAAACCTCAGTCACTTTCTTCATTAATCATTCAAATGTCTGTTTATGGTAGAAGAGAAACCTGACATCAAAGTAGCCTCTGGAACTCTTTATTGCAGATTATCTTAAAGTTCATCATGAGCTGAGTCTTCCAAACAGGCCGCCATATCTCCTTGAAATTCATATTTCAAATGCCTTTTAAATAGTTTCTAGGTCTGAACTCACATAAAAATCTAACATTATTTCAGATGTCAGTTGTTCCATTGCTCACTGCATTAAGTTCTTCACTGAACTGAAGATTTTTTTTAGTTGTTTTATCTCACCTTTATTGTTTTTCTACATAACTCAAGGCGGGGAACATACCTAATACTCCTTCCTCCTCTTATTTTCCCCACAACAACAAACAAACTTCCCTTTCTGCTATGGAGCCTAATAGAATTATTCTCTTCAAAATGTCTCTTATTTTGGTTATTTTTCTTTCCTTTTAAATTTTTTATGAGAAGCCAATAGGGTGAACAAAAAAGAAAGGAACGGATTCTTGAATTTTTGTATGGAAGAGAGAATTGTGGCAAATGCATAAAAGTTCCACTTTTATACAGTGCATTTTTCCTTTGTTATTGCTTTATTTTGTTCTATCTTAATGCAGAGGGATATATAAATATTTTTGAATGAATGAATGAATGAATGAATGAATGAATGAATGAATGCATGCATGCATGCATGCATGCATGCATGCATGCTTTCCCTGAAAATGGCTACATGGCCTTCCAGAATGCTCCCTCTTCTGCAACTTCAGCACTCTCTTGTGCTGTGGCTTGGGATGGCATTTTCAAATACCTGCTACTTGGTGGCTATGGGCAAGAGTATGTTGGCTTATGAGGTAATCTTTATATTAAACTTCATAGCTTGCCTAGAATAGGATGATCATGCTTGGAATAAAATTGGACTTTGGTTGCCTTTGTGGGATCTTGGCCAAGACAAGCTTAACTGACTGGTACTGACTATATTGTTAGCAGGGAATTCTGCAGGTGGCAAGGTAGAACTAAAGCTGGTAACCTAGTCCACACTTTCTCTACCTTCCCTTGATTGACCAAACCCATGATGGGTGGGTGGGATCAGTATCTATTGTCACTGGGTAATAGCCATATGATATGTAGACATAGAATGTAAGAGGAGTTAATGGCAAAGAGCATGTATTAACAAATGAAAGGCAAAAAAGGAAGACAGCTTCGTGGTATTTCTGTGAAATAAAGAAAGGAGGAGGATGTAATAGATCTGAATGGAGGTTGATAAATCATTCATGCAAGTAAAGATATAAGAAACAAGATGAAAGAGTAAGGAAAAGTGGTTGGCCCATTTAGAGATGCAAGAAGCATGAATAGGAATGGTAACTGTTTAATGAGTATCTACTTAGGAAAATATCTGCTTTGAATATATGGTTTAAACAAAATTGGAAGCTGCTTCAAAAAGAGTGAAAAAAATGATGTTACAGAGCACCAAAGAAGTGTGTGGAGTTACACTACTAATAAGAAGTATGAAAAGAGATGCTTGGTGGAATGAAGTGAAAAAAGCTGTGGATGAGGAAAAATACAGATATGAGGGTAATTATTGAAGAAAATAATTAGAGAAATATATTGTATGATGAATACAAGGATGATGAGAGGTCTTGAAATGTGACCTTGCTGTTGTTGTTGTTGGTGGTGGTGGGTCAAGAGTGGATTCTGGAAAAAGCTGGGCATGGAAGAATGGACAGGGTCAAGAATGAATGGGTGATGACGAATGTGATTTACTGTATATATAAAAATGAGTGACCAGCACAAAAAAGTATATTGACATGATTTGCTCCTATAGAAAGAATGAATGAGGATCACGTTGCAAAAGCCCAGAGGAAAGAGAAGACTGAGAAAGTCGTGGTTTGATGGAGTTAATAAGAGCCTCAAAAAGAGACTTTAAATCAAATAATTTTTCTTTGTATGTTGGAAATATCAATACATATGGATCGATCTTAGTCATACTGTATTGTATTATACATAAATGGGTGACAGTATTGAAATGGCCATTGTCTATGTGTAACTATTCTTATTCTCCTCCACTCTTATTTGCTGTCTTTCAGCTATTACTCTTTGAATCAATCAGTGTAGATGGAAGTAAGAGGTTAGATTCCCTCATACGTGTACTTAAGATTTTCTTTTTTCTGTATTATTACAAAAATGATTAAAGAAACAAAGTAAATTTTCAGTTTGAAGCTTTAGTATAAATCTCTTCATCGTAGCATGCAAAGTTTAAATAATAAAGGAATTAAAATTTTGCAAACAATCCCAGAATAAAAGCTGACCAGATAAAAAAAATCTGATTTAATAGAACAGTATCTAAAGATGATCTGTAATCTGTGAGAAAAGCTTTAAAAGATCAAATGTGGCAAGTCTTGTGAAGATGATTTTGTTTTTGTAGATAACGGCTCATATTATTACGAACGTTTAAAGTGAAAAAAGTGAAAATGCTCCTAAGTTGATTGGTGGGATGTAGTTGAAAAGGTGTGTAGTGTGGGATAAGAAAAGCAGGCAGACCATACTATGCTAGTTAATAGCAACACACACCCACACACCCACACACCCAAGAATGTGGCAAATGGCATATGGAAAAGTTTAGAGAAACTGCATGAAAAAAAAATCTAAATAGCAAGTACTTGGAAAGATGAATGCATGTAGTATGAAATGAAGCTTGGGAAGATAAAGGCATGCAGGGATGATCAACTGGGGTGCCAGAAGTAAAGGGACAACCGCATGGTATTGGTGAAGAAGTTAAAAAATAGCCTTATTAGAATTTTACTTCTCTTCCCTGCAGCTTACCTGAAACGCCTAGTGAAAGGCATCAGAGATGAGGCTTAAGGCAGAGGGAACAACGCGATGTGTACCCATAGGAAATCATGCAAGAAAGATTAGAACTCAGTTAAAAAGAAGAGGAACCTTCAAAGAAAGACCATTTGATAAGAAATTCAGAGCCACTTAAGATAAACTCATACAAATAACATAGACAAATGGTGAAATGACAAAAACTGATATTACTGCTCCTTCTTTTCTCTTTCTCAAGCAAGTAAAGACATTTCTTGAGACTGGCCTTTGGTTTATATGCCATCTGCCTGCTAAGTTGAGCAGATTCTGTCTTAGGGTAACTACATTTCTTGCTGCAAAAATCAAGACCACTACTAGATGGCCAAAAAGAAATACAGAAAAAACTAGCCATCTAGTGATCATCCAGATGTTCGCAGCCCAGATCTGGTAGTCTTGTGTTTATTATATAAAAATATAATAATTTTTTAAAATTGGTTTGTTTATTTTACCATCATGGCCAGAAGCCAGCTTAAGGGCCATTTTTTAAAATCCCGCCTTTATTATTTTTATAAATAACTCAAGGCGGGGAACATACCTAATACTCCTTCCTCCTCCTATTTTTCCCACCACAACAACCCTGTGAGGTGAGTTGGGCTGAGAGAGAGTGACCGGCCCAAGGTCACCCAGCCGGCTTTCATCCCTAAGGCAGGACTAGAACTCTCAGTCTCCTGGTTTCTAGTCTGGTGCCTAAACCACTAGACCAAACTGGCTCTTTTTTTGGTGGAAAGGCAGCTTTTTAATAAAATTAATCAAAATATTTCAGTGGACTGATTAAAAAAAATACAAAATGTTGTTACACTCGTATCCTATTTTACTTTTCAGAATGTGATCTCTTTGTTCTATATATACTTTGTTTTTTAATATGGATTCATTAAGTCTCCATCTAAACGGTAATTCTGTTATTTTTAGGTCTAATTGTATTGCATTGTGATCTGATATTGTTCTTGGCAGGATTTTAGTATTTTCAATTTTATTTACTAAATTTTTTGATAACCAAATCATATCTATTCTCGAGTAGGAGTGAAATCTATTTGAAAAGAAAGTAAAATCTTTACTATTTACCCATTTTATGTCTCCATTGCATCCATTCATATCTCTTAGTTCACACATCTGTAGTTCATATTCAGGATGAGAGAGACTTCTGCCTCGAGTTAAGAGGGAACATATTCATGAAGATGAAACAAACTGTGGCTATGTTCCTTGGTTAACTCTGACTAGAATTATTCCTTGTCCTGAGTTTGGATGATACACTTAACTGTAAACTACTTTCCTCATAGACGGATAGGTTTTAAACTGTCCCATTTGTGATGATGTGGGAGCTCGTGGCTGTGAACATACCTATTGGCATTAACTCTCTGATCTGGTTAACTATGACATGCGAATGCTCCCAGGAGTATCGACATGTCTACTATTTTCACTTTCCAATCCCTCATGAGCTGTTTGAAAAAGACCTGCAATCACCTTCATTTCTGCTGACTCATAAACACTGAGAACAAGGAGCAAAAATCGTTACTTTGCCCAGAGCTGCTAAGGGAAATAAATAAATAAAAAGCTTGAGCAGTTGGTGTTTTGCTTAGGACTCCTCCCTGACAAACACAAAGCAAAACTGACAGAGTCTTACCATTTTCACCTCTCCTTGCTCTGCCTGGTCTGTTGAGGGGCAGATGCTAAACTGTTAAGCCACCATTCCCCTTATAGGACATGAAATGGTAATTGTTAGTCAGGAGCCAGGAAGAGGGATGAGGCAAGAGTTCCCTCCAATTAAAAAATTACTCATATCCAGGTTCTACGGAACTCATTATTTCTAGCTGAGAATAGCTTGATGGTGTTTCCTTATGCATAACAGCATGGAGTCACAGGGGTGCAAGCCAATCAGAGTTTCCTCTGCTGCCATTCAGTGGTTGCCTGGATTTTGCAGCTCAGAGAAGTATGGTGATAGCCTTGAAGAAGGAATGCAAGGGCGGATACGTAAACCCCAGCTTAGCCCTGAAAGAGAGGAGGAGGTGAGGAAAATTCAAGATCACCCAACTTAATTCTCTTGGGTATAAGAACAGGGAAAGAGAAACTCTCAGGCTTTCAGGATTCCGTTACTATACCCTTTAACAATAAAGTAGAGTTCCAGTAGTCCTTGTGGAGTTTGTTTCCTGACCTGGCCTACCTTGAAAGGCTGATCCACTCAGACCTAAATTGAATTATGTTCCTTGCCCACAACCCAATATTGCTACCTAATGTCTGTTCTCTTGTTTCTGCTGACTTTCAGACTGTCTTCTTCTTTATTTATTTATTTATACATACATACATACATACATACATACATACATACATACTTCAACTTTTATTACCGCACCATCTCCCCCAGAGGGGACTCTGGGCGGTTTACAATACAACAATTAAAATTTTTAAATATAACTACAATTTAAAATATCATTCTAACCATTACAGTACTAATAAATTAAATATAAAATCCAGTAGGCGATTGATGTTCTTTTTAAAGGGCTCTATGGCACCAGCCATCCCCAAGAGGAACTGTTCCCATTCCCATCCCACGCGAGGCGGCAAAACCAGGTCTTTAAATTCTTCCAGAAGGACAGGAGCGATGGGGCCTGTCTCACCTCCGGGGGCAGAATGTTCCAAAGAGTAGGTGCCACCACGGAAAAGGCCCGCCTTCTGGACCCCGCCAAACGAAACTCCCTTGACGATGGGGTCCGAAGCATGCCCTCTCTACATGATCGAGTGGGACGGTTTGAAGTTATGGGGATGAGACGGTCCCTCAAGTAGCCTGGTCCCATGCCACGTAGGGCTTTAAAGGTCATAACCATGGTTATCTCTGCTCTTTGGCCATCTAGACCAATGCTTTCCAAACTGCCGCCGTTGACGACACACCAAGGGTGGCAGCGGCGGCGCGGCGGCGCATGGGGCAGCGGGGGCTTGCACGGCGGCGATTCTTTAAAATATTCTTTATTTTAAAATATTCTTTATTTAAAATATTCATATATATATATATATATATATATATATATATATATATATATATCAATCAATCAATCAATCAATCAATCATCCCCTGGGTGAGAGACAAAGCAAAGAGGATGTCTCAGAGCTTGAAGTTCCTACGTAACAGTTTGGCACAGGACAGGAGCTTGAAATACATCTGCCAACTTCTGGGAGTTGCAATAAAGTATGTGCACCCAAATGGCTGGACGTGCTGCACTGATCTCCCAGTGTACACACGGGTGAGGACCTCATGGCTTCAGGGGACAGAGTTTTCAGAGGAGAGGGAGTGGGAGACACTATGCTGTATCACAGAAGCTGCTGGACATGACTTGGCAGGCAGTACAGTGTGGTCTGGGGACAGGATGAGCAGAAGAAGCTTTGGGTGGGCCTGACAGTCGCTAAGGCCAACAAGATTATTTACTTTTATTTTCAGAACAGCTTAGAAGAGTCGAGTACAGGGCTGGCTTTGCTGATCCAAAACATTATTTGATTCTAAGAATTCCTTCAGAGCTGAAATTAAACTCTTTCCTTATCCAAAATAATATTGTCAAAAAACTGCTTAAATGCTCAAGTTCCTTAGAACAATACTTAGCTTTCAAAAACCAATTGTGCGCCAGTCCGAATGCCTTCCTTATCTAGAGAAGTATTTTATTCCTAAGACTTACCAAAGAGCTGAAATTAAGCTGAAATGTTTTATTTTTTTAAAAAAAATGCTTACATCATTAAGTCACTGCTTATCCAAAATAGTATTTTATTTTTTTAAAAAGATAGTTCCTCTGTGCTGAAACAGAAAGCATTACTATACGGAAAATATATTCAGTTTCTCATATTCTGTAGATGGCACAGGAGGATAAAACAAGCAGAAAAAGGAAATACATTTACCTTTGGAGAAACACGTGCTGGGATTTCTCAGCATGTCATGGTGGGCTTCATAATGTAAAGGAGCATGAACCCTCAGTTTAATTGACTAATGGGGGAAGATGATCTATTAGAACTGAATGCCCAGGAAATCTGAATAGGATTTTATACATTCATATTTTATGCATTTTATCTCATTTATGCATTTTATCTCATTTTTGCAAATGAGACTTTTGTCCATTGCATCCAAGGCCCACTAAACCAAGGGCTTACTCTACTGTCAAGTGTGGTCTTTGGGCTACCGTATCTGAGCTGCATAAATCCAAGAGACTACTAGATGGCTGTAAAGATGTTCAAAAATCTGTCATTCATTGTTGTCATCTAGTGGCTGTCTGGATTTTTGCAGCCCAGATGCAGGTGCAGAAAAACCAGTCGCCTTCTCAACTGCATTGGTTTGGGGTTAGGGAAAGACTACTCCCTCTGTGCCCAATACTACTTTAGTTCCAGATATAAATGTCTGCCTTGGGGGATCTGTCCCTTTATGGTGACATTCAGAATGCTTGGGTTTTGGGGAGGGGGGGAGAGCAAAGAACTATTTATTTTTTATTTATTTATTTTATATCCCACCTTTATTATTTTTATAAATAACTCAAGGCGACGAACATACCAAATACTCCTTCCTCCTCCTATTTTCCCCAGAACAACCACCCTGTGAGGTGAGTTGGGCTGAGAGAGAGTGACTGGCCCAAGGTCACCCAGGCAGCTTTCATGCCTCAGGCGGGACTAGAACTCACAGACTCCTGGTTTCTGGCCCAGCACCTTAACCACTATTGCACGCTATACTATGCGCAACACTTAGCAACATCCATGTCGCTATTTCTGATCCCACATATTGGCAGTTCTGCATGAATCCAACAGAGCTGTTTGAATATTCTTACAACAATTTCTCCAGGACTGAATTATTTTACTTCTAAGATCCTTCCTTTCTTAGAACAGTGTCTTAGCTCTCTGGCCAGATACCAAGGATAGACACCAAATGGTGCTTTCTCTTGCTCTTTCTTCCTTTTTATGAAATTGGCAGCTCCTCCAAATACACATCCAACCAACGCACAATGCATTTTTTAAAAAAGTAAAGAAAGAAAAAGAAAAACAGACCATCTGGCTAAATGCTCCTTGAAAATGAGAAGACAAGAAAAACAAGACTCAGAACCAGCAGCTGAATGAAACTTAGCCTGCCTGTGGACTTTCTCCTGTGGTGCACACAAAGGACAGCCAACATATCCCCTACTTAAAAAAAAAAAGCCACTCGAGCAAGATCAAGTTAATGGTTTTGAGTGGGATGGGGTGACTTTCCTTAGCTGCACATGCACTCAATTAATTAGCAGCACTTTGGAAAATATCAACACTTTCCCCACCAAAGATTGCCAGCTTCAGGCCTTTTGCTGGGGCATTGGAGCCCCCTACTGGAAGTCAAATGGCAGGTTTTTCTCACCCCTGAAGTAGCTACAGTACAGTACTGCATTTCCCCATGGCTCTCACAGACACGGGTTTGAGATTGATGAGGATCTGAGACATACTACAGATAAAGGAGAGGTTTTGCAGATTTTGAGCAATATGGGTGGACATGTTAACACATATGAATGGTTGAGTTTCTTATCTATGTGTTCGTTTATTAACTCATATGCCGCCTCAATTATGAAGTATCTCTAGACAGCTTACAGAATAGGATTAAAACATCAAGTTAAAAAAGTAATAAAAGGACAAACTCAGCAGTAAAATATTGTCGATAACAGCCATGTGTATCACAGAAGAGTAATTAAACAAACATATTCCCCACCAATCATCATCAGGGAGAAGATTGCTACAACATGTGGACCTCAAAAGGAACTGTAGAACATGTTCTACAGGATAGGTGCAGCTACGGAGAAGGCATGTCTCCTAGATTTCACAAGATGACACTGCTTTACTCTGGGACTTGAAGCACACCCACTCATCCAGATCTTACTCGCTGGGCAAAAATTACAGGAGAAAGGTGGTCCCATAGAAAAGATGGTCTCTTGAAGGACTCATATGTACTTGGGTGTGGTCCCGGATATGCCATTGCTGCAGAATTTTAGTTAACCGAATGTGCAAAAGTGACCTCTTCCAAATCAGGTCTGTAGGCAGTTGTATCCCATCTGACTTTGAGACAGTCATCTGTTGGTTATCTGCAAACTGTGGCACTACAATACAGGTTGTGTCAAAAATGATGCCACCTAGTGCAAACAGTGAGGGCCACAAAGTCTGTACCTGTAACAGCAATTTTGCAGAAAGTATGCTAGTACCAGTGTATTTGGGCCCAATGCAGATTTTGGTTGTTAACTTATATAATCCTAAATAGATATCTTCAGAACTGCCTTCACATGTCTGACCCTGCTCTTAATCAAGGGATGTACAACTCTTGAATGGCACGTCAGGGACTGACCTGCAAGTAAGCAAAGCCACGTGAAAAAGATAAAAAAGAGAAAGTAGGGTAAAATAAATTAATAAAAACATTTAATTGCTTACCTGTAAGTAATTGTTTTAACTGCCAGACACGAATAGTCTCATACACATATGTTCATCTATATCTCCATATTTCTCTTCCCCCCCCCCCCCCGGGGGGCAACCTCTGAACGTGAGCAACCTCCCTCCCACTTCCCCGATATCCACACAAAGAGCCTGGGAGAGACATTGTGGGCAATGTGTGAACCATGGCAAGCTGCATGGATGGCCCCGGACACCCATTTTGTACCTGGGCCCTAATCTAAGATCTGCCTAGGAAGTCCTGTTCTTTTGCCTGCCGGTAAAAACAATTAGCAGCCAGTTTGGTGTAGTGGTTAAGGCATTGGGCTAGAAACCAGGAGACCGTGAGTTCTAGTCCCGCCTTAGGCACAAAGCCAGCTGGGTGACCTTGGGCCAGTCACTCTTGCTCAGCCCTAGGAAGGAGGTAATGGCAAACCACTTCTGAAAATCTTGCCAAGAAAACTGCAGGGACTTGTCCAGGCAGTCTCTGAGAATCAGATAACGATTGAACGGATTAAAAAAAAAAAAGCATGCATTTTTTGAAAACTTTCACCTAAATTTCCTTGGATGCTTCCGTGTAGGCCTTAAACTTAAATCTTATATTTTGTTACATTTTCTTATGAAAATTAATGGCTGTGTGCTATAGTGACATTTTTATCATATTTTATCATATATGAATATATTTATCATATATTGAATTGAGGTCTTACTGTTCATCTACCTGACCTGCCCAATATATCTTATCTTCATTTCACCTGGGTATATTGCTTTGGGAGGGACTTGCTACAAAAAGCTACATAAATACTTGGAATAAATCCATTGCCACATAATTAGAGTACCATGAGACAGGTGAAGGAGGAAAGGAAAACTTTAAAAAAGAGTTTACTCTGGGTTTATTTTCTTCTATTTATTTATATTCTGAAGGTAGGACTGACTGTAGAATTCATGTATCGTAGCTGTTGACATACTATCTTGAGGAGAGAGCAAATGATTTTTTAAAACATTCCCTGTCAGATTTATCATCATACAATACTTTGAATGGGGCTGCAAAGGCGGCCAATATGTTCGTAGTAGGGATTAGTAGGAATTGTCATGTTGGTCAGTTCCAGCTCAAGCAACAGAGAGTGATACCATTTTAAAGAGTAATACATTTATTTTCCCATAAATAAAAGGGCGTTTGGCCCTGACTGAGAGATGACGACTCTTAGTTAGGGCCAATAAAATAAAGATGAAATATAATAATAAATAAAATAAAATAAATAAATAAACCCCCCCAATGTCACACACTGCACTGAGGACCTGATTTCTTGTGCCAAAAATTATTAATTCCTTTATTATAAATTTATTTATTTATTTAATTTTATTTATTTAAAAATAAATCAAAAATAAAGTTAGGGCCAATAAAATAGAGAGTCACACTTCTAAAGGAGTATTTTCCCAAAGGCCCTGGCTTCCTTTCATTTTAGCTTGTTCAATATGTTTATTTATTCCAATGAAGAATATGTGGCAAAATTGAACTCCAATAGAACTGGAGGCACCATTTCTGCCTGAGCTGGTGTGCGGTGATGACCAGCCTGAAGCTTTCTGCAGTGGGCTCATAAAGGCTACCATAAGATCAAAGGGTGACAAAAAAAGTCTCTTTGTCTCTGTTTCACACACACACACACACACACCCCAGTCCTTGCTGTAACATATAAGATGAGCTCAGCAGAGAGAAAAGGTTTCACTTGGAGCCTCTGCTGTTCCTTCAGCCTAGGCTCATGGGCATGTTTTTCCAATCTGAATAGATGCCTTGACCTTTGCAATTCAGCCCTTGCAGATGGTACCACCAAAGCAACTGTTGTGTATAGTGCATAGACAAATACACATGTCATGTGCCCAGTTCAATGACACAGTTATACTCCCCCATAAACTCATGTTCCGTGATTCAGAATATACTCACCCCTACCCTACACACAAAATGATGTCACCCACACAACAACCCTTAAGCACAAACACTATCCAAACCACATTGTACCTTCGTTTAGGCAACAATAGGGGCTTCTTTGTTTCTATTTTTGTATGTTTCAATCAAAAATAGCAATTTCTTTTGCTGGGGATTTAAATAGTCTATTAATTGCATTTAAACTATTTTTAAAGTAATATCACAAGTTTTACTGACTCATTTCATTTAAGAAATCAGTTTCTATATTATTAAGTTCCAGTGTTGTAGACTGGAAGAATTTCAAGTTCAAATAGAGATACAGTTATTTCAAAAGCCATCTTTATAGTTTACATAGAAAATAGTTTAATCTAAAATCTATTTGCATTGTTAATGTTCACAGCAGAGTTCTTAAAGTCAGTCTTGATTCTTGGTGGTTTGCTGTTGGCTTCTTCTGTGATTTATTTCAACTTTCCTGAAAAAAGTTTCTTGACTCTCCTATCTAAGAACTAACCAAGCCCAGTTCTCCTTAGTTTTTTGAGAACAGCCAAGGTCAGCTCGGTATTGCCATCTAGCTGAACTCAGACATATACAACTAACTAATCCCTGAATGAAACAAACAAACAAACTAAACAAAATAACAAATCCTGACCCCCCAATGTCACACACTGCACATGGGACTTGATTTCTTGTACCAAAAGATTATTAATTCCTTTATTATAAATTTACATTTAGACAGCTACAATGATTCACTCTCAGCAATACAATAAGAACTTGGTGGTAATATTTCAAAAATAAAAAAGCAAGCCATATTCAGGAACACATTGGCTGTGTTTCCTATTGCATTAATCAAATATTATTTGTTCGTTTGTGACTTAGTGTGAGAGTTTAATACATGCACACTAAATTGGTCCTCCCAAATCTGATACCCTCCAATTCTACAGATTTCAACTTCCACAATTCATGCTGAGAGTAGCCAATTGGCTGATTGGGAATGATGGGAGATAAGGTCCAATCCATCATCAGGTTCAGAAAAGCTGTACTTGGTGACGATTTTTCATTTTTCCTCCACAAAAATATTTTATGAGCATTAATGAAGGTGTTTCAGAGTTCTGTCCTTAGGAACAAAAAGTTGGATTTCTCTCAGTAGTGAACTAACAGGGTTTGGCATAGCTAATTTAAAAAAAAAACATTTATGTAAGCAAACCATTTTAGGAATATAGGAAGACACTTCATTCTAATTTTTAATATCTTTCTGATAGGATCAGCTCACACTGTTGATTTCTCCATACACATCAGTTCACTGTAGTGAAAAAGAATCAGCAATTCCATCCCATTTCATCTTGTAAAGTAATATCCACAGAACTACTTCGTTACAGTGGCTGGAGTCACACAAAAATCTGGATTTATTTATTTGGTTATTTATTTCAATTTATATGCTCATCTATCTCAGCCTCATGACTCTGAGTGGCAAACAACAGTTAAAAACATAAAATAACAATAAATAATAAAATAATATCACAATACATACAAATCGGCAGCCAAAGTAAAAACCATCCCAGCATCAACAGAGTTTGTTCAGCTTTGTAACCTAGCCATTGTAGGGTACAAGTCATGCTTAGTGTCATGTGAACTGAGCCAACTGGGGTTAGTCAATGAACAGTTAAACAAACTGTGTCTTAGGGCAATATATGAACTTACCAATCGAAGAGAATATTTGTAGCTCGGGGTTGAACTGTGGAGTCCTTGGTGCTCTCTGAGCCTTGTTGTTTTCTTGCAGACATTTCATTGCCAGGCTAGGCAACATCTTCAGTGCGAAAAAAAATTGCACTGAAGATGTTGCCTAGCCTGGCAATGAAACGTCTGCAAGAAAACAACAAGGCTCAGAGAGCACCAAGGACTCCACATATATGAACTTGGCCAATGCCACAAGGGAATAAAAGCCAAGAACGTGCTCTGACATGTATTTGACTGAAAAAACCCTAATTGCTCAGAGGAGGTCTAATCCTGCTGGGAATATTGTTTAGCTTTTCCTGTTCAGAAGGACAGAGTGGGTACTGATCTTGGCTGATTGCTGGGGTTGAACCTGATTAGCATTTGGATGGGAGACCACCAAAATAAAGCACAGAGCTATAGGTTAGACATCCAGGAAGAAGGCAATGGACAAAACACGCGGATGACTTGGATACGTTCATATAGTCACCAGGATTTGCGCTGGGGTCATGGAAGTTTCAACATTTTAAGTAAGAAAGGTTCCTCTGCAAAGACACAAAGGCAGTGCAGAGAGCAGATCGAGAACAGGCTGATGGGCTGCCCTGCTGCCCCATTCTTATCTTAGCTCAGTGCAGAGCACACAACACTCTATTTTTGTGTTGTTTACAGGGCAGGAGGAGCTGAACTGGCTTTAAGAGTTTGATTGCTTAGATTTAATCCCAAATTGTTTCTTGAATAAAAACACCAGACAGACAGAAACAGCACGCTCATTTTCTAACCACACATTCAAAGGGACTTATTATGCTCATTTATGAAACTGACATCAAGATTAGCTGTTCCCAGTTGCCAACTTGCTGAACAAAGGCCTTCTCTCCCGAGCTACCTCTGAAGACAATGAATCCCCATTGCCAAACCTCACATTGTTCAGGGCTGAAGGGCTGCCACAGTGCTTTTGGACTCTGAAAGTGCACTATGGGCTGCAACCCCAGACATGCTGATCTGCAGAAACAGATGGAATTGTAAAAATTATAAATGGCCATCTGGTATTCACAACTCCATTGTAGGAAAATTCAAACAAATGTCAAACAAGGATACAAAAAGCTTCTGTGACATGAGGGCACCAGAGGTTTGGCAAACTAAACGGCATGGAAAGACTTGGCTTAGTTTTGAATGCAATATTCTAAAGAAGGCAGTATTAGGCATTTGAATGCAAACCAGAGACACTTTCTGTGATGATGATGATGATGACAATCAATCATCATCTATTGCATAGGAGGTTCATTTATCCTGAACATTGGTTCCAAAATCCAGTGAACAGACACACTAAGTGAAGGCTTATTCATTGCTCCTTCATTCACTTCGGCATTTGAAAACGTACCATGAGTTCATGGTTTGCTAAATATAGTTAATTGCATAAACTACTGCTAACTGGGTTTGCACAATGCACTAAGCCAAAACCAAGTAAGCCACCTTACGGTTTCAGGTGACGCTGAAAATATGAGATGAGGCAGAGTGATGCACAGCTACCTTATAGAAAGGTGCATATTGGATCAGACACACCAAATGCAATTCTAGCTCTGACTTACCAACCGACAGCCCTGAATGGCAACTAGTGTCCAAGCCAAGATGTCACGTGAACTTCAGTCTTTGTCACCTTGCAGTGTAGGCTACATGTACTAAGAAGATGGGCCTTCTGTGGTATGGCTGACCTTCTAATCAATAGAGTGGTGGAGTCTGACACCAACCTTGCCCACCCATTGATTGGCTGGAACAATGTGACTGCCAGAAATTCACATAACCTGTATCACTGGTTCAAATGCGGAAGTAACCTGCTAGCTCAATTACATGCCAAGTGTAAAGTCCAGAGTTCTCACAGACTTAGTTTTCCCCTAAAATACCATCCTGGGAGGCAGGAACAAATAGGATCAGCAGTTGAGATAGTTGTCCTTCCTTCCTGGGGTGTCTACAATAGGGCATCAAAAAAGTCAAGATGATGGCTACCACAGTGCTATTGAGGCCTCCATCTCGACTTTTTTTACTTCACCTGTGGCCGGCCTTCCTTCCTTCCTTCCTTCCTTCCTTCCTTCCTTCCTTCCTTCCTTCCTTCCTTCCTTCCTTCTGAGGATAGTCAGCTACTTGAGCACACTGTTAATGTAATTCATATTGTATTATTTTTGCTTTCAAAATGTAATGTTATTTTCTTTTTTCTTTTTTTCTTTTTTTTTAAAAATAGATTTTTATTCAAACATCAATAATATAGACATAAATCAACAATAATACAACATATAACACATATTATACATTATACAATATATCGTGTGTTTTCTAAGTGTATACATTGATATATTAACAACCTTTAAAGATTACAGCTCTACCCTCTACCCTTTCTTCTATATTTTTTCTTCTTTACACTTTCTTTAAAATCTGAATTCTTTTCTTTCTTCCATACCTCTAACCTTTTCTACCATTCCAACACATTCTGGTTAACTTTCCCATTTCTGAGTGTTTTTCAGTTAACACTCAGCCTTTAACCCTTTACCTCCTACTTCTCTCAACATACTATTACCTTCTGAAATCTCATCTTCCCCCTTTTTTTCCCTTCTCCTCTTTCTGTAATCCCCTAATTCTCTATTCCTTATTATTTTAATTTTAAAGTAAACAATACAAAAATATAAAATACAACACGTAAAATGTTATTTTCTAACAGAATGAGGTTTATTTGTAAATGAAGGTGTTTTGTAGGAGAGAAAACTGCCATGATCTGCTGTTACAGCTTAAAATGCAAAACTGTGCATGCTCAAAGGAGCTGTTTAAAAAACAACAACAACACAGGAGCTGCTTGATTTAGTACATGAGCAACATCGCAGCAGTTGTAACTCACTAACGGGCAGTGTTGGATGGGGTAGGCCAGGTATGTGACTCGTGTCATAGACAACTGAAGGACACAGCTTCCTCTGATATGAAGCTTTCCATGAGACCCTTAAGTTCAGAGTCTACAACCGCTTAGCTGTATCGCTGGTGACATTAGTATTGGGTAAAACACTGCCCAGGGGCCATGGAGGAATGTGTTGGATCTGGAGATCATTCTGTATATGTATGTTTTTAATTAGAGAGGTTTCTACCCCACACTTCCAATCAATTCCCATGAATTTATCCAAGAATCAAATATTTTAGTGAGGTATTTGTATTTTAATGGTCTTACTGGATTGAATTAAGCAATCAGAACATACTGGGGAAATGGAAGGTATTTTCCTTAGTCTGAAATTACCCCCCGAGAGGGGCCATCAGGTTTCGGCTCTGAAAATCTGGAGGGCAACCTGATGGCAGCCAAGAGATGTAGGAAATTAGCTCTTTGCTTCCATCTAGTAAGTCAGCAGTTTTGCAGCCCAGAGAAATATCCTGGGTGAACATGTTGCATTATGGAGACATCTCCAGCTGGACTGCTCTTTCCTTAGGAGCTCCATCACAACCCCAAAGAAGGGGGGTATCCAGGAAATGTGTTTCGTTTCTAGTCATGACCCAGGGAGGGAGCTGTTGTCTGGGTGTGGAGAGCTAATGCTGATAGTTGAGCCTGCAACCCGACCAGCTACCAGGCCAATTGGCAGAACATCTTAAGGACCAGCAGCTTTTTTAGCATACAAGGTTTTGGACTATGATTGCCAGCTTATTATGCTGTAAAAAAAAGAGAAAGCTGTCTTTAAATTCTGCTGAGAGGGACAGGGGAGTAGGAAAACTAGTTGTTGCTTTGTTGACTCAACAGATTCTTTTCGCAATTTTCTATCGCCCGAAAGGTGGAATTGAACCACTCTGTCGCTAGACAGCTACAGGTTTGAAGCCTGCACCCCAGACCACTGAGGATCATCCGGGCAAGAATAACTTCGGACGTTCCTGCTATATAAAGGTTTCAGGATCTACACTTTTCAGAATACAGTGAGGTATGTAAAAGGAATGTGGAGGGTCTGAGGCTTAGGAATGATTCTATTATCTTGCTATAATTTCATTATGCATGGTCGTACCCGGGTCTCTTTTATTATTAATCTGCCCTGATTATATTTTCCTTCCTCTAATGCAATGGGGATATGCAAATATGGCTGACGCTGATTGGCCTTCTGTTTCTGCCGTCGTCCTTTAGAAGAGGATGTTTAAAGAAGCAGCGCTTTTTTCCTGCGCTTCGCGTGCGGCATCTTGGCTGGCTGAGTCAGTTCATTCTTTTGAAGGTACAGAAGAGTCAGTCCTACCTCGCAAGTTTGGAGTTAATACAACTGCGGACCCCCTTTTATGGAATGGGACTCTGCGGGGAGGGGGAGGCGCGGGAAGCAAGCGCGGGATGCCATTGCTGGTCTAAGGGCAAATTGTGCTGCGAAAGAATCGTCTTTCTTTGCAGGCGTCGGCGTGGGTGGTGGTTTGTGTCAAGGGAAGTGCTCTTTGTATTTGCTCAGAGGCAAGCGCTCAGGGCCAGCCAGTTGGAACAGTCCAGGCAGCTTCCAAGGGAGTTCCGCTTCTCTCCCGCTGGTTGTACCAGTTCAGCAGCAGAGGGATCACTAAATCGGAAAAGTCGATTTAGCAGACAACTCCCAAACCAGAATCCATTCACCTTAACTCAGAACAGAAGAGTTATATCCGGGAGGGGGAAAAGTGAAAAGACCAGTTTGAGAGGTCTGTGTAGTTCTGCAACTGGCACTGCCCTAGATTCTGCCCCAGGTTGCCTATTATTTGGTTTGTTTAAGCCCCTGAAAACCAAGCACCCTTTTCTTCTCTAGGCCCCTGGTTAGTTAAATGAAAAACTCCCTTTGGCCTGCGGTCACACCTACACCTTACACATAGGCAACTGATCGACTGTTAACTGAATTAGCTCACTGACGGGGGTTCCCATGGCACCCTGATCTGACCACATAGGCTGTGTTTGCACAGTGTCCTTCTAGGTATGTGGTTGGCTACTTTGGCAATATCTAGTTGACCCTGAAGACAGCTGAACAGGGTTGGACCTAGTTAGGACTTGGATAGGAGACCACCAGGAAATCCAAGGGTGTAGTCTAGAGGCCATTGAGTTGAGAAAGCATCTCTGAAGAAAGCAGTAGTCAATCACATCCACACGACTTCCAAGAAAGCTTCATGGGTGTGTCTGTATAGTACACAAGAATCAAATTTAGTTCAAAGAAGACTAGCTTTGTTTGATGCACAGCTTGTCATGTGAATGCAAGCTGCTTTTATCAATCATCAGTCTTTGTTAATGAAGCAGAGGCTGCAATCCTGAGTATGCTGACAGGAAAAAATTAACTTCCATCAAAATGAATGGGACTTACTTCAATCAATATAGGGACCGCCTGAAAGCATGCACAGTTTACCGTTAGTTCTCGTTCAGATTTCAAGCACGGAACAAATCCTCTCTGTTCATTTTGTTCCTGCTCTGGATCTAGATTTCTGATTTCCCTCCTGTTCTTAGGCAGACCCCAGTTCCTCCTGAAGCTGCCACTCAGCCAAGTTGAAGTCTGGTGTGCAGGAGCAATATGCAAAGAAAGCAACTTGAGCTACACTCCAGCCTACTCTGGAGCGTGTGGGTGTACCTCTCTAGTGCAGCGTTTCTCAGCCTTGGCAACTTGAAGATGTGTGGACTTCCACTCCCAGAATTCCAATTCTGGAAGTGGAAGTCCACACATCTTCAAGTTGCCAAGGCTGAGAAACGCTGCTCTAGTACCATTTGGGGGATGGTTCCCCAACAACAGCTTTTTTAAAAATGGGGAATCGAGAAAATCTGCCATTTTTAATGGCACCCCTGCCCCATTTGCTTTTTGGGATTACAATTTTGCCTTGCTGGGTACCCAAAGCCAGTCGCGCTCGATTAGAATACTGACCTATTGATAGGCTTGCGGCTGGAATGGCACCCGGTGCTATTGACCGGCCCCTGTTGGCAGTGGGGCTGCTACAGCTGCATCACCCAATGCAGACCTGTGCCTCACTGCCCAGCGGGTCTGGATGTAGCCCCACCACACACACGCCGAAGCAGAAATCCGGTCCTTTGGCACTCCCCCTCATTCACCGCAAGGGAGAAAAGATGCCTCGTGCCAGGGCGGCTTTGTTCTGCCACAGACAGGAGAGAGAAAGAACAAGCTCTGATACCCCGTCAAATCTTCCCCCCCTCCTCCTCGTGGTTGTTCTTGTACAGTGCAAGATGCCAATAAAGCCTCGCTGAACTGAATTCAACCAGGCCTTCGAGTGGGAACGGGTGCGGCCTTTCTGGCCTTTCCCAAAAAGAGCAGCGGCTTTTCTCTCCACACCCCGCTGCTCTGTTTCCCCAGGACAAGCAGTGGTCTCTTATGACATCTCCCTGGGGGAAGGAGGCAGGGAAATCCAAGAATCGTCCTGGGCAAAGCTGACACAATGCAGGGGGGTGGGCAGTAAATGCCTTTGCTTCTTCCAAGTGCAGTCTTCCCAAGTATGGGTCATGGAGTTCCTCTCAAGTAGCTCTTTTATTTATCTCCCTCTCCCTCTCTACTCCCTCCCCAAACACTTCTGAGGGTTTGAGTTATTCTTTGTCAGATTCCATACCTCAAGCCAGCAGTAGTGACGTCTTCGAGTTATTGGGCCCATCCTATACTTTCTTAGATGCTTCTAAATTGCAATGCTCTTTTGAACTTGGATTATTTGGCACCAGTATTTTGAGTGCCGTGGGAGAGGTATTTTATGCACCCAACTATAGATCGATCTATCAGTGATCCGTCTACCTCCCTCCCTACGCACCTTTATAGGCTCCAGAGAACTAAGCAGCTGTGTTTGCCTGACAGGTTTGCCCATGGGCAATGCAGCCATGGTTTTCCTCAACCCAAATTTTCTGACTCTGCATGAGCCGTTGAACTAACCACATGAATTTGGTTTGCGCAGTACTCTAATCAAGCATGTGGCTTCTTGCTTTGTAGTTCTGCGTAGTGAGCAAACTCAGCAAGGAACAACAAAATTTAGGTCAGAGTTTGTTGACTTAGGATAGGTTTTGCCAACCTGGCATCTTCCTCAGATTCCTGAAAGCCATGTGGGCTGGAGGGTACTAGGTTGGGAAAGGCTGATTTAGAAAATTATAAACTGCTCTGAAAGTCTCTCCCTGGCCTTCTCATAGAGCCCTTTTTTTAAATGGGAATTATCTAAATTGGTGACAGCTTTATATACCACCCTTTCTTCTATAAGCATTGGAGTAGTACTTTATTTATCTCTACAATAATTGGATGACAGAGAGAGAGATTGGCTTAAGGTCAAATTTAAGAATGCAATGTGGATTTCAATCCAACCCTCTCCAGGTTGGGTCTGCTCCACACTAGCTTTGTAACTCTTCAGTGGTGGCCAAAAGAGTTCTGGGTTGAACCCTCTCATTGAAAAACAGGTACAGGGTCTGAGTACTAAGCTCCACACTCTCCATAAAGTTAATGGCACATTGCCACTGATAGTCCCCTTACACCAGTAGCTGCAAAAGAACTCTAGATACAGGATTGCCATCTTTTATAATTGGACCTGTTCTTGATCCTTTAAAGGCAGCATGACACCCTGAAATTAAGGAGACAAAAGCTTTTTCCTTCACTTTAACTCCGCTATAGGAACAGCTTCCCTTCTACGTTTCTGGATGATGGGACTGCACTAAAGCAAGCTAGTTAAAAGATACTATTCCTCCCTGGTTGTATTTTAGAGTTGACAGATGAGAGCTGTCTTGAAGACTCTGGCTAGGGCTAACTGAAAGGGCATCTCAGACTATGTGAAATAGGCTCAACCCCTATTTCACTCTCTGTTGCTTCTATGCCTTTTAACTAGAGGTACCACATCTAGACTGCAAAAATCTGGGTGGCCACCAGATGGGAGCAAAGAGAGAATGAAAACTCTTTTCAAGCTGCTGGTGGTTATCCAGATTTTTGCAGTTCTTTTGTGCACTGTACTAGAGTATATTTCATCCTATGTCTGCTTGCTCTTTTGAAGATCAGTTAATAAATGGACCTTCTATTTTCCAAATATAGGGCACAGGGTTTCTCAACCTTGGCAACTTTAAGATGTGTGGACTTCAACTTCCAGAATTCCCCAGCCAGCTAGTAAGGGAATTTCAATGCTAAAACCAAGGAAGTCTTACCTCCTCTTTGCACTTAATAGCTATGTCCTTCAACCCCATAGGGAATAAAAGTAACTGTGAAAGAATGGCTTCCTAGGATTGCTTTATAAGGGAGGAAAATGGGGCAAGGGAAACAGATTGGCTGGGGGAATTCCTGCCATAGTAGTCTGGGCAGAATTCTTGAAAACTAGGAAAAAGGATGTTTGCCTCCAGATGCTCATGATCCCATCACACAGGCACTGAACTCTGATGGCCTTCAGATCCACAGAAAGGGGGCCAGGGAAGATCAAAATTCCATTGTGGTGAGACATTCATTTCCTCCTCTTGTTTCTAATAACCATAGTTTAATATTAAAAGAGAAATCCAGATTCTCCCCCCCCCCCCATTTTTTCACTGAAAAAACATGGGGGGAGGAGCTGAAAGGCCATGTTCCCTCTCCTTACTTGCAGCAGTCCCACATTCCTTTCATTTGCATCTTTGACCACATGTGAAAGATCTTCAAGTATATATTCCCATCAGCGTGTTGAGCTCAGAAAGAAGTATCTGATCCAAATGATTCAGGATACTTCTCCTTGTGCAAGTGGTTAGGCTTAGAGTAGAGTTGTGGGTGCTAACTGTGTCAGAGGTCTCTGAACCCCCTGACATTGCTCTGGTTCAAACATTATGTTAAGCCGTAATGCAATTTGTCTGATTTTTAGCTTGTTCATCTTTTTAGTTTGTCTGTATAACACACATTACTGTAGTAGAATGGCACAAATTTGGGTTCATGCAACTCACTGAGCCATCATTTGCATTAAATCATGCTTTGTTGAATGAGTTACAGTTTTCTGGGTTCACATATCACACTAAGATGGCATAAACCATGGATTACAAATTACAATTAGATTGGATTCATATGACACATTTAACCCCCCCCCCAAAAAACCCCAATAACATATGACTTAGTTTGAATTGCAAACCCCACTGAATTCTTTCTTTAGAGCAGAGCTTTCCAAACTGTGTGTCGCGACACAAAAGTGTGTCGCCACACACAGTCTGGCGTGTCGCCACACAACCCGGAAGCGCTGATCATCATCAGCGCTTCCGGGTTTTCCCGCGGCGACGCACCAACGGCGGCGCGCAAAAACCGAAAGCGGCAGCAGCGCTTCCGGGTTTTTGCGTGCTGCCGCAACGGCGGCACTTCCGGGTTTTCCCGCGGCGACACACCAACGGCGGTTGGTGTGTCGCCGCGGGAAAACTTTGGAAAGCCCTGCTTTAGAGTCATTTATAAGAGGCTGGATTGGTTAGACAGGATGGGTTTGTACAATATGCCTGGTGGCTTTGGTTTAACATGCTGCATGAACCCACCCATGGTTTATAGCTTAGGCAGGGTATTGTGTGAACCCATCCAATTGTAGTTTAATAAACCCCTTAAACCATGGCCTAGTGTAACGTGTGAACTCATTCACAGAATCAATCCAGTATGCTTAGATGTTCACCAGTACTAACCTTTGGAAAGTGAGCTAGTTTGGTGTAGTTGTTAAGGCACCAGGCTAGAAACTAGACCTGGAGTTCTAGTCCCACCTTAGGCACAAAGCCAGTTGGGTGATCTTGGGCCAGTCACTCTCAGGCCTAGGAAGGAGGCAAGGGCAAACCACTTCTGAAAGACCTTGCCAAGAAAACTTCAGGGACTTGTCCAGGCAGTCACCAGGAGACAACAGTGACTCCAACGGGGGGGGGGGGGGGGGGGGGAGAGAGAGAGAGAGAGAGAGCGAGCGCTGAGTTTGCACAGCAGCCACATTTTAGCCTAGTGTTGATCTCAGCCCGTTCATTTATGGCTTGGTATGCCTTGTGAAACAGAAAATTTGATTAATTTAGTAAAGCAAAGCTAAATTAACCATAGGTTATCATAACTTGCAAACACAGCCCATATTTCTTCATACTGTTAATGCTGAAGTGTGATTTGAGCTAGGCACCACTGGCCTTTTGAGAACTTCCACCTCATTTTTGGGCAGTGAAATTGGGTAGTCAACATTTCCAAGGAGAGGAGAAATTCTCTAACAATTTTCCAAGAGCTAGGCTGTCCCTTAATGGTGATAATAGAGCTTCTGAGAAGGCTCAGTGGGAAGAGGCATTGGGTTGAGCTGGAGACTGAGAAGCCTGATTGTATGGCCAAAGAAAAGGCAGTCCACGCATTTCTTGGCTACCTCATAATGAAATAGGTGCCAGAACACCCACATCACCAGTTAGAACCCCTCTGAAATTCTCTTCCACTCTGAAATAATGTCTAAATCAAAATTTCTTTCATCAAATTGAGTGAGAACGGGGGGATTTCTCTGCCCAACATTAGTTACGTCTTTTTTTCTGAAGGATATTACCTTAAAGCTTATTGGAATGGTTCTAGGTATTCCCAAGTGCAGTGTTTCTCAACCTTGGCAACTGTAAGATGTGTGGTCACATCTTAAAGTTGAAGTCCACACATCTTAAAGTTGCCAAGGTTGAGAAACACTGCCCTAATGCTTCGGGTTAGTTTCCTCTCCTGCCTAGTTACTGCCCCTGATTAGGTATCATTTCCATCTTATTAATAAATAATTATTTGTGGTGAATTGTTGGAAGAAGAAGGCTGCTATTTTTAGCTGAAGCAATGAAATCTTGGCCACTGTTGAAGTTGGTGCTGAAATGTCAGTGTGAAACAGAGTGGAACAAATTAAGGGCGTGCTGCCTGCCGCTGCTGTCATCAAGAAAGGCAGGCAGCTTCTCTGCAGGGCTGTGATTAGGATGTGTTGCAGGGTGTCCAGGGGAAAAGGGGAGGGAGGGGAAGAGACTTTTCAACAAGTAAAACCCATCCCTCGGTGCAAGCAGGTTTTTAAAAATACACCTTTAAGAACACACTGACCTCTTATGACAAGTGTGGAACAAAAGGATACATCAGTAAATAAGATCTTAGAGACAGAGACATTTCCAGGTTGATTGATTATTTAACAAACTGGGGCAGATCCATCTCTGATGTCACACCAGTGACTCACGTCAAGGAACAAGGCAGTCTTTTGTTGTTTGGCTCACATGATGCAAATGAAGAAATGGGTGTGGGAGGGAGAACTTGTAAACCCATTAGTTATTATGGGATTTCATTAATCTCCAATAGCTGATTCCAGGAACTCTCAGGAACGAAATGGAAAACAGGAAACTTTGGGTATGTTGAAACTCTGCTGCTGAAAAGGAAGACATGTTTATTTTTTTCAGAAATGATTTTTTTTAAAAAAAAATGCTTTCAACAGGGGTTGGGGGGGAACCCTATATGGTTCCAATGCCTTTGTCCATCAACATTCCCTGGCAAATTAGCAGACATGATGCCACATTTATGGGGGTGATTTTTTTAACCATCAGGTGAACTCTTCCACTGAAATCGAACAGGTGATTTAATATTCCACCTTTCAATCCATAAAATACAATCCATGCCACATGTTGAAAAAAAGCAAGAGTTACCCCTTCCCATCTGGATTTGTATTCAATAGGCCATCCTTGTTTGCATGTTTTTCATCCCAGCAGCTGGTAGGAGAGTTCACAATGCAATTTGAACAGCAGAGGAATAGTCAGTTAGTAATCTTTAGAGCTTTCAGACCTGCTTTAAACTTTCGTACCTCCCGTTAAGCCATGATTAACAAATCACAATGGCTGGGTTCATATTATACACTAAAGCAAATCCACAGTGTGGCTTAGTGTGATGTATGAACCCACTCTTGGTCTGCAAATGGATTGATTTTTAACAACCTCTTCCTCCTTTGATTCTACAGACATAATGAGTGAATAGTCAATCTTTTCATTAAACCTGTACAGTACTTCTGTTGGTGTGTGTTCGGCTTTGTGTATAGAACTGTAACAAAAAAAAAAATCCTGCACCAAACTTCATGTGCCAAGATTTGAAGTCTGTGTGTGTGGATGAGGAGTGACCATTCAATGTGGATGTTTTGTTGTTTTATAAAATTTGTGATCAGAGTTATGGAAAAACCAAGAGATAAGCCTGTAGTAAAAACGTTGCTTTATTTAAAACAAGAGAACATAGGAACAAACCTTGAATCTTCTTTAGCCAAAGAAGGCATGGTTGATTAACATAGCTATTTACATTTAGAGAGCAGAGAGCAGAGAACAAAAGGCATTTACATTTTAAACCTTTACTTGACCAGCACCTGAATGGACAGAATCCAGCATGTGACCAAAACACCTAGGCAACAGATTCCCAATATGGGCAAAGCTCAAACAGCTAATTCTGATTGGTCAGAACTATCAGTCTGGCTGGCTCCAAGGCAAATTAACATTCCTGAGGAAAGGGGGGTGAACATGTGCTCTCTCTTGAAACTCACAGGAAAAAAGTTTGAGAGGCCTGGCTTTTTAAAAACTCAGCCTTCCATATTTCTTGACATAAAAAATATATGCAACAGGATGGTAGCAGTACAAATGTGGAGTGTCGAGAGATGGAGTGTGTTTGCTTTACTAAGGCAAGAATTAACATTGTGCCCACGTGCTCCCATTTGCTTCTTCTCTTCTGCTAATCTACCAACTTTGGTGCTTCTTTCATTGATTGGCTTGCCTAGCTAACTCACATTACATCCAGATCAGAAAGCTGTATTTTAATTTAGTCCAGTTAATTTTAGTAAGTGGAATCTGATGAGGGATTAAATCAAATAACAGAGCTAAAGCTGGGCACACAAGGGAAGGGAATTAATGTAGGGGCTGCTTTTCATAGGAAACTACCAGTGTGTACGGAGATCACTAATAAAGTGAATAGGCCAGTTTTTGCAGTATTTATTTCTTGAATACTTTATTTGTAGGGGCCTGGATGGGGAACAACAGGCTTCAGCTGAACCCTGGCAAGACGGAGTGGCTGTGGATTGATGGCCCCTCGGTATCCGGGAAGTTGTCATCTTTGGTTCTGGATGGGGTGGCACTGCCCCATTTGGAACCGGTGTGGAACTTGGGAGTCCTCCTGGACTCACGACTCCTGCTCAAAGAGTAGGTGGCAGTCGTGGCTAGGAGGGCCTTTGCGCAACTTCGGGTTGTGCGCCAGCTACGCCCATTCCTGGATTGAGATGCCCTCCGAACGGTCACTCATGCCCTTGTCATCTCCCACATAGACTATTGCAATGCGCTCTACATGGGGCTACCCTTGAAGAATATCCGGAAGCTACAGCTGGTACAGAATGCAGCCACGCGGGCAATTTTGGGTGCACCAAGATCAGCACACATAACACCTTTGCTCCGCAAGCTGCACTGGGTGCCGATTTGCTTCCGGGTCCAATTCAAGGTGTTGGTTATTACCTTTAAATCCCTACGTGTCATGGGACCAGGATACCTGATGGACCGTCTTATCCCCATAACATCGACCCACCCCACCCGATAATGCAGAGAAGGCTTGCTACGGACCCCATCAATAAAAGAATTCCATCTAACGGGGTCCAGGAGGCGGGCATTCTCTGCAACGGCGCCCGCCCTTTGGAATATCTTGCCCCCAGAGTTGAGGCAGGTTTCCTCCCTCCTGGCCTTCTGGAAAAATCTGAAAACCTGGTTCTGCCGCCTAGCGTGGGAGGGGAAAGGTAATAGCTCCTTCTGGGGGTGGTTAGTATCATAATGCCCTCCCCATTGTTTGAGATTGATTCGCCAGATTGGATTTTATACTTATTTATGTCATATTGATAATTGTAATTTTATATTTATATTTTAATCTTAATTTTTATTGTAAGCCGCCCAGAGTCCCTTGTTTGGGGGAGTTGGGCGGTCATATAAATTTAAATAATAAATAAATAAATAAATTTGTAAAATTTGCTGCTTGTCAATCTTGAAGAGGAATATTTATTCTTGAAATGCAAGGCCCATGAACTTCTCAGGTTTATCTCTATAAAACAATCACCTCTTCGTAGAACAGAAATCCATATCCCCTGTTTCTGTCCTAGAGACAGCCAAGGAAATGCACAGACATGTTGGCTGATATATCAGCTTCACATCTGACTGTCAGAATAAGCTTGAACAGCTGATTTACAGTAAGAAAGAGAAGACGGATGTTTACTGTGAGACAAACATACTTGTGGCAGTGCTGATAAGGACACCTGGAGGAAACTCAGTTACAAGAAGAGTGGAGACCTTCTGCTGGCAGGATTGTATTAGTTCTTTCATTTTGCGTCCAGGAATTTGCCTAGATTGGTCCAGACTTTTTTTTAAAAAAAATCTGCATTCCTATGACACATACAGGCCTAGGCCTCCATAGACCTAGGCGAAGTTACTTATGAGAAAACATGCATATATTTGTTTTGTTGTTGAGCAGGTGGATAAGCCAAATCTATGTAAGAGAAGAAGTTTGCAAAGTAAGAAAAAAGCATGTTTAACATGGGACATATGCTTGCAACAGAAATATTACACAGAAGGCAATTTTGAAGATCACATGCTTCAAAACAACATGTTTTGCATTTCTCAAAACACAGAGCTTTACAAGTCTAGGCATATACTGTAAGTTTCACTTTGGCCCTAGATAAGCCTGAGAAGCTTCCTTCTGACCAGCTGGGATGGAAACCAATAATAACTTTTTCAGTGTGCTTAAGTGGCACGAGCAAACACAGCTGCCTGTGTTTTGTACATCCTAATTATCCTTTGATAATTATCCTTTGGTAATTAGGTCCTGGAGAGTGTTCGATCTTTAAAAATGTGAAAAGCCTGTTTGATCAAAGGCAACAATTGGGGCGGGGTATGTGTACCACTGTGTATCCTCCAGTTCTATTGGACTACAATTCCTGTAATCCATATCCAACAGGTTGGTTATCTTGATTGGAAATTATGAGAGTTCTTGACCTCATTTGGATGGCCTTTGCAGGTCTGAGACATCTAATGCCTACTTAGAACAAAATACATCTTTCATACCATTGTCAAAGCTGTCACACACAATTGACTGAATTTCTTAGCTGTCATGATTTGAATGTTTTTTTTCTCATTCCTCCAAATCCATCCTCTGCCGACATGAACAAAACTCTGTCATTCCCTAGGAGGACAATCTGACAACAGGCTTGCATGTGCTGAACACTAGAAAGGAAGGCAACAGGGCAGAGATGGCATGAATGAAACTAGTAAGGTCTGCATACACAGTCAGAGACCATGCCCTTTTCAGGATGCTGTACTGCACAGAAACAGGCAACATATTATGCATTGGTGTCTTACATCGCTGTAGCTGACTCCAGGAAGATCAGGAGTAAGGACAATAGGTGTGATCATACCTTCTCCCCTTCACACATCATCATGCTAACCCAGGGGTCGGCAAACCGCGGCTCGCGAGCCACATGCGGCTCTTTGGCCCCTTGAGTGTGGCTCTTTCCCAGGCAGGTGTGGCGGGCGTGGCGGGGGCAGGCACGGCAGCGGGCATGGTGTGCCTGGCGGCGGGCATGGCGGCAGCAGGCCCTAAGTGTGCGCGATTGGCCCCCGCCCGCAAGCCCCGCCCCCTTCCACGCGATTGGCCCCCGCCCGCAAGCCCCGCCCCCTTCCACGTGATTGGCCCCTGCCCGCAAACCCCACCCCCTTCCACGTGATTGGCTCCCACCCTCAAACCCCGCCCCCTGGCTCTTGAGTGATATTATAAATTTTATAAATGTCAAAATGGCTCCTGGCATAAAAAAGTTTGCCGACCCCTGTTCATAATGTGCTTTGTATGGATTTCTACGGCTTTGGTTGTGTGAACCCAGTCAATGTAATTTGTAAACCATGGAGCATGGCTTAACCAACTGTACTTTATTCAATAAATCATGGTAAAGAAACCATTGCTTTATGCAAAGTGCAAGCCCAGCCAGACCTAATCACTCATCTAAACAAGGGCATTTTCCTTTTGCCTTAAGCTGCCACAGATTTCAGATCCGTTGACCTTTTCAAATATTATAGTTATCTCAGTGATTAGCAGTCCATAAATATCTCAGCACCTATTTATTCAAAATCCTTCAAGGAGGCAAACCTGTGTGCATTATTTGGGAATAAGTCCCAGTGAATTCAGTTGGTCTGAGTAAGCACATATAGGAAGGTGCAGCTTCTTTTTTTACTATTTAGAGTAGAGGTATTTCTGTTAGCGCAATTACTGAAAGTAGTAGGAACAAAGGCTTTCCTGGCATCACAACCAAATTTCCATTCCTATCCATAAAAGATAGAACCAGGCTGGATCCTATCCCACTTTCTTGAGAAATTTTGATCACAGTGTCTTTAAAAAACAAGAAGCTAATTTTAGCCTACTTTATTATAAACAAGTTCAAGTCTGGAACCCAACCTAGCATTTCAGCTAGTAAGTTCCTGGAAAAGAGTCATAGCAGAGTTCAGTCCCAGCCCCCTCGCCTCTCTTTAGGGTTTTCAGCATCTGCAATCCCTGGGACAATCTGTGATTGCTGCATTCTCATTTCCAGATTGTGAACAATCTTCTGTGGCAGAGATACAACCCATGACTCACAAAGGCTGAGTCATTGCCGTGAACCAGGACGCAATAGCTACACTTCAGCTGTGATAGAAAACGCAGGAGCAGCGAGAAAGCAGATGCTATTCATTCTCAGCTGGAGCCCATGAGCATTGGCATGGTTCCACATCCCCTTTCCTTTCTCTCTTCCTGTAGACCAGCAAACTCCTATCAAGATACGGTGACGACTTCAATCTTCTCTGGGCAAGAGACAATCTAGTGGACGTATCTGGCATGCAGTACTCAGCAATTCATTTTTCCCCCTCTGCTAATCTCAGATTTTTTAATGGTCCCTCTTTTTAATAATCTCATTCGTCTCCAGAAAAGAGACTTTCTTTTCTGAATGAGTTTGTCCTCAAAGGGACCACTGTGACTATGGTGAATTGTGTCAAGTTGAGGTTATTTTAAGTGTTTAGCCATAGGGCATTACAGGAGGTTACACAGAGCAAACTGCACAACCATCACAATCATCTTTGTGCTTGACAGTCATGGCCATGGCCTTCGCGCTCACACCTTGAAGCTCCCAGGGTAAAAGAAGCAGCACCTTGAAAGATGCAGCCCACGGGCTCCCATAGCAAAAGCATTAGTTTGTCCTCATCTAGATAACAGGTGCTGAATACCTTGAGGTCTTTTCATTACACAGATGAATAAGAGGGACAGTGAAGCAAGTAAGAAGCAAATATGTAATCTGAAACTAGCAGAATATTATAGACAGGATGTGTGAGATTTGAAGGTATCTCCCATAGATTGCTGCTGTTGGCATAGTTTGAAATCTTACAGTGCGAAATCCTGGAGCATTTTTTTTTGAAGTTATACAGTATTCACTGAGTAATCAGTTAATTGTTAACATTACTAGTTTGCTTCTGGAAAAAAATGTCTTTCTCCATTAGCTATTTACAGCGACAGTGGAATGGCTAGCCCACTTTTATGACAATTGCCTCGTCTCATCCTCAAGACGAATTTATCTAGGATGACCATATTTCCTTGAGACAAAAATGGGACAAGAGGAATCGTGAGCTGGAAGTAGCTGGAGCGGCGCGAAAGAGACAGAGCAGCTGATTGGAGGGAACCCAGAAGAGGAATCGCCTCCACCTATCGCGTTGCTCGGCCCGCCTCTCCCACCTCCTTTGCTGCACGCTGATAGGCAGAGGTGATTCCTCTTCCGGGTTCCCTCCAATCAGCTGCTCTGGCTCTTTCGCGCCACTCCAGCTACTTCCGGCTCTCGGTTCCGGCTCTCGGAGTCTGGTCTGGCAGCAGGGACAGGCTAGTTCCTGACAGGTTTTTTTAAACAATGGGACAAAATTGACTTTTATATTAAAACGATGGGACGGTCTGGAAATGTTAAAAATACGGGACTGTCCCGTTCAAAACGGGACGTATGGTCAGCCTAAATTTATCCCACTTTTTTCTCCATCACGAAACATCAGCCAGCAGTTGAATGCAAGAGAAAGAGAAAAGAGGCATTGTAATGGGCATCTAGTGACATGCAAGAGCTAAGGACTGTTTGTGAAGAAAGGGTCAAAGGAACTAACAGAACAATCCTGTAGTCACCTTATGCCATGGTTGAAGATGTGCTCTTGCATCCAGTGTGTGTTTGGGGAGGCAACATACATCCAGAAGGTGCTGAAATGATGAGAGAAGAGAGAGAGAGAGAGAGAGAGAGAGAGAGAGAGAGAGAGAGAGAGAGAGAGAGAGAGAGAGAGAGAGAGAAAATAGAGCCATATCCACAGCATTCCTGGAAACTCTTCCAGTGCCTGCAAATTGGAAACTGTACTGATGATGTATTTTGTAAGCAGCCAGCACACAGCAGGAGCCAATGAATGTGGAGTGATAAAGCCACATAGGCACTGTGTTCACACATTCTCATGGAATCATAGAATGTAAGGGTCAGAAAATGCCTTGGTGATCATCTAGTCCTATTCCCTGCCTAGTGCAGGAATTCACTATTTCACCATCCCTGACAGATAGCCTCCAGCCTCTGTTTATACACTTCAGTAGTTCCACTGATGCAGCTTAGGAGTGCTTCTGTTTTGTTTTGTTTTGTTTTGTTTTGTTTTGTTTTGTTCTGTTCTGTTCTGTTCTGTTCTGTTCTGTTCTGTTCTGTTTTGTAGCTGCATGTTCAGCTTGTGATCCACCAAGTTACCTAGATCCTCCCCCCCACTTTTGTCATCTTCTCTACTAAAATCTCACAGGAGACTTTGTTGATTGCTTTGCTGAAGTCAAGGTATGCTATGTTTAAAAAAAAGGTAAAGGTTCCTCCCGCACATTTGTGCAGTCATGTCCGACTCTAGGGGCCGGTGCTCATCTCCATTTGTTAGCTAAAGAGCCAGCATTGTCCGAAGACGCTTCCATGGTCATGTGGCTGGCATGACGCGCACAGAACGCCGTTACTTTCCCACCGAAGTGGTACCTATTCATCTACTTGCATTTGCATGCTTTCGAATTGCTAGGTTGGCAAGAGCTGTGGCTAGAGCGGGAGCTCACTCCGTCACGCGGGACTAGGGATTCGAACCTCTGAACTTGTGATCTTCCGATTGACAAGCCTGTCACTTAAACTGATCAATCCCTCAAAACAAGCAATCAGATTGATTTGGCAGGATGATTCTTTATAAAGTCATGCTGGCTCCTGCCAAGCAATGCATTCTTAACATTTCTTGTGCTAAACCATAATAGGTTCTGTTGATTTGGTATGTGATGTGCGGACCCAACTACTTGGTTTGTAAGCCATGACTTATGGCAGGGGCCAGCAACATGGTATCTGTGAGCACCGTGGAATGCCATCTCCTATAATGACACCTCTGACCCGCCAAAGAGTCTTGCTAGTTTGCAGTGGCATATAAGCCAATAAATAAATAGATCAAGAATCTCACAAAATATGGTGATTTTGCAAAACTTTAGATAAAAAAGAATTGTGCACCCCTGGTTTATGGCTTAGTGTGATGGACAACCTGGAACTAGGCCACTATGGCTTCTTCAACAACCATGGAAAGAAACAATCCATGGATTAGAGGGATGTATGAACCACATCACATGCAATATGCAAAATGACATCACTGCTTCTCTACCTATCAGCCCCAATGGCATGATTAATAATGATCCGGTTTCTGCCAGTGCCTATAAGAAGGGGTTCAAGATCCTATGTTCTCTTCACAAACAGTTTTGGGGCACAGCACGTAAAGGGAATTATATCTGGAACATGTCCCTCTGGAACATTCTTCCCCCGGCAGTAAGACAGGCCCCCTCGCTCCTGGACTTTCGTAAAAAGCTAAAAACCTGGCTCTGCCAGTTGGCCTGGAACGGTAGGGGGAACAGTAATTCCTGGGGATGGCTAGTGCCCTAGAATGACCTGGAATAACTCCTAAACTCACACACTGACAAAGATCTTCAGCCATGTGGATTTTATTTCATCTATATTTTTATTTTTATTTATATTTTGATATTATTTTATTTGTAATGGGTACTGAATTTCAATAATGATCTTGCTGTAAACTGCCCAGAGTCCCCCCTTGGGAGGAGATGGGTGGTGATAAAATCCAATAAATTAATAAATATCACATGGCAGCACTCAGCCAGCTTTGGCTGATCTTCAAAAAGCTCAATAGATACACCAAGAAGTCCTAGACTCCTGTGCTAGATGGTAAAGTAAGAAAGAAAAAGTCCCAGGAGATAACATGTCCACAAATCACGTCTGTGCTGTTATCTCAGCCTCTATACCTGTGGCAAATAAGATGCCGTCTGACAATATCTATGTAGCCACAGGATTTAATTCAACTCAAGGGATCTTTACCTGTTAGAAAAAGTAATGGAGCTGAGTCCAGTGATGCCTGAACTGTAGGACTGAATCATTACTGTAGGAATTCTGGAATGGTAATACCAGAACTCCACGCAGATTCTAATTTGTTTTTATAGCAAAGCAGAAGCGTCCCAGTAAACTTGCACAAGGCTTAATCAGTTCAAAACACAAAATAAACACACTTCACACGTTAATGTAAAGTTACAGAAAAAATAGCTTACAGTTTTATTGTAGATCAGTTTCATGGTAGCAGAGGATGGTTCATGCGTGCGAGCGATGGGTTCTGACCAAACCCACAGTCGTCTTAATGTGGCCTTGCTGAATGGAAGTGTGAGCAACGTGGACCGCCATAGCTGACCATCCTCCTTGGTAGGAGATTCAAAGAGGAAAGAGGAGAAGAGAAGGGAACAGGAACAGGAAATCGGGGTTCAGCCCCTCCCAGACAAAGCAAGTAATATTAGGTTACAGCAGAGGCTGCCTCCTCCTTCAAGCTTGTGTGAGATGTGCTTGGTTGAAACCCGATATCTCTTAACAATTACAAGGAGGAAGAAAAGGGTAGAGGCTTAGTGAGTGTGATTAGGAACCTCTTTAACATTTGAATCAGTTGTGACTTATAATAAGATGTTATCCGTCTTAGAAAAAATATTTGAATGCCGCATGTATCATAAACACTATAGAAATCACTGGCTCCTGCTTCTTGCTTGTTCCCTTGCTGATTTATGTACAGTATGTAAAGCATTTAAATCCCTTCAGTCTGAAAACTTCTACCTTCAGGCTTACAATTTAAAAAGTCTTGACAGAGGAGGAAAGGGGAAAGGAAAGGAAAAGGAAAACTCATTCACTGAGTGTTTTATGGTTGTGATCATGTGCAGCAATAAGGAAAATGAAACACATGCTCAGGGGGTTGAAAATGACATTGTTCTTCCCTCCTAGGGCAGTTGATCTTGGAGGAAGGAGCACCCTCATCCCTCCATGCCAGCTACTCAGAGCAACAACAGGGCAGGGGGGGATGTGGCAGCATTGAGTAGCCTGTCTAGGATCAGGCTGACACAGAATTCTCAGAATACAATTGAAGAGATCTGTCTGGCAATGCTGTGCACTTAAGCCCTCTCTCTTCATTTTCCATCTGTGTCTCTTCCTGTAAAGATCTGATGGCGGCGCTGGCAATGACGAGAATAGGGAAATCTCAACTTCCAGGTGGCAGAGAGGATGTGTGCTCTCTGTTATTGCCAAAACACATGCTTGTCTTCTCCAGATATGCGAGTCACAGGATTACAGCTGGAATGAGCTCCTCCTCCTCCTCCTCCTCCTCCTCCTCCTCCTCTTGTGAAAAATATTTGAAATCCCCATGAGTGTACTTTCATAAACTAATGAAATGTGTCTACAGAAACAGTTATAAATCACACAGGCCCTAAACAGGCCCAGATATTTAATGTTTTCATTTACTTGTTTTTTGACTTCTTGCATATTAAATTGGCTGGACCCTTAGGAAGTTTAGGTGGAAAATTCTTCCACATAGGGGTGCATTTGGATAGAAACATAATACAAAACAGATTATTTGTGAATTTTACAAGAGTATTCACATAGGCAGGCTGGTTCAAGAATCTTAAAGGCAGAACTTTCCCCCAGATTCAAGGTTACCTAGAAAATGTTCCATCCCTTTTGCAGACACAGTAAAGTAACTTACAAAGAAATTAAGGGGTCAAAGTTCACACTTTGCCAAAGCTGGGTTTACAGGAGAAAATGAGGAAATTCATTCGAACCAAGGATTTGTGAAAACAGAAAAAAGTACAAGACTTTTTAAAGCATAAGTTTCTGAGAGCTTCTACAAATATCTATATATCTGTATATGTGTGTGTGTGAGTGTACTGTATGTATTTCAATATATATCTTCCTTGTCTGTATGTGAAGAAGAGGTATGAAAGTTAATTTGCTGATTCACATTAATTGATCCCGAGGAAGCCCTGCCCAATGTGGAGCTGAATCAACATGTAACATAGTAACCTCCATTCCAGGTTACCTATCATTACAGGATTTATTTAAAGAACATGATCTGAGCCAAGGGGAATTCTCACATGGCAGTGTGTAGGCCCCTTTAAGAACTGGGCAAAGCCCAACGAAAGTGGATCAAGCCACTTTCATGATGGTGAAAGTACCACTTTACTTTGCACATGGCCCCTTGGCAAGCTGCATCCCGGAGCCAAAAGGTGGGCTGCGTGGCAGGGCATTGCCCTGGGGCTGGTGGCCCTTGGCAGAGGCGACCGGCTGGGAGGCAAGCTTGCAAGAAGAAACGGAATTCGGTGCATCCTGCTGCAAGGGGGACGTCTTCTTCTTCCTGGACAGGAAGTTGTGAGTGTGCATCCTCCCACTTAATACCACAGGGTGAAAGGCAAAACTCGCACAGACCCCTGCAGAGATTGTTAAAATGCAGGCTTGGCCTTTGGGGCTCTTTGTTACATAAACACCCGGAGTGCAAACATATTAATCAGCCTGCCAGGGAGGGCGGAACGGAGCAGCAACCCTCGGAGGCCGCCCACTTCTCATTCTTGCTCCCATTTGATGTTGCTATATTAAGAAACACATTATTTCCTGCTGTGATTTTATATTTTTACCCGGCTTCTAATTTGGGCTCTGAGGTAAGCAGTGACATATATGGCCCTCCTCTCCACCTCTCCACCTCCTTCATTTTCTTCCTTTAATTCTCTTTCGCCCCCCCCCCCCCCCCATTGGCCATTCTCTGTTTTTTGCTGGAAAAACGGCTGTCTGTCTCAGAGGGAAGTGCCTGACATCAGTTTCTTTCCCCAGGCCAGGGCTTATCACAAGAATCTTTGTTTAGTTGCTGTTTTCCAATTGCAAATAGCATGAAAAATCTTCAGGGGTCTGTATATTTTACTAGCCCCTTCTGTCTTTTCAAATGAAGAGACAAGGCTGTTATTTCTATTCATTGGATGCATGTCTTGCCTTTTGTTCAAGGTGGTGCACACAGTACTCCCTCTTCCCATTGCTCTCCCCAACAACCCTGTGAACTAGGCTGGACTGAGGAAGAATAATTGGCCCAAATTCATCCAGTGAGCTACCATGGCTAAGGGGAGATTTGAACCTGGGTCCCTCTAGTGCCAGTCCACTACATCACACTGGCTGTCCCATTCACGTGACATACTAAATCCTGGTTCATTCAGTCATAGTTTAAACCACTATAGGCTGCATTTGTGTAACCCACTAAGCCATGAATCCTGATCCTCCAGCTGCACTATGACTTTCTGTGATCCCAGTCAGGTTTTGCTTATGAATTGCTTGAAGGCTGCATTTAATAACGTTTGTGGATCTCACTGTGCTAAGACATGGTGTGGTCTCTTTGGCTTTGGTGCAGTATGTTATGTCAGTGTTTCTCAACCTCAGCAACTTTAAGATGTGTGGACTTCAACTCCCAGAATTCCCCAGCCAGAATGGGAAGCCACCAGGAGTTGGAGTCCACACATCTTGACGTTGCTGAGGTTGAGAAACACTGTGTTGTGTGAATGCAACCATGGTGGTTTGTGAATCAGGTTTATGGCATTATGTTTTCTGTGAATTCATCCAACTGGGGCTTAGTTAACCAACAAGGGTAAGTAGACCATGGCTTATCACAATGTATAAACCAAGCGTGGGTGTTATCAGAAACTGCCTGGAAGCCCACATCCCTGACTTGGCCTTGTTCCTCAGTTGCATAGAAAGGGAATGATGCTGGGGCCATGCCTAGGACAAACATATTCTCTTTGGTCCCAGAAATTCTAGATAATGATGGTTAAACACTCTGGCCAAACTTAAGTTCATCTGTTTTACCAAAAGGACCTAAGGGACCGTCTCATCCCCATCACTTCATCCCATCCCACCCGGGCATGCAGAGAGGGCATGCTGCGGACCCCTTCGGTTAAAGAGCTCCATCTAATGGGGTCTCGGAAGCGTGCTTTCTCTGCTGTTGCCCCTGCCCTTTGGAACATTCTCCCCCCCCCCCCGAGATTAGACAGTCCCCCTTGCTCCTGGACTTCCGGAAAAAACTCAAAACCTGGCTTTGTCAGTGTGCTTGGGGCGGGAAGGAGAATGTGCATACCTGGAGATGGCTAGCACCTTAGATTATGCCTGGAGTGCCCTTTTTACGAACTTAAGAATATTCTGCTATTGGATTTTATTATATTCTTTATATTCTAAATTGTTATTTAATATGTATTTTAATCTATTTATAATTGTATATTAATGATTATATTTTGTTGTAAACTGCCCAGAGTCCCTCTCGGGGGAGTTGAGCGGTGATAAATTTGATTAAATAAATAAATAAATAAATAAATAAACAAACAAACCATTTTTTAAAATCATGCTAAGAAAATGGCATGGATGCATCCATGAAGTTTCCAGGGCCTGAACTCAAATGAAGGCAATTTTATTTTTTTATTTGTGTGCAAAATGAAAAGAATTTTGAGAGCCATAAACGCTGGGGTGATATTTGGAGCTCACCTGTTGTTTTGGGATGCCAAATCCCATTAGCCTCAGCTGGTGGGAGATCATCAATGATCAAAGAAGATGAGAGTCACAATCCAACAATAACTGGGGGGCTTAAGGTTTCCCAGAGCAGTTGTGATACGTCCTCCAGAAATAGTATTTTTGATGGTATGGTGATGTAACCAATCCTGTTTCAGGCTCACCATGTACGGGCAGCAATACTGCTATTTCCAACATCCTGCATGTTTGTATAATATGTCCAAATTGGAACAATTTGTTTACTGCAGAAGCCTCTTGCTAAGAAGAACTTACAAACAATGCAGAAGAAAGGAGAAATAGAAGAAAGATTTTGCTGCCCAAGAACACGGAGAGACCCTTTGGAAACTTGGAAAACTGAGAATGGCAGGCCTTACATAAATTCTTCCTCCCTGATCAGTGAGGCTCTTTTTCCACCCCTCATTTATACCTCATTTGTTGTAAACCACCCAGAGTCGTCCTCGTGGGGGGAGATGGGCGGTGATAGAAGTTGGATAAATAAATACCACTGTTTGTAAACACCCTTTTTTCTGTTCTTACTTGTCAGGGCTTGCAGAGACATCCCTGCAGATAGTTTTAAGAAGTCATGGCGTCCAGTCATTCACAGCATCCAGCCATTAATAATTTCTAGTTGCAAAAGTGGACTGTGGTATTCAACATAGTTGCCTGACTTGTTGTTGTTTATTCGTTCAGTCGCTGTCACCATCCCCAGCTCCCCCATGGTTGAGTCTGTCACCTCCAGAATATCATCCATAGTTGCCTGACTGCAGAGGTGGAAAGACCAGCTTTTAACAAGGCTGACTTTTCACGTCTGCAAAAGACAATTTTGGAATGTGAAGAGCAGTTTGGCTGGCATTGGAAAGGTGCCACTGAGGAAGAATGCTTCCAGATTTGGATCAGTAACTGGGATGATCACTAAAAACAATGGACATGCTGTTTATATTTGGCCGGTTGCCCGTGAAATATTTTGTCACCATTTCATTTCTTCTCGTACAAACACTCCAAGTCCTGACGTTTTCCAAGGACTGAGCTACTTTGTGGTGTTCCATCTCTCCCCTGAATTTGGTCAGGCACAAAATACAGGAGAGGCAGGGGAGACAGGAAAATAAATACAACAAAATCCATTGTGTGAAGGGGGTGGAGAACAGTTAGAGGAATAACTGAGGACATACTTTTCCGTTTTGCTTTTGACTTTTTACATAGCCCCTGTCTGGGATGCTTCTCATTAAATGCCTAGGCCATAGTCCTTAGGCTACAGTCCTACAGCCTCTTCTGAATGCACAGAACACGTTTCAGAGGAAGAAGCTGCTGCGATAGGCTGCTAAATGACTTTTGAAATGCAGCAAAATGTAATTCCACCTCTACCGACCAGACTACTTGTCAATCTACCCCAGTGCTAGATCTTCAGAGTCTGTGCAGGTTTCTTCATTGCATACTACCAAATCTTTTAACTTGGAAACGTTTTTGTCCTTAAATGTTAGGTTTCTTCTTTATGCCCAACTCTATCGTGGTATTTAGGATGCTGAATCACGTACACCTCAGTCCCAGAATTGGTGGTGCTGGTGAAGAAATTATATTGAGCCTTTTGCTGAAACTTCCATAATTAATTTGCATCAAGCCCCTTTCTGGGGAGATTCCAGTGGCTTTCAAATCATCTATGGCAGTGTTTCTCAACCTTGGCAACTTTAAGACGTGTGGACTTCAACTCCCAGAATTCCCTAGCCAGCGTTGCTGGCTGGGGAATTCTGGGAATTGAAGTCCACACATCTTAAAGTTGCCAAGGTTGAGAAACACTGATCTGTGGGAAGTATTTTGTGGCAAGCACAGTCCTATCTTTTTGGCCTGGCATTATCTGTTCTTAAAACTGGCCTGGATATTTCCAGGGAGGGCTACTCTTGAAGCAGCCAGATTTTACATAAGTCATCTGGTTGAGCCGGGGAATCTGTACTTTTGTTCTAAAGCAAGGGAAAGACAACCTGATGTTTTCAACTTCATCTCCTTCTGTTCCAACCAACGTGGCTAACTGCAAATAATTCTAGGGGTTCAAAACATCTGGAACAACCAAGTTACTTGCCCCTTTTCTAAGGTGAAAGTTCTACATGTGAAAATTGGTCCCTCTCAAGACTGTAAAGAACTTTTACTGAAATGTACTGGTAGATGCCTTTTTACTGCTTTGAAAAAAGTTGTTGGAAAGTTGCAGAGAGTTTCTTGAAAGGAATTTTAAAAATAAACATGTAAGTATTTGAACTGGGTGAGATGGAACTGGCAGAATCCCAAGTTTGAGAAAACCAGTTCCTGGAGTTCAGCCACAGGTTTTCTCTTGCCAGGGATGAACATGGCATTATTTAAAGTCACACCTTTAAGCCACATTCACTTAAAGTTGAATTTTCCCTATTTTTCTACAACAGTGTTTCATATTCTAGAATCTAGATCAGGGCTTTCCAAAGTTTTCCCGTGGCGACACACCAACCGCTGTTGGTGTGTCGCTGCGGGAAAACCCGGAAGTGCCGCCGTTGCGGCAGCGCGCAAAAACCCGGAAGCGCTGCTGCTGCTTTCGGATTTTTGCACGCCGCCGTTGGTGTGTCGCCGCGGGAAAACCCGGAAGCGCTGATGATGATCAGCGCTTCCGGGTTGTGTGGTGACACACCAGACTGTGTGTGGCGACACACTTTTGTGTCGCGACACACAGTTTGGAAAGCTCTGATCTAGATCATAGCTTTCCAAACTGTGTGTCGTGACACAGTACTGTGTCGCCTGTGGTGTGCAGGTGTGTCGCGCGAAAACCCAGAAGTGCTGATGGCGTACCGCCACCGCCACCGCCGCGCGCACCGCCGCCGTCATTGGTGTGTGTCACCAACAGGAAAAGTTTGGAAAGCTCTGTTCTAGATTGTCATTGTTGGGAAACATTGTTCTACAGGAATATAATTGAATCTGAATCTGATCATTCTTTATGATAGAAGAAAAACAATTTCTGCCCAAATGTTTAGAAGGCCTCGTTTGGGATGGGTATGATAGTACACAGGACAGTCTTCTTTCTGTATGTGTTGTCAGTTTTAAGGACTGTCCAGTCCTAATCAAGTAAGGTAGAGCAGTATGACCCTTGAAGTTAACCATCCACAGTTATATCTGGAAAGCAGACTGAACAGGCCAATGCCACTTTTCTCTATTATGGTGGAATGTGTTACATTTCTGTTTATATTATAGTAACTATCAAGAAAGAAAATATAGGTTGAGTTTATGTACCACACTAAACCATGTTTTGTTTTTAAAACGGTTTGTTAAATAAGCCACAACATGTTCAAACATGAGGCTAAGTCATAAAGTACTATTTTCAAACCTCAGTGACTGGGCTTGCACATTGTGCTGCTCCTGAAGCAAATGTTTCATACAATGTGTGAACCAGCCAAAGCCGGTATGTTGCAGTGTCTCACCACCAATCAACCAAGGTGCTTCTGATTAGGTTTCGGCCAATTACAAAACAGGATGACCATGTTTCCTACTTTACAAAGGAAAGTCCTTTTTGTGAAGGGCTTTCCAATCAAGAAATGGATACAAAGAAATGAAGGGAGAGCAAGGCCCAACATTTTGCCGATGAAACCTCAGACTGAGCAGGAACACCAATCAGTTGGTCAAAGTCTTCCTCCTCTAAATGTATAACTGTACATATACAAGCAGATTTATGTTCTTCCCCCCCCCTCATATTGATCAGGTATAGGTGGGGGAACATTGAGTAAGGGGTAGGCTACTCTGTCCTGATAATTCTTCTCAATACTTCTGATTTCAATATGTCCCACAAGTGTCTGTGGGAATGGGGTGGGGTCAACAGCATCAAAATGGTGGACACAACCAGATGATCAAAGCCCTGCCCCTTTTTATACCCATGCAATGGTTGCAGCAGTTGTTAAAAAGGCACAGGACTTTGATTGACTGGTAGCATCCATTTTGATGCTGTTGCCCCCCCCCCCCCCGAGATACCCCTGATCTGTACAATCAAATTAGCACTGCATGGCCTAGACATGATGGCTGAAGAAACAGTGAAAATGGAAAAAATAAAGTTGCTGTTCTGTCAAAGCAAGAAGTCAACAAGCATGGTTGGATTTACCACTGCTGGGAAATAAGTGTTTTTGGGAGTGAAGGAGAAGGTGGTTGGTTCGTTGGTTCATTGGTTCGTTGGTTGGTTGGTTGGTTGGTTGGTTGGTTGGTCTCAGTGCAACTTGGAGGTCTGCTAGTAAATTGGTTATTTGCTTAAATATTGTAGTGTGGCATAGCTCAGGGATTTGAACGTTGTTATATCTAGATAGTTCTGTTTTTCTTAATTGAGATTTCTCATTCTCACCCTTCTGCTCATCCCAGTCCTCTTCAGCCTCTGCATAGGTTTCAAATTTGCTAAAGAAGAAACATCATTTTAAATAATCAAGGGCAAGCCAAGATGGGTCTGAACTGCAAGGTTCTGTTTATTTCCTAGAGCATAGCTTTCCAAACAGTTTAGTGTGTCGCGACACAACCCGGAAGCGGCAGGGGCGTGTACGGTGGCGGCGCGGTGGCGGCGCACGCGCCGGTGTGTATGGCGGTGGCGGCAGCGACGACAGCAGCGGCGTGCCATCAGCGCTTCTGCGTTTTAGCGGAAAACACGAGGCTGCCGCCGCTGTGCACGCCACCGCCACGCCCCCCCGTGCCGCTGCCACACACGCCCCTGCCGCCGTGTGCGCGGCTGCGCCGCTGCCATTGGTGTGTCACCAACAGCGGCAGTTTGGAAAGCACTGTCCTAGAGTGATGGATCTGATTTTGGCAATGCCTTTCAGCAAGTTAGCAAACTCCCCTCCCAAACTCACTCACACACATAATGAAAAGGTTACCACAAAAGAATGTACTGTATACAACATTGTCCATGTCACTGGAGCTTTGCCAATAGCTTCTATCTAAAGCAACATGGGAAGCAGAAAAGTAGGGAGGTGCTAGAGGTGGTAACAAAGCACTGGACCGCATCAGAAGAAGCATGCTGCCAAGACACATGAAGTCCTTATCTCTCTACTCAGCCTTGGTGAGACAACACCTAGACTATTGTGCATGATTCTGGGTACCCCATTTCTGGAAGGATTAGAGAGGGTTCATAGGAGTGCAACAAAGATGATACAGGAATGGACATGCACTGTGAGGATAGGCTGAAGCGCTTGAGATGTTTAGTCTGAAGAAAAGAAGGCCGAGGGGAGCCATTATAACTCTGGTCAGATACATAAAGGGAAGATGATCATGAACAATTTTCTATGACCACAGAAACCAGGACTAAAAATAAGAGGTATAAGTTGCAGCTAACTAGCTTTCATTTAAATATAAAGAAATCCTCTGTTGGTAGATCTGAATAACAGTAGAGAGGTCTACCTACGGAGGTTGTGGGTTCTCTGTCTCTCAAGGTTTTGGGGGAGAGTCTGGACAGCCACCTCTCATAGATGTTTTTTTATGCACATTGCAGAGGGTTGGACTAGATGATCTTTGTGGTCCCTTCCAACTTTACAGTTCTGTGAGAACACAGGTCTGTAGCCCTTGCCCAGTTGAGGACAATACAAAGGGCGGGTAGAAATATAGAAAGAGCAGCATTCTGTCCAAGGCTGATACTTGGGGAGGAGAAAAGAACAGTTCCAGAACTCACATCATTATTCATTTGAGAATCCTATTGGTGGCCAGCTGTCAATATCATCCCATACAATGTTGGTAGGGATGCCACAGAACTTTCCTTTAAAACCAGCGTATCTGAATGGGTCAGGTTTTGGAGGTATGTCAGCTGGATAGCACTAGATTGGGAAAGGCCAGTTTCTTTGCCTCTGAAGTATCAGAAGTGAGGGATACAAATGAGGTTGTCTGAAATCTTGGATGCAGTCTCCACAACCCTACTCAAAAAAACCTCAGTTGTAATTCTTCATGTATTGGAAATTATTACATTCATTCACTCATTCATTTAGCAAATATATATGGCCGCCCATCTTACTCAGCCAACTTTGGGTGCCTCAGTGGAAAGTAAGTAATATTCTGCATTCTGAATATGTTGAGCGAAAATAAATGTTTGGTTTTTTCGAATCTCATTTTTGTTCTGGCTTCTTGTAGGAGCATACAGGGATGTCCACTGGAGGGGAGAGACAGGTAAAAAAGTCAAGATGGTGGCCATGACCACACGATTATAGCCCCTTTTTATGTTTGTTGCATGTATGATGCATGTAAAATGGGTGGGGCTTCAATCATGCAGTCACAACCCCCCACGGACACCCTCTCCAAAGCCAAGTACAGCCCTTGTCCTGTACATAAGTCCTGCATGCTTCTGTACTAGGATTTCATGCAGACTTAGAATGTGTATTTTATTCATTCCACACCCCACCCTGTGCAAAGAGGCAAATATGGCAGTGGTTCCTACCTTGAAGCTCCTCTTTTATTGTTTTCCCTGATTTGATCAAATGCAATCAATACTACCCACAGGAGAGATCAAATGGAGATTCAAATTCCTCCTCCCTCCCGCCCCCCCCCCGCCCCCAAAAAAAGAGGTTTTACACAGAGGGGGAATGTAGTACAAGCCCCTTCTCTAGACTAGCAAGGCTTGAAGTTCTCCTATAGGCAACAGGGCTGGAGCTGCCATGTTAGAATTTCTATCTCATAATCAATCTCTGTGTACTTCAAAGGTTTCTCTCATGCTTCCAGGACTCACACTTGAAATGAGGTAACAGTTGACAGCAAATTGAATTGACAGCTTCCCATATTAGCAGCCATTACGCGCAGGAGAGCATAGCAGGGCATCTTCAGCTTGGTTGATTTGGAGATCAACGCTGTCAGATCATGCTCCTGCCAACCAACTTTTCTCATCCAGTCTCACTCCCCTCGCACCCTTTAAGTAAAGGCAAGCAGGTCAGTGTGGCATCTTTCCTTTTCTCTCAAATCAGAGGTAAGCCATGTTACTTGAAAACTGGCCTGTCCCTTGGCCCACAGGAACTGGGCATTTCTTACTACATTAAAAATCAATTGTCTGAGATCAGTGCTATCAAAGATTGTTGCACTGGAGGCCAGAGCTTTCTTAAACAAAAAGCAATTCAGCCTGACTCAGAAGTACAATCTGAGACTTGCTTTAATCTGAAAGTGGCGCTGTTTGGGAAGAAGCAGTGGGCAGAACTCCAGGGCACTGTTCAGCGGAGGGAACAAGCAGCAGGTTCCTAAACAAAAGAACAAAATAGAAAAAGGAGTGCTGAAAAGATGTGATTAAAGAGAGCCCAGTAACATTCTATTGGGCAAAAGCTCACCAAACCTTGAAGCAGCTTGTATTGCCCTGCTTTGGGATTTGTTTTTCAACACTGAAAAAGTATGTGAAAGAAATTACAATGAAAATAAAAAATAAATAAAATTACCACATAAAATGAAGATGTGCATGTGTATGTGTGTGTGAAAGAGAGAGGGAAGGGGAGAAACAAGTCATTAAGTCCAGAGTCTAAAATTATCTAGTTGTACCGCTGACTCCCCAAAAAGCTTGCATATGACTGCAGCTCTAAATATTATTTCCCCTTTGTCCAGTTTCCATCCCTTAACAGGAAGAGGAGAAACAATGATCAAAGAGTCAGATTTGTGAGTCCTGAATTTAGGTCTCATATCTGCTATGGACTAATTGTATGGCTTTAGGCACCAAACCATGGCTTGTTTAACTGTGGTTTATTGAATAAGCCAATATATGCTGGATATGCACATAATTCTTGGTCATAAACCATGCCTTACAACTCACAATGGATGGCTATAGACCATAGCTTTCCAAACTGTGTGTCGTGACAAAACCCGGAAGTGCTGATGGTGCGTCACCGCCGCTGCAGCGGCGCGCACGGCGACAGTGGTAGTGCACGGTGGCAGCGGCACGCCATCAGCGCTTCTGGGTTTTAGCGCAAAACACGAGGCCGCCGCTGCCGCCGCCATACACACCACCGCCGTGTGTGCCGCCACCATACACGCCACCGTCGTGTACCACCCCGCTGCCGCGCGCGCCCCCGCACCCCCGCTGCCGTTGGTGTGTAGCCAACGGCGGGACTTTGGAAAGCACTGCTATAGACAATAGGGTGAGCCAGACCCAACCAAATCACATTATGGTTAAAAGAAACATGTGAATGAATAATTGTCAGCTTATCTTTCCCTTTGCTAAAATCCTGTCAGAGGTATAGATATCATAAACAACTAGAAATCATTCCAGAAAGAGCCAGTCAATCAGCCATGGTGTATAGCTTAATATGTTGTGTTAACATATTCTGGTTAATTGACCTAATGAGATGTATGAAGTCGGTTAATAGTAGAACAAGTGTTTGCTGTGAGAATTAATCCCTGATTGCAAGAACAGAGGGCTCGGCAAATCACTTTTATTGAGACCATGGATAGCTTTTGCCAGTCAGAGCTGTGTTCATTCTTGTCTGGTACAAAGTGCAGTGACATCACAGTGTCATGTCTTCCACATAAAAATGATATAAATTATGTAATTTAGGCAATAATGTTGTGACATATGTGACATTATGACATGTGTGATGTCACCTGCCCCCTGAAGAAGCCCATGGCTCTGTTCACATGATGCTGATCAGCCAATCACACCTCAGACTTATTATGTTGTGCAAATCAACCCAGGCAGTTCCTTATTTGTATTAATTTATTATATTTGTCTATTCCTTCCCTCTGTCAGAAATGTTGAAACAGTTTACGGTCAACAATAAAATTCCAAATGCAAACAAAAGATGAAAACGGTTGCAGTTTTAAAAGTGAGGAAAAGAAAGAAAACACAATACAAAAAAAAAACACCATTCGTACCACACACATGCAGACAAGGCCTGGGTGAAGAGATATGTTAAAAGGCACCTGAAAGGTGTTAAGAAGGGCTCCTTACAAAGTCGAGGGGAAGAGCATTCCAGAATGAAGTGAAGAGAGAAGGCCTGTCTGCAAGTAACCGCAAGATCTTATTCTGCAGCTCTTGGCGTAGGCAGGAGAAGCTGCATTGATGATGTGATTAATGCTGGTCCCAAGTTGCTTAAGGCAATATAGTTCTCCAGCAAAGCCTTCGATCTGACTCAGTTGCTCATTGGCAGCCAGCACAGCTTTTTTAGCAACACTACAGTCTGCACTAAACACAAGAGGAACCTCACACGGAGGGCATTACAGTAGCAACGCCTTAACCATCGTAGCTATGGTGCCTCTGTTCAGGAAAGTTGTAGTTGATACATCAACTAAAGCTGGTAGTAGGCATTCCTAGCCACAGAATTCATAGCCAAGAGCCTTTCACCCGCCCACCCTCAAGGACTCCATCTTGTTGGGATTCAGTCTCAATGTATTGGCCATACCAACCCTGCTTATACCTAACATGGGCAAACCCAGAGAACAGATAAGTAAGTTGTTCAAAGATAGTCATGTGAAAGTGGATTTATATGGACCAACCAAACGCAGCTCTTCTGCCCTTTGTAAGCTTCACGAGGAAGACATGGGCAGCTATGTTTTGGGGTATTTCTCAATTCCCCCATCCCTTGTTTATGACAAGCCTAACTGCCATGCACTGTTATGCAATATTTAACACTGATTGAGGTTTGACCCTATTGAGACACTTCAGTAAATGGTCTAGGGCAGGGGTCGGCAAACTTTTTTTGCCGGGAGCCATTTTGACATGCTCGTGCACATTTTGAAGTGCTCGAGAGCCAGGGGGCGGGGTTTGCAGGCGGGGGCCAATCGCGTGGAAGGGGGAGGGGTTTGCGGGCGGGAGCCAATCGCGTGGAAGGGGGCGGGTTTTGCGGGTGGGAGCCAATCGCGTGGAAGGGGGAGGGGTTTGCGGGCGGGGGCCAATCGCGCACACTTAGGGCCTGCTGCCGCCATGCCCGCTGCAGTGCCCGCCGCCGCCATGCCCGCTGCCACGACTGCGCAGGCGGAGCTGCCTGCCTGGCACTCGGGCGCTCCGGCTGGGGTGCAGCGGGACGGGAGCATCGCCGGCGGCCCGCGAGGACCGGCCAGGGAAGGCGCGCGGGCGGAGCTCCCGTCCCGCTGCACCCCAGCCGGAGCGCCCGAGTGCCAGGCAGGCAGCTCCGCCCACGCGCCTTCCCTGGCCGGTCAAGATCCCTTCCCCGCCCCCAGCAGAACCAAATATGTTAAAAAGTGGGTAGGTAAAGCACGCTCGCGTAAACATCCTGGTTCCTTCATGATCAGTTGAGCAGCAGCCACGCAGCAGCAGCAAGCGGGCGTCTTCGACAAATTGCTCTGGAAGGGGGTGGGGGAGGTTTGGAAGAAGAAGGGAAAGAGGCTCGACTGCTCCAGTCGCTTCTCTTCCGGAGCCGCTCACGCCCCCAGTCCAGGCAAAGTAAAGCTGGTGGGGAATCCAGCGCGGGAGAGGGGTTTGCGGGCGGGAGCCAATCGCGCACACTAGGCTCCGGGGACCCCGAAAATGCCCTCGGTTCCGGCAGGGAGGCAAAAATCGCACGTGCAGGCTGCCGGGCTTCCCGACGCACAGCTGATTGGCGCGGTGGGGGGGGGACGGGGTGGAAATTCTCTGTGCTGATCAGCTGTGCGCCGGGAAGCCCCGCAGCGTGCGCGCGCGATTTTTGCCTCCCTGCTGGAACCGAGGGCATTTTCGGGGTCCCCAGAGCCTGCTCTTCTAAAGGGGCAGCGGCAGCAGCGGCGTCCTGGAACCCGGAAGCACTGATGGCCCACCACCGCCGCTGCCCCTTCGAAAGGGCAGACTCCGGGGACCCCGAAAATGCCCTGGGTTCCGGCAGGGAGGCAAAAATCGTGCATGCAGGCTGCCGGGCTTCCCGACGCACAGCTGATTGGCGCGGGGGGGGGGGACGGGGTGGAAATTCTCTGTGCTGATCAGCTGTGCGCCGGGAAGCCCCACACGCGCGCGATTTTTGCCTCCCTGCTGGAACCGAGGGCATTTTCGGGGTCCCCAGAGCCTGCTCTTCTGAAGGGGCAGCGGCAGCAGCGGCGTCCTGGAACCCGGAAGCACTGATGGCCCACCACCGCCGCTGCCCCTTCGAAAGGGCAGACTCCGGGGACCCCGAAAATGCCCTCGGTTCCGGCAGGGAGGCAAAAATCGCGCGTGCAGGCTGCCGGGCTTCCCGACGCACAGCTGATTGGCGCGGAGAATTTCCACTCCGGGTGGCCTGGCAGCGCGCGCGCACGCGATTTTCACCTCCCTGCCAGAACCGAGGGCATTTTCGGGGTCCCCAGAGCCTGCTCTTCCAAAGGGGCAGTGGCAGCAGCGGCGTCCTGGAACCCGGAAGCACTGATGGCCCACCATTGCCGCTGCCCCTTCGAAAGGGCAGACTCCGGGACCCCGAAAATGCCCTCAGTTCCGGCAGGGAGGCAAAAATCGCGCGTGCAGGCTGCCGGGCTTCCCGACACACAGCTGATTGGCACGGAGAATTTCCACTCCGGGTGGCCTGGCAGCGCGCACGCACGCGATTTTCACCTCCCTGCCAGAACCGAGGGCATTTTCATCAGCGCTTCCAGCTTGTCACGCGACACACTTGGGGGCCCCCGGCGACACAGTATTGTGTCGACAGACAGTTTGGAAAGCCCTGGGTTAAGGCGATGGGCAAGTGCCCGTCGTCAAGATGGCTGCCGGAGATGGAGGCTTCCAAACTCTCGCGAGACTGTGTGAAGCCCGTCCCCGGAGGAAAAAGAGAGGCTGGGCCTAGGCGGTTGCCAGGGGTATGCCCACAGCCACGCACACCATGCCCGCTGCCGTGCCTGCCCCGCCACACTCGCTGCTGCGCCTGCCCCCGCCACACTCGCTGCCGCACCTGCCCCCGCCACGCCCGCCACGCCTGCCTGCGGAAGAGCCACACTCAAGGGGCCAAAGAGCCGCATTTGGCTCGCGAGCCGCCATTTCCGACCCTTGGTCTAGGGTATCTTCTAGTTCCGTGATGGTGAAGACCCATATACCACCATAAATAAATTCCATGTGTCCCAGATAGCATCTTTTCATCCATAGCTAATGTAGCCACTAGAAGCATTAATGTACCTTTGCTGCCCTCTGGTGACAACTCCTTTGGCTTTTGTAACATTGGGGTGACTTTCAAGGTATCATGCTGCCTCCTGCTGTTCAGCATTATTCATAACAGAAAGCAGAAAACGAAACATTCCTGCCCTAATATTCAGATAGTCTTTGCACGTTTTTTAAATATGGGGGGCTTAATCCATAGAGTTACCTAGCAGGAGAGAGTTCCAACGTAAAAGGAACCTGAGGTTTCTTCCTCCCACTGGGCCAACTCTAAGTTCTGTTTTTAGAGGAGATGTTCCAGTGTTGATTTGAAGAACCAGCACCACAAAAGCTTGAGCAGATGATAAATGGAGCTGAACCCTTTCAAAATGCAGCCCCCATCAAATCTAGGAGTAGGGCCTTCAGGGTGCCTTCAAGTGTTTTTGCCAAAGGGTAGTGTTACAGCCTGTTCCTGAATGTGTTGGTTGAGGAAGGAATGTTATAATTAGGGACTTCTTAAAACCTGAATCTTATCATAGCTAAAGCCAATTGCTACCACAAAGAACAGCATGCCATGATGTGAACTAGTCAGGAAAAACAAACCAGTCCAAATATTTTCTTTTTCCACACCCCTCCCCTGGCAACTGCCCCCAGATGGAAAAGAAGAGAGCCGGTTTGCTCTTATGATCTCCCCACCAATTTAATTTATATTTTTCATTGCATGCTGGGCTTGGTCCCTGTGGGAAGCCCCCTTTTTTCCATGTGCAAAATATAAGATGCTGCTGCCACATGTCACTTTGATCGTTGCCAGGGACTGGAGGAGGTGGAAAGGTGGTGACTTAGCCTTTAAAAGCAGATGGTAGCAAGTAGAAACCAGCAGCCTGCTGGCTGCCTGGCAGGCTGGTTTCTTTGCTTGAGTAGGTGGAAAGCAGGAGGAGGCTGGAGAAGGCACAGATGGGGGCAGGCAGCCTGTAGGATCAGTGAGCATCCTTGGAGCAAGTTGGGCAGATGGCAGAGCTTTGGTCGTGACCTTTGGCAAACTAAGTAAGGATAATGGGGGTTGCAATCCAATCAATTTGGAGGATACCAGGCTGGGGGAAACTGGTCTCAGTAGTTCTTCTTGTGCCAAGTCAACCAATTGCTAGTCAGCATGTGCAAGAAGATTAGCCAAAAGGATCAGTCAAACCTGTCTCACTTTGTAGTCGGTGAAGAGGCGTTAAGCACTTTCTGCTAAGCCAGTAAGAGTAACAATGCTCTAACTTCAAGCCAAGGCCATTATTTTGAATCTCAGGGCACCTGGAGTCTGAATTCAACTCAACGCCATAAATGGCACTCCAGGGATCTTAAGGTTCCAAGGCAAGTGATGTTGCTAAGATGAGCAGAATCCACCAGGCTCCTCACTTGAGCAATGCATTAATCCGCCCGTTTTCAGTCTGGTGCTCCCCAACCCTGCTGGTCTTTGGCTCCTATCGTCACCAGCCAGGATGGAGAAGGAGAAAGGAAAGCAGGAAGACTGAGAATGCAAGGAAGGCAGTCGAGACATTTGCCATCGGCCCCGGGAACAGTGGCAGCTGGGCACCTTTTCCCTCTGAGTTCCTGCTGTTTCTTACGCTCCTTCCAAAGACCACTTTCCATGCATTTCTTGGAGGTACCGTTGACTGACAAGTTACACTCAGAGAACCATGAGCCCTTCCAATAAGTAGCATGAAGCTTTTGTATTGTTACTCAGGCAAAGTAGGAACAAATGAAAACATTTTCAACCCAGGGCACTTAAGGTGACTAACAATAACAAGTAAAAAAAAACCACAAATTAACAGTAAGGATCAACCATTAACTAATTTAACTGAAAACATTTGGCTAAAGATGAAGGTCTTGACTCTTTTTCTCAAAACAGAGAGGGGTGGGGGCTGAACACAACTCTAGGGGGAGCACATACCACAGCCTGCTCAATCTGCTGTCTGGGAGCTATTGACTCTACAGCAACCTCAGAGTTCTCATTGTTTTCTTTTACGATGGTTTTTTATATTTAAATTGGATCTTGAAAAAAAGCTAAGCAGGGTCAGATCTAGTTAGTACTTGGATGGGAAGTCACAAGGAAGGCTAAAGCCATAGGGTAGACTGGGAGGTTGAAAAACATCCCCAAATAAGTTAATGGCAAGGCACTCCTGTACTGTTGCAATAAAACTACATGCTGGTCACCAGGTCAAACAAAGGACACTCATTTGAGGACATTAATGTTCACATTTTAGACAGAGAAGATAGGTGGTTTGAGAGAGGGGTCAAGGAATCCATTTATGCCAACTTGGAAAATCCTTCCTTGAATAGAGGTGGGGGCCTCAGGCACAACCTTTCCCCTATTTTCCTCCCTGCTTTGTCTTCTGTGCCTAGGAAGATTAAGACCATTTCGCAAGCTCAACAGCAGCATGGTGATCTTAACGATCCTCCTTTAGATGATAAAGGGACTTAGAAATAAACATCTCAAAATAACCATGACCTAGCCCCAGGTGCAAGGTCACACAGCCACCTAGAAACATATTTAAGGATTCCCTTACTAACTTTGCTCAGACTGAAGAAGCTCCTTGGATAAGGAGCGAGACGTTTCCACTGAGAAAATAGAAATCCAGTTGACATGATTCAAGCTACAGACAATTCCACCTGGATGACTGAGAACCTTCATAGACCAGGTCAAACAGTTTAGCTGACTGCTCTTTAGATAAAGGACCTCTTTGAAGGGAGATCTGAGCACTGATAATCCTTCCAAGTCAGAATCATGGCTTTATTACTTTCCTAATTATATTATTGCAAAGGTGATCATTTAAACAAATTAGTCATTTCTGATGTGACATTCTGAGATTTTTATTTATTTATTACTTCAATTTCAAGGCTGCAGGGGCCTGGGGGAAGAGCCAGGTCTTAAGCAGTTTGTGAAAACTCAGCCATTCCCCCCTTCCTCTCAGTTTATGTTACCTTTACACATACATATTGTACTAAAGTTTTGGTTTAGTATCTTGGGTGAACCCAACTATTGTGATTTATAAACCATGCCATATGTCTTAGCACAATGACTTTGTTTGCATGACACACTAAGTCATTTTGTAGTTTTACCTAATGTGATCCAACTTGGTCAATGGATTAAATTGTGGTTAAATGACACCAGCTTATAACCATTATTTATGACAGGTTCAGCCATAGCATCTCCACTGCTCTTGGTTTTATTTTCACCCTCTACTCAAATAGGAGGAAGAAGCTCCACTGATTCGTGGTGGCAGAGCCGTTGGACCAGCTGGGTTTTAAGGTTCATAAAATTGCAGAACACAAGAGTTCTGTGGAATCATTAAATATAATCCAGTCAAACCCCTTGCCCACTGCAGGAACCCCACCTCCACACCGGTGTATGATCTCTGACAGATGACTATCCAGCCTCTGTTTAAACCATGGCTGGCTGGGGAATTCTGGGAGTTGAAGGGCACACATCTTAAAGTTGCCAAGGTTGAGAAACACTGGTCTAACCACTGTTTTCCCTCATGGCTATTCTTCTGAAAGCCAGACCTCAGAGTAGCAGCTGGCAGAGCTAAGTGAAATAATGTGTTGCCTACTCCACCCCAACTCTTTCTCTTTTTCATGCCTCCATCCTCACAAAGATGCTTTCCTCTTGACAATTAGATGGAGAAGATAGCAGTTGTCATAAATATGATAAAGGTAAAGGTTTCCCCCGCACATTTGTGCAGTCGTGTCCGACTCTAGGGGCCGGTGCTCATCTCCGTTTGTTAGCCAAAGAGCCAGCATTGTCCGAAGACGCTTCCACGGTCATGTGGCCGGCATGATGCATGCGGAACGCTGTTACCATCCCACCGGAGTGGTGCCTATTTATCTACTTGCATTTGCATGCTTTCGAATTGCTAGGTTGGTAAGAGCTGGGGCGAGTGCGGGAGCTCACTCCGTCACGCGGGGCTAGGGATTTGAACCTCCAAACTTGCGATCTTCTGATCGACAAGCCTGGCATCTTACCCACTGAGCCACCATGCCCCTACACATAAATATGATAGTCTGAGCTTAACCTTTCATCTCTCCAGTTGCAATTTTGAGAAATATTACCTTTCTGCTCAAGAACTCATTAGGCTTGAAATACTGTATAGCAATGATTGGGGATACTGGCTTGGTTCACAGATCACGTTAACTTTTAATGTGGTTTGGTTTGGGTTGAATGTATATGTGAATGCAACTATTGTGGTTTGTAAATCATGGTTTATTGCTTAAAATATGTGACTCAGGTTGCTGTTTCTTCAACAAACCATGACTAAACCATGCTTAGTACATGTGAATTCAGCCACTGGGATCATTTTTAAAAAGGTTAATTAGCACTATTTCCAGGATGGTTTCAGTACCAATTCTTTATATATGGACCAGCACAACCTTATTAATTTATCTGGCAAGGTAAACTGTTTATTAGTTCTAATGTAGTGATAGAAAAAAACATTAGTTATTTTTCATTATCTATCTTTTGTTTTTTGCTACATACTAGAATTCGGCTGATATGAACAATATTGCTCATCCCAGCCTTTCTCCTATGAGAGCCAAAAGCAATACCTTCAGCCACCACTAAAGGTAAAGGTAAAGGTTTCCCCTGCACAGTCGTGTCCGACTCTAGGGGCTGGTGCTCATCTCCGTTTGTTAGCCAAAGAGCCAGCGTTGTCTGAAGACGCTTCCACGGTCATGTGGCTGGCATGACGAGTGTGGAACGCTGTTACCTACCCACCGAAGTGGTACCTATTCATCTACTTGCATTTGCATGCTTTCGAATTGCTAGGTTGGCAAGAGCTGGGGCTAGTGTGGGAGCTCACTCCGTCACGCGGGGCTAGGGATTCGAACCTCCGAACTTGCGATCTTCCGATCGACAAGCCTGGCGTCTTACCCACTGAGCCACCACACCCCTTTTCAGCCACCACTACTGTATACCTAAGCCCAAGTCTACTACTCTAATTAATCCTTAAAATCAGCTTTTGAGATTTTGGTTGTGGTCTCATCCAAAATTTGCAGTGCCATTTTAGGAGTAATGCCATGTTTATGGAAACCCATCTCTGGATAGGTGTGCATAAAGAGGAGTTCACAACTGAAAACCCAACTACATTATGGCTTAGTATTCTGTACAATTCAGGTCTTACTCTGCAATGAACAAATACTGCCATTAGATGGTGCTTGAAGTTTTCTCCATCACTTGATGTCCATGGGAAACTGATGGGAGTTGTAGTCCAACTCATCTGGATGATGCTTAGTTAAAAAGGCTGGTTTAATAAATATAGGCTAATTTTAAAGACAAAGGAATTACCATTTATTTTAGAAAAGAAAACAGAAGTAGACCAAAATCCTTAGATCTCATTGACACAAACATATATTTGGCTGCTGAATTTCATTTATTTATTCATATTCACATTTCTACATTTCTCCATTCATAAATGCATTTATTTATTTATTTATTATTCATATTCTATGACTGCCCATCGGTTTACAATCATATCAACGATTAAAACCACACAAACTTAAAATCAGAAACAACAATCAATACAGATAGAGAATAAATAAATACAAATACAAAGTCCAAGTGGGAATAAAATCTCCTTCAACAGGGAGGACACTACAGGGCCAGCCACCCCCAGGACGAACTATTACCCTTCCCCTCCTAAGCAAGGCGGCAGAGCCAGGTCTTTAGACTCTTCTGGAAGGCTGGGAGCTCAGGGGCCAGACTCACCTCCAGGGGCAGAATATTGCAAAGCGCGGGTGCCACTGCAGAGAAGTCTCACCTCCTGGACCCCGCCAGATAAAATTCCCTTTTCGACGGGGTCCATAGCATGCCCTCTCTGCATGACCGGGTGGGGCAGGTAGATGTTATGGGGATGAGATGGTCCATCAGGTAATCTGGCCCCATGCCATCTAGGGCTTTAAAGGTGATAACCAACACCTTGAATTGGACCTGGAAGCAAACCGCCACCCAGTGCAGCTCGCGCAGCAGTGGTGTCACTTGTGCCGATCTTGATGAACCAATAACTGCCCATGTGGCCACATTCTAGACCACCTGAAGCTTCTGGATACTCTTCAAGGTTAGCCCCATGTAGAGTGCATTGTAATAGTCTATATGGGAGATGACGAGGGCATGAGTGACTGTTCAGAAGGCCTCTCGATCCAGGAAAGGGCATAGCTGCCACACAACCTGAAGTTGCGCAAAGGCCCTTCTGGCCACGACTGCCACCTGCTCTTTGAGCAGGAGTCATGAATCCAGGAGGACCCACAGGTTCCGCACTGGGTCTGAATGGGGCAGTGCCACCTCATCCAGAACTAAGGATGACAACTTCCTGGAAACCGAGGGGCCATCAATCCACAGCCACTCCGTCTTACCAGGGTTCAGCTGAAGCCTGTTGTTCCCCATCCAGACCCCCACAGCCCCCAGGCACTGAGACAGGGCAGCCACCGCATCATTTACCTCACCCGGGATGGAGATATATAATTGAGTATCATCAGCATATTGATGATACCTCATCCAGTGGTGCCGGATGATCTCACCCAGTGGTTTCATGTAGATGTTGAATAGAAGAGGGGAGAGAACCGAACCCTGCGGCACCCCACACAAGATTGGAAACAGCCCCAGAGGAAGGAGGAGAACCAGCGCAAAACTACGCCGCCCACCCCCAACTCCCTAAGCCATCCCAAAAGGATACCATGGTCGATGGTATCAAAAGCCATTGAGAGGTCCAAAAGAGCCAGGATGGATGCACTCCCTCCATCCCGCTCCCACCAGAGATCATCCATAAGCGCGACCAATGCAGCCTCTGTCCTGTATCCTGGCCTGAAACCTGACTGGAAGGAGTCTAGATAAACCAATTCATCCAGAATCCTCTGGAGTTGTAACACCACCACTTTCTCAACCACCTTTCCCAAAAAGGGTAGGTGGGAGACAGGACGAAAACTGTCCAACACTCTGGGCAGTCCAACACAGTAGGGTCCAGGGATGCTTTCTTGAGGAGGGGGTGTACCAGCGCCATCTTAAAGGCAGCCAGAAATACCCCCTCTCAAGGATGTATTAACCATCGCCTGGACCCAACCACATGTCACCTCCTGGGCTGCTTTTACCAGCCAGGAAGGGCACTGGTCTAGATGACATGTGGTGGCATTTACAGTCCGGAGGATTCTGTCCACTTCCTCAGGCCCAACAGGATCAAACTGTTCCCAGATAACAGGGTAAGTACGCTCCCTCGGCATCTCCTCAGACTGTGCCTCATGCTGAGAGTCCAACTTAGAATGGATCTAAGCAATTTTATCCTGCAGATGCTCAGAGAACTCCTCCATATGGCCCTGTAAATGGGTCACAGAATCTACTTGACCCAAAAGAGATTGAGTAATTTTAAACAAGCCGTCGGACGGCATTCTGCGGACGCAATAGGAGCAGAGAAATATTGATTTTTCGCCACTCTTACCGCCACAAGGTAGGCCTTAATAGTGGCTCTAGCTTGTGTTCGGTCAGATTCAGTCTTAGTCTTCCTCCAGTGACACTCTAGACGTCTCTTAATCCTCTTCAAAACCCTCAACTCCTCCATAAACCACGGGGAGTGACGGGTTGAGTGGGGTAAGAGAGGTCGCACAGGCGCAATCCTGTCCAAGGCCCCGGCCGCTTCCCTATTCCAGGCTGCGGCCAGGCCCTCCACTGGACTGTGCAGCAGGTCCTCGGGTATTACCCCCAGCTCCCTCTGAAACCTCATCGGGTCCATTAGTCGCCGGGGGCGGACCATTCGAATGGTTCCTGCCTCCCCGCAGAGTGGGGCAGCAAAGGAGAATCTCAAGGTCACCAGGGCATGGTCTGACCATGACAATGGGGATAGATCTAACTCTCCCCTCAGATCACATTGCCACTGCTCTGACAAGAAAACCAAGTCCGGGGTGAGGCCACTGTCTCGAGTCGGGTCCCAAATAATCTGTGACAGGCCCATGGCTGCCATGGTAGTCATGAACTCCCGAGCTGCCTCCAAGGCATGCCCCAGGAATTGCAGGTTGAAGTCCCCCAGAACCATAAGCCTAGGGAACTCCACCGCCAGCCCCGAGACAGCCTCCAGCAGCTCAGGCACGGAGGTTGCTACGCAGCAGGGAGGCTGGTACAGTAGCAACACTCCCAACTGTTCTCAGGAACCCAACTTAAAGAACAGGGTCTCACAACCGGCCACTTGTGGAGCAGCGCCCCTGAAGGCCACTAGAGACTCTCGGATGATAACCGCCACCTCTCCTCCCCTACCCCGGTGTCTTGGCTGGTGCCGCACCTGAAACCCGGCCGGGCACATTTCTGAGAGTGCTACCCCCACTTCTGGGCCCAGCCAGGTCTCGGTGATACATGCCAGGTCTGCCCCCTCTCTGTGTTATCAAATCACATATGAGGGGGGCCTTGTTGTTCACTGACCTGGCGTTAAGCAGCAGCAGCCGGAGACCAGGGCCCTCAATGATCTGCTGTCAAGGGCCTGGGTTTGAACTCAAAACAACAAACACCGGGGGCGTCTTCCCAGAATACGGCCTGCCCTCCGGTTCCCGACATAGCATCCCCGACCCGTCATCACCTCGATCAGAAAGCCTGCCATACAGCCCCCAGTGTTTCCTGGTCCAGTTGCCTCTACTCCTGGACCTCCGGAAATCCTAGGTTTAAACAAGGGTCCCCCTTTACTTACTTACTTATCTATTGAGAAGTAATACAGATTGCCTTCTGCTTGCAATCTGATCTAGGCAACTTCATCACTCCCTGATTGATTCAAGATTACTTACGGGACCATCTCTCTCCAGTGGCGTCTACCTGTACTGTGAGATTTGCCAGGAGAGGCGTGCTTTGGAGAGAGTCTGTCGGGACCCAGGAAGAGAGCCTTTTGTGCCGTGGCACCCGCCCTCTGGAACATCAACCCCCCCCCACAGAAATTAGGCTCGACCTGACCTTGACCCTGACCCTGCAGGCCTTTTGCAGAGCAGTAAAACTTGGCTTTGCCATGGAGCCTGGCGCTCTGATAGCATGGGTGAGCCCATGTCATGGCTAGTTTGAATGGCTGTGAGTCTTCTCAGCTGCTATTCTTATGTGATGTTTGTTGTTTTTAACTCTGGTTGTCATATACTACTTTTATTCTGTTTTAATTGTGAGCCACCCAGAGTTATGTATGTGAGATGGGCGGCCTATAAGCAGACAAACAAACAAACAAACAAACAAGATGTGGCCCATGGCAGAGGGAGGAATATTTAGACATTAGGAAAATGAAATGAGTAGGCTTTTTTATCTGAATTATTTTTTAAAAAAAAATCTCATCAAATCTTGATGTGTCAGCTGGAGCTTATAGGTTCCCTGATCCAGTTACTGACTCGTCTGGGAATCTACAAACCCCTTTCCAATAGGTAGATATTCAGCCTGTTTGAAAACCTCCAGGGAACAAAAGTCCACAATTCTTTCACACAACTATTCCTGTAGGAAATTCCTCTTAATATTCAACCTGAATTGTCTTCCTCTTGTTCTCCTCAGAGAGCAGGTCTGCTCACTCCTGCACATGACAGCTTTTTACATGTTTGAACATCTTTATCATACCTCCCTTTAGTTTACTTTTTTGCAAGCAAACCACACCCAGCTTCGTTAAGTGTTCCTCCTAGGGCTTAATTTCCAACAATCTTGTCATCCTGATAGCTCTCCTTTGGACCTGCTCCCTCCAATTTTCCATGATCATCTACACTGGTTGCTCAGAACTGGAGAATCCTGCCCAGCCTATTAGGCTTATGCTACTAGCAAACAATCACTGACACTGCCAATCGAAGAGAATATTTGTAGCTCAGGGTTGAACTGTGGAGTCCTTGGTCCTCTCTAAGCCTTGTTGTTTTCTTGCAGACGTTTCATTGCCAGACTAGGCAACATCTTCAGTGCGAAAAGGGAGTGGAACTTGCTCTCTGTTTATATACCATGGCTTGTCCTGCTTGTGTTGGTGGGGGTGTTGTACTCTCCTTGGTAGTTCCTTGATTGGGTTGTTGTTTGCTGCTTGGTTGATTGACTGAGTTAATAGTTCCTTGATTAGGGTATATTGTGCTGTTTGATTGTTCCTCCGGTGCTAATCTTGGTGTTAATCTTTGCATATCTGGGTGATGATTGCTGGCCAAGAGGTGTTCTGGTTTTCTGGCTTTTCTATTGTCTCTTATGAATGGTATGTAAATGTTGTTTACCTCTATGTGTCTGTTGATGGCTGCTTTGTCTGAGTGCCAAGCTTCCAGGAATTCTCTAGCGTTTTTGGATTTGGCTTGGTTTAAGATGCTCACAGTTTCTCAGTTGAAAGTACAGTTGAGTCTGTCCATGTGTTGTGAGATTAAGGAGTTTTCATCGTGTCTTCTGACTGCTAGTTGGTGTTCATAGATGCGCTCTGCTAGTCTTCTGCCCATCTGTCCTACATAGTGGCTGTTACAGTCCTTACACTGTATGTTGTAGATACTCCTGTTTTTTCTTCTTGGGCTACTGGGTCTTTTGGGTTACTTAGGATGTTCTGAAGGGTTTTGGTACTGACACTGCATCATGATTAGCACCTGACACAGAAGTAGTAATAGAGAAGTTGCTCCTCAGAAATAACAGCTCTTCTAATGGTTCAGAACTTGAGGTTCTCCATCTGTTTACAGAACCTTTCTAAACACTGCCACCAAATTATAAATTATTGGCTACATGGTAAGAAATATTATAAATATTTAATGAACTTAATTTCATTTTAATTAAATTTAAATGCCAATTAAATAAAATCAAGTTGATTTTTAAAAATCTGGTCCTGCCTACTGTGTGAAGTGCAGCATCAGTTAAAGACCAAGAGTGCCTCTTAACCACAAACACCTTGCACATTCCAGGCAGGGGTGTCCATGGGGGAAGGGTAAAAAATATAATATTGTGGCCGCAACTATGTGATTGAAGACCCATTTTTTATATGTGTCACTGTCAGGCGCTTCTCAGTTGCAGACGTTTCTCCACAGAAATGAGTTTACCTCAGCTCTTTCAGTAAGTAAACGATTTATTGATTAACATGAGTAAGCACAGTAAAGGCACGAATGGTCCCCTGGTTCCCTGCTCGGGTTTATATACCCTTCTGCCAGAGCACTGGCCCCTCCCAGCTGCGGGCTTCCATCTGGTCCGCTTTCAGTCTTCCCTCTGGTTCTCCTGGTGTCAAGGTTAAAAGTTCATCATCCATGCGGCGTAGCTGGCAGTTGCTAATGCTGGCTGTGGTATAGGGGATGGCAGGACCCTTGGGCATGCCAGGGTTCTGACATGCCGCCCCCCCAAGACCTCCCCTCTCCCCTCATGCTCCGTCCCAGCTCCTGTTGCAAGTAGTTGGCACTTGTAAAACCTGTAACAGAATAATATCTCGTTAGGCCGGGAGTCACCGGGGTTTGTCAGGGAATTTGCGGTGAAATTTTCTAATCAAGTCCGGGGCCTGCATGTGTTCCACTGCTACCCATTCCCTGAACCCTACTGGCAAGTGCAACCACTTTACTAGGTATTGCAACTTCCCCCTGTGTATACGTGAATCGCAAATGTTCTCAATCTCGAAGTGCCGCTCCCCGTTCACTAAGGTAGGTGCTGGGTCCCTTGTTGTAAGATGCCACTGATCTGACGGGAGGTATCGTTTTAGGAGGCTGATATGGAACACCGGGTGGACTTTCCTCAACGATTTTGGAAGTTGCAGGCGTGCAGTTACCGGGTTGATGACTCTGACGATAGGAAATGGCCCAATAAACTTTGGGGCCAACTTGCGAGACGGTTGCGTAGACCGCAAGTTCTTGGTGGATAAATATACTTTATCCCCTTCGCGAAGTTCCCATTCCACTGCACGTTTTTGTCTGCATATTTTTTGTAGTCGTCTTTCGCTTCCTTAAGCGTTTGAAGCATGACAGGCCAGTTGCTAGTTATCTTGGCTATCCATTCGTCTGCCTGTAGTGGGGCATGGCCGTCCATCCTCTGAATCATGCCCACCTCCGGGATAGCCGAAAAGTCCTGGCTATTTTCAATGGAGTGAACCCCGTGCTGTGGTGCACTGAGTTGTTGTACGCCACTTCCGCAAAAGGTAGCAAGTCCACCCAGTCATCCTGCTGGTAGCTTATGTAACACCTTAAATACTGTTCTAAGATGGCTACCAGTCGTTCTGACGCCCCGTCCGTGCACGGGTGGAAAGCACTGCTCAAGCCCTGTTCAGACCCAATTAGCCGAAGAAACGCCCTCCAGAATTTCGAGGTAAACATGCTCCCTCGATCGCTAATTATCCGTTCAGGTGCCCCATGTAAATGGTATACGTTTTGCGTGAAGAGCCTGGCCAGCTTGGGTGCTGTCAGTATCCCTTTGCAGGGATATGAAATGAGCCTGTTTTGAGAACAGGTCCGTGATCACCCACACTGCCGTTTTTTGTTTGCTCTCGGGGAGGTCGACTACAAAGTCCATGGCTATCTGTCGCCATGGTTGCGACGGGTCAGCCACGGGTTGCAGAAGTCCTTTGGGCTTACCTGTGGCCCTTTTTGCCGTAGCACACACAGGGCAGGTACCTACATAGTCTTTTACGTCCTTATGTAGTGTGGGCCACCAAAACGTGCGCCTGACCAGGTGCAAGGTTTTCATGAACCCAAAGTGTCCTGCTGCCTTGTGGTCATGAGTGATCGCTAGGACACATTTCCGCATGGTGTCAGGTACGTACAACTTATCGTTATTCCACCACCTTCCATCCTTCTCCTGCAGGAGGTCTTTGTTTTCCCCCCACCAGGTGTCTTGTGTTGTTGCCACCTGTATCTCACTCTCCAATGGATTGAGCGCTGTAGACACCGTATTGTCCTCTCGAGCCACTGCCACGTGTCCCACCTGACTGGTACTTGAGGGCTTGTGTGGGAATAGGGTTTCTGTTATGTTTTCCGCTTTCCCGTCGTGTTGAGGCAGCCGCGATAATGCATCTGCCAGGTAGTTCTTCCCCCCCGGAAAGTACCTCAGGGTGAAGTTGAAGCGACTGAAGAATTCGGCCCATCTAAGTTGTTTCGGGTTTAATTTCCTGGGCGATTTCAGTGCTTCCAAGTTTTTATGGTCGGTCCAAACTTCGAACGGGACTGATGCCCCTTCTAGCAGGTGCCGCCATGTAGCCAACGCGTGTCGGACTGCGAATGCTTCCTTCTCCCAGACATGCCATCGCTTTTCTGTGTCTGAGAATTTTTTAGATATATACACACACGGTCGTAGTTTGCTGTTCTCATCTGCCTGCAGCAGTATTGATCCTATCGCGTTGTTCGATGCGTCTGCGTGGATAATGAATGGTTTATCTATTTCCGGGTGCTTCAGGATAGGCTCAGCCGTGAACAGAGCTTTGAGTTCTTCAAAGGCCTCCTGGCATTCTGGGGACCATTTAATTTTGGTGCCTGGCCGTTTAGCTTGTGTGCCACCGCTGCTTTTCGTTTTTAACAAGTCTGTTAGCGGCAGCGCTATCTGCGCGAAATTCCTGATGAAATCCCTATAGAAATTTGTGAAGCCGATGAACGCCTGCAGTTGGCGCCTGGTCCGAGGAGGTTCCCACCCCACTACTGCTTGCACCTTGGCAGGGTCCATTTCTATGCCTTTGCTTGAAATCCTGAACCCCAGGAAGTCCAGCCTCTCTTGATGGAATTCACATTTATCCAATTTGACAAAGAGTTTGGCGTCCAATAATTTTTTGAGGACCGCTTTCACCAGCTGTGTATGTTCTGCTAGGTCCTGGGAGAAGATCAGGATGTCATCTAAATAGACTATCACCCCCCGGTACAGGAACTCGTACAATACTTCGTTTATTAGTTTCATAAAGATCCCTGGTCCCCCCGCAATCCCAAATGGGAGGACCCTGTATTGAAACGAGCCGAGTGGACAGTTGAATGCCGTCTTCCACTCGTCCCCTTCCCGTATCCGGACCCTGTAGTAGGCTTCTCTCAGGTCTAATTTGGTGAAAATTTTACCCTTAGCCAGTTGTGCCAGCATGTCCTTTAAAAGTGGGAGGGGGTATTGATTAGTGACTGAGATGGCATTCAGTCCTCTATAATCCGTGCATAGCCGGAGCGTGCCATCCTTTTTCTTACGGGACAAGACGGGGGCCGCCAAGGGGGAATTCGCTGGTTCAATGAAGCCCCTCACCAAGTTTTTATCCACAAATTTCCGCAGCTCTTGGAGCTCCCGCTGGGTCATAGCGTACATTTTTGGTTTTGGAAATGTGGCCCCAGGGATTAGCTCGATGGCGCAGTCCGTTTTCCTATGAGGCGGTAAGAGGTCACACTCTTGCTGACTGAAGACCTCTCTGACAGGCACGTAAGCTCGTGGGAATGTTATCTGTGCCTCAGTTTGTGATCCCTCTCCCCTCACCATGCCTGCAGCCCCTGATTCTACTCCATTCTCCCCGATGTCCCTAGTGTCAGCATCGTATTTCCCGTCAATGAATTCCATCTCCCCTGACACCCAATCAACGTGGGGGTTCTGTTATCTAAGCCATTTGAGACCCAGGATGATGGGCTGCGTGGAGATGGGCGCCACAACAAACCACAGTGTTTCTTGATGTGAGCCAATCGACATCCTAACTGCCTCTGTGAAATGCCTTGCGGGCCTCCCCTTCATTTCTGTCCTGTCGAGCTGGCAGAACGTGATCGGTGACTTTAACTTAGAGAGTTTTAGTCCCATGTTCCTAGCCACTGACGGGTGCATTAAGCATCTAGTGCACCCTGAGTCCAGCATTGCTATGCCAACAACCTGCTTCCCCCCATCCAAGGTCTCTAACTGTACCTTGATTTGCATTGTGGGGCAGTCCTCCGATGTCAACGTGTCGCTACGCCCGTTACTGCAGGCCTGTCCCACGGTGCACTTTAGGACAGGCCGTTGGCGTTTTCCGCCAGCCGGAATTCCTCATCCGTAGAGTCGCCTGATGATGACCTCGGTTCAACGTACTTTCGCCGCTCTGATGCTGCCTTGGCTGTTGACTGTTTGGAGGGGGGGTCTTGCATGGCTTTTCTCCGAGTCTGGGCCTTTCAGGTGGGTGGGTGCAGTCGTTGCTTCTGTGCCCCTCTCTCCCGCACTTAAAACATAAGTTATTCCGGGCCCGCCATTCCTTTTCCTCTGCCCAGGGTTTTCTCTCATGTTCCTTCTTATGATAGACCTGGTTGGTTTGCCGTGGCCTTCCCGGGTATTGAATTTGCCGGTAGGAGTGTATTCGCATCCTCGTGGTCTCTACTTTTCCCGCTAACTGGACCCATTCATCCAGTGTCTCTGGGTCCCCTCTCCCAGCTGCCATTTCCAGTATCTCAGGTCTTAGTCCCATCTGAAAATACTCAACCTTATATGATTCAGGCCAGTTTGGGAGGCGGCTGACCAACTTCTTGAATTCAAGGGCGTATTCTGCCACTGTCCGGTGTCCTTGTCGCAGTCTTTGGATCTCCGTTTTTGCTGACATCCTGGACAGGGTGTCTTCGAACCGCTTACGTAGAGCCTTCATGAAGCAGCCAAAGTCATGAAGTTCTGGCGCCCCGGTGTCGTGAAGTACCGCCAGCCATTTAGCAGCTTCTCCAATCAAGAAGTTTGAAACGTACCGCACCTTCGCCTCTTCATTCAAAAACAGTCTTTCAGATTCTTCCATGAACCCCCGCATGTGGTTCAGGAAGCATGCAAGCTTCTCCGGGTCCCCATCAAATGTGGTCTTTAATTTTGTCGCGATGGTAGGTTTGTGCCAGCGACTAGTCGCGAGGTCACTCCCATAGCTAGGCTGTGCCGGCGGTTCATCGCCTTCCTCCTCATACGCCTCATCCTCGTCCTCGCTTCCCCTGGTGCTTTCTGCTGCACCTGCTTCCTCAGGTTGGTTGCGTGCATATTGTGCGCTGTGGTTGCTCTCACGGCTCTGGGGCCCTCACAATAAGCTTTCCACTGCGGCTTGGATTGCCGTCAGTTTGGCATCCATGCCTTCAAGCCCCAGCTCCATCCTGGCTGCCCTGTCCTCCAGTGCCACGATCCGTTGTGACTACGTGATCCGCGGCTTCGCTGTAGGCTTTCGTGGGACTGGGACCATACCCCTGCCCACTCCAATCGACCAGTCCGCCGTCGCACTGTATGTGCGCAGAGTGGGGGTGCGGGGGAGGGGAGGATTGCCTTTTGTCTTTTGTGGTTCCGGTGCTGCCAGCGGTTCCGCCGCGGCGGGTTGGGACGATGTGACTTCCTTGGTGATTTGGAGTTCCTCGTTTCTCTCCATATTCCGTTGGCGCCGCGTCCTGCTGTTTTGAGTGCGCTGATTTCCCGCGCTGAATAGCAGTCCTGGCTGCCGCTGCTTCGTCGCTGAAGTCTTCTGCCAGCACGAGCTGTCAGCCACAGCTTTATGCTGGCAATGTTGCTGCTGCTCTGCTGCCGCCGCTCAGCTGCTTCCCTTAGCGCGCCGCTCAGCTGTTCCGCTCTTGCTGCTGCTCTACCTCCGACTGTCAGCTGTTGCTGCCTGCGCGCCGTTCACCCGTTTCACTTTTGCTGACTCTCCGTCGCTTTTTGAAGGCGTCCCTGCACCGCACGTTCTCTGTCGCCGGAAACTGTCGTCCTCTTCCGTTGTCCGGGTCGCGCTGACGATTCCTTCAGCTCTTTCACACGCTCTCTCTCTTTTTTTTTCCGCTTCTTCAGCCTGCTGGCTGCCGCCGCTGCGCTTGGCCTGGCAATCCCCGGTCTCCGCTCCTCTTCTGCCTTCTTCTCGATGTGAGCCGATCTCTACCTCAGAGCTTACCCGATGATTTCTGGGTTCGCTCCCGGGAAAATCAGCTGAGATTGATTCGTGCCTTTTTGTCAGGCGCTTCTCAGTTGCAGATGTTTCTCCACAGAAATGACTTTACCTCAGCTCTTTCAGTAAGTAAACAATTTATTGATTAACATGAGTAAGCACAGTAAAGGCACGAATGGTCCCCTGGTTCCCTGCTCGGGTTTATATACCCTTCTGCCAGAGCACTGGCCCCTCCCAGCTGCGGGCTTCCATCTGGTCCGCTTTCAGTCTTCCCTCTGGTTCTCCTGGTGTCAAGGTTAAAAGTTCATCATCCATGCGGCGTAGCTGGCAGTTGCTAATGCTGGCTGTGGTATAGGGGATGGCAGGACCCTTGGGCATGCCAGGGTTCTGACAGTCACCTTAAAACTGGGCAGAACTTTGATCACATAGTTATGACCACCATCTTCACTTTTTTGACCCACTCCCCCATCCTCCCATGGATGCCCCTGGCTCTAAGTCTTGTAGTTCTCAATTTGGAAAGTTCTATTTGGAAAGGAAAAAAAAGATAATATTTTTATTCCTTCTGTATATGAAAAGGCACTTGGTTTGATCTTTAGGAAGATAAAGGGTGGTGTTATCTGGAAAAAATGGTATTCTGCTTTCTGTGAACCATACATTCAAAGAACGCAGGAACATTTTTAAGTGCCATTCTGTATGGCCATCCTCACTGCTGAGTTGAAGTGATAGTCACCCAGCCCTCAGTCAGCAGAAAGCTATGTAAGTGTGAAATTTGCTGTCTCCATTGCTGATCTATCCTGTCTCTATTACTTCTGTTCTAGCCACTGCTAGTAGTTGACTTTCTCCCAGGCTAATGGGTGAGAAGGCCTAACAGAATTTAGACACCACGAGGTTGCCCTTGGACAATGCCAGACTATGGGGGGAAACACTAGGCCAGCCCCGTACAGAACAGCTAAGGAGGACTGAAGCCTTTCTTACAAATGGGCAGGAGACCAGATGAAGGCAATGTCATGGGGACATACTGTGTAGAAAAAACGATGGTGCTAGGCCATGTTTGTGCATCGCTAAGTATAAGTGGGGAAAAGCCTTTTGTGCATTTCCTTAGGAATAAACTTAATCCAGCTGGACGTCCTTCTGGCTAGACTCAAAGTAAAATTGGATGGCAAAAAAATCCACTCAGTTATTTAGAAGGATTTACATATTTCATTTGTACAAAACAGAGTTCCTTTGTCATGCACAGCTCCCTATCTTTTTACCTTTAACAGGGATTTCTTATTTAGATATTAGTGGGTGTTGGACTGCAACTCCCAATATGATCATGTAGGATGGGGTAATGGGATTAAAATTGGGAACCACTGCAACTGGAGAGCAGTAGAAAAAGGCACATTTTTCCCCTGATCAGCTGGCAATCTTACTGCAAAAGAGTAAACACCTTTGTTTTCTTTTCCAGTTTGTGACCCACGTGCCAGAGTTAGGGAATTACATGTTATGTGACAGCAGGGTAACTGAGGACAGAAACATTTTTAGATTAGTACTGACTTTTTAATTAATTGCACACAAGAACATTATCAACACCCCACCACCCACTTTTAGAAATATGTCCCGGGGTGAAGGTTTAGATGTTTCCTAGGCTGCAATTGTCTCACATAATTATGTGCAAGTATATTTCACTTCAGATGATGGCTTATATCAATGGTAAAATAAATAGCTTCTGAAAAATGTTTATATTCCTACCCAAAAGTTGTATGGCAACAGGTGTGAAAAAAATCCCTTCCAACTAACCATATTATAAAATGGTTAACTATTTCCAGACAGAAAGGAATGGAAAATTAAAGTCTCATAAACATTCTAGGAATGTTAGTAGCAGTGTGATGTAAGTCACTACAGTGGTAGTGACATCAGGACAAGACTGTAGAGCAGAGCTTTCCAAAATGTGTGTCGCAACACAAAAGTGTGTCGCCACACAACCTGGAAGCCACACAACCTGGAAGCGCTGATTGTCATCAGCGCTTCCGGGTTTTCCCGCGGCGACACACCAACTGCAGCGCGCAAAACTCGAAAGCAGCAGCAGCGCTTCCGGGTTTTTGCGCGCTGCCGCACTTCCGGTTTTTCCCGCGGCGATACACCAACGCCGGTTGGTATGTCGCCGCGGGAAAAACTTTGGAAAGCCCTGCTGTAGAGCTTCCAATCACTGTGGGAATTTATTTATTTTCTATCCCACCTTTATTATTTTTATAAATAACTCAAGGCGATGAACATACCTAATACTCCTTCCTCCTCCTATTTTCCCCACAACAACAACCCTGTGAGGTGAGTTGGGCTGAGAGAGAGTGACTTGCCGAAGGTCACCCAGCTGGCTTTCATGCCTAAGGCAGGACTAGAATTCTCGGTCTCCTGGTTTCTAGCCCGTTGCCTTAACCCAGAGCTTTCCAAACTGTGTGTCGGGACACATTAGTGTGTCGGCTGCAGTGTCTGGGTGTGTCGAGGCTGCTGCTGCCTCCAGGCCTGCCAGGATTCCGCGCAGGTCCTAGTGCCTGCCTTGTGCCTTGCTGCCTCTAAACCTGCTGTGATTCCACACATGTCCTAGTGCCTGCCTTGTGCCCTGCTGTAAGTGTGTGTCGCGAAATGATGCATGTCTAAAAAGTGTGTCACCAACATGAAAAGTTTGGAAAGCTCTGCCTTAACCACTAGACCAAACTGGCTCTCTGGAATGATTTGCTATGTTTTGAAGTAAGTGAAGTATTGTACATATTATTAACTTGCCCCCTCCATCCCTCAGATTAAGATTACTAAATCAAGAGGTTAAAATTATCTAACTCAAGTGGCTTTAACTGGCAGGGATCTTACGATGTTAGCAGGCAGAAATTCAATAAATGTAGCTTCACCTGGCATGGATATGTCTTTGTTAAGGAAGTTGTGTCTTGGAATTTCAGTTCAGCCTAATACATAACTCAGTGCAGAAACCTTGATTTAGATCTAGACAGAGAATGTTAAGTCTAGTAACGGGGGCAGCTGAATTTTAAATATCTTCTCTCTTCCCTGGAAAACACCCCCCCCCCAATTATCCAATTTGAGAAGAACACTGGTAATAGAATGCATGCCTCTCTCTTCTTGTTTCTAATTCCCCATTATTGATATTTCTGATTTTCTTTGGAACCCTCCAGAATGGTTTGCTAATCATTAAGACAGATCTGAATATATTAGGAGAACGTTTACTTTTTTATCCAAAAGAGCTGATTGTAGAACAGAAAGACATAATGTTATGCTAGAAAGATTCTACACCTGAAGCTGAACTAGAGGGACCACGTGCTCTACTTTACAGAGGAGAGTACTCTATTTGAAGGCATCTACATGAAAGGCTGCCCCTTTGGCTCAAGTATAAAGAACTTTCAGAAGAAAAAGCAAGAGCCTTGAAGAGACCTGTCAACAAGTAGTATCTGGGCAGCAGACTAAGCTGGCATCAAGATGTTCTCCATTATGGAAACAAATATTATACTTGTATTTACATTACATTTGATTGATTGATTATGTGCCATCAAACTGGTGTCGATTCTTAGAAACCACGCAGATAGATTTTCTTTGGGAGGAGCTGTCCCTAGCCTGGTCTTCCGGGTCTTCCAAGGGTGCACCCATCACCACTGTAACTGGGTCCATCCATCTTGCTGCTGTTCATTCTCCTCTTCTCTTTCCTTCCACCTTTCCCAGCATTAGAGCCTTCTCAAGAGCTAGGTCTTCACATAATGGGTCTGAATAAGATTACAGTAATGATGGTCAAATTTGCATATATACATATAAATCAACACAGTCACTCTCTTGCTGTTGCTCTCCCTCTTTCTTGTAGCCTATTGCAGCACAATCCTTGGCACCATAAATTCTGGGTCTTTATGCCTTACATGTTGCATCTACTTAATCAGGAAACATAGTTAATACAATTCAGAAGATGCAGGATGAGCTATGAAGAATCTAAGAAACCAAAGGAAGGTATGTTGATATAATCAAGTGACTATTGACCAGTTCATGAGAGCCTTTTCTAGGAACAGGAAGAACAAATGAAGCTGCCAGGCAATCAAGGCCTAAAGTTCCTTCATAGCTTAAACCAGGGTTTCTCAACAAGGGTTCTGTGGCACCCAAGGGTTCCGCGGGTGGTCACTAGGGGTTCCCTGGGAGATCACGATTTATTTAAAAAATTATTTCAAATTCGGGCAACTTCACATTAAAGAGGTAAGTTTCATTCTTTATTTTTAGTTTAAGAACACTGTTAATGCATATATACAGGCCTACACATGAAACAAATATAATAATTTTGTAACTTTTGGCCTACATTTGAGTCTGAATGTGCACAGGTTCCCTGAGGCCTGAAAAATATTTCAAGGGTTCCTCCAGGGTCAAAAGGTTGACAAGGGCTGGCTTAAAGGAACCCATTTTTGGATCTTCCAGCATTTAAACTTCATGGGCAATAATTATACTATATAGTGTTCCCTCCAGAGAAATTGCACAGTATACTAATCAAATAATAACAAAAAAAGCAACAGCCCAATCAAGGAACTCCTAAGGGGAGAACACCTCCACCAACACAAGCAGGACAAGCCATGGTATATAAACAGAGAGCAAGTCCCACTCCCTTTTTGCACTGAAGATGTTGCCTAGTCTGGCAATGAAACGTCTGCAAGAAAACAACAAGGCTCAGAGAGCACCAAGGACTCCACAGTAAAGGAACAAGCAGTCAAGAAATATGCTGCAGACTAGCACAAGGTAGAGCAGCCATGAAGGCCTTGGAAAAGCTATTCAGATGCTGTGATGTGTCTATACCTACAAAGATCAGAATAATGTGGTCTATGATATTCCCTGTGACACTCTATGGAAGGGTCCCTCCTTGTGTGGGAGATGGGCGGGATATAAATGTGACAAATAAATAAATAAAGTGAAAGTTGGACTTTGAAGAATCAGGATAGAAACAGTATTGATGCTTTCGAACTTTGTTCTTGGAGAAGACTCCTTAGAATACCATGGCAGCCAAGAAAACAAACAAATGGATCATTGAATAAATCATTCCAGAGTTCTCACTGGAGGCACAAATGACCAGGCTCAAATTATTCTACTTTGGACATATTATGCAAAAACTTAGCTCTTTGGAGAAAGCTCTAATGTTGGGGAAGGTAGCAGGAAAGAGAAGAAGAGGACAACCAGCAGCAAGGTGAATGGACTGAGTTACAGTGGCAATGGATACACCAGGGCTTTCCAAAGTGCCGCCGCTGGCGACACACGAGTGGCGGTGCGGCGGCAGCAGTGCAGCGGCGGCGCGCGAGCATGGCGGCGGTGCACGTGCGCGGCGGCGACACAGGAGAGCGTGCGGCGGCGCGCGCGTGCACGGCAGTGGCGCGGGGGGGCGTGCGGCGGCGCAGGCATGCGTGGCGGCGGCGCAGGGGGCGTGCAGTGGTGCGGGCGTGCACGGCGGCGGTGCGTGCGGCGGCTCGGGGGGTGTGCGGGGGCGCGCGTGTGCACAGCGGCGGCAGCTGCTGCTGCCACCGTGCACGCGCGCGCCGCCGCTTCCGGGTGGTGTGGCGGCACACCACGCTGTGTGTGGCGACACACTTTTGTGTCGCCACACACAGTTTGGAAAGCTCTGGGATACACTGTTGGAAGGACCAGGTTAGGGACTGATTGTCATGGGAGAAAAATCTATATGGTCAACAGGAGTCAACACCAATTTGATGGCACATAATCAATCAATCAATCAATCAATCAATCAATCAATCAATCAGGCTATTTTATGTGGGAAAGGAAGAATAGTCCCCTCCTTTACCCCATATTAATTTTCTTTTTAAAAGTTAAAGCTGTCTTAGATTTGTTATGAATATGGTAACATAGGCAGACATTACCTCTGATCTTCCTTTTGGGGAGGGGAATCATTTAACAACCTTCTAGAGTCATTCAGACTGGGGCAGTCTGTAAGCACTATCAAATAAAGAAATAAGCCATTCACAATTTTGAACAGATATTTTATTTATTTATTTATTAAATTTCTCTGCCACCCATCTCATGTACAACGACTCTGGGCGGCTTACAAAGAATAAAAATAGCAAGTCACTAAAAACAATTCCGTATAACTATAAATATAAAAGCATATAAATACAAAGACAAAGACAAAATATAAAATATAAATTCCAGATGGGAAATAAGATCTTATCCTGGCACCCTCACGGGGCCAACCTCCCCCATGAATAGCTGTACCCCCTCCCATCCCAGGCCAGGTGGCATAACCACATCTTTACTCCCTTCCGAAAGGCTGGGAGAGTGGGGGCCTGTCTTACCCCAGGGGGTAGCTTGTTCCAGAGGGTGGGTGCCACGACAGAGAAGGTCCACTTCCTGGACCCTGCCAATCAACATTCTCTCATGGACGGGGTCCGTAACATGCCCTCTCTGCATGACCGTGTGGGGCGGGTCGATGTAATGGGGATGAGATGGTGCCTCAGGTAACCTGGACCCATGCCATGTCGGGCTTTAAAGGTGATAACTAACACCTTGAATTGGACCCAGAAGCAAACCGGCACCCAATGCAGCTCGCACAGCAACGGTGTTATGTGCCCTTCTAGGGGCTCCTAAGACTACTCGCGTGGCTGCATTTTGCACCAGCTGTAGCCTCCGGATACTCTTCAAGCGTAGCCCCATTCCTTTAAGTATTTGGTTTCTTCAGATGCTCACTGCTACTAATATGCAACTTTCATAATTTAATTGTTGCTTTTATTGGCTGTTGTGGGTCTTCCGGGCTGTGTGGCCGTGTTCTGGAAGTTGTGGTTCCTAACGTTTCGCCAGCATCTGTGGCCAGCATCTTCAGAGGGCAGGAGCACAGATAGACAGATATCAAGATGCATCATTCCCATGCTTGTCCAGGCTTTTCTTACTGAGGTGTCTCTCTCTCTCTCTCTCTCTCTCTCTCTCTCTCTCACTCACTCACTCACTCACTCACTCACTCACTCACTCTCACTCACTCTCACTCTCTCTCTCTCCACATCAGTCAACCTTTTCCAACCTGGGGTACTCAATATTGCTGAGCTGCAACTCCCAGAATTCCTAGCTAACATAATAGCTAGGACTTCTGGGAACTGTAGTCCAACAAAATGATGATGCTTTTATAATGTATAGTTATTATAAATTCTCTATCTTTCTAACTAACCGACCAAGGGCAAGATGGATGGATGATATTCTGGAGGTGACGGACTCGACGGTGGGGGAGATGGGGATGGCGACGGCCGACAGGAAGCTCTGGCGTGGGCTGGTCCATGAAGTCACGAAGAGTCGGAAGCGACTGAACGAATAAGCAACATCTTTCTAACTATGACATAATAATAATAATAATGATATTCTCCCCCTTTTAAATATCCCATGTAATTACGAATTAATAGAATGGAGTAATGAGAAGTGAGGGACTTGAAGTCCCTACGTGGAGGACATAATGTAAAGAGGATGATGATTAAAGTCTCTATTTTTTTTAAGTGCTAAAAGATGCACCCACGTCTGTACAGAGCGATACTGTAAGGGAGAAAACCGAGATTATACAAGATAGAGGAGGAAACCCTGTAAGGTTTTAATTCTGCATCGCTGGCTGGTTCTTGCGCTGCCGGCGCCTTACCTTCCAAGGGAAAAAGCGCTTTCAAAGCGAAGGAGATGCAGGGCAACCTCCAGATCCGCAGCAACCTGCTGGCGAGGGGAAAGGGAACAGCGATACCTGCTCGGCTCTTCTTTTGGTTTCCCTTTAAATGGAAACCCAGCCCCCTGAAATTGACATAGTCCGCCTTGGCTGTCCAATCGGCGCCCGGTCTTCGGGTCCTGTTTGTTACAAGTTTCATATAGCAAGAGCGGCGAGGACAGAGAGAAAGGTGGCCGTGCGCGAGCGAGAGGAGAGCGTGGAAAAAGGAAAGGGAAAGGAGAGGGGAGAGGAGCACGCGGGAGCGACCGGCAATGTGCAGGGAAGGGAGAGAAAGGGCAGATTAGACCGTGAGCATGAGCAGAGCTCCGGGCCTCAGTTTCGAAAGCTTCCTCATCCCTTCTTTAACTCCTTCGGCATCCAATGCCCTCCGGTCCCTTGCAATAGAAACACTTCCAGCGGCTGTCGGGGTTTCTACCTTGGCGTCCTTTGCTGCAGCTGGGAAAATCCAGGCATTCGCCCTTTAAAAAAACAATTAGTCGTTTCAACGGTGCAGACGGGGGAGGAAGTTGTGCACTAGCAACCAGATCCAGGATGTTATAGGGGTGCAAAAAGAAGAAAGGCGCAAGATCGCATTTCTCGGCAGATCATATGCCTCTCGAGCCACAAGCTGGGTGTACCTGCAGTTGCTCAGCCTGGGCCCGCTAAGCTGACCGCAGCAGCAGCAGCAGCAGCAGCTCTAGATGCGAGTGCGTGCCTAACTCTTCCCTGGCTCCTTGGATTTGTACCATGCTCAAGATCCTTACGAAGAAGCTGAGGAATCAAAGTTTGAATGAGATCCAGCCCTTCCAGTTGAAGGTAAGAAGAAGAAAATACATATGTAAAAATCCCCAAGAAAGTGCACCTCTTAGTGGAACTTAGCAGTAGCTAAGTAGCCAATAGGCATTAGTTACAAATCGGGGTGCAATTTCCACTGGCACCCCGCTCGCTGGGAGACTTAAAGGAGGGAGAGCTGGTCTGCAGGCGAAGAAATCAGGCCTGTTCCTTTGAATATCAAGTTGTTCTGGGCCGATAGATACTTCTGTGATAAAGGCCTAACTATCTTTGGGCAGTCTGGAATGAATACAAAGCCTTATATCGGCGCTCATGGTTGTAAACTTTTTTTTTAAGGAGTTTAAGGTCGAATGACCTCTTTCCCGGTAATATATTGATATTGGTGCTTTTGAAACCCATCGATCTGGGAGAAGTTGGGAAAGCTCCTTGTGCCAGACACTGGAAAATCAAGTTGTGTTCTGCAAAACTAGTCCTTTCCAAGTGCTGAGAAGCATCACCCTGAGCGCTAAGACTGGCTTCTGGCTAAAAGTACTTACGGTTGAATTGCATGGTTCCTAAGTCTCACTTGTAAGAGTTGGACTCATGAAATCAGCAGTGCAGATTGACTGCAGGCGGTGGAACCTACTCTTACATTGCTGCATGTTTGCTTTTGCATATAAGATGGGAACTGGATCTGAAGCCAGCTTCTTGCACCTTGTCCTTTATAGTCTTTAAAACAAAGACAGTATACTTTTTCCTGCTCTGCAGTCTGAATCCCCTTCTTTATCTCCTCCACCCCAGTAATGAAATATAAATGTTAAATAGGGTCATATGCATATCCAAAGTGCTGAGCAAAGCACTTCCTGATATCATTAGTGCTTGGAGCCACGATTATTATACACCCCCCCCCCAATCTTGACATATTGCAGATATTTAATGCACTGCAAACCCATTCTAGATTTATGGGTTCAAAGAGGCATCTATCTCAGTAATAGGGTCTCAAATAGGAGACCAATGGCTACTTTTTTCTCAGATATATTCTCCTATTTGAGACCCTATTACTTTTTTTTTTTGAATAAATATAATTTTATTATTAAAAAAACAAAAAAAACAAACAAAGACATCAACAACATCAATGACATAAAGATAAATGACAAAATACATAACAAACTTAATAAACTTACATTCAAAACTAAATAATCCTACATATCAAAATCCTTATAACATTACATCACGTAGAACAATTTGAGACCCTATTACTGAGATGCCTCTTTGAACCCATAAATCCAGAATGGGTTTGCAGTGCATTAAATATCTGCAATATGTCAAGATTTGGTTTTAAAGTATGTTGTGCTTCAAAGAACTAACTTTTTGTAAACCTGCCATTGATTCTTTTTTAATTAAAAAAAAAACCCTACTGGAGAAGGGGAGGAGAATCCCATGCACGAGGCAGAAATCTAATATTTTAAAGCCTTGGTTTTTGCATCTTTCCCCTCTACCCCCTTTTCGCTTTCAAGTGATTCCAGTTACAGAAATATATTCAGATTCAGTTGGCCACTGATTTTATTTTGTAGCTAACAGTACTGGGTTTTTGAAGCATCTGAAAATTAAGTATGTCAAATTTTGCAATACAAAAAATAGTAGTCAGAAATAATGATAGTGCCCACTTGATACAGACACATGCTTGGATGTGCATTTGTATGAGCAAAATGGCTTCTCTCTTTGGAATGCTTTTGCATATCCAGCTGTGTAATAATTTCACTCATATTCGTATTTGCCATTTTATTCATTTATGCTGAATACTGTACATATTTTCTTGCTTCAACTTTGGTTGGCTGGCATATTTTGAATTCATTGGTAAATGGCTTGAGACTGTGAAAGTTTTGTGTAGAATCTTTCTTCTGTTTGCATGGAGTCAAAGTCTAGTCCTTGGAAATGCTAATGGTGATCTCAAAAGGTTCCACACGCATAGATGGGAATCCCTAGCATTAGCTTCTACGTGTCGGTGTCAGCAGTTCAGACAGATGCACAGAATGGCTAGAGGACTGTCCTTATTTACTCCCAACTTTCAGAACACAAGATTTTAAAATAAGGCCAAAATCTTTGAGTCAGCCAATAGGGGCAGCCAGGACTATTATGGGGAGGGATGACTGACTATTCTCTTTTGCCTCCCTTGAGACAAAGGACTTCTGGGGCAGGAGGCTGTTCACAGCAAGACTTCGTGTTTTGGTTTTATGTTCCAGAATGTATGTCCCGCCCTTCCCCTGGCATTGAAACCTTGCACTGTAACTGATTTTCTAAAAGCCAACAGTTGAATTCTTGATAAGGTAAGCAGGTCTGGACCTGGTTAGTATTTTAATGGGAGAACCCAGGAACATCCCAGAAGAAGGCAATGACAAACCACTGCTGTATTATTGCCAAGACAGCTCCATGGGCATATCCATGAAGTGGAGCTTAACTTGAAGGCAACTTTTGTAAACTGCTCCATAAGTATTAAATATCTGTTAGAAAACAGGTGCTTGACCCCAGTATGGAACTATCACTCCCATAATTTCCTCAAGGCAGCATATCTTGAATAGTAGTGGACACTTGCCAGGATATATGAGCTCCTGCCTGGCTTGGCAGAGCAAAGAAGGCAGAGGGCCAACCTGCTTCTTCAGTTGTTCCTGAAGTCTGATGGGCATTGAACAGTATTTCTTTATATTGTGGACTTCAACAAGTAACAACCATTCAACCATTGTAAGAATGAACAAACAAGGAAGGAATTTAAAGCCAATCCTGTCTTGACCATGTGACAACAGAATAATTATCTGTTGTTAGTTGAATAGCTATTTCTTGTCTTGGAAATGTTGTTTCTGGAGAACTACTAAGGATCCTGGAAGTCACTTAAGCCTGGAAGGAGATATTTCCAAAACTATGTTGGAAGCTTTTGCCACTTACTCTGTGGTTAAGCAGAATTAGGCAACTGTCTCATGCATTTGATTTTGGGTGTCAAAATGGTGACAGATATTTAGTTATTTAACTTATCGTTGCTCTGTGTTGGCTCCTAGTGAAGGGAGAAGGCCCTTGTAAGTAGCCCTACGGTCCAAAATAACTTACCCAGCATCTAGTATTGTGCAGATTGATGGGAGGTTCTGCTCTTGGTTGCTCTGGCTCAACCAACAAAATGTCTTGGGCTGCTTTTGCCATAAGCTGTGACCTTTCCCATTATTAATAGCAGAGTGTTTTCCTGTCTCTCCAATTCCCAGTCTGCTGAGTAATCCTTCCTGTGCAGTTTACTACTTCTGCAGACTTGGTTTTGGTTCACTTGCTGAATTGAACAGAATGATTGGAACTGACTGTAGGAGCAGAATATTTAGGTTTTTGTTTTGCCTGATTTTCTTGGTCTTTTTGTTGAGCTACAGATAGGTTCCTCATTCAAGTGATGAAAGTCTTGATCACTTGGATTCCATCCTGTATCTCTCAGAGAGGCTACATCTTTTTCTATTTCCCTCATGCTCTTCATCTGCCAGCTTTTTCCCCCCAGTTAGGAAATAAAATTCCTGTAAGGAAAAAATTTCCTCACTCTTTACTTCTATTGGAAGAAATTGTTGACTTACTTTAATATTACTGTATCTGTCAGGCACAGCCTATTTCAGATGTCAAACATGTCATCTTCTTTTTAAAAAGAAGAAATAGTTTTCATAGGTATTATTACCTCATATTACTTTAAAGATTCCTTTCTCTGAAATAACAATGTTAAAGAACTAGATTACCTTCCTGAAGATTAGGCTTCCTTAACATGGCATTCTCCAGATGTGTGGACTTCAGCTCCCTGTATTCTTCAACCAGCATGAACACCGCTGAGAATTCTGGGAGTTGAAGTCCACACATCTGGAAGATAAGCAGATTAGAAAGGCTGCCCCAGATAATAGTTTGACGTTCAACTGAACTAATTGGAGTTATGCCATTGATAGATACTAATTGAAGTCATGATAACTGATGATGTTGATGTCCTAACAAGATCATAATAATGGAAGAGTGAGTCTATTGCCCTGTGTTGAATGCCTAGGGATCTGTTTTTTATTTGAGGATCAAATATCCACTTTTTATTTGAGTGGTGCTTTCATGCCATGATGATATAATGTCACCATAGAATGAACAAAACCCAACCAATAGATTACTCCCACAGAGACTACTACTGTGTGAAGCAGTACTCTACCATCATTCAGTCTGTATTTGAACCAGTTATTGAATCTCTAAAACGAAAGAGAGAGTGAAGTTGATCTGTGCATGAAAACATGTATGAGTTGACCTGTCAAATTTTAAGTTACCACATACCCAGATTTATCTTGTTATGAAAGTAAGAAAAAAATATGAGTTTTATTCTTCCATTACAAATGGCTAGCCCATTATCACCTGGTGGTTGTTTTGAGGTTGGTATCTGTAGGTTCTATCTGTAGAAGGCAATGGAGGATGATTGAACTGGAAATGTAATCAAGTTACATGGCTTGCAGAATATTGGAAATTATTAAACATCATTAAGAGAGATGGCCTGTTGGCAAGGGAACTTGCTTAGCCAAATGTTTATTGAGCAGGATGAACTGATGTTGTGGATGGTTGCAGCTAGAGATAAGGACCAGTAAATGCAGGAATAAATTATGTTCTTGGCAGTTATAAGTATTTTTCATGTTGATCCTGGAGACAAATAAGTTTTGCAGGCTTATTAATATTACTGAACTTTATTTTTAATGGTCTCTAATTTATAATTAGCAGCTTAGCTCCCATGCTGTTTAATCAGGTCCTATCATGCTGTTGGAAATGTTGGGTTTTATGCAGAAAATCTGTATGTGAATCAATGGCATCCTCAGCAAACCTCAGTGACACCAAAATGACATGTGCACAGTATTACCATAACACAAATAACACCATTATGTAGTTGATCTTGACATCTGATACAGATACATAAATCAAGGCATTTGCATGATGAAGTTATCATACATGTTTTAGTATTTGCCTCCCAGTCACCTGCCCCAGAGACACCTAAGTGTGAGCTAATCCTTGAGTTTTTTAACTTCATGGAAATATGTTTTGAAATTAGCCATTCTTATTTATTTCTTTAATTCAATTCATTTCTGTTTGTATGGCTGTTGTTGTTTATTCGTTCAGTCGCTTCCGACTCTTCGTGACTTCATGGACCAGCCCACGCCAGAGCTTCCTGTCGGCCGTCACCATCCCCAGCTCCCCCATGGTTGAGTCCGTCACCTCCAGAATATCATCCAGCCATCTTGCCCTTGGTCGGCCCCTCTTCCTTTTGCCTTCCACTTTCCCTAGCATCAGCTTCTTCTCCAGGGTATCCTGTCTTCTCATTATGTGGCCAAAGTACTTCAGTTTTGCCTTTAATATCATTCCCTCAAGTGAGCAGTCTGGCTTGATTTCCTGGAGTATGGACTGGTTTGATCTTCTTGCAGTCCAAGGCACTCTCAGAATTTTCCTCCAACACCACAGTTCAAAAGCATCTATCTTCCTTCGCTCAGCCTTCCTTATGGTCCAGCTCTCACAGCCATAGGTTACTACAGGGAATACCATTGCTTTAACTATGCGGACCTTTGTTGTCAGTGTGATGTCTCTGCTCTTAACTATTTTATCAAGATTTGCCATTGCTCTCCGCCCAAGAAGTAGACGTCTTCTGATTTCCTGGCTGCAGTCAGCATCTGCAGTAATCTTTGCGCCTAGAAATACAAAGTCTGTCACTGCCTCCACTTTTTCTCCCTCTATTTTCCAGTTATCAATCAAGCTGGTTGCCATAATCTTGGTTTTTTTGAGGTTTAACTGCAACCCAGCTTTTGCACTTTCTTCTTTCACCTTCGTCATAAGGCTCCTCAACTCCTCCTCGCTTTCAGCCATCAAAGTGGTATCATCTGCATATCTAAGATGGTTAATGTTTCTTCCAGCGATTTTAACTCCAGCCTTGGATTCCTCAAGCCCAGCACATTGCATGATGTGTTCTGCATACAGGTTGAATAGTAGGGTGAGAGTATACAGCCCTGCCGTACTCCTTTCCCAATCTTAAACCAGTCCGTTGTTCCGTGCTCTGTTCGTACCATTGCTACTTGGTCGTTATACAGATTCCTCAGGAGGCAGACAAGATGACTTGGTATCCCCATACCACCAAGAACTTGCCACAATTTGTTATGATCCACACAGTCAAAGGCTTTAGAATAGTCAATAAAACAAAAATAGATGTTTTTCTGAAACTGCCTGGCTTTCTCCATTATCCAGCGGATATTGGCAATTTGGTCTCTAGTTCCTCTGCCTTTTCTAAACCCAGCTTATACATCTGGCAATTCTCGCTCCATGAATTGCTGGAGTCTACCTTGCAAGATCTTGAGCATTACCTTACTGGCATGTCTGTAGCTTGAATCATGTCAACTGGATTTCTATTTTCTTAGTGGAAACGTTTCGCTCCTTATCCAAGGAGCTTCTTCAGTCTGAGCAAAGTTGGTAAGGGAATCCTAAATATGTTCCTAGGTAGCTGTGTGACCTTACACCTGGGGCTAGGTCATGGTTATATTGAGATGTAATTTTTAAGTCCTTTTATCATCTAATGGAGGGTCGTTAAAATCACCATGCTGCTGTTGAGCTTCTGAAATGGTCTTAATCTTCCTAGGCACAGAAGACAACACGGGGAGGAAGATGGGGGAGAGTTTGTGCCTGAGGCCCCCACCTCTATTCAAGGAAGGATTTTCCAAGTTGGCATAAATGGATTCCTTGACCCCTCTCTCAAACCACCTATCTTCTCTGTCTAAAATGTGAACATTAATGTCCTCAAATGAGTGTCCTTTTTCTTTTAGATGAAGATAAACTGCTAGTAAATTTACCTGGAATTTACCTCCGATGTTTCTAATTTTCTGGAAGAGGTCTCTTGTCCTTCCTATTCTATTGTCTTCTTCCACTTCCGCACATTGCTTGTTTAAAAATAATTCCTTATCTCTTCTGGCTAACCTCTGGAATTTTGCATTTAATTGGGCATATCTCCCCCTATCACTGTTGCCTTTTGCTTTCCTTCTTTCTTGGGCTACTTCCAGTGTCTCAGCAGACAGCCATCTTGCCTTCTTGGTTTTCTTTTTCTTTGGGACGTTTTTTGTTGCCGCCTCCTGAACAATGTTGCGAACTTCTGTCCATAGTACTTCCGGGACCCTATCTACTAAATCTAGTCCCTTAAATCTATTCTTCACCTCCACTGCATATTCCTTAGGAATATTAGTGAGCTCATATCTAACTGATCTGTGGGTCTTCCCTATTCTCTTTAGTCTGATTCTAAATTTTGCAATAAGAAGTTCATGATCTGAACTACAGTACAGTCAGCTCCAGGTCTTGTTTTTACCGACTGTATAGATGTCCGCCACCTTTGGCTGCAAAGGATGTAGTCAATCTGATTTCGGTGTCCACCATCTGGTGAAGTCCATGTATAAAGTCGTCTTTTAGGTTGTTGGAAGAGAGTGTTTGTTATGCACAGTGAGTTGTCTTGGCAAAATTCTATCAGCCTATGTCCTGCTTCATTTTGTTCTCCCAGACCATGCTTGCCTGTAATTCCAGGTGTCGTCTGTCTACCCACCTTAGCATTCCAGTCTCCTGTAATGAAAATAACATCTCTTTTTTGTGTATTATCCAGTAGGTGCTGCAGATCCTCATAGAACTGATCTACTGCTTCTTCAGCATCTGTGGTTGGGGCGTATATTTGGATCACTGTGATGTTAAATGGCTTACCCTGAATTCGAATTGAGATCATTCTATCGTTTTTTGGATTGTATCCAAGCACTGCTTTAGCCACTTTATTATTAATTATGAAGGCTACTCCATTTCTTCTGTGGTCCTCTTGTCCACAGTAGTAGATCTGGTGGTCATCTGATGTGAAGTGGCCCATTCCAGTCCATTTCAGTTCACTGACACCTAAAATGTCTATATTTGATCTTGACATCTCACCAATAACCACATCCAATTTGCCCTGGCTCATAGATCTTACATTCCAGGTTCCTATGGTGTGTTGATCTTTAGAACATTGGATTTGTCGTTCACCACCAGCACTGTCGGCCGCTAGCCGTCCTTTCGGCTTTGAGCTAGCTGCGTCATCACATCTGGGGCTAGTTGAACGTATCCTCTGTTCCTCCCCAGTAGCATTTTGACCATCTTCCGACCTGGGAGTCCCATCTTCTGATGGTATACTGACATATCTCTGGTTGTACTGATCCATTTAGTTTTCATGGCAAGAATACTGGGGTGGGTTGCCATTACCTTCCCCAGGGATCGTATTTAGTCTGACCTCTCTGCCACGACCTTCTCGTCTTGGGTATCCCTTCACGGTTTAGCTCATGGTTTCATTGAGGTGCTCAAGCTCCAGCACCACGACAAGGTAACGATCTCCTTTGCTGGAGATGTATGGCTTGTATGGCTACCCATCTCAAATGTATGACTCTGGGCAGCTAAAAATATTTTTTTTAAAAAACCCAGGTAGCAAAATTATAAATAACATATATAGCAGCCAAGAAAAACCAACCAACAACAACAATTAACACAATCAAGATATAGGCTAAGCCACACATCCAGGGCCCAAGGGTTGAGAACAAAACCAGGTTTTCAAGGCCTTGTCCTATCAACATCATAAATAATTTGATTTCTTCCAAGGTTTATGTTCCATATAAATATGACATCTGATACAAGTACATAAATATTCCTTTGTTTCATCTTAACAATATGTAAATATAAATATTAGATGTAGATGTAAATGTAAATGTAAATATTCCTTTGTTTCATCATAACAATATGTAAATGTAAATGTAAATATTAGATGTAGATGTAGATGTAAATTGTAGATGTAGATGTAAATATTCCTCTGTTTCATCATAACAATATTTTAAAAAGAGGTATTGGTAAGTAATATCTTCATTGCATAAATATTGTGATTTCAGTACTATGGATGCAAATGATAGCTGTTAAGGTTGCTTGATGCTTTCTCAAGGCTGCAGCATTGAAAGAATGGACTGGATGCTAGATTATTTTTGTCTATCTGGATTGATAAATAATATGGAAGGCTAAATGTGATTGGCTATTTGGTGGTCGGAGTGTTGTGCAAACCCAAGCTCTTGGACTGATTTAGTAAACCATTGTTCAGTTAATTATGGGCTACAGTGTTGTGTGTAGGTCTAGCTTCACACATCAAGATTTTCTGTAAACTATCAAGTAAAAGGTAAAAGGTAAAGGTTCCCCCACACAGTTGTGTCTGACTCTAGGGGCCGGTGCTCATCTCTGTTTGTTAGCCGAAGAGCCAGTGTTGTCCGAAGACGCTTCCACGGTCATGTGGCCGGCATGACACGCGCGGAACGCTGTTACCTTCCCACGGAAGTGGTACCTATTAATCTACTTGCATTTGCATGCTTTCAAATTGCTAGGTTGGCAAGAGCTGGGGCGAGTGCGGGAGCTCACTCCATCACGCGGGGCTAGGAATTTGAACCTCCAAACTTGCAACCTTCCAATTGACAAGCCTGGCGTCTTACCCGCTGAGCCACCGCACCCCCTAAACTATCAAGAGGTGCATATAATTTGTAATAAAAAAGACATAAAAATAAATGAAAAGTTCTCCCAAGGGGAGAGGCACACCATGGGATTTTACAAGTATTTTTTTTTACTTATTTACAAATTATTTTTAGTTAGGGGTCAGCAGCGCAATGTCCATGTTTGCTGATGACCCCAAGTTATTTATTTTGGTTAAAACAAGAAGGAGCTTTCATTTGGGGTATGTGAGTGAAAGTGTTCAGTTGTCTGCATAGCTTGTTTCCAGAGATATCTGGTTAGCCATAGTGGAACCAGGATGCTGGAATAGATAAGATTCTGGTCTGATCTGGCACAGGTCTTCTTACATTTTCACATCCTTAACAAGGGCTACATTAATGTAATGTGATACGTTGTTTGCACATCATGCTAAACCAAAAAGAAAACAATTTCTTCTTCATGGGGCTCACTGTTAATAAGGGGAGCAGGATGCTCTTTCTTTTTCTGTTGCGGCTGCTGCTGTTCTTTGTATAGCAGTAGCAACAGTACTAGCAGTATATCTCATTTTGGTCTGGAACCTGTTGCCATTTTTAATGGTCTTATTCTAGCATGAATAGATGACAGAAAATTCTCAGACCAATCAGCTCAGAAGAAATGTCAATTGAGTCCTAGGAGTGGTGTGCTTCTGATTATCTTGGAATAATGCTTCTTGAGCTTTCTACCTACCTGGAAGGTGCCTGGTTATATTCTTAACTAATTCTTATTGAGCCTCTGCTCCCAAATATGGGAGAGGGGTCAACGGTAAAAGTGTCTTAAACATTTTTACTTGTTTTCTTCTCCAGGTTTCATTCATTATCTTATGCTTGAATGGCAAAAGTGACTAGTGTATTCAAGGAAATGTAAGAATTTTCTAATCTTGAGTGGGAACAAAAATGCTTGAAGGCATGAGAGAGATTACTAGAGCCAAAGTTCTATCCCTGAATAGCTGTTGTTGGGTTTGTAGAGACAGCTATAAAGAATTATATGCATGCTCCTTACTTAAAAATGTAAGTACTTGTGTATGGGATTCTTAAGTTCTTGAAAATCTTTCTGGTCTCTTAAGATACCATGCTTCCAAATGTCTTTGTGTTAGCTCATTGGGGTTGCCAGAGTGGCTGTTCTTAAATAATAATATACATTCCCTGCCCTCACATTTATTATGTAAAAGACATGTCACAAGGAAAAAATATGGAGGGAAGAGGAAAATGGAAGCACAGGCACCAGTTTTTAAAGGTGATGGAAACTAAAATGGAAAATGTTTAGGGAGAGACATGTCATAGAGGTGGTTTCCTGAGAAAAACAATTCTGATGAAATGGGTCCACTGAGTCACTCAGCGTGAGAGATAACTTTGCTAATCCTTTCCGTGGTATGCCTATTTTAATGGTTATGGCTTTTTGGAAGATTTGGGGAACTATTGTGAAGATTGTGAGATGTCTCAGGCCTCTTCAAGGAATTGAAACATTCCAGTCTCTGGTTGCTACCGGTTGTATCTTTGGAGAAGGAGTACTTGCTCCTTTCCTGCTTGTACCATTTAATGCAGTGTTCTTCAACCTTGGCAGCTTGAAGATGTGTGGACTTCAATTCCCAGAACTTGCTGGGGAATTCTGGGAGTTGAAGTCCACATGCTGGCTGGGGAATTCTGGGAGTTGAAGTCCACACACCTTCAAGCTGCCAAGGTTGAGAAACACTAATTTAATGAGTTGGAAGTGAGGCTGCATCTTCCCTGCCAATGGAGAGAGTATGACAACAGGAAATCACCTTACTTTAACAACATGGAATTGAGGACATAATGGTCCCTTAACCCCTGGACGCTATCTGAGATGTCAAGAAGACCTCTCTCTCTCTCTCTCTCTCTTTGAGAACAACACAAAGCAATAAAGTTGTAAATTTATTATATTTTAAAATTGCCTGTATGAAAATCCAGGCTAGCTGGAGAACTTTAGTAGTGACCTATATTGTATACTGTATAACTCTTTTTGGAGAAGGTAAAGATGGAAAGTATGGCCTGGCAGCATAGGTGTTTTTTGGGAAAAAAAATTAGCTTCAGAGTTGCAATAAATGCATGAATTGTCCATAAACCGCCCAGAGTCCCCTTTGGGGGAGATGGTGTGGTAATAGAAATTTATATATATATATATATATATATATATATATATACACACAAACAAACAAACAAACAAACAAACAAACCTTGGAAATTGATCATCACTAAGCCAAACCAAAAGTGGAAAGCTGTGTGGATAGTGTTATTTATCGCCATCCACAAAACAGGTACTATTCTTTGCTATATCTGGATGGAACTGGGAGCCCCATATCTCTTTGGTGGTGAGAAGCAAGGAGAACTAGAATCGTGTCCTTGTCTGATGTCCAGACTAGCATGCTCTTCAGCTTTCTACAATTACATTTACATGTCCAGTTGTATTTTATAACATTGACATTCTTTTATACATTACTGTACCTTTTTAGCAGCTGTTAAAACTAACCAGAAACTCTAATGTAAACAGAATGGAACTAGAAAGCACGAATCTTTGTCTTTTGGTTTCTGAGCTCTTAGTATTTGTTGAAATAATATTTTCTGTGCATCATGAATAAAGGCCATACTTGATGATATGTGAATTTCAATTAAGTATTTTACACATCTGTGGCTTTTATGTTCTTTTAGCTATCTCCCACCAGGATTATTACACAATGAGTTAAAACCCCTCTCTATCTCCTTGTATTACAACCTCTAGGAAAGCTGCATGCTCCCAAAGCTGCTAATTCCTTCTATAAGATTTGCAGCTTTGGTGAGCGATAGATTAGCTGAGAGGCCTTGAAATAGTAATTATTCATTGGAACGTGGAGATAATATTGAATGGGTACTAATATACTTGACAATATTTCTGTTGAGAATAATTGTGATGATGTAAGTAAAGAGGTCCTGAATACCATCTGATCATTAACTCTTAGCATGTTTCCAGATTGTTTTTATTCATTTGGGCAGCTAGCAATACTTAAAATCAAAATACAAACAACATAAAATGTCAATATGTATAGTAGCAACCAAGGTAAAACCAATTACCACAAATCAACAACTTCATGGTTCTCCAGCCAACAACTAGTGCACCAACACATGTACTATAATCAGTTTCACAAAATGGAGAGGTGGCAGTAAATGGGAGGGTTGTTAGGAACATTCTAATCTGTGCAATTAAGGGTATTAGCAAAGCCATCATGTATTAATCATTTGTTTTTTGGCTGGGGGGGAGAGAGGGCCAAATTGTAAGAGAATCAGACAGCAGCAAACGTGGGCAAATTTAACAGTTTCTAAGATATTTCAAATGACAGAACAGAACAGTTGTTTTTAATACTAATGAGATTTTGAAGTGGGTTATTGGGTTTCTGACATTCCAAACTGGATTTCAGGGAGTTGGTAAAGATGATAGGAAGCTTACAAGGCACACTGTTATTAAGAAAGCAAAAGCTGATCTTGCAAGGATATCAAGGGTATCTTCAAATATGTTGTATTGTGGTGGATTTCGGCGCTCCCTCCTTCCTGAGAACCAGCGGGAGTGCCGAAATCCACCACATCACCCCCGCCTTCAGGAACACATTCCATCACATGTATCTAGCGAAGCTAAGGAAAGAAGGGGATAGATGAACAATTGAGAAGTAGCTATCAGAAGCAATATAACAGTGGACCAAGCCAACTACAGAGATTGTAGATTTCTCTTGGAGGCAGAAGGGCAACTAGGGTCTGTGTCACCCGGGGCAAACATGGATTCCGCGCCCCCCCCCCCCCGGAAGCATTCAGTACACAAATACTATTTTGTCATTTTGGCGCCCCCCCAGTGCAGCACCCGGGGCACATGCCCCTCTTGCCCCCCCCCCCCCCAGTTGCGGCCCTGCTTGGAGGTTCTTGAGGAAGAAATATGCATATAATATGGCAAGGATACTTTCAATCAGCTTCCTCCAAGCTGCAGTTGTCCAGATGTACTAGATCACATCAGGCATCATTATTGTTGGGAGGCTGCACTGAGATGCACCCATTAACCAACTTTCAGTTTTTTTTGGCTGGATCTGTATGTGTGTTTGTAGCATATATAGATATGCTTTACAAGTTTAACATTCCAGGTAGTATTCAACCAACTGTCTAACAATACAATACCAAAGACGTCAGATCAGATCATTATAAAAACCCAAATTATAGTAAATTAGAATGCCTGAGTGAATAAGAATACTCGTGCTTGGTGATGAACGGATTTGTTGCCAGGTGAACTGCTTTAGGGAGGTTAGTCCATAGGCGTGGCACTGCAGCTAAGAGAGTCCTTCTGTTGTTAAATAGCATACCTCTGATAAGGAAACATTTAGAAGAATTTTACCTCAAGTGGATTATGTTGTTTATGTACAGATTTTTTGGAATTGAGGTTTGTGCTACGTGGAGATAGCAGGAGATGCAAGGTTTTCATGTTAGGGATGCCAAATGAATGCATTATTTGCAGATTCTCTTATGAATGGATCTGTTCTGGACCTCCCAAACTAATGTGTGACTTGGAATGTGTGGAGCCATTGGATTTCTCTCTTCTCCAAAATTGACAATGTGGTGCTCCCTCTGGGATATCAAATAATTTTGAAATGCATCATGTGCAAAAAGGAGACGTTGAAAAGAACTTGCTGAAACAAACATTTTTGTCAAGATTTTTTTCATGTAAAAAAAATGGAGATTAATTTGGGCATAAGATGGAATTATGCACTCATAAAGGAACATTTATGAAAATGAAACAGGCAACTAGTATAATTTGCCCATTCATCTTTCATGTTGAATGATTTTTAAATATGTATTTTCTCCTAGATTTCCTACACACCAAGTGATGAGGAAGACAGTGATGATTCTGAGGGAGAGAACCAGGAACTTGCTCAGATTGACAGAGGTAAAGTGTTCCAGTATTTAGGAAACCTACTCAAGAATGTCGGAGTTAGCCTTTCACTGTTACTTCCAGGTGTTTGCTTTCTAGTGCATGTTCTGTCAACCTTTATTATAATCATTCATGTGATCCCATCCTGTATGGTTAATTTCATCTTCCCTGAAACTAAAAATTTCCTGTCCAGCAGTCTTCTCAAATTTGATGCCTTCCAGATCTTGTTGAACTATTAACTCTAGCTAGCATGGCCAGTGGTCAAGATTAATGGAATAATTGCAGAGCAGTTGCAGAGCAACTCTATGTGCTGCTACAAAACCTGAAGAAGCACATAGAACTCAAAACTTTTTCTTAAAAAGTTTATTTGTATCTGTTGTCCATTCTTCCTCCATAGAGTGATGTACATGGGCATGTTGCTTGATTTTATCCTTGGAACAATGAAGTTAAGTTGGGATGATAGATAATGGAGGGAGAAATAATAGCCAGTAAGCTTTATGGATTGTTGGGGATTCTGCTGTGGATCTTGCCCCAAATCTGAGAAACTACCTGTGGTCCTTTGATCTTTGTCTAGGATTTGGCCACTTTTATATACCTTGTTTTCAGGTGCTTCTGCCTGGTGAGCTTCTTCACATGAGGATAGTGCTGGTAGCTGTAGGGGAGATTAGCCAAAATTGCTTCTCTTTCATTCTACCAAAAGAAAACTCTGTTAGGTTAGTGTCCCTTCTATTTGTGGTAGAGTAACCCGAGATACAACCACTGGGAGAATTTGCACATCATGCAAAGTCATGGTTTGTGTAAACATAGTATATTGAATAAATTATAATTGGCTGGGTTCACAGAATACAATAATCCATCAACTATGGGTTACAAGTTATATTTGTTGGTTTCATTAAACCCAAACCAAGCTAATCACATTTTATGTTAGCATTGCATGTTACCCAAATTAATATAGATTGGAGGTGTTTTGTTTTGTTTTGATATGTTTTGTAAGATACTAAAGTAGTATAAGGTTTTGTTTGCCATGAATACATAGACTGTTCAGCGAGAACTGGAGTACTTTGTCAATGTGTACATCTGGGTGGAAAAGTGGAACTTGGGTTTTGAATTGTACATACTACTTGAGTACTCAAAAGTAGACTCTCTACTTCAACTCTTACTTTCTTCCAACATATAGAAGTGTAGCCTTATTTCATATCTTCACTCATACTGTGAAGATGGGTTTTTACTCATCCAGCTTTTTTGCATTTATCCTCAACGTGTACTGTCCCCATCCTTTCCTCACAAACTAATCTTGGTTCCCCCTCTGTGCCAAGTTCCGTTTCCAAGGGACATCAGATGTTCCTAGCTGACTGGGTCTTGGTGGGTCCTGGGAAATAGAGTGTCCTTCTCTGTGTGAGTGTGCCAGTCCTCCTTGAATATAGAAGCATTCACTTTCTTGATGTTTCCGGAAGTGCTCAACGTTCTTGCCTGCCTGTCTTAGGGGAGGATCTAACTCCTTCCAATGTCTGGGATGAAGTACTTATCTGATAGAAGGAGTGGGGAATTGGACTATTAGTTTCTCATCACTGCCTTCCCTATCTTCCCTATCACCGTTTTATATATTTCCTCAGAGAGAAGACGGAATTGCACCTTGACCCCCCTGGCAACCAATCAGCTGCAAAATCAAGAAAATCAGTGCTGCAAAGTGCGGGCCCATTTTCCTCCTGGGCTGGACCGCCATAGCTCTGAAGAAGAGTTGGAATGTATCACCCGTGAATTTGCTGCTGAGAAACGGAAGTGGTCTCAGGTCAGCAGGCTTGGCTGCTGTAGTGACAGCCGTAATACCTCCTCCAGTGATGAGGAAGTGAAGACCTTGTGTGGCAAGTCCTTCCGACCAGTGGTCGAAGCAGTGGAGGGTTTGCGTGCCAGTCCCAGCCCAGTGCTCTTCAGTGCCTCACCTCCCAAGAGACTGCAGTCCTTGGTACGGACCACGACATCCCGGCCTATAATTTTTACGAGCGTCGGAGGCAGCTTTGAGCAAGGCATGCCGTGCAAACGACACCGACAGGGCTATGGTGAAAAAGTTGGGAGGCCCAGTCTCGATCTGGAAAAAATGCAGCAAGTAAGGCTGTGTTGCATCACATGATACTTATGTTTAGTCAGATACATGGCAGACCTTGGAAAGATGTGGTGGGGAATTATTATCAAACTCGTTCAGACTTTTTTGAGTCTTTTATCTGCTGGGTAGGCTAATAGTATTTGGCTTTCTGTACTGCTGGGTTTTGAATATTTCTATTCAGCTTGATCTCTGCACCTCTTGTACCTGCTTTCTGTTCCCAGAATTCTCTGCTGGTCTACCCTGGAGCTGATTCCGTGCTGCCTCTATTTTCATTCCAAACTTAGGCAAAACTTTCCTGCTCTTGACTGCATCTCATAATGATTCAAGAGCAGTGATTTCCTCTTCAAAGATGAGAACATAATAGTGGAGCAAAGGCTTTATTTTCTAGACAGTTCCTTTATTTCTAGAAAGTCTGACGTTGTGAGTTAAATGGATAGTATATCAAATGATATGGATGACCTCTCTGTCTCCTGGAGCCAGTGGCTGGATTTCACTTTTGGTTTTGGCTTAGAGTGATATGTGAATCCAGCTACTGTAGGTTGTTCAACAAACCATGGTTTAAACAAATAGAGCTTCACCGTGATTTTATCTGGGATAAGGCAGATTCCTGTGCTCCCCTGCCACTGATTCTATTTTTTTATTTCAATCCTTCCTTTATAGCACACTTCATATTCCATACCTCTTAAGTGTCATCAACTGAGGCCATTGGTGGCCCATTGTCCTGCTGTAATGAGTTGGAAGAAGCAGCTGCCCCTTCTGCTTGTCATGCTAGGCTGCTTGTACTTTTGCAGAGGGGTATTTGCTTCAATATGTGCATTTCCTTGCATTTGGCTGCCTTCCCATCTTCTCTTCTTTTCTTTTTTTAATAATTGGGCTGAAATGGCTTGGCTTGCGTTTCAAGGCACCAGTACATCTACAGTGTATTGTATAGTCTCTCTTGCACCCCTTCCATAGTCCTTGGACAATGTCCTAATTACACCCTGGACCTGCTGCCAGCCATATGCATTTTAACGAGGCCTTTGTGATTGTGTCCCAGAAAGAACAGGGTCATGTCTGGCCTTTGGCAAGAGTGCAGCCTCTTCTTTTCATGGTACCCATTCAGAAGTATTGTCAGGCACAAGGCAGATGGGGTGCCTGTGCGTGGTGGGCGAAGTGTTTTGGTTGCTCAAGGTGCCAGCAGTCAAAAAGAGAGCAGAGCGAACCTCCTGCACCTCTCATTGATATGTAGAAGATTGGAGTTGGATACTGCAGCCCATCACAAACAATTTAGAAAAGTTTCATCTGTCAAAAATGAAGCTATTAGAATGCTGGACTTTCTTGGTATGATTTCTAGGAAGTAGGGAACAAATTCCAGAAATTCATTAAAGACCCTACTGAACACTTGAACTGGCTCTTAAGAGATTATGGTAGTTGGTGTTGAGCTGTAGAGCAAACAGATCAAGAGGAACCAAAAACAGTATACTTCCTGGCCTTTAATGGGTAGCTGCAAAATTGTCCTCCCTGCTCCAAAATAAATAAATAAATAAATAAAACAAAACAAAACAAAACCCAGCTGGGTCTTCTTATAAGCATAGCAGGGGGTTTGCTCTTGAAGAGCTGTTTTCACAATAAGCAAAATGGTTGCATTGAGTACCAAAGCAGAAGGACCTGCAGAAACCTCAGTACTTTCCTTTTGATGAACAAATCCCTCTAACTGAACCCGATAGCACATATTGACAGAAGTGGAACTAAAATATGATCCCTGAGAAATAATACAGGAAGGGTCAGCATGGTTTGAGGAGTTTCATGCTCTGCAGAGTGTAATAGTAAAAACACTTAAGGCGGCAGTTCCCCCCTTTCCCAAGCTTTTTGGTAGCTATGAATGCTTGGTGTTAGTTTGGAAAATAAGGATAAATTTGGGTGATGGCAGGTGAAACAGCATATTCTGGGGGAAAGCAGAGACGGGGGAATTTCTGGCTATGAGCTTGACCTATCCACATGCCTTTGTAGGGAGGGAATTATATATTCTGTTTTCCTGAGTATCTGGCTTTGCAGCATCTGCCCTTTTTTTCTTAGAAGTTTGCTCAACAAAGGAAAGAGCATCATGACCCAATTGCGCCTCTCAGCTTCCCTTATTCCAAATTTTCAGTGAGAAATAAACATAAAATCATAAACCCTTGAGAAGACTCCATTGGACATGATCTAGATAGATGAATGAATGAATGGATGAATGGATGGCTAGGCCGTTCAAGGTTTTGAGGGGAATTTACAGAAGTTTCTTCTGAGACAATATTGGTTGCGTAGTTGAGCTTCAGTTTGTTAAAAGATCAAGGGTTGTCAGACTCTTTACATACTGGATACCAAAGCCAACATCTCACCTAATCTGAACATAAACATCTTGTGAGATTTTGTCATTTTGTAAGATTTCAGCCAATTGTTTTTAAATTTTGGGGTTCTTTGGATGCCATTTAGGGATGTTGTGGGCATTGTGTTGCTGAATCCTGTTCTACATTTGAGATAGCTCTGCCTGAAGCCCTTATGATTAGGCATCACTAACTCTCTGGATATCTGGTTGTATTTTGTTTTTTTATTATTATTATTAAATTCGTTGTCCCCTGTTCTAATTATATAAAAACTTGAAGTGGCTTATATAATACAGGGACCTTAAAATGTTGAACTTTCAAAATAAATGAAGCACTGCTGTTGTTTTAGAACGGTGTTTCTCAACCTCAGCTGAGAAACCAGCATGGGGAATTCTAGGAGTTGAAGTCCAGACATCTTAAAGTTGCTGAGGTTGAGAAACACAGCTTAAGAATATAAGAAGCTATCTTACCTCCGTTTACTTATTATTTATTTAACTCAGTAAGGAAAAGGTCTTGCTCACTGCCTGTAGGCTGATACTAAGTGGGAATGCCCAGGATTGATCCTAGCCGCTTTTGTTTCAAGTGCACATCTTCTGTGCCTTTGCTGTATAGAGCCTTTCCCATTGCACCTTTTATACCGTTGTACAGACAAATCTGAATCTATCCTCTCTCCTCTCTCCTTTACTCACCTCCATTTCATTTGTGGCTCTGTCCCATGAAGTACAATGAGATCATTCAGTGGACTGTCTCTTTTGCGGACTGCAGATCTTGGCTCCCATGGCTTGTTTCTTAATGCTGCCCTGTTGGATTCTGCCTCCTAAGATGCAAGGCCAGGAGATTTGAACAGGGGATGGTGTTGTGAAGAAACAGTTTCATTCAGGAGCTTCTGTGAGGGGTTGGATCTGCATCACTTTCAAAGGGGGCTGAAGAATCTTGGGTCTATCTGGATGGATAATTTCAGACAAGTTAAGGTTCACTTGTTCCTTTCCTTGCAACTGAAGTCTTTCTCCCTCATTAGTTGTTGTATATGTAAACAACATTTAATGGACCATTGGGGGAAAGGAATGTCTGTTAAATCTAAATGTTCATTAAGTCCAAATTTATGTAACTGGTAAAACGTATATGAATTATGCAAATTTATGTATTTATGTATTATATAATTTACATAAAATTTACCAAAATTATGTAAATTTACATAAATTGTCTGGCCCGATTTGCCAAACAACAGACTTTTCTGTTATTTGAGGGCGACATCCAAAGTCAGATTTTGTGAAAGTTGAAGTTTTACTTAACGGCGTTTTGGGAGAAGCTGGGGTATGCTACTGTTCTCACACATAAACTGGTTGTCCTTTACATGAGAAATTTCTGAATGTGACCATGATGTGCAGCCACAGAAAGAGTAGAAAGAGCTTGTAGTCTGCTCTGCCTATTCTCTGCTACTCTTGTATGTGTTTATGTGGGGGAATATTAGAAAATATTCCGACTTACAGTTAGGTTATATAGCTGATTGAGTTTCAATCTGATTCTTCATTTATAAACCAGGCTTGATCTTAGCTGAGATGGTATGGGTGTGTGTGTGCTGTCAATTACTTAACAAGGGGCTCTCTAGTCACAGGTGGGAAAGAGGTAAAAAACTATTTGGAGGTTAGAAAAACAGGGACACCCTGTTTTTCGCTTTCTTTTTCCTGTTGCTTATCTAAAAGTTCTAGTCTGATTTAATTGTATTTTAGTTCAAAAAGCTGAAATGGTTGCTACTATATTATTCATGCATGAAGGAGTAATTTTTCATTCTCTATAGCTCTCTCTCATTTCTTGCTACTTCGCCTCATCCTTCCATGGCTCAAAATTATGTCCAGCCAACCAACCAACCAAACGAAGAACAGAGAGGAGTCCTTCCTGGCAAGAGAAAATGAAACTCTCCACCTTCTCAGCTGTCAAAACAACATCTGGCTTTATTTCTATGGTTGATGGAGGAAAGGGCTGTGAACAAAGTGCTGGAGCAAGCAAGTGAGCAGGCGCAAATGGTTGAAGGTGGATAGTGCAAGAAGATCAAACATAGACCACACTCCTGCTCTGTCCAGACAAATGCTTGTTCAGGTAGAACGTGAGTGAGTACTGGCAGCATCCTGCCTTACATATGTAAGCCTATAAAACGAGCTTCCCCACCTAAATTTGTTTGGTGACCTCCATGGTCGCTGACTCACAGTTTGAGAACCCCTGCCTTAAGTTATAGCACTCATATGTAGTTATGAATTTGAGGCTAACGCCACTAGGAACGTTTGTTGATTTGTTTTAATCGGAATTGACCAGCTCATGGAACCTTTCCCAGAATTTTCATCCATCTGTTTGACTCTGTGCTCCATAGCCTGGTAAGAAATTATTACAGTTGGCTGATACCCAAAATGAAAGGTCACACGGTTGGCCCTTGTTGTGCTTACTTCGGCACCCGTGTGGTGCCAAGGTGGTATCCTAAGTGCTTCTGGGGTGTGAACAGTCTCATGCTTGCTCTGTAATTCAGTCAGGCTGCTGCACACTGTGTTTCTTGTTAAGTCATGTAAACAATACAGCCATTCTTCTGGCTGCTTGTATGTCAGTATCTGCAGAAGCTTGGGATAGATTCGAAGTGCTGAAGGGCCTGGCAGAACGTTCTTTGCTTCTTAAAGCTACAAGGAATACAATTAGACAGTAGGGTATCTTGATGGCTTCAGAAATGACCCTAGGTTGCTTCATCGTGTAAATGAATGAATGCTTGAGAAGAGGTCTTGTTTTGTCTTCTAATTTTCATAACCATCTAGGCCAGCAGCACTGGTGAATATGCTTCCTCCATACTGTACAAGCTAATATTTCCTTTTAAGCAAGCATCCACATCTCTGGAGGCAACACCATCTAAGCATTCCTGGGAAATGTCTGGGATTAATGCTTTTATAATAAATAGAATAGAATAATAACTTTATTGTCATCCCACTATACACTATACAAGTGCACAATAGAATGAAATTTTGTTGCAGTTGGCTCACAATTGCATACTACACAGTGCATCGGATTTGTCTTGAATGTATGTTCATCTTCCATTGATGGTCTCTGTGGTAGCAGTGGCCATGGTGACTGGGAATTTGGGGAGTTGTACTCTCAATGCACCTAGGAGACACCAGGATGGGAAGAAGGTTGGCTCTTTGCTTCTGAAAATGAAATATAGATGACAAAGATACATCCAAACCAAACATTTCCTAAACCAGCCTTCCCCAAAGCTGGCGTCTTTTAGTTACATTAGAACTACAACTGTTAAGATTCCAAGCTGGCGCAGCCAGTAATGACTGTATCCAAATACATCTCTATGATACCATAAAGATCTTTATTGGGGAAGATTGTCATAAGAATTATATTTTAATTGGTCTCTAATACCGCATAAGGTGTAGAAACATGTGTGGCATAATGGTGTGCTGCACTGACCTCTAAAGCTGGTCCTGATTTCTTGGGCATTTCTGGAAGAAGACAACATTTCTTTAATTTGGAGAGGTTTCTAAATGTTCATAGTTTAAACATGGTTTTATTTAATATTGGCCCACGTTTGACATAGAACTGTAGCTTGTTGCAAATGCAGACATCATATATAGCAATTCATCTACTATACGTTGGTAGTCATTAAAAATATACTTTGGCGCTGCCAACTGGCTGTAAGTGCAGTGTTTCTTTTGGCTACTAACTGTCTAGTGAAAATGGTCTTATTTCCAAAAGAAGCCTACAAGATCAGCTGATCTGATCTTTTGAAATACAAAAATATCAGAAACTTAGCATTTTTTGTGCCATTTGTTTAGCCTATTTTATACTGGAAAACTGATTCTGACTTAATATTTTATAGGATGTATTACTTCTTTAGATGTCCTCAGGTATGGAGTTTGGGGGGTACATATTTAATGAATGGACTCATTATCTTTAGAGGTAAAAGTTTTGGCAGGCATTATGTGTAGGATGGGAGGGATTTCCTCAAGCATTTGGCAGCAGCCATACTGTTGAGTGACTGATTGGCTTCTGTGAGAGAAGATTGAACTTGATGCCGAAGTCTCTGCAAGATTCTGATTTACATTTTGCTAAGTGTGTAGTCTTTTGTAATACTGTAAGGAACTCTTTGGAAACTGAGCATATTTTATTGAGAAAAATCAATATTATCTAGACATCCAGGGTGTTATCTCCTAGTGCAGTCCATGGCCAAACTGCCATTCACTTCAAGGAACTGCAGCTATTTAGAACTCACAATTTTCACTATGTTTTCTTGACTATATAGCACTCTTTCTTTTGTTTCTATGTTCCTTTATAGTTAACTTTCACAGACTTTATTAGTAATATTGGAAGCAGAGTTTTTAAGTCCAGGCTCAGAATAATTGCTCTGGTAGCACATAATGTTCAGTTTCAATGCTCTATGGCCCAGAATTCTTCTGGGAAAGATTATTCCCTTATCCGACACTCTCAATCTCTCTTTCTTTCTCACATGTGGAGTATTCCTAGGACATGTTCAAAGAACCCTGGGGAAATTAGTTTTTCTTGGGCTCCTGTGTGTGCTGCCTTGGTAGGGAAATGGATTGAAATTGTTCTTCCATGTTGCTCTCCACTTAAAGAAGAGACGGCATATAAACACCCACTCCCACACAGCAATAAGGAAAAAATTCCATCATGGATGGTGTTGGGTTATGCAGTTACTGCACACAGGGAAGTATTGTCAGTATTTTTGCTAGCAATTGTTAGGCTCATGCTGACTGAGCCTATACAGCTCTTCTATCTTTAATTGTGACTAAGATGGTGTTCGGCAATCTAATGTTTTCTAGATTCTTTTTTAAATTGCAACTTCTGTGAATCCCAACCATCATGACCAGTGGTCAGGAATTTCTGAGGATAGTCCAAAAAATTTGGAGGTCTCCAAATTACTTATCCCTAATTTAAAGGATATTTGGTCTAGTGGTTAAGGCAACAGGCTAGAAACCAGGAGACTGAATTCTAGTCCCACCTTAGGCATGAAAGCTGGCTGGGTGACCTTGGGCCAGTCCCTCTCTCTCAGCCCAACTCACCTCACAGGGTTGTTGTTGTGGGGAAAATAGGAGGAGGAAGGAGTATTAGGTATGTTCTCCGCCTTGAGTTATTTATAAAAATAATAAAGGCGGGATCGAAATTAAACAAACAAACAAACAAATAAATAAATAAATAAAAGGAAGAGCTCTTGCAGTTAATCCCTTTAAGAATAAATATTATACTAAAATTATTAAAGTTCTTTAATTTTTTTAATTAACGTTTTAGATGCTTTCATAATTCTTTGGAGCCATAGTTTCTTTGATGTGGTCCTGCTACTGCTTCAGAATACACACGTGTGTGTGTGTGTGTGTATGTGTGTGTGCCCGTGCGTGCGTATGAATGAGAGCCAGTGTGGTGGTGTGGTTAAGGTGCTGAAGTAGGAGCAAGGAGACCTAGGTTCCAGTCCTCCCTTAAGCATGAAAGCCAGCTGTGTGACTTTGGGCTGGTCACATTTTCTCAACCCTAGGCTATGAAGTAAAAAAACCTCTATCTACTAATCTGTACTACCACTGTGTAGTACAGAGCTTTCCAAACTGTGTGTGGCGACACAAAAGTGTGTCGCCACACACAGTCTGGTGTGTCGCCACACAACCCGGAAGCGCTGATCATCATCAGCGCTTCCGGGTTTTCCCACGGTGACACACCAACGGCGGCGCGCAAAAACCGAAAGCAGCAGCAGTGCTGCTGGGTTTTTGCGCGCTGCCGCAACGGCGGCACTTCCGGATTTTCCCGCGGGAAAACTTTGGAAAGCCCTGGTGTAGTACATTACAGTCCATAATCTTCAGGTGAGGAGGCCTTCATCCTGCAATAGATTGATTTGGGCTGATACAGTATAATAATAACGATTTCTACTTTCTCAGAGGGTTAGGCCTAACTAATTGCCTTGTGAACAGCCTGTGGTGATTCTATTTTGGTGTCCCTTATGGTGAACATAAAATATTTTGGATCCCTACTGAATTCGTCTCCACTGCAGCAACTAGGCTCTGGTTGGCCATTTGGAAGTTTGCTCTGATCCAGTTCTAGTCGTGCACAATTAACCAGGGTGTGGTTAACTGCAACAGAGTGGAATGGAGGTGTGGATCTGTATATGGTGGAATGTAGATCTTGAACACAATGCAGAGGGATGACTTTCCATCCTGTCCCAACTAGTTGACTATTTACGATTGGATTCGGGCAAGAGTACAGTATCCCCATTGTTAGGATAACAGAGATATTATCCAGTTCTCTCTTTTAAACGGTTGATTCATAAAGGGAGGAATTGTTGAAGAATTTCTAAAAATCTCTCCCTAATCTCTATGTTCGTGCAATTAATCAGAGCTCAAAAAAGGTAAATCATGATCTCCTAGCACAGAGCTTTCCAAACTGTGTGTCGCGACACAAAAGTGTGTCGCCACACACAGTCTGGTGTGTCGCCACACAACCCGGAAGCGCTGATCATCATCAGCGCTTCCGGGTTTTCCCGTGGCGACACACCAACTGCAGCGCGCAAAACCCGAAAGCAGCAGCAGTGCTTCCGGGTTTTTGCGCGCTGCCGCACTTCCGGGTTTTCCCACGGCGACACACCAACGCTGGTTGGTGTGTCGCCCCGGGAAAAACTTTGGAAAGCCCTGTCCTAGCAGATCTTTCTGTTCTTTGCAATAGATCAGTCCGTTTAAAATTAAGGTCTAATGATTTTGGGGGGTTTTGTGGATCCTAAGTTAGACTACATGAGACAGAGAAAAGCTTGGCTAGGGAAGGCAATGAAAACAAGAGTGATTTTTTGTGTGGAAGAACTGTGCCTTCAGTTCTAAAAACTATTTCCTGAGCTAAGGATGTAAAGGCCTCCTTTTACTTAATTCTATGTCTGTTCCTTGCTTTCCCCTAATGCCATAATTTTATTCCTGGCTTTGGTTGGGTGTTGAGATTCTCATAAAACTAAAACTGCCTACTCTTGCGATACCTGGCAGGGAATTATGAAAGGTGCTCTGATAGATCTGAGATCTAAAACATGAGTAATCTTGGCTGACATATGGAATGAAACAGTTTAGGGCAATAGATCAGGGCTGACTAATCTCTTAGGGCAGGGGCATCTTTTTTTGAAACTTTATTTATCTTCCGAAAGTTGCAAAACGTTTAGTGAGGATGTCACTGGCAGGAGAAGTGGAATTTTCAGACTTATTTCTCCTTTTCTGGGAGGGGTTGCTTTTTGGCATTGTTATTACTAAAATATAGTACGTAAGTATATTCTGCCTTTTTCATTTTGCAAACAAAAGAACAAAAAATTGCTTCACCATGATTTGGCTATTTGTCACTTAATTTCAGTGATGCAATCTTCCAGTGCTTATGGGGCTGCACATAAGGGATAGAGAGCCCAGATTGTTCAACCCTGGCATAAATAGTCTTGGTTGGGCTTTTTGAATTAAAGCCTTAAAATCAAGAATCAAAACTGTGTGTTTTGCCAAGCCTATGAAGGACTATTTTCCAGCTCTTTTTCCAAAGAGATCCAAGCCTAGAGGCAGCCTCCTTGCTAATCCAGAGTTGTCTGAAAAAAAGCACTTTCTGGTTGCCTCTTATTGAAATAATTATCTGATTGATCTAATGTGATCATAATTTCCTCCTCGCATAAACTTAGGGAAATACCAGCAAATTTTATAGCAGAACCAAGATTGGCTCCTGCTTTCTGCTTCTATTTTCTGATCTGTAGAACCTGTTCCCACTCCATTCTAGGCCTGACAAATTATACTATGAATATCAGGTTGACCTGCTACTAAGCCTAGGGCATAATAGAGGCAGGTAAGCTATTAGTGGGAGAACACTGGAAGAAAGCTCTCACTCTGCAGCAATTAATGATATGTTGCAGCAATGGATTAAATCTCTGGGGAGGGAGATCCTTTTATCCTGTTAGGCCTTCAGTGACTCCAATATGAGCTTATGTCATTTGATATATATGTGATACTCAGTGAAAAGAAGATATTCAGATGAACAAAGGTTAATTTATAAACATTTCACATTTCCCCTTAATTAGTATTCTGTTCTTTTCTTTGGGAAGCTTCTGTGATATTAAATAAACACTTCAATCTACAAGCTCGCTTTGTTGAGTGTTGGAAATATGCCTGCGTAATGATGCAAAATCAGGCTTGTTTGCATATACAAATGAGTCTAATCAATCATAATAAGCAGCTAATCTGGATTGTTGTTGTTGTTGTTCAGTCATTTAGTCGTGTCCGACTCTTCGTGACCTCATGGACCATAGCACGCCAGGCCTTCCTGTCCTCCACTGTCACCCGGAGTTTACTCAAATTCATGTTCATTACATCGGTGATGCTATCTAACCATCTCATCCTCTGCTGTCCCCTTCTCCTTTTGCCTTCAGTCTTTCCCAGCATCAGGGTCTTTTCCAGTGAGTCCTCTCTTCGCATTAGGTGGCCAAAGCATTTGAGCTTCAGCTTCAGCATCTGTCCTTCCAATGAGCAGTCAGGGTTGATTTCCTTTAGGATTGACTGGTTTGACCTCCTTGCAGTCCAAGGGACTCTCAAGAGTCTTCTCCAGCACCACAGTTCGAAAGCATCAATTCTTCGGCGCTCAGACTTCCTTATGGTCCAACTCTCACAGCCATACATTACTACTGGAAAAACCATAGCTTTAACTATACGGACCTTTGTCGGCAAGGTGATGTCTCTGCTTTTTAATATGCTGTCTAGGTTTGCCATAGCTTTCCTCCCAAGGAGCAAGCGTCTTTTAATTTCATGGCTGCAGTCACCGTCTGCGGTGATCTTGGAGCCCAAGAAAATAAAATCTGTCACTGCTTCCATTTCTTCCCCTTCTATTTGCCAGGAAGTGATGGGACCAGATGCCACGATCTGGGTTTTTTTTAATGTTGAGTTTCAAGCCAGCTTTTGCACTCTCCTCTTTCACCCTCATCAAGAGGCTCTTTAGTTCCTCTTCACTTTCTGCCATTAGGGTGGTATCGTCTGCATATCTGAGGTTGTTGATATTTCTCCCGGCAATCTTAACTCCGGCTTGTGATTCATCCAGCCCGGCATTTCTCATGATGTACTCTGCATATAAGTTAAATCAGCAGGGTGATAATATACAACCTTGTCGTACTCCTTTCCCAATTTTGAACCAGGCGGTTGTTCCATGTCCGGTTCTAACTGTTGCTTCTTGACCCACATACAGGTTTCTCAGGAGACAGGTAAGGTGGTCTGGTACTCCCATCTCTTTAAGACTTTGCCACAGTTTGTTGTGATCCACACAATCAAAGGCTTTAGCGTAGTCAATGAAGCAGAAGTAGATGTTTTTCTGGAACTCTCTTGCTTTTTCCATGATCCAGCGAATGTTGGCAATCTGATCTCTAGTTCCTCTGCCTCTTCGAAACCCAGCTTGCACTTCTGGTAGTTCTCGGTTCACATACTGCTGAAGCCTAGCTTGTAGGATTTTGAGCATAACCTTGCTAGCATGTGAAATGAGCGCAATTTTACGGTAGTTTGAACATTCTTTGGCATTGCCTTTCTTTGGAATTGGAACGTAAACTGACCTTTTCCAATCCTGTGGCCACTGTTGAGTTTTCCAAATTTGTTGGCATATTGAGTGCAGCACTTTAATAGCATCATCTTTTAGGATTTTAAATAGCTCAGCTGGGATACTGTCTTCTCCGCTAGCTTTGTTGTTAGTAATTAGCAACTCTCTAATACATTTATATTGCTGTAGGTTAAAGTATATGAACAATTATAGGGAAGGTGTTCAAGTCCTCCAATCATTTTGGTTGCATTTCTTCTGCAACTTTTCCAGCTCTGTTGCATCTTTTTTCAAATGCAATATACAGAACTCCATATAAGGATGTACCTTATTTATTTGTTTGTTTGTTCAATTTATTCCCCGCCCATCTCCCATGCAAGGGACTCTGGGCGGGTTACAACAATTAAAATATAAAAGCTATACAAAATACAAACTATCTAAAAAACACAACCAATATAAAATAAATAAAATCCAAGATGGATTGGGAACCGTAGAATAGATCATGGTGCTACGGGGCCAACCAACCCCAGGAGGCACTACCGCCTCCGTCGTCCCAGGCCAGGCGGCAGAGCCAGGTCTTAAGGGCCTTCCGAAAGGCCAGGAGTGAAGGGGCCAGTCTCACCTCCGGGGGCAAGATATTCCATAAGGCGGGCGCTATCGCAGAGAAGGCACGCCTCCTGGACCCCGCTAGATGGAGTTCTCTTGTTGAGGGGGTCCGAAGCATGCCCTCTCTGCAAGCACGGGTGGGGTGGGCCGATGTTATCGGGACGAGACGGTCCCTCAGGTAACCCTGGCCCTATGCCTACATAAGGATGTACCTTATATTTGTATAAGGTCTTTATAACATGGTCATTTTATTTATCCTGGTTAGTGACAGACAGTTCAGACCTAGGCTGACCATACATCCCGTTATGTATGCACACTTTGTCTGGTGAGCCGTGGGTAGGTTAGGGACCCGTTTTTGTCTCAAGGAAATATGGTCAGCCTATTCAGATCCCATTCATGTATACTGTATATGCAGTTGTGGGGGAGAGGGTTGCCCCTACGTGCATAATTTTACACTTGAACTGAATTACATTTGCAGTTGATTGGCCATTCACTCAGTTTCACAAGTTCTTTCTGAAGCTTTTCAGAATCACTTTTGGTTTTTACTATTCTGAATAGCTTAGTTTTATCTGTAAACTTGTCCAGGTTGCTGCTTGTGCTAATTTTTGACTGCTGCTTATTGATGGCTCAGTAGGTATGGAGATGGTATTGCATTGCTGCATCCAAATGTTTAAACCTAAAGTGGTGCTCCAGCTTTTCTGTCTATGTGCTGCTTTCATACCTGCCTGTGTTTTATATTTTAATTCCCACCATTCCTCCAAGGAATTCAAGGCAGCATACATAGTTTTCTCCTATTTTATCCTTACAGCAACCTCGTAAGGCGGTGCAAAAGATAATGCCAAGATCCAGCTGTTCCTTGGGCAGAGATGTCAGTTATGTCAACAGGATCTTGGGCAAACTGAAATGTGAGAAAAGCAGGAAGGAGTAATAGGTTTAAATGACTGTGTATATAATAGGAGACTGCATTCTCGTGCTGACAAAAGGCAATCAACTGTTCAATGTGGCTTCAGTCCTTGTTTGCAATAGAGATTCTTATCTAGCTGCGCCATGTTCTGTGGGCATCTTCAGCCAAGTCTTAAGCCTAGCAAACATCACATGACTAGGCACAGCTCCCATTAAACCACTTCAACTTGTTTTCAGTCACTACCATGATAGCAAAATTCTTTTTTTCTTTTCCACACTTTTTAAAATTTTCAAAGTTGTGCTTTGGCACATAGTTATCTTCTCTTTGGAGGTATCTGGCCTTTGGCCTTGTGACCCTGAGGATCCCATTTTAGAAGGGTCAGTGTTGCAGGACAATTTTTTTCTCTAGAAAGGCATAACATGCATCATTTTTGTTTTGGTGTAGGTCATAGAGTAAACAGTATTTACTACTAGTATTTGCTAAGAAGGTTCAATGCCAATTGTTCTTACTTATGAGACACTCTCTGAGAACGAGTTTTAAGGGAAGCAGACTCCAAAGCTTTTGTAGCTTTGTCTTTTTTTAAGCTTCCTGCCATTTCCCCAAAATTGTGTAGCAGCAGGGACAGGTAAACATAATGGGGGGGGGGGGGAGGCAGTCCCTCAAATAACTCAGGCCCATACCATGAAGGGCTTTATAGGTAAATATCAGCACCTTGTATTGAACCCAGAAGCATACTAGCAACCAGTGAAGCTCACTGAGCAGAGGTGTAACATGTACTGATTGCGGAGCACACATAAATAGCCCATGCTGCTGCATTCTGTACTAGCTGCAGCTTCCAGATGTTCTTCAAGGGCAGCCCTGTGTAAAGCGCATTGCAGTAGTCCATTTGGGAGGTGACCAAGGCATGAGTGACAGTGATCAGAGCCTGCTAGTCCAGGAACAGGGGCAAATGGCACACAACATGAAGTTGTGCAAATGCGCTCCTGGCCATGGCTGCCGGCTGTTCCTCAAACAGGAGCCGAAAGTCAGTCTTGACCTTCTCAAGACATCATAATGTCAGCCTTTTTCCCATCCCCTCAACAACAGTGCTCTCTTGTTTTTTACTTGGACTCTCTGGCACTGTTTTGCTGGGTCCAGTATATATGGCCTTCCCAGGTATGTCTAAAGGATGCAGTCTTTCCCAGCAGCATTTCTCCAAATAGATAGGGGCATCAGTTGAGCTCAGCTAAGAGCTGCTCAAGCAGCTGTGCCCCTTCTGATCCAACTCACATTACAGGAGTGATAGCAGCATCAGCAGCCCTCCTCTATGGTACTCTTGTACCAGAGTTATGCTGGGTGGCCACATGGAGTTGTGTAGTACATATGGAAGACAGGGCTCCCACCAAACAATTCTGTAAGCTTTAGAAGTTTCCAAATAGATCTTTGCAGAGGCCATGTGATTTCATTTCATAACTGAAGTTTTAGATTGCTTGAGTTGAGTGTTATGGTGGTAAATAGGCTAAGTAAGAGTTGCTGTTCAGAACAACAGAGATTCAAGTGACTTATGTAAACAGCCAACTGCAGATGTCCCCATCATCAGTGAAGAGAGCTGCCTCCCCTCTGTTCTACTTATAAGACTATGAGAAAAAGACTCAGAAAGTTTCCACCCTAACGTACACTGAGATACATTGGCTCTAAATAGAAAAATTGTTCACTTGTGGAATTCTTATACTGCTACTCTTTTATCTTAATAAACCGTGCTAAAGACAACTCTGTGACTCCATGTTTGGGGGAAAATACTTTAAGTTCAGGCAACTGCCAAAGGCCTGACAGGCACCAAGGAACCAAAACAAAGGGAAATGTGTGGCAAAGGAAGATAACATTAAGTTTTTTTTAATAAGAATTTTATTACGTTTCAAGCAAAGATAAAAGCTACAGAAAAACAAAAAACTACAAAGAAAAAAAGAAAAAACTAAAAAAGTGTAGAAACGCGAGAAAATTTTTCAAAATTACAAAAAGAGGTGACTTCCGACTTTTAACAGCAAGGATATACAACAATTTTCCATAATCAATCCCTTATTCTATATTAAACCAAAATCACATTATTTCTATAAACCATTCCATTGGAACATTACAAAAATCACTAAATATAGTTGCTCCCTCCCCTTATATTAATATATATATAAAAGGTAAAGGTTCCCCCCGCACATTTGTGCAGTCGTGTCCGACTCTAGGGACCGGTGCTCATCTCCGTTTGTTAGCCGAAGAGCCAGCACTGTCCGAAGACGCTTCCACGGTCATGTGGCCGGCATGACGCACGCAGAACGCTGTTACCTTCCCACCGAAGTGGTACCTATTAATCTACTTGCATTTGCATGCTTTCGAATTGCTAGGTTGGCAAGAGCTGGGGCGAGTGCGGGAGCTCACTCTGCACGCAGGGCTAGGGATTCGAACCTCCAAACTTGCGATCTTCCGATCGACAAGCCTGGCGTCTTACCCGCTGAGCCACCATGCCCCTTCACACACACACACACACACATATATATATTATATTATATTATATTATATTATATTATATTATATATATATATAGTATATATATATATATATATATATAGTATGTGTATATATATATATATATATATATATATAGTATATATATATATATAGTATATATATATATATATATTATATATATATATATATATATATATAGTGTGTGTATATATATATATATATATATATATATATATATATATAGTGTGTGTGTATATATATATATATATATATATATATATATATATATATAGTATGTATATATATATCCATATCCTAATCAACTTTGCCCCCAAAGATAACATTTATTTAATTATTTCCTTCCTACTACTATTCTATACATTCCTGTCTACTATAATAAAGATCAAACTAAGAAACATATAAATTGTCTGCCATTGTACTTGATAATACAATTTTAATAATTTTAATCATATTAAACCCAAAACCATCCAGATAGACATTTATTATTTTTTATTATACCTTAATAATCTTAATCCAAATCATTAAAGATAAATGAAATCAGCCAAACCCTAAAAGCAATCCAGAGAAATATTCTTAAACCCTTATCCCAGTTCAAAATAAACCAGAGCATTTACATATCCCCACAATGCACACAGAGCTTTTTTCTTAAAAAAAATTGAACAGCCCAACTGCGCCCTTCAAAAACTCTGACTTCTCTTCAGGAGACCTCCCATACATAATAACCCCTTCTTTTCCATGGCGTTCCATCAGAAGATCAATTTCACTTATGGCTTGCAACTCGATCTCTCCCTTAAATTTCTCCAACTTGACTATCCAATCTTCATCCAGCATTTCAACAGAAGTCCTGATCTCGCTCTTAAGAAGAGATTTCTGTCAGTGTTAAATTCCTCAGTTTCGTCCCCAACATCCCCAACCAGATAACACATTTTAGACCTCATATTTTCCACAATGTCCTGAATGCCTTGCATAAAAACTTGGTAGGAATCAGAAAGAATCTAACATCTCAGTGGAAGTCAGAGAAAGTCTCTTTAAAATCCTCCATGTCTCACGCAGTAGATTATGGCGCCCCCTAGGAGCTTAACCAGCAAAAGTCGAAGATATGAAAGAATTCCGGAATGTGTTTACACAAGCGAAAGTGAGATATGCAGACAGTTCCCCAGGGAAAGTAGAAGCAGAAAAGTGAAAGTTCAAAATAGCCGATTCAACGTGTAGGAAAATGCTAATATCTTCAAATCTAGTACAAAAATAATAATGGAGACAATTATTTACTTTCTTTTTTTAATAATAATTTTTATTAGGGTTCAAGAAAAGAATAAAAACTACAAAAAACCCAAAAAACTACAAAGAAAGAAAAAAACTAAAAAAGTGCGGAAATACAAGAGAAAATTTTTTCAATTTTATAAAAAGATGTGGCTTCCAACTTTTTACAGCAAGGATATACAAAAATTTCCATAATCAATCTCTTACTCTATATTAAAGCAAAAAACCACATTATTTTTATAAGTCATTCCACTTTAACACATAATAAAAATCACTAAGTACAGTTACTCCTCCCCTTTATATTAAAATAAAGAAAAAAAGTTCATATAAACCTCCTAAACATCTTTCTCCCCTCCAAAAGATAAAAATATTTAATTATTCCCTTCCTACCCCTATTCTATACATTTCTGTCTACTATAATAAGAATCAAATTAAAAAGCACGTAAGTTGTCTGCTATTATACTTAATAGTACAACAATTTTAAAAATCCCAATCTTAATAAACCGAAAAAAGAAAGACAATTCAAAACAGTAATTCCATATCTTTAAAAGGGAATAACAATTATTTACTCTCAATCCTCCTTAATATTTGGAGGGAAAACAAAGTCCAAAACTTAAAAATATTTTTTTTAAAAAAATTGATCCCAAAAATAACTATAAGCACCAAGAGAACCTGCTTCTCCTTGCTCTAGAAAGCCTCTCTTAGGGTACACGTACTTAAAATAAATATAAATTGGGTGATTTAGAAATGGGGTGGCCGGTCTTAGTGTCCCTTAAAGGCTACAGCACAGCTTGGAAATGATGACATCCCAGCCTCCTGGCTAGCTCTTACCAGTCGAGCGTGAACACTGTTTGTGATCTTCTGGCTGCAAGCAGCCGTCCGGAGGACAGATGGGGTGATTCCAAGTGTTTTCCTTTTTCCAGAAAAACACTCCTGGGCTTCAGGAAAAACCTGCCTGAGCCCGAAAAAACTGCCCCGTTGTCAGTTCTGCCCGCTGAGCCCACGGGCACAGCTGTTCAGTCCACCATGTCCCCACCAGAAGTCCCAGAAGATAATATGAAGTTTTGATGAATAGCCAACATATTCCAAGCAAACTTTTAGAGATTCCAAGCACAGTGGGTTTCATTATCAATCTTAGTGTAATCAATAAAAGATTTGGCATGTTAGCAATCAATTTATTGTTAATAATTATAATAGTCTTCTTTACCCTTCCCAAAGAGAAAGGAAAGATAACATCAGGAGGAGGAGGAGGAATAATTAGGTTTGGATTAGGCTATCTTAAAAAAGCTTTCCATGCCTTTCAGATACTTTTCCAGATGTTCTTGGCTTCAGAAATCAGCTTGCCATTGACCAAAGAGAAGGACTTGCCTTGGCGCCTCCCAATTTATGAAACACATTCCCCTGACACATCGGTTTAGGGTTTGCTCTTTTTGTTGCCATTCTTTTTTAGCGTGTGTTTCTGTGTTTTGGAAATTTGCATGTTATTGAAACTTTTTGATGTGTTCTTGGAGAATGTAATGTTGAAAAGAAGTATAGAATAATCTCTGTATTTCAAACAGTCACAGTGTTTCTTGATTCAAAAGAACTGGGGTGCATAAGTTTGATAAATAAATGTTAGTCTTTCTATAATACAGAATTTGAAATAGTATTTCCAGCTGTAGGATATCAAATGGCAGGCAGGCTATGCTTGAGAAGTATGTAACAAATATGAATGCAGATATATTTTACATGTATATATACATGGACAAAATAGGTCCTTTGTTCCTCTTGGCGCTCTGATTCTTGAGAGCATGCATAGAAGATTAAAACCTTAGTTAAACATGGTGAAAAATCCATGGTCCTTCAGATTTGGCTGAAATCTATATCTGATTTTTGGGTCATGTTAGTGTTGAATAATGAAAGATGATGGGAACTGCAGGTGATCAAGGATGATAACTTTTTGTGGCTGGGGCTGCACTTCACATTTTTGGGGGGGAGGAGGGCTGCAATAGAAGAAGCTATTTCTGGTGCATGCATCTTTTAGCATGTTAGAGGAAGAGAGATGGCAATAAAGGCAACCATTTTAAAAAAATAAGTCTCCAGTACTGGCTTTAGGACTTAGTCAAGCTGTGCATAGCAAATGTATTGGCCATGAAGAAAAGTATATTTGTTTAAGAGGTAAAGTGAGGCTAAAGAACATTCTTGTAGAACAAGAGGCTGTGGGATGTCCAGACACCTGGGCATTTGTTTTTTGTTTTTTCATTAGCAAATGAAGTGTTCCTTGGTTTGGGATTGTCTATGTGTGTTGGACTGCAACTCCCATCAACCCTAGCCAGCATGGCCTGGTGGTGAGGACGGGAGTTGTAGTCCAACGTATCTGGAGGACTTGAAGCCAGGAAAGGCTGATGAAATGCACTCATGGGGAGAACCGGTATGTGCTTGCACGAATTACATCACTTCCACACAAAAGAAGGCCTCAGTATCTGGGAGCAAAGCCTGTTGAGTATGTGGGCAGCTGTGGTATGTGTTACAGTTTAGCCTTGGAAAATCTCACAGCAGATGATTTCCTTCTTTGAGCCAACAGTTCAAGAATGAGTAAAAGGGCTTTTGCTTCTTGAGAAATCATTGGGTGTGTTAGTTCTTCAAGCATGTATGCACATGCCTTCTCTGTCCTACTCTAGTTTGCCACATGGTCAGCTGTAGGTGGAAGCCCATCCAGCAGAAGCTGTAGCCACATCACAATAGCCACTGTGTCTTCGGCCTGACCTCATTCAGACTGCAGCTGTTCCCCTTCCCTACCCAGGCAGGCTTTAACCCTTAGCACACTTGGGGCCAGACCCAACAATGAAGAGTGAGCCAGTGAAGCAATAAAGATTCTGGTTTTTTTTCTTGCTGATGCTCTTTGTAGGGGGTGCTTTGGTTGGATTTGTGTTTTGTGCTAATGACTAGCATTTGCAGAAGTGAGTGTGGGGGATATTACTCAGGATTTTACACTCCCTCTCCCCCCCCCACACACAAATGCAGAGACGCTTATTGTTTCAGTATGACAAAATGATCTCTCTCGGATTTGTCTTTCCTTCCTGCTGCCGTGCTTGTGCGAGAATTACCTCACTGCTGATGAGAAGAAGATGTGATAGAGGGTTCTTAGCATAACAGATGGCTGACCATGTGGCAAACTAGAGTAGGACACGGAAGGCATGTTGATGTATTTTTCTTAATGTTTTTAATGTGTTAGCCACTCAGTGTTGCTTGGCAAGTGGGTGATCATATAAATCAAATCAAATAAATTTGTTGTTGTTGTTGTTGTTCAGTTGTTTAGTCGTGTCCGACTCTTCGTGACCTCATGGACCATAGCACGCCAGGCCTTCCTGTCCTCCACTGTCACCCGGAGTTTACTCAAATTCATGTTCATTACATCGGTGATGCTATCTAGCCATCTCATCCTCTGCCGTCCCCTTCTCCTTTTGCCTTCAGTCTTTCCCAGCATCAGGGTCTTTTCCAGTGAGTCCTCTCTTCGCATTAGGTGGCCAAAGTATTTGAGCTTCAGCTTCAGTATCTGTCCTTCCAATGAGCAGTCAGGGTTGATTTCCTTTAGGATTGACTGATTTGACCTCCTTGCAGTCCAAGGGACTCTTAAGAGTCTTCTCCAGCACCACAGCTCGAAAGCATCAATTCTTCAGCGCTCAGCCTTCCTTATGGTCCAACTCTCACAGCCATACATTACTACTGGAAAAACCATAGCTTTAACTATACGGACCTTTGTCGGCAAGGTGATGTCTCTGCTTTTTAATATGCTGTCTAGGTTTGCCATAGCTTTCCTCCCAAGGAGCAAGCGTCTTTTAATTTCATGGCTGCAGTCACCGTCTGCGGTGATCTTGGAGCCCAAGAAAATAAAATCTGTCACTGCTTCCATTTCTTCCCCTTCTATTTGCCAGGAAGTGATGGGACCAGATGCCATGACTGATACTATTTTGGCTCACATGGCAACATTACTCCTGCTTGGTATCTAAGCTGTAAGATCATGTGCAGCTGCTATAGCAGCAGGTGTGGCAACACCAAATACCTATTCTCTCATGTGGCCATAAAGGTCCATGGGAGCAATTTGAAATTGCGATCATAAAGTCTTAATTCAGTGGAGAGGATTTTTTTAAAAAAGAAACCGAAAAGGATGGTTTTGGGCTGAACATACTGAGTTTACCAGCTAGAATTAGGAGCCCTACAGGGCTTTTAACCATCAGTATTGTATTCTGAAACTAAAGAAGTGTGTGTTTTGCTATCACTGCATCTCGCTGCTAGTGAAAGATCTGTTTCCTGAATCCTTGTCTGTGTTAGAGACAGGAAACCTTGATTTTGAAAAGAGAGTTGGCCTCGGTAGCTGCGTATCTATGAAATATGTGGAATTTAGGTCTAGCTCAGAACTCCTTTTTTCACCCACTGGTTTATATGTCATGTTTTCTGTTAGCAGACCACGGAGTTAATATTGCCTCAGCCCTTCTGTTTGTAAGCGTAGGACTGATTCTGTGCCACTTCCCTGAATGAAATGAGGAAAACAGATAGAGCTCTGGATAGGCAGGAGAGAATTGGCTGCCTCAGAACGTCTCCTCAGCATATGCTATGCAGATTTATGCTTTTCCTCGCTAATCTGCAAAGACATGTTTGCCATGTTGCTTAATCTGCTCTGAGGGGAAGGGATGCAAGTCCATATGAAGAATAATTGAATTTAGTTCATCAATTTCCATCCTATTGTATCTGGGCTGGGGTTCCTGGGAAGGGGGGAGGCAGGCCGTGGCAATAGAACTGGGCATTTTGCTAGTAAAAAGCTACATCTGTTGGTTTCTGTTCTTTTTCTTCCCTCCTGTTCCCCAGAATATGCTGCAGTCTGATTTCTTGGATCCTCTTAGTTGAATGGATTGCCTCAGGACCAGCTGCTTTTGGTTATCTCCAGTCTGAGTAGAGACAGGAAATTAATGCAATTTCAGAAGGAGAGCTTGCTCTGCTTAACCCTAACAGAGATTTATGATTCAGCCTAGCAGGCCTCAGAAAAGCCGCTACCTCATCCTTCTCCAATTCGGTGCCCTCCGTATGGGCCATTCTGTTCCGTCACACTTAACTTGGTAGTAGTACATGAAAGGCTGTTTTGTTCGATGACACTTACCCATGTTTACCTGAAAGAATTACTAGTTGTTTCCCCAAATAATTTACCCTTAAAATGGGAGGTACATTTTAGATTTGTGGAAAATATGGTAAAGGAAACACGTGATTTTTTTCTTCTAATCTTTCAGGGAGGTTGGTTGGTTTGTATCCGGCTTTTTGTAACTGAGGCTTGAGAAAGTGCGGACTTTCTCCCACCTGGAAATTTGCATATGTCTCGATCTCCAGGTGAAGGAAACACAGTAGGAATTATTAAAGGTAAAGGTTCCCCCCGCACATTTGTACAGTTGTGTCCGACTCTAGGGGCCGGTGCTCATCTCCGTTTGTTAGCCGAAGAGCCAGCGTTGTCTTATTATTAATGACCAAATGATGCAAATGTTAGACTTGTGCGTCTGTTTCACTTTTTACTCTGATACCTGTGTGGCAAGAGCAGGGATGAACTGTCAAAAGCGTAGCTTTTCAACCTCTAGCTTGCTGGATAGTTGTGTACAGGGTTTGGCTGGAGAAAATTAGAGTAGCAAAATAATTGCTAATCGGCTTAAGTCTTAGATATAAAACTTGTCCTGCTTTTTGCACAAATGTTGTCTCCTGAAGCAGTTTTGCACAGTAAAACCTGAGAGAGAATCCTTGCCCACAGGCTTATAAACTAAAAAGACAAGACCCTGAGAAGAAAGGGGCTTTTTCCCTTTTTTGATTGTCTTTGGAGATAGGAAGATAAAAGGGTTTGGCCATTTATAGTTCTTCCCCAATCTGTGTCTCCCAGATGTGTTAGACCAGAGCTTTCCAAACTGTGTGTCGGGACACGTTAGTGTGTCGGCTGCAGTGTCTGGGTGTGTTGCGGCTGCTGCCGCCTCGGAGCCCTGCCAGGATTCCGCGCAGGTCCTAGTGCCTGCCTTGTGCCTGGCTGCCTCCAAACCAGCTGTGGTTCCACGCAGGTCCTAGTGCCTGCCTTGTGCCCTGCTGTAAGAGCGTGTCACAAAATGATGCCCTGCTGTAAGAGTGTGTCACGAAATTATGCATGTCTAAAAAGTGAGTCACCAACATGAAAAGTTTGGAAAGCTCTGTGTTAGACTATGACTCTCATCACTTTTCCATTGAAAGTTTGTTGTCAGCAAACCAGAGCATTGAAGCACAAGGGATTTTCTCTGAATATCTAGGAACAAGATGATTGTGAAATTTTAAGAGTTACTGTATATGGAATTAGTATGGTGATGGTGAATGATATGCATTTTACACATTACAGAGCAATATGCAAGGGAATTTCTTCAGCTGTGTGGCAATTGGACATAGAGATATTCTGAAATGATGCCCACAATATTCCAAATGTGGCTGTGGTTCAGAAATGTTGCCTCTCAGTGCCGTTCCGTATCTTTTGAGAAATATATGCAATGCCTGTTTTGTTTTCACTCTATCTACCCTGTATAATTTTGTTGAAGGCACTAACTTGTCCTGCTCTAGAATAATGTGAATTGCAGTTGCCATTGTGTATAATGTTGCACAGCCTTTTCAATACTATATTTGTCTCTTGTATATTTTAGAGGCACATTTTGACAGTTAAATTTGTTGACTCAGGAGCTATAACTTACCTGTGCATTTTCTGCATTTTCCATGTCCCAAGATACAACGAGATCACTCTCTGCCCTCTGAAGGTTTCAAGCTGAATATGCCATTGGGACAAAGTAGTAGTATATTTGCTATGCAGGAGAAATAAGTAATTGAATAGCTATGGGCAGCTTGTGCACGGGAGAAGGAGGCGGCAGGGGCTAAAGAAGCATGGGGATGGAAACTCCTTCTAAGGAGGTGAGAAGGTGGTAGGTGGCTACCAAAGATTGCTGGAAAGGTGTGAACAACTTGGTGAGGCAAAAGCAGGTCCATCCCAATAAAACCAATGGAAGTCCAAGGCCCAAAGGAAAAAGAGAGAGAAGATAATCAGGCTGGAAAGAAGTAATTCAATATTACCCCCTTCTTGGTATGTATTGCTACCTCACAATGAGCCTGAGCAGTAGCTAAGGTGTTGAACTGGGACCAGGGAGATCAAGGTTCAAATTCCCACTTGAAGCCAGCTGGTGATTTTGAACCATTCAACTTCTCCCAGCTCAGCCTAACCCACAGGCTTGTTTGTACATATATAAAATGAGGGGAGATTTTATTTATTTTATTTATTTATATTTCCAATGTAGTCACTGCGCAAAGGAAAGGCAGGATATATAAATGCAATAATTAGGCTCAGGCACAGACTTGGAGGAGCAAAGAGATGGTCAGCCCAAAAGGCAACCTGGTCTACAGTATTTTTGTGGCCTTTGCAGCCCTTAACTTTCAGAAATGGATTGGAGAAGCTGTTGCGTGACTCTACTGCATGACAGTAGAAATTAATGTGTGCTGTTATGCTTGTCAAGGAGCTGTTTAGAGCCAGGAGATGGGATGCAGAAAGTGGCTAGATGGCTGCTTTAGTGAGCATAAGATAGTGGTATAGTAGATAAAGGTGTTGAACTGCACTGGGGTTCAACACAGGTTCAAATCTACTCTCAGCCATCACTGATTATTGAGTGCTGTATATTCTGCTTCGAGCTTCTGAATGAAAGGCTGGATATAAATCTAATAAATATGCATATTTCTATAAATCTGGTCTGTGTTATTATTGTACATTTTCATTGTATTGATCTTTCTTCAGTTAAACATCAGCTACAGACCTCACATGTGTTTGTCATTCCCAAATTTCCCTAATGGAGCTTTCAACATGCTAATTTTTCTAATATACATAAATTATTCTAATCCAGATTTTCCTGATGCATGCTCCTTTTCTGCAAGTAAACATCTTTTTTTGTTTGCAGATTTTTGATGAAAATGAAAACATTATCAGACATTTTTACTGTTCATGCAAATGTGCAGTCCATTATAAGACCAATTCCATTACAAATCTATGACAGATTTCTTTCATGTTGCTAAATAAGGAAGAGCAGATGCAGAAAGTTGCATCTGCTATCAGAGCAGATGCAGAAAGTTTCAAGTAGAAATAGTTGGCATCCCCAGCTATTACTAATATAATAGTTTAACTTTAAACAAACTCTTAATGAAATGGGAAGATACTTTTATGACATGACATTAGAATTCTAGAATTAGAATTGGGTAATGTAGGATCTTGCTTCCCTGCATTTAATAGGCAGAGATCTAGAAAAATAGCTGGCACTGCTTTATATTTCTGCTTTATATTTCACAGCGGAGAAGATATTGTAGTTATAAAAAATTGCTTTACTTACTAGAATTTTGCACGTTAAATTGCTGCTAAATTAACTTATTTTAAAGGCTTTTTAGATTGCCTTAGCAGGAAAGTGCCTTCTCTAGCAAGAAATTTAATGTTAAATTGCTAGCATTCAGTAACAGCAGATAGCACTAACTTTTTCATACTATGCTCTATCTAGCCTTGCATAAAAGTGACCAAAGTTCAGCAACCAGGAAAGGCACAGGAGTAGAGAAAAGGCAGTTTTTAAACTGTATTTTCTGTGGTCCTAATTAGATTCCCCCCCCCCCCCGCATAAATTCTCATGTTCCACTGAAAAATTTTTAAATGTAATAAGCAAGGACAAATATGCAGGAATTCTTAAGGTAGAAGGTTCCAGTCTTTTTTGAATTTTGACAGGAACTTGTGGGTATTGTTACAAAATGGCTCCCCTGAGGGTTTGGTTGTTTACAAAATGGCTATCCTGGTGTATGTTGCCAGTCACAAGATGATTGTATATAGAAAACAAATTGGTAAGGTTGCTGTGCACTGTCCTTGCTAACTTTCTCAGAACCTCACCCCTCTCCATCCACTTCTGTTTTTTGTTTTTTGTTTGTCTGAGCAGGTGAGCCATGTATTATTTTTATTTTCTAGGAATGGCTGTGTGGGGCTTATGTGAAGCTAAAGGCTACTGCTTTGCTTTGCAAAATGCCAATTGTTTATTTAAGAAAAATATATATACAGTAAGTTACAAGTCAGATGGGATCGGAAGGAAGATATATATGCCTGTTATGGAGACTGAGTCGTAAAGCATCCTCAGTCAGTGAAATTACCCTGTTTCTGCACTTTTTGTAAAGAACGTGTCTCATATCACTAGCTTCCCTTCAGTGAGTCCTACTCTTGTACAGTATTGCCAATTTTGACTGATTGATTCCAGTGTTGCAGCCAAGTCTTTCCCAGTTGTACCTGCAGATACTGGCCATAGATTGATCCTTTGACCTTCATCATAGAAAGCGTATGCTCTACCACTGAGTTGTAGCCTTGCTGTAGTCCAGCAGTCTTTGGAAGAGTCCTAGCACCAGCTGGTTGTAGATAATCTCCTGAAAACTCTCCCTTGGCCCACAATTTACTGGTTGTCCTCTCTGCTTTATATTTCACAGCTGAGAAGACAGTTATAAAAAAATTGACACTCCATATTTCAAATGCTAGTTAATCTGAATTGGTTTTGCAGGGCTATTTTGGATTAATCCTGGGTGATTCTTGTTTCTTTCTGTCAACTTTGTTTTAGCTGGAGCAATCCCACTTGCTCTAATTCGTAATTAAATAGGCTTCTGAACAACGAGTTGTTTATGGTGTGAAGAAGTATCTCTTAACAACTTGATTTCTGGCAACTGGAGTTTCTCTTTTGAACCTCAGAGTTCATTTTGAACCTAATTAAGATGGAAAAATGAGGGTGTGCCATGTCTGATGGATCTAGTTTGCCTAAATCAGTGCTTTCCAAAGTGCCGCCGTTGGCGACACACTCCACTGCCACACGCTCCGCCGCCGTGTACGCCCCCGCCGCCGCTTCCGGGTTGTGTTGTGACACACCAAACTCTGTGTTGCGACACACTAAAGTGTCGCGACAAGTAGTTTGGAAAGCTATGGCCTAATTGATAATAACTACAGGTAGTCCTCACTTAACAACCATTCGTTTAGTGATGGTTCGGACTTAAAATGGTGTTGAAAAATGACTTACGACCAGTTCTCACACTTTTGACCATCGCAGCGTCCCGACATTCACATGATTACGATTTGGGCGCTTGGCAACTAGTTTGTATTTATGACTGTTGCAGCATCCCGTGGTCATGTGATCACCATTTTCAACCTTCCCGGCTGGCTTCTGGCAAGCAAAATCAATAGGGAACCGCGTGATTTGCTTAACAGTCACATGGTTCACTTAATGCCCGTGGTGATTCGCTTAATGACTGCTGCAAAAAAGGTGGTAAAATCGGGTTGGATTCACTTAATGACCGCCTCGCTTAGCAACCAAAATTCCAGTCCCAATTGTGGTCATTAAGTGAGGACTACCTGTAAACTATCTTTCATGGTGAAATATTGTGGGATATACTATTGGAATAATGGTGCCATTTTGATATGGTCTTTCATTAAACTGATTTCAGTCAGCTCTTTTATGAGGGTTTTATGCTGGTGCAGTCAAGAGTGGCAATTTCTGTGGGCAAGTAGGATGCAGTTGGAGAAATGCAGGCAAACTTTTATATAGCAGTTAGTTTTCCAGTTATATCACTGATTACATGAGAAATATAAGGGTGGAGCCTACATTCAGAGTACAGATACCATATAGTCCAGTCTTTTGCCTTGCAGCAGCATAATTCAGCTATTGTCCTTTTCATTTTTTAAAGTTTCAAAAGTTATATGTAATTTATGTAATTTTTTAAACTGTTGATTTATCCTTAAATCAAATTAGATCTGTTCCATGAATTTAAATGGGCTTAATGGTCTTTTTCTCCAGTGAACACTATAATTGTTTAGGGAAGAGTAGAAATATTGCTAAACTAATATTCTATTAAACTAGCAATTCGAAAGCATGCAAATGCAAGTAGATAAATAGGTACCATTTTGGTGGGATGGTAACAGCGTTCTGCGCGTGTCATGACGGCCACATGACTGCGGAAGCATCTTCAGACAGCGCTGGCTCTTCGGCTAACAAACGGAGATGAGCACCGGCCCCTAGAATCAGATACGACTGTGCAGGGGAAAACCTTTACCTTTACCTAATATTCCCAAATTTGGGTGGGTAGGGAATCACAATGGCTACATATAGAAAAATGCTTATGTTTCTTTTAGAATGAATTGCATCTTGATAATCACATCAGGCACACAGCTGTGTGGAAGGCCATTTTAGTTGACCAAGTTTTGTATAGAGTGAAATTTAACAGGATAACATTAAGAAAGGTGAGTTATATATTAAAGTAGTCCCATTATATCCCAACTGTTTATGGTAATACTTGCAGCCAGGAGAAGTTTAGCAGGTTCTATTTTTCTTGTATCTCATTCAGAGATGATTCAGTCATTCTGAACTGCTCCCTGGTTCCAACATAGCAACACTCCTTAAATTCAAAGTGTTGGATGTTTTTTTAAAAAATCTTTTAATGTACTCTTCTGGCTCCTTTCTAGAACTCCACTGATGTTCATTATGCAGCGATGTTACATTCTTCTTTCAAGCTACAGCTGACTCACCTTAGGTTTTTGCTTCTCTTTTAGAAGATGCTGTTTAAGAAGAATTGTGGTACAAAGACAAGGATCATCAAAATCCATGTAAGTTGAGCTATACGTAGCATTTTTCTTTCCCCTTCATTTGTGTCAAAATCATGTGTAATCTGTAGAGCTGATGGCCTTCCATTTCCTTTCTAAAAGTTCTTGATTTTTAATTAAGGCAGACTGGGAAGTGCAAAGAACTAAATGTAGTGGGAGTGATCATATTAACTGAACTTGATTAATTGAATGAAAATGTAAACCTCACAGGGCTGTTGTGGGGAAAATAGGAGGAGGAAGGAGTATTAGGTATGTTCGCTGCCTTGAGTTATTTATAAAAATAATAAAGGCGGGATAAAAATTAAATAAATAATAATTAAGTTCATGTTTAAATATAATTAAAATGTAAGTTTCGGCTCCCACTTATGTGTCCTTGCCCTGCCCATGTTCTAGAGAGCAACTTTCAGCATGCCATTCAGTTGCCTTGAAAAATCTGCCCACACACACACTGTTTTGTCTATCATAGTTTCTTGGATAGCAGAAAGCTTAATCTGTAGGAGTCCTTCAAGGATAGACTGTTAATTGCCTCAGAAGATATTTTGAGTACCTCCAAATGAGAGGCTTTCAGGCAAAGGGGGTAGAAAATAAACCCCAGTACTCCCAAGCTTGAAGAATAAGTTGCTCTCAACTTTTTATAATCTGAGTAAGGAGATCTCAAAAAATTTAGCTGTAAGATTCAGCTGGGATAGCCAGAGAAAGACATAATGAGTTACGATGTTATAGGATACGTTAATTGTATAGGTTAAGCTAGTAGGATAGGTTAATAGGTGGAGGTAATATAATAGGGCTCCAGCAAAGGAGATCGTTACCTTGTCGTGGTGCTGGAGCTTGAGCACCTCAATGAAACCATGAGCTAAACCGTGAAGGGACACCCAAGACGGGAAGGTCGTGGCAGATTGGTCAGACTAAATACGATCCCTGGGGAAGGTAATGGCAACCCACCCCAGTATTCTTGCCGTGAAAACTAAATGGATCAGTACAACCAGAGATATGTCGGTATACCATCGGAAGATGGGACTCCCAGGTCGGAAGATGGTCAAAATGCTACTGGGGAGGAACAGAGGATACGTTCAACTAGCCCCAGATGTGATGACGCAGCTAGCTCAAAGCCGAAAGGACGGCTAGCGGCCGATGGTGCTGGTGGTGAACGACGAATCCAATGTTCTAAAGATCAACACACCATAGGAACCTGGAATGTAAGATATATGAGCCAGGGCAAATTGGATGTGGTTATTGGTGAGATGTCAAGATTAAATATAGACATTTTAGGTGTCAGTGAACTGAAATGAACTGGAATGGGCCACTTCACATCAGATGACCACCAGATCTACTACTGTGGACAAGAGGACCACAGAAGAAATAGAGTAGCCTTCGTAATTAATAATAAAGTGGCTAAAGCAGTGCTTGGATACAATCCAAAAAACGATAGAATGATTTCAATTCAAATTCAGGGTAAGCCATTTAACATCACAGTCATCCAAATATACGCCCCAACCACAGATGCTGAAGAAGCAGAAGTAGATCAGTTCTATGAGGATCTGCAGCACCTACTGGATAATACACCAAAAAGAGATGTTATTTTTATTACAGGAGACTGGAATGCTAAGGTGGGTAGTCAGACGACACCTGGAATTACAGGCAAGCATGGTCTGGGAGAACAAAATGAAGCAGGACATAGGCTGATAGAATTTTGCCAAGACAACTCACTGTGCATAACAAACACTCTCTTCCAACAACCTAAAAGACGACTTTATACATGGACTTCACCAGATGGTGGACACCGAAATCAGATTGACTACATCCTTTGCAGCCAAAGGTGGCGGACATCTATACAGTCGATAAAAACAAGACCTGGAGCTGACTGTAGTTCAGATCACGAACTTCTTATTGCAAAATTTAGAATCAGACCAAAGAGAATAGGGAAGACCCACAGATCAGTTAGATATGAGCTCACTAATATTCCTAAGGAATATGCAGTGGAGGTGAAGAATAGATTTAAGGGACAAAATGGTATGATCAAAAACAAAGATGGTAAGGACCTAACAGAAGCAGAAGAGATCAAGAAAAGGTGGCAAGAATATATGGAATATCTGTATAGGAAGGATAATAATATTGGAGATAGCTTTGACGGTGTGGTCAGTGAGTTAGAGCCAGACATCCTGAAGAGTGAGGTTGAATGGGCCTTAAGAAGCATTGCTAATAACAAGGCAGCAGGAGACGATGGTATCCCAGCTGAACTGTTTAAAATCTTGCAAGATGATGCTGTCAAGGTGATGCATGCCATAAGCCAGCAAATTTGGAAAACACAAGAATGGCCATCAGATTGGAAAAAATCAACTTATATCTCCATACCAAAAAAGGGAAGCACTAAAGAATGTTCAAACTATCGAACAGTGGCCCTTATTTCACATGCCAGTAAGGTAATGCTCAAGATCTTGCAAGGTAGACTCCAGCAATTCATGGAGCGAGAATTGCCAGATGTATTTGCCAATATCCGCTGGATAATGGAGAAAGCCAGGGAGTTTCAGAAAAACATCTATTTTTGTTTTATTGACTATTCTAAAGCCTTTGACTGTGTGGATCATAACAAATTGTGGCAAGTTCTTGGTGGTATGGGGATACCAAGTCATCTTGTCTGCCTCCTGAGGAATATGTATAACGACCAAGTAGCAACGGTACGAACAGAGCACGGAACAATGGACTGGTTTAAGATTGGGAAAGGAGTACGGCAGGGCTGTATACTCTCACCCTACCTATTCAACCTGTACGCAGAACACATCATGCGATGTGCTGGGCTTGAGGAATCCAAGGCTGGAGTTAAAATTGCTGGAAGAAACATTAACTATCTTAGATATGCAGATGATACCACTTGGATGGCTGAAAGCGTGGAGGAGTTGAGGAGCCTTATGACGAAGGTGAAAGAAGAAAGTGCAAAAGCTGGGTTGCAGTTAAACCTCAAAAAAACCAAGATTATGGCAACCAGCTTGATTGATAACTGGAAAATAGAGGGAGAAAAAGTGGAGGCAGTGACAGACTTTGTATTTCTAGGCGCAAAGATTACTGCAGATGCTGACTGCAGCCAGGAAATCAGAAGACGTCTACTTCTTGGGAGGAGAGCAATGGCAAATCTTGATAAAATAGTTAAGAGCAGAGACATCACACTGACAACAAAGGTCCGCATAGTTAAAGTAGTGGTATTCCCTGTAGTAACCTATGGCTGTGAGAGCTGGACCATAAGGAAGGCTGAGCGAAGGAAGATAGATGCTTTTGAACTGTGGTGTTGGAGGAAAATTCTGAGAGTGCCTTGGACTGCAAGAAGATCAAACCACTCCATACTCCAGGAAATAATGCCAGACTGATGGATGGCGTTGCCATGGGAAGCCCCCTGAGCCCAGTCATAGCAAACTTTTACATGGAACACTTTGAAAAACAGGCTTTGGAATCGGCACCCATTACACCAACAGTCTGGTTCCGGTTCGTGGATGACACCTTCGCAATTTGGAGTCATACTGAAGAAGAACTGGAGAAATTTCTGGACCACCTAAACGGCATCCACCCCAATATACAATTCACTACGGAAAAAGAAACTGATGGCAAACTTCCATTTTTAGATACGCTGGTCATACGCAATCTGGACCTCAAACTAGGACACAAAGTATACAGAAAACCCACCCATACGGACCGATATCTACACAAAAATTCCAATCACCACCCACGACAAAAGAGAGGCATGATCAAAACCTTGGTGGATCGTGCTAATCGAAACTGTGAAACCCAATTTCTCAACAATGAACTTAACCATCTGAATTGGGTCCTACAGGCAAATGGCTATTCCAAGAATGAAATAAAAAGAGCCATCAAACCAAGAAAACAACATCCAACTGAAGAAAAACAGCCCCCCACAAACAAAGTATTCCTGCCCTACATCAAAGGAGTCACTGACCGCATGGGAAAACTGATGGAAAAACACAACTTTCAAACAGTCTTCAGACCCACCAGAAAAATACAACAAATGCTAAAATCAGCAAAAGACAAAAGGGACCCCTGCACCGCTGCAGGAGTATACCGCATACCATGCAGCTGTGGACAAGTATACATCGGAACCACAAAACGAAGCATTCACACCAGGATAAAAGAACATGAAAGACACTGCAGACTACAGCAACCGGAAAAATCTTCAGTAGCTGAACATGCTCTCAAGCAAACGGGACACAAAATCCTATTTGAAAACACAGAAATACTGGACAACACCAAAAGCCACTACACCAGATTATACAGAGAAGCCATTGAAATTCACAAACAACAGCATAGTTACAATAAAAAAGAAGAAAGTTTAAAAATTAGCAAAACCTGGCTACCAGTCCTGAAAAACACAGCCTGCAAAAGGTCAACGAACTCAGTCCAACCACCAGGACATGGGAATACTTCTCACAATGTACATGCTAATCACGCTCATCAGCCACTCGTTAACATTTCAACACAACAAAAAACCCCACCTAATCTCCTATAATTTAGCTCTATAAATAGAACATTGCCACTCTACCTGGGCACAGAGATTTTGCTTCTATCTGTGCTCCTGCCCTCTGAAGATGCTGGCCACAGATGCTGGCGAAAGGTTAGGAACCACAACTTCCAGAACACGGCCACACAGCCCGGAAGACCCACAACAGCCATTGAACTCCGGCCGTGAAAGCCTTCGACAATACATAAAACTGAAGTACTTTGGCCACATAATGAGAAGACAGGATACCCTGGAGAAGAAGCTGATGCTAGGGAAAGTGGAAGGCAAAAGGAAGAGGGGCCGACCAAGGGCAAGATGGATGGATGATATTCTGGAGGTGACAGACTCAACCATAGGGGAGCTGGGGATGGTGACAGCCGACAGGAAGCTCTGGTGTGGGCTGGTCCATGAAGTCACGAAGAGTCGGAAGCAACTGAACGAATAAACAACAAATATAATAGGGACTATGGTATACTTCCATATACTTCCTTTTTTTCCATCCAGCTCTTGCAAAGCCCATGGTTTTTAGTCCTTTTCTCTCTCCTAAGTCACTTAATTTTGGCCAATGATGGATTGCAATATTGCCCCATTATATCACTAGAGCACTTCAGAAAATTCTTGTATGCAAGGCATTTATTTACTTTATGAAAGCTTTTATGCCACTTCAATCACTGTGACAGTAAGTGGCTTACAAGCACACAAATAGAATAAAACAGTAAAGAAATGCAATAATCATAAAACAAATGCAAATTAACCAATCTAATCATCACAATCAGCATTAATAATACATGTAACTAGCACCATTAAATTGTGCCAGGTATAGCCAATTAACAGCTGCTTTGGTCCCCAAATGCTTCCTAAATGTCAGGAGAGCACAGATTTTATTCTGGGTGGAGGCCATTCCGCACAAGGGAACCTCCTGTAGAAAATGCTTACCGTCTTTAGGGAAAGGATTCTCAGCAAGTCCTCTCTGCAGGCCTGCCTGGGGCAGGCAGTTTCTGTCTGGAGTAAGTTCTTAAAGATAACCAGGCTCCAAACCATGTAGGACTTTAAAGGTGATAGCCAGCACCTTGAATTGCATTTCTGAATATTTAAGCCAAATATCTGTGTGGATATTTTTCTTATAAGCCAACCAGAAAGCTGTAATTTGAAGTGATCAAGAATTATTAAATAGTTATTTATTACCAGAGAGTAACCCTGCAGAGAAGAACACATGTCTGCTATGCCAATAGACCTGCTGTAGTTTTCTCTTTAAAGAAGGAGAAACTGTGTTTGTTATTGTATGGGGGAAACAATAGAAACTTGCATGTGAGGATACTTGCTCTGCAGTTTATTAGTCAGCAAAGTAATAATTTGAATTCACTAAGTTTCTGAACTGTTCCTCACAGTATCATCATTTTAGTAACCATGTATTAAGCTGTTCAATATCCACAATATACAATATCTGTATATCTTTGCTAATCCAGGATAAAGGGGCCCTGTTTTGCCTAAAGCTGGAACCCTGCACTTTTCTCTCTCTCTTTCTTGTTTCTAAATGCTCTGAACTAAAATAGGGCAAATAGAAAATCTAGATGAATTGATCCATCGTTTAGAAATAGGGCAGAAGTGTGCAATATGGAAGCACTTCAGGGATTATTTCTGTGCAGCCTGTAATCCCACAGTTGAAGTAATTATTTAAGAAACTCCATTTCCATACCTTTCATTCTGTGATTTCTACTTCTCATGAACATAGGGCAAAAATTTGAGAATAGATTGGTGCAGAGACCAAGTAAATGCCATTTTGTTTAGGAAAGCTGCAAATTGACAGTTGCCTTAATATGGTAAAAACCAGGCCATGATGGAAGCAGAAACCTCATCTATCTGGATTTTTTTTCCAGCCAGAGCCCTCTTGACATTGCTAGCCTAGATTTCAGCCAATGTTAAGGTTTTCTGCTAGCTTTTTTAAATGGAGGATAACCAGGAAAGTGCTAGTGAATCAGTAATGGATGGCTTGCAGCAGATTGACTGCTGCCAGAAAGCAGAACATCTTTCTGTCTTTTTCTGTGGTGTGATGCTTTTCCTGCAGTTTTTGAAACTGAACTAGTCTGATTATTCCTGCTCACTATATAGTGGCTATTCCTTCTTCTGGTTTCTTGAATGGAAGTAATGTTCAAGAAGAGGCTTGGCCTTCATGTTGCCCAGATGGGATGCTCACTTCTGAAAGCCGTTATGCATTCCCTCACCCTGTCTTGATTTTTTTGTTTGTTTGTTTCCTTAAGGACAAGGAGATAAATACAATTAAATAGATTCTAAATGATGCCACTGTTGGTGCTAATATTGCTACGTAGACCTCACTTTTCTGAAGTTTAAAGGATTTGGAAGACTTCTTTCCATCCCTGAGACAAAGAAAGAAAAAAAGGAAATACATTTCTATGGATGAAGGCAAGATGCGACCTAGGAAAAGGATCTGTTCCCAGATTAGCATGGATTGCTGTGGCCCACAGTTCTCCATAGCATCCTTAGGTTTAGAGAAAGAGAGATCCATGTCTTTTGTGTGTGTGTATGTTTGCTCTGTTTTTCAAAGCAGTGCAGAGTTGTTCTTACTCTTTTACCAGTAAATATATTGCAACCGAAAGCTGAAACAGAGGTTTCTTTTCCTAGCCCTAATTATGATTTCTATATCTAGCTTTTCTTCTAAAAGCTGCAAAGGCAGTACCCAGTAAATCAAGGCACACAACAAAGCCTTTTTAAAAATGTGGAAGCAAAAATGAATAAATAATGCCACGTAGCCTGGGAGTGCATCGTGCGTAAAAATGATCTCTAAGATGATTGTTGCAGAGCTTAATTTGTACCACGCTTCTGAAATCATCTGGAAAACGATGTTAGAGGCCATGGAATTAAGTCCTGACATTGAAAATATGCATATATGAAATAAAAACCTTTGTAGGTCTTACTCTTCTGTCTCTGTCCCAATTCCACTCCAGTGTGGTCCTGTTCAAGGTGCCAGGCAGCCATCTGTTCTCCCAGCTGAGTATTCGGGTCCCAGCATGCCGGCAGTCCTTCCCTCCCACCTCTGGTTTTGTGTTTTTTTGTTTTGTTTTTGAATTGAAACATTCTGAGGCTCCTGCAAGCTGCTCAGCATGCTCAACTCTCTCTCTCTCTCTTTTTTTTTTTGCAGAGTGAGGGGTAGTCAGTTCCTTTCAGTTATTTCATACAACATTTTGTACATGGGCATATATTGCCTGTTTTGGCATCCGTCCTGTTGACACACAACCAACCACCTGAATTCCATGTTAGAAGAACAAGTCAGACCTGCTGCAAAATGGTTGAGGTGTATTTTCCCCTGTAAAAGGAATGCTATGTTCAGAATCCAACAGCCATTCCTTCAGTTCATCACTGCTATTTCTTGTCCCTGTGTGTTCAGTCATGTTTCCCCCCACAGTTTTTAAAAAGCTTTTTTTTAAAAAAAAAATACCCCTAGAAACCTTTGGGATCTATCAAACACTTGAATACTTCAAACTTGGGCCCCTACTTTGGCTATAGTCCTATTAAGGGAACTGATCAGGGAAGATTACTTCTTATCTTGATGCTATTAGTTCCTTGGATTTGGACCAGAATCATGGAACAATTTCCCTTAATTCTTCTTTCAGCAGACTGAAAGGCCACTGTAGACAGGTGAAACTTTGTGCCCTCTTAAAACAACAGTCTTATTTTTCGATTTGAAATTGAATACAAGACTTCACTTCTTTGGCAAACGTTTTGCCTAGTGCCAAGAATGAACAAGATGTATTATACTGTGTAACAATATAATCAGGGACAATATAATTGAGGGGAGAGGAGCAGTCACTCATACAGTTTATTTGTTGCATTTGTACATATAGGTGGGCACTAAAACTCAGTCCAGAAGCCAATTAATGGACATAATGTAAGAAATTGTAACTTAGTAAAACCTGAAATCTACTTTAGTTTTTTCCTCACTGAAAATGGTTATCTTCAATTTGAACCCTGCTCTGAAGATGAGAATGGATGATTTGGGTAGTAAAATGAATTTAGGGAGTGGAGATGAATGGTAAGAATGCTTTTTGTAGCTTTTTTCTGTAATAATGGTTTGTAATAGATGACATTCTGATAATACCTTGTAATAGATTACATTTCCATAATCAGCAGAACTAGAAAAGAATTGTGTTATTCTAATATGTGTCAGATAGAATAATCTGTTTTGATGTGTTCTGGGAGACAGTAAGTTAAGATTTGAACATTATTTATTCATTTATTTACAAAATTTATATCTTGCCCATTCAAACAGTGACCAATACATTTCTCTAAGAGAAAAACATACATCTTTGAAATGTATTGGGAAGAATTGGTTTAGCAACTGATCATTTTCTGTATCCTATGGCTTCTGCCTTTTGAATCTTCTTACTATCTAATGTAGTTCTCCCTTGATTTCTCTAAGAAATCTGCAAGTCTCTTGATTTTAAAATCCCATTTGCCAGTTGCAAGTAATACACTGTTATGCTGACTGTCTTGCCAAAGGCACAGTATGAACTTCCATTGACCGATAGCCAGCAAATATTCACATTTCTTGGATACAAGGAAAAAGCTAGTTCATGGAGAAAAAAATTCCTTATTTATGCATATAGTGTAAAATATAATACTGAGGAAGTGCATTAATATACTTTGACTCCAAGACTGAGGAAACTGATGGTTTATTTATAAATCCCTATTCTAAATATCTGTAAGTGTAAAACAGCAAAATTCTATGTCAATCACAGTAGAGTAGCTGGAGAGTCATTTCAGGAAGGCTTTTATCATGTTATCTTACCTATTTCACTGAGTTTTATGGGGTTCATACATCATTGTCATGAACCATCTTACCATCCCTCCCTCCCTTTTTTTTTCCTTTTTACAAAACAATCTGTTCGGATGAAAATATGAAATAGATGCAGTAATGACCCCAAAAGCTTTGAACAAGCCTATGTAGCCATTGAAGAGGTATGCAGAATGATGAAGAAAATTCATGCCCCATATCTTTTCACTGGGATTACTATCTTTGGAGAAGCCTCTCTGGGAGAACCCCAGCAAGGCAGCTGCCGTAACAATATGGAAAATTGCAGATAAAATAAATGATGTTAATGTATTTTGAAATATCTTTTTGAATATTGAACTTAGGAATGAAGACCTTCCATAAATATAGAAAAAAAGAGTTGTTGTATCAATTCACCTGCTATATAAGTTCACTTATACTGAGAATCACACAAATTATGTTTACATTTACTTAGGCTGACCATACATCCCGTTTTGAACGGGACTGTCCCGTTTTTTCACCATTTCTGGAGCGTCCCATCGTTATACTAAAAATCTCAATTTTGTCCTGTTTTTTAAACCCGGCGGGAACCCGGAGGAGGAATCGCCCCCACCCACAAGCGCGCGGCAAAGGAGGTGGGAGAGGTGGGCCGAACAGCACGACAGGCGGAGGTGATTCCCCTTCTGGGTTCCCTCCAATCAGCTGCTCTGCCCCTGCCCATCGTACTGCCTCCACCCACTGTGCCACCCGCCCCCCCCCCTGTGTGCTGACAGGCGGAGGCAAAAAAAATGGGACAAGAGGAACGGGCAGAGGCAGAGTGGCTGGTTGGGGGGGCAGGGGGGTCACCTCCGCTTTTTCGCACGTGGGGGAGGTGGGCCGGGCGGCGCAGTGGGCGGAGGTGGAGCGGCTGCTTGGGGGGGTCGGAGGGAGTTGCCTCTGCCTATCAGTGCATGGGAGGGGTGGGCCGGGCAGTGCGGTGGGCGGGGGCAGAACGGCTGGTTGGTGGGAACCTGGAAGGGGAATCGCCTCCGCCCACCGTGCCGCCCGCCCCGACACCCCCGCGCGCCGACAGGAGGAGGCAACCACCCCCGTCCCGTTTTCGTCTCAAGGAAATATGGTCAGTCTACATTTACTTGGCTTCATCTGTTTACAATTCTCTGGTTGAGAGAGTTTTGTAATATGAATTGTGAAGTCCTATTGCTATATATCAGTATCTTGGAAGTGCACACTTGGTTAGATACTTTTTCTTTAAGGATTCTAGTACTCATGAACTATGTACAAAAGAGAATTACAGGTGAAAGCTATGCAATGGTTATCAAAACAAACAACAAAAACATTCCCTCCAGTAACAAATTCTGTAAACCATCCATAGAGAAGCGTCATTATTGAATCAGAAGAGACTCTTTCCTTAGAGTCAGCAGTTCTAAATAGGGACACTGCATGGGGGAAAAAGGGTAAAACACACATATCTGAAATCAATGTGAACTAAATGATATTTCTCCAACACTTTGGAGCTTCTATCTTAGCGACTGGGTTAATCATGGTTCTTTTTCCCCTTCATTTTAAAAATCAAAATAGTTTTCATTATATGTTTATTCCCTTTTAAGGATGTTGACTTTTTTGGCATGCTACTGGAATTCATATTTGCAGTGTAAAAACATAAAATTTAGCTGCTGTGGCTCTCTTCTACAACGGAAGACTTGGATACAAGCTAGGAAACTAGACAAAGATCTCTCTCTCTCTCTCTCTCTCTCTCTCTCTCTCTCTCTCTCTCTCACACACACACACACACACACACACACACACACACACACACTCCTTAGTCCACCCAGATATAGTGCAACCTAATGACTAATCTCATTCTTGTTCTTGAATAATCTGCTTATTTGTTTCATTAAATGCTTACTGAAAAGTCAGGTAACAGAATCTTAAGGGTCAAGCACTTAAGGGTGAAACAGTTTAGGCCTTATTTTGAAGGTGGTCCCTGTTAAACAAATAGGGTGTCCCCCCCCTAAATATGTTAGTTTCTAGTAATTCTTATCCATATGTTGTACCAGGGCAAAGCAGCTGGAGAGAGGAGAAAGAAGAAAGGAGCAATAATAGTTAACTGTAGCCTTTTTATTTGTGGTAATAATGAGTAATTGGAAATAAAATATTTGTGGAGAGAGTAGCTTTATACAATGAAGATACTGTACTGAAAGGGTGAGAATGAGTGTCATAGGATCAGAGGAGAGATAGCCTTCTGAAGATACTTGAAAGCTGCTATATATAAAGTTGATGGAAGCATTTAGTTTTCTGTTGCTGTGGAAGGCATGGCCTAATCAAGTTACAAGCAAGGGAATTTAGGCTAAACGTTAGGTGGAACTTTCTGGCCATAGGAGCTGCTCAGCAATGGAACAAGCTGTCTTGGAAACTAGTAGACTTTCTTTTAAGCAGAGGATAAACTGCCATTTATTAAAGATGCTCCAGCAGCAAATTACCTCCACTGAATGGGGTTGGAATCAACGATGGAAACTCCTTACAAGCATGTGATTCTTCATCCTCTTAGATTTTCATCCACGTGTTAATTTTTCATGGATTGCAATAACGAAAACAATTTTTGTTTTATATATTTGCAGAAATAATGTTTTTCTTTTCTAAATACAGTAAATTAACTGGTTAAATTGGAGCAGATAGAAATTCTATTAATCTCATATTTAATAGCTAGAATGTTCTTGCTAAATTGTCAGTAAGCATACCTATATCAAAATCTGCTTTATAGAAATCCAGATAATTGGAATCCCTTGATGCTTTGCTGCTTAAGATAAGTTTTTTTTTTCATGGTTTATTTCTGCACTGAAAGAACAGTTAAATTTCTGAAATTTATCTCTGGATAGGAAAAATTAGATATAATTTTTCAATATTATCTATGCATGCTCAGAGATCCACAGAGATATTATACATGCTGGATATTAAGAATAAATGAAATGCAACAACAGAGCGTGAAAATACATTTACGGTGTTGGAGGAAAGGAGATTGCATGACTGTTTTTCATGCAATATATTTGGAATAAAGTGATGGAGATTTCATCCAGAGATCTGGGAGAGAGAGGCTTTCCTCTACAGAGGTGGTAAATTGTCAGTGTTCTCTTTTCTTTGTGATGCTTGTGGGAATTTGACTCCCTTTTTCATTAATCCTTTTGCTGTATAATATGCCTGTGATTCTTATCCTTGGCCTCTGCTAGTAAAGCAGTTTTTCCAGAGGCAAGTGTACTGTGCTGGCATGTGCAGCACTAATGCTTTTCTGAATGGATAATATTGTCTGTCTTGGATTGTTTAGCTTTATGGGATTGCCGTGTCTTGAGCCAATGCAAATTACTGGGTGTTCTATGCATGAGCATCTTCACTCCCCGCACATTAGCCATAAGGAAACCATTCATTCCATGCGCTGTAGATCCTGAGGTTAGCATCTGATTTGCATCACACATAAAGGCTATAAAGTCTTACAAGCATGTACCAGCAGCACCCTTTCAAAGCTACATGTGCTTGTGTTGGTGGGATGCTGGTGCTACTACGTTTCCATAGCTCAGTGGTAAACAACACTTGATGCATTATGCAGGTTTATTTATTTTATTTGTTTATCACATTTCTTCACCGCCCATCTCGGCAAGCGACTCTGGGCGGTTGACAATCAAATTAAGATGATAAAAGATTAAGATATCATAAAAACAGATTCATTATAAAAATATAAATATAAAATCCAAGATCTTAGAGTCTACCTAAAATCTTAGAGTCTACCTAAAATCCAAAAGTCTACCATGGTGGCGATGGGCGGTGATAAATCCAAATAATAAATAAATAAATAAATAAAAGATGGTGAAACAACAGTCTCAGTAAAATTTCCCAGGGCCTCATCAAGGTGCCAACCACCCCCATGATTTTTTTAAAAGGATAAAAACTACAAAAAACAAAAAACTACAAAAAGAAAAAAAAAGAAAAAACTAAAAACAGTGCAAAACACAAGAAAAAAGAATTTTGAAGATTACATAACAGTGACTTCCGACTTTCAACAACAAGAATATACAGCAATTTCCATATTCAAACCCTTACTCTTTATCAAAACAAGATCACATTATTTCTATAAATCTTCCCATTAGCACATATACAAATTACTAATGCAATTGCTCCTTCCCTTTATAGAAAAAAACAGAAAAATTATATAAATTTCTAAATCAATTTCCCTCCCCCCCAAAAAACGTTTATTTCATTATTTCCTTCCTACCACTATTCTATATATTTCTGTTCAGTATAACAAAAATCAAATTATAAAAACTTTTATAATTAATAATACTACAACAATCTTAACCCTATTAAACCTAAAAAACCAATTATTATATATACAGTATATAATAATTATATATACCTTATAAATCTTATAAATCAAACAAACCTTTAAAAAATCCAGTCAAATCATTAAAGAAAAATGAAATCATATACTGTAAGCTTTAATATCAAACCAAGTACATATTCTTAATTTTAGATACCTTATAAATCTTATAAATCAAACAAACCTTTTACAAATCCAGTCAAATCATTAAAGAAAAATGAAATCATATAAGCCTTAATATCAAACCAAGTACATATTCTTAATTTTTATCCTACATCAAAATATGCCATGTCTCCATATTACACATAAGGCATTTTCATAAAGAAATCAAACAGCCCAACTGCCCCCCTTAAAAAGTCAAATTTCTCAGCAGTAAGCCTCCCACAAAGCAGAACCATTTCGTTCTCAAAACAATCCCTCAGAAAAACAACCTCATCAGTATCATGCAAGTCAAACTGTAACCCCTTCATCACCAAAGTGTGTTCATCGCCTGGTATTTCTTCAAAGAATCCATTCTCACTGTTGGGAAAAATATCTCCCTCTTGATGAAACTCTTTCTCTCCCAGCAGAACGTCCTCAACCAGTTGACACATTTTAAAGCTGATATTTTCTACAATATCCCGAATATCTTGCAGAATAACTTGATGGGTATCATGGAGAATCTGTTTGAAATCACAACGAAGCTCAGAACGAAGCTCAGAGAAAATTTCTTTAAGGTTGTCCATGCTTCAGGCAGTAGATTATGACGCCCCCTGGATACTTGGCTAGTGCAGATAAGAGCTAATGGGTTAATGAAAGGCTTCTGAAAGTTATTAGGTGATATTGACAAAAGTCTTCCAAAAGTTATTCGAGTGATATTGAAAAAAGGGAAAGTATGCGAATCAGCAATTGCAGCGCTGAAGGAAATTGAACAGAAAACTGAAGACTCAAAATGGCAGGTTCAGCGTATAGGAAAACATTAAATCCTTCAAATTAAATTCAAAAGTAGTAACAGGAAGATTATTATTCTCAGTCCTCCTTAACATCTAGATGGGAAATAAGCCAAAGGTTAAAAAAAAGTTTTAAAATTAATCCAGAAATAACGATAAGCACCAAGAGATTTCGCCTCTTCTTCTTGTAAAAAGCCTGTCTTGGGGTACACAAACTTAAAAAATATATAAACTAGGTGATTTAGAAATGGGAAAGGCTCGACCTAATGTCCCTTTAAGGCTGCAGCGGGGTCTGGAAATGATGGTGTCCCTGACTCCCATCGTCTCTTACCAGATTAGTGCTAACGCTGTTGGCGATCCTCAGGCTACAAGGTGACGTTGAGGACTGCAAATGGGATAATTCCGAGCGTTTTCTGTCCATGAAAATGCTCTAGGGCAGGGGTCCCCAACCCCCGGGCCGCAGACTGGTCCCAGTCCGTGGCCTATTAGGAACCGGGCCGCACACTTCCGTCCGCGCCATCCTGAAACCACATATTTCTAATTCAGCTTTCCTCCTCCATAAAACATCATCCATTTAATTATTTCCTCCTTACTACTATTCTGTATGTTTCTGTCTACTATAATAAACATCAAATTATAAAAACAAATAAATTGTCTGCCTTTATAATTAATAAAACTACAACAATCTTAACCCTATTACACCTAAAAAACAATATAAAATATTATTATATCTTATCCATAACTTTTAAATCTTCCAAATCAAAACTCCTGTACATCTTAGTCCAAATCATTAAAAAAATGACATCATGGTAACCTCATTATCAGTCCAATTACACATTCTTAATTTTTTACCCCTCCTCAAAATATACCAGAGCATTTACATATTTCCCCATTACACAAAAGGCATTTTTTAAATATAAAAATCCCACAATCCAACTGGCTCCAGAGATACAGACTTCTCAGCAGAAAAAAAACTCCCACACATCATATTGTCTTCTTTCCCATAATGCTGATTTAGATAGTCATAACATTTCCCCAGCATAAGTCCTTGTGCAGTTTTAAACTCAGACTGTTGTTTTAACCCCTTCAGCACCAAACCACGATCTTCAGCTGGCATTACTTCAATCTCAGTAACAGCAACAAAGTCCCCATCTTTACCAAAATCTTCATCTTCCATCATAGCATTTCCAGCCAGATGACACATTTTAGTATCTTCTCCAATGTCCCGAACACTCTGCAAAACAGCTTAGCAACACTCTGAAAGGATTTCTTTAAAAGTCTGTTTACACTCAGAACAGAATTCTAAGAAAACTTCTTTAAAATCTTCTATACTTCAAACAGCAAACCAAGGCACCCCCTTAATAGTTAACTCACAAAGATAAAACTCACAGAAATAAAAGTTAATGACTTAATGAAAATCTTTCATCTGAAATTGACAAAAAAAAGTATACTAGTGAACAAGTCCCAGAGAAAGTGAACAGAAAACTAAACATTTAAAACGTTTAAACATTTAAAACATCAAATCCAACGTGTAGGAAAACAATCCATCCTTCAAATTTATTACAAGAAATAGTAACGGATAGGCAATTATATTTTTTCAGCCCTCCTTACACTTTAGATGGGAAAACAAGCCAAAACTTTTAAAGAAAATTAAAAATATAATCCAAAAATAACGATAATCACCAAGAGATTTCACCACTTCTTACTATAAAAAGCTGCTCTTAGGGTACAAAACTTAAAAACTAAATTGGTGCTTTAGAAATGGGAAGGCAGAACTTAACGCTGCCCCTTTAAGAGGCTGCAATGTGGCTCGGAAAAAGATGAAATCCCAGCCTCCCGGTGAAGTCTTACCGTTCGATTGCGCACACTGTCCCCGGTCTCCTGGCTACAACTCACTGTCTGGAGGACAAATGGGTCAATTCCCAGCGTTTTCCTTACTCTGGAAAAACACTTTGGACTACAGGAAAAGCCTCTCTGTGCCCGAAAAAATGCCACAATGCCAACTCTGCCCATGGAGCTCGAGGGCAAGATTGTTCAGTTTGCCATTTTCCCACTGGAAGCTGCCGCCATGTAGGGCTTTAAAGGTGATAACCAACACCTTGAATAGGACCCGGAAGCAAACTGGCACCCAATGCAGCTCACGCAGCAAAGGTGTTACATGCGCCATCTTTGGGGCTTCTAAAACTGCTTGTGCGGCCGCATTCTGAACCAGCTCTAGCTTCCGGATGCAGCCCCAGGTAGAGCACATTGCAATAGTCTATACGGGAGATGACTAGGGCATGAGTGACTGACCAGAGGGCTTCCTGATCCAGGAAGGGGCGTAGCTGGCGCACAACACGAAGTTGGGCAAAGGCTCCCCTGGCCATGGCTGCCACCTGCTCTTCAAGCAGGAGTCATCAGTCCAGGAGAACCTCCAGGTTCCGCACCGGATCTGTCTGGGGCAGTGCAACCCCATCCAGAACCAAAGATGGTAAGTTCCTGGATGCCGAGGAGCCCCCAGCCCACAGCCACTCTGTCTTACCAGGGTTTAGCTGAAGCCTGTTGTTCCCCATCCAGACCCCTACAGCCTCCAGGCACTGAGATAGGGTGGTCACAGCATCACTTAGATCACCCGAGATGGAGATGTACAATTGAGTATCATCAGCATATTGATGATACCTCATCCCGTGGCGACGGATGATTTCACCCAGCAGTTTCATGTAGATGTTAAAAAGGAGCGGAGAGAGTACTGAACCCTGCAGCACCCCACAAAGGTGGGGTTGCGGGCCGAATCTCTCGCTCCCTATCACCACCAATTGGGACCAGCCCCGGAGGAAGGAGGTGAACCAGTGCAAAACCACGCCACCCACCCCCAACTCCCTGAGCCGACCCAAGAGGATACCATGGTCAATGGTATCAAAAGCCGCTGAGAGGTCAAGAGCAAGGATGAATGCACTTCCCGCATCCTGCTCCCGCCAGAGATCATCCAAAAGTGCGACCAAAGCTCTTGGCATTTCCAGCAAAGGACTGGAAAAGATCTCCGTCTGAAATTCTGGAGAGCTGGAAGTTTGCCTTATATTGAATCAGAATTTTGGTCATCCTGCACTGACTGGCAGAAGTTTTTGAGATTTTCAGGAAGGAAACTTTCCTACTTTAGCTGGGGATGCCAAAGGTAGCCCTTGGGGCTATTTATTTATTTTGATGCAAATGGATTATAACCTTGCTGTGCTGCCAGTTATTGTGGATCAATACTTAAATAGGACAGAGGTCTGACTCAGTATAAGATAGATGCTGTTTTCCTAATATGTTTTTGATGGAATATTATGGAAATTCCAAATTGGCCTCTGTAAAATTAGCTTGAACTCTAACAAAAATCTACTTTGCCTGCTGTGAAAATATTAGGAGATTAAAGGAACTCTGGATCTCTTGGACCAGGGGTCGGCAAACCGCGGCTTGCGAGTCATATGCGGCTCTTTGGCCCCTTGAGTGTGGCTCTTCTACAAAATACCACGTGCGGGCGCGCCTCCCGGCTCGTTTCGCTCCTGCCGCCACCAGCGCCTTCATTCAGCTCCACAGCAGTTCTGGGGCATCTGTGTTGGGGGCGGTAGAGGCACCTCGTGCTGCACCCCGCACGGGCCCGCCGGACGGGTGGTGCTGGTGCATCCCGCCAGTGAAAGTGGAGGCCGATCCCTGGCCTCCTTCCCCGTCTGTGTAGGTCTCGTGGGCTGAGTTTCCTTTCTGTGCTGCGGGACAGGGGTGCTCCCTGAAAGAGGGGCGCCATGGAGGCTTTTGTATGTGATGTCGCTCCCAGTGCCACAAACTTTTCTACCCTTTCTTTCCTTTGCCTCTGGCGGGAAGCCACTTTGTCCCGGCAATGGGAGGATCACAGGATGGGGCGAGTAAGGCGTCCCCAGCTGATTGAAGTAAATCTTGGGGGTGGTAGTTGTCCTCCAATTATGGGGGGGCTACTGGGGGGACAGTTTATTTCCCTCTCCTTAATTTCTGAAGGCAGGAACAAAGAGGCCGGCATTGCAAGCAGCGTGCAGGCATGGGAGAACTAAGAATTGGGGGTGGCTCGCGGCGTGTGCGTGTGAATGCGTGAGAGGGCCGGCCAGATCCGAGCCTTTCCTCCCCGATGGGGTTCAGGGTCTGAACAGGCAGCATGGCCGTGGGGAAGAGGAAGGCTCTCTGTCCCGCTGGTCGCTTTTTCGCTTCACCCCCGGACTCGGTGACATTTCGCACACGTGCGCCGAGGCCGTGTTTGTGACTGGGAGCCGGGCGAAGGAGGGAGAGAGAGGGAAGGAGGGGGCGCTGATCCGAGCGGGGGGAGGGGGGACACACAAGATCCTTCCTCTGGCCTGAGCAACCACACAGAACTGCACACATACACAACAGGGTGCGCGCCTGTGCCCGTCTCGCCTTCTCTCTCACACACAGACACGCGGCCCTTCACGATTCTCAACTCTTGGAGCTGTTGGGGGGGGAGGCATTGTTAGGCTTGGAAATGCCCCTGCAGCAGGTAGGTTAGGGAAGCGTGCGGGTGCGTGGGGGGAGCGTGGGGGGGCAGTTAAGGTGCTAGCTGCAACAGCCGCCCCTGAAGTGACCATATTCCACTCTTCCAACAGAAATTCCCCCAAGGAAAGGGTCACTCTTTTTTCTACGGGGAGGGGATATGAAGGTGGGGTACTAAGTTACCCCCTAAAGTGTCTCCTCCTTTCCCTATGTGGTCCTTTTGCTAAAATTACCGTTATGGTACCCCCCCATGTTTTCCTCTGGAGTTGAGTTCTGGCATTTCTGCTGTCACTGGAGATGGCTCTCTCAAAGTTGGACAGTTCAAGTAACTGCTTCAGGCCACCGTTGTCTGCCTGCTTATACTTTATATTTGAAATTACTTCGTGATTTGGGTGGGGTAAGGGTGGGTAGGCTTCAAAGTGAAACTTCCCCTTCTTGTTACTCACCTTTCACCCCCTCCTGCTAAGTATAATTTGATTATAATGGCTTTACTGTTACTCTGAGGAGAGCAAGAAGTGGGGGGGGCGGTTGGGGTTTTTTAGTTGGAAAGCCCTGTTGGGTTAGACCAGGCGTGGCGGCCCCCCAGTGCACGCCATTGGATCCCGCCCGCAAACCCCGCCCCCTTCCACGCGATTGGATCCCGCCCGCAAACCCCGCCCCCTTCCACGCGATTGGCTCCCGCCCGCAAACCCCACCCCCTGGCCCTCGAGTGATGTTATAAATGTTATAAATGTCAAAATGGCTCCTGGCATAAAAAAGTTTGCCGACCCCTGTCTTGGACCATCCTTTTCAGCTGAAGGGTTCTAATATGTTGGAATTACAGCTTCAAGAACAGCTGTGTTGACTGAGAATTTTGAAGGTGGTAGTCTCAATTCACCTGGAATGACTATCTTGGGGGAAGTTGGCTATAATCCCATGCAAATATGGAAATGAGTTTTCTTTGTTATGCCAGGGACTTTGTACACAGTATTGCTACCTGTGTGGAATTGCTTTCTCTGGAGTAACTTTCTAGACTGAATCATCTCAAAAATTGAATCCTAGATGCTCCTTCATCCGAACTGAATTCCTACTACTTTGGCATGTTCATTGTTTATACTTCCATTCTGCAGTAAAAGAAATTTCTTCATGAAGTCTTTGAATTGACGTTGACTTCATTCCAGATGTATCTGAACAATTTGTTAAATTAGCCCTCTGGCTTAAAAGTATGGATGTTTCCATTACTTACCAAGAGCCTAAACTCATTCAGGTAGCCCTGGGTTTTCATCCAATGATCATGATTCTCTTGGGAAGTTGTACAAACTTGCTACAAAAAACAGGGAAAGCAGCATTGCATCCTGGATCATACAAGCAAGAGGTCTTTGGAATAGAAACCACAGACATGCAAACAAGAGAAGAAGATACATTCCATTAGTGCACATGAGCTCCTGTTTAAGACCCACAGAGATAGCAAGATCCAGAGAAAATAAGTAAAGTTAATGACCCGTTGTCCTCGGACCCAAATTAGGGAAAGCAGATAGCTGCTCAGTCACAATTCTGCTGTTTTCCCATGTAAGGCAATTAGGTATTTTTCTGTTACCAGGCCAATTCATGACTAGAACATATTTTAAAATATCCCAGTCTGTTCTGTTGATACAAACACATTAAAAATATCTTTTTACTTGTAATTGAAGTGTGGTCTTTGTATCATACTATAACAAAATCATTTTTCAGTGCAAACCCAGTGGGGAGAAATAGGAACTATGACTATCTTGTCTTGGTGTGGGTAAGAACCAAGATCCAGCTAATTTCCTTATATGCCTGGTTATGTGTAACAGCATAAAGCCTCTTTTTGTAAAGAGCTTTTCAAAGAAGATTGGGCATTGTCTAGTTACCCCTTTGTACAGTTGCCAGTGGCCACCTGACAACTTTGTAAATACATTAGCTCTGGGGGTTTTTTTTGCCCTTAATAAGAACATTGGTATGTTTATTTGACCTTTTCACATAGAACCACCCCAGCAACATTGCAACTGCCCTATGAGGGAGCAGGTATTTATCCCTTCCTAATATTTATTTATTTATTTATTTATTTACTTATTTACTTATTTACTTATTTATTTATTTATTTATTTGTCAGACTTATATCACCGCCCATCTCCCTCCACCGGAGGGACTCTGGGCAGTTTACAACAAGATAATAAAACAAGAGGCATAAAAATACATACAATATAAAATTACTAAGTTATAAAACAAGATAAAAATCCAAGAATAATAAAAAGATCTAACTTAATCCAATGTAGGAGAGGGGCTCTCTAAGGTATTAGCCATCCCCAAGAGTGACTACTTCTTCCTTGGCCCCAAGCAAGGCGGCAGAACCAAGTTTTCAGGTTCCTCCGGAAGGTCAGGAGTGAAGGGGCTAATCTCACCTCCGGGGGCAAGTTGTTCCACAGGGTGGGAGCTACTGCAGAGAAGGCACGCCTCCTGGACCCCGCCAGATGGAACTCTCTTGTAGTTGGGGTCCGCAGCATGCCCTCTCTGCATGATCGGGTGGGACGGGTGGATGTATTGGGGATGAGGCGGTCCTTCAGGTAACCTGGTCCCATGCCATGTAGGGCTTTAAAGGTGATAACCAACACCTTGAATTGGACCAGGAAGCAAACTGGTACCCAATGCAGCTCACGTAATAAAGGTGTTATGTGTGCCGATCTAGGGGCACCAACAATGGCCCGTGCAGCTGCATTCTGGACCAGCTGGAGCTTCCAGATACTCTTCAAGGGTAGGCCCATGTAGACCGCATTACAGTAATCTATATGGGAGATAACAAGGGCATGAGAGACTGTTCGAAGGGCCTCCTGATCCAGGAACGGGCGTAACTGGCGCACAACACAAAGCTGTGTAAAGGCCCTTCTGGCCACGACTGCCACCTGCTCATCGAGCAGGAGTCGTGAGTCCAGGAGGACCCCCAGATTCCGCACCGGATCTGTCTGGGGCAGTGCAACCCCATCCAGAACCAAAGATGATAATGTCCCAGACAGGGAAGAGCCATTAATCCACAGCCACTCCGTCTTACCAGGGTTCAGCTGAAGCCTGTTGGACCCCATCCAGGCCCCTACAGCCCCCAGGCACTGAGAAAGGGCAGACACAGCATCACTTATCTCACCCCGGACAGAGATGTATAACTGTGTGTCATCAGCATATTGATGATAACTTATCCCATGGTGGCGGATGATCTCGCCCAGCGGTTTCATGTAGATGTTAAACAGGAGTGGGGAAAGAACCCAATCCTGCGGCACCCCACAAAGGAGGGGTCGAGGGTCGGATTTCCCACTCCCTATCACCACCAATTGGGACCGGCCCTGGAGGAAGGAGGTGAACCAGCGTAAAACCACGCTGCCCACCCCCAACTCCCTGAGCCGACCCAAAAGGATACCATGGTCGATGGTATCGAAAGCCGCTGAGAGGTCAAGAAGAGCTAGGATGGATGCACTGCCTCCATCCCGCTCCCGCCAGATATCATCCATAAGTGATATAGCATGTTCCTTGTTAAAAGGGGGCACGATGGCTCAGTGTGACTTGTTGATCGGAAGGTCGGTGGTTCGAGACCCGAGTGCCATGTGACAAAGTGAGTTCCCGCACTCACCCCAGCTCTTGCCAACCTAGCAATTTGAAAGCATGCAAATGCAAGTAGATAAATAGGCACCACTTTGGTGGGATGGTAACAGCGTTCCACGCATGTCATTCCGGCCACATGACCGCGGAAGCGTCTTCAGACAGCGCTGGCTCTTCGGTTGAGAAATGGAGATGAGCACCACCCCCTAGAGTCGGACACGACTGTGCAGGGGAAAACCTTTACCTTTTTAATATAGCATGTTGGTACTTTAATTCAACAATTTTAAAGGAGATGGGATGCCAGATATTCTACAATGTGATGGACTTGAACAGTTGCCAGTAGTGAATGCTTAGAAAGCGTCTCGGTGAAGGAACCGTCCTGGAACACTATCTCAAATTAGTGAGGGACATAATACCAAATTATCTGTCAATACAAGCAGAGAGCGGTCACATAAATGGAAGGAAAAACCCTCTTGATGGGAAATAAAATACAAGCCAGTGGAACATTGCTGGTGCCAACCAGTCTAGCAGATTCTTCTTTAATTATGAAACTGTTGATACCCTGCATTTCCTCAAGATAATGGTAGAAGTTAAAACAATAATTTGGCAATTAAAAGAATTACAGAAACAATTTCTTTAAAAGCTGCTCTAAAATGCACATGGGAAAATGGAAACTCTACTTAGTTATCAAATATAACTTAGACTGCTTCTAGCATTAAAATACTTCAGTGGCAGAGTAGAGGGAGAAACAAGTAGATCCAAAACCTATCTACAAAAGAAGGATGCAGTATTTGGCACCTTTGTCATCTTCCTCAAGGCCTAAAGCCAACCAACCAGAACCAGGAATAAAATAATGGGGGGTGGGGGTGGGGAGGGAAGAGACTTGCTTGAAACAAAGCAGTGGTTTAGCAAGTAGGGCCAATGGCTTAATCCCCAGCCGTGAACGCTAGATTTGGCTTTCATCTACCGCTACAGATCTACAGCTGATTTAAACCAGATGAGGCATTCTGTCAGCTTATTTTTGCCAGTGGGTGGGCTAAAAAGTAGGGTAAAGGATCAACATTAGAATGTCAAACTGTGGATTGGGAATGGTCCATCTATGAGAGTTGGAAATCCTTACTGATCTAATGCAATTGTTTCCTACTTATCTGCAATGTACACTTTACAAGGAATGTTGGATACCCTCTAAAGCCATTGAAAATCTTATTGGGGGCTGATAGGAAAGTCCCTTTCCTTGAGTTGGAAGTAGATTTGTTCTGTTCCCAAGGGCTTCATCAGAAGAGGATAGTTGTGCCTTAGGCACAAGTATATACCTTTTATTTTATTTTATTTTATTTTATTTATTTATTATTTAAATTTATATGACCGCCCAACTCCCCCAACGGGGGACTCTGGGCGGTTTACAATAAAATTAAGGTTAAAATTTAAATATAAAATTACAAATTATTAACATAAATAAATATAAAATCCAATCTGGCGAGTTGATCTCAAATAATAGGGAGGACGTTATGGTATTAACCACCCCCAGGAGGAGCTATTACTTTTCCCCTCCCACGCTAGGCGGCAGAACCAGGTTTTCAGATCTTTCCTAAAGGTCAGGAGGGAGGAAACCTGCCTCAACTCGGGGCAAGATATTCCAAAGGGCGGGCACCACTACAGAGAAGGCCCGCCTCCTGGACCCCACTAGATGAAATTCCCTTATTGATGGGGTCTGTAGCAAGCCCTCTCTGAATGATCGGGTGGGGCGGATCGATGATACAGGGATAAGATGGTCCCTCAGGTATCCTGGTCCCATGCCATGTAGGGCTTTAAAGGTAATAACCAACACCTTGAATTGGACCTGGAAGCAAACCGGCACCCAATGCAGCTCACGCAGCAAAGGTGTTATATGTGCTGATCTTGGTGCACCTAAAATTGCCCGCGCGGCCGCATTCTGCACCAGCTGTAGCTTCCGGATATTCCTCAAGGGTAGCCCCATGTAGAGCGACTTGCAATGGTCTATGTGGGAGATGACAAGGGCGTGAGTGACCGTTCGGAGGGCATCACGGTCCAGGAATGGGCGTAACTGGCGCACAAGCCGAAGCTGTGCAAAGGCCCTCCTAGCCACGACTGCCACCTGCTCTTCGAGCAGGAGTCGTGAGTCCAGGAGGACCCCCAAGTTCCACACCGGCTCCGAATGGGGCAGTGCCACCCCATCCAGGACCAAATATGACAACTTCCCAGATAGCGTGGTTTCTTGGAATACAGCTCCAATTGGCTCAGACAGTATTATCAGTAGTTTGGGGTCATTGGAATTGTAATCCCAGTCAATTGGAGGGCACCAAGTTGAAGTAACAGCATTCCACGCGCTTCATGCGGCCACATGACCGTGGAAGCGTCTTCGGACAACGCTGGCTCTTCGGCTAACAAACGGAGATGAGCACCGGCCCCTAGAGTCGGACACGAGTGCACAAATGTGCGGGGGGAACCTTTACCTTTTACTTTAAGTTGAAGAAGGCTGCACAAAAAGCCTTCATTCAGGCTGTTGGCATTGTAAATGTAAAGAAAAGCAAATTGCTGCATTCTTGTGGTGTCTTTCATGCTGAAACAAGTTTGTCTGCCCAAGGTCAGTAGCAGAAACAGCCAAGCTTCTTATATACCTGACTATCAATGCCTTGCATTTTATTCTTTTTAGTTTTATGTAATCTGCCTACAGAGTTCTTTGGTCAATGAGAGCTCCAAAATATTAATAATGAATACATACAATGGAAAAACAGCAGTAAGATTTCCTTCATTATGTGATATTGCCAGTGTATTATTACTCTTTACATGCCCCCCCCCCCAATCTCCCAGCTCTTTTCCCTCTCTGGATGGTTTTCTGTAAAACTCCCAGATGAATCTGTAAAACAGAATACATGCTTTGCATTGGGCTGGAAAGTGGCAAGCATGTCATAAAGAGTGGAAAGTTAGCTGAAGATTAGTCAGAACCTCAATGTTAGAGTGTAACATTTACAGTATTTCCAATGATAGCCTTATAATATAATGTTGGTAACAATGGTTTTTAAAATAGCCTCATACCTCCCACCAAAAACCTGATAGGAAAACATCTAATAGTTCCCCTTCTTCAGAGAGGTTCTACTGGACGCAGAAAGCTGCTTCCAAACATGATTTTTAGAGTAAAATCATCCTGCGATATTCACCAAGGTTTAAAAGGGACACTGGATGCTGTTTCTATTTGAGATATTCTGCTGTTTTCCACCACTCTTTCAATCTTTTTTTATTATTACTGTCAGACAGAAAATCCATTAAAAAGAGAAAAACAAAATTGGTTCATAACGCATTCTGATAGCATTTTGCTATATTTGCTTCTGATATGTTCTCCAAAACTCCCAAAGAAACTCAAACATTTTCAAGTTCCTTTCCCCATCTCTTCTCTCTTTCTTTGTGATTTACCCCTTATCCTGTAAAAGAAATATATTTAGAGAAAGAGATGAACTCTCTTATATACACAATCATATGACAAGGGCATGTAAAGTAGAAAATTATTGCTTTCTTTCTTGTGGAGTCTTTGGTGCTCTCTGAGCTTGGTTACTTGTTTGCAGACGTTTCATTACCCAACTAGACAACAACATCAGTGCGAGTAAGTGTGGCGTTTGCTCCACATCTGCAAACAAACAACTAAGCTCAGAGAGCACCAAGGACTCTGCAGTTCAACCCTGAGCTACAGATATTCTCTTCTATTGTTTCTTCTTGCCAGGAAGACCAGTCACGTCTCCATTTGAGAAGCTGGTTTTCCTTTGCCTTTGTGTTGCTAACATGCCAACAAAGGAGCAAAAGCACAGTTCCAAAGCAGAGGAGCAACCTCATTGGTAGCACATGTCTTACTTTTATCCATCTTCTTCTTGAGAGACCTCTTGTGATTTGCCCTCTGCGAGCCTTTGTTCTGTCTAACTGTGATATATTAAATGGCCGCACCTAAGAAGAGATTATACTTGATATATTTCTCATGCAACCTTCATGAAGCAATGATCAGTGTGGTGCCTGCAAAACAAAGTCGAGATTTTGAAGCTGTAGGTGCGGGTGATTGCCAGATTTCCCCCCAGTCTGTCCACCTGAGGCATTAGTCTCTGGGGCTCGTCCCCCTGCGAAGGTATGAGGGTCTCAATAAGATAAGCACTCCAGGCCAACTGACAATCCAACATCTTTTGATTTTCCTATTACTTGGGTATTTTCATCATAACTGGCATTTTATCCAGTGAGCTGTATTTCTGTGAAATCTTGTGTTTTCCATAATGTGACCCCATAAAGTCATCCAATCCTGGCTTTGCTTCTGCAATGCTACGCTAAGGAGTTTAAGGTCCTCTTCTCCCTTTCCTTGATGGATTAGCTCCATCACCTGCCTGCAGCCAAAAGTTCCAGCTGCTGTTTGTTCACCGATCCTGTTGGTTGGCATTTCTCATTGGAGGGCAGTGCCAAACTCTTTGTCCACTTTCCTTGCCTCCCTCTCAGTACAGTACTGGCAGGCAGCTTCCTTGCACGGGGAAGGACAAATCTGCCTGATTAATTCTGCCCCTTTAACTCCAAATAAAGGTTGCTATGTTACTCTCCCACTCTGAGGCCTGCCAGAGCACACACCATCCATAATGCCACAGCAGGCGGCTGGTGAATGGAGACTTTTTAAAATGTGCCTCTCCTGCTGTGTTCTTGCTGTTAGCCGAACCTCCTGGCTGTGTAGGAGGGTGTTGGATATGATTTCATGAAGCAGAGCTATAGTTGGTTAATTCCTAGGCTGAACACCAGTTTCTTTTCCCAAAAACTGCCACCTTGGCATGGGGGGGGGGGTGTAGAAATTATTTTGATTTGCATTTATCTGCATACTGTCCTAACTTGTCCTTCTAGAGCCAAAGTATGAACCAAAATGGAGCTGTTATGCAAAATCAGGATCTTACTAAACAACAAAACACTACACAACATTACGAACACAAAAATGTATACCAGTAAGGACAGTGGTTTGCAAAAATCCATATATTAAATAACGTTCCGTACAAAAGTCCATATTTTTAGAAAAATGTAGCTGAAATAATAGGTACGGTTTTTCTAAAAAGGTTGCAAACCTAAGGATGGGGAAATAATAAGAGCCCAACTGAAATGGAAGATTCTCCCTTATCTACTTAATATCTGAATGAGGCATCTTTGTTAGAAATGTGCTTCATATTAAAATTCTTTTGTGCTATAAAGGTTTTGCTTTATAACAAAGGTTCTGTTTGATAGTGCTGAAATCCCTCTCAGCACAAGACCAGGCTGAATAATATTACTTGTCTCACAAAGAGTAGATAGATAGATACTTTATTGATTTAGTCTTTTGACCATATCAAGTAAAAAAGAAGTTAAAATAAAAAGCCATTATAAACATACAAGTAAATATGAGTAAATACAAATAAAACTATAATACAAATTCATATCAAACCATCACCCCTACAGTCAACTCCAATCTGGTCTATGTAATCTGTCCTCTTTAGGATTGCCTTTGATATGAAGAGTGCAGTCTTGCAAGTAATGAGCTGGTTCTTACCCTGTAAAAAATAAGAAAGTTTCTGCTGGCTGCTCCAGTATTTTTTGTTTTTTAAATATAAATCTAAGTGCACAGTCCTTTCTACAGAATATAATTTGCAATCAAATAAGATATGTGCAGTATCTTCAACAGCTGGGGCACCACAAATACATAATCTGTCTTCATAAGGAACTCCTTGGAACCTCCCATATCTTACCATGGAGTCTAATTGATCCAAACGAGCTTTAGTAAAAGCTCTTCTGAGATGTTGGGGCAAGAAAGTGGTTAAATACTTTTCTAGTTGAAAGACTGATTTGTGTTGGGCCAGCCACTTCAAGGACTTAGCATGTTTAAGGGCTGCTATATCCTCTTGTGCATCACAAAGAGTAGAAAACTGTTTATTCCAGAAGTCTCCAACATTTCATATTTGAGAAAGTGTCATGGCTGCCATTGGAGATACCCATGCATAGAAGAACTGCATAAAACATCTATTTTCTGAAGGGCCAATTGGCAAGGCTAAAATAAAAGTAATTTGTCCAGGGGCTTGGGCAGAGGGCGGAGGCCTTCTCAATTTAAAATTCTGTTTGGTTGCATTGTTTTCTTATTTTGAATCTGTAAACAACTGTACATAAATAGTGAGTATGCATTCAAACTGGTGAAAAATATGTTTAACTCTGTACCAGGCAGAGGTGTCAACTTCTGTTTACTTGAGATTGATTGAAACACATAATTTGACTGGGGGTGCCTAAATTTTTGCATGCAACTGTATTAAGATAGCTACAGGGGGTACAAACAAATAAAGAGTTGAGCCTTTGCTGCTGTCAGAAGTTCTGCATGATATAGAACTGGATAAGAGAATGTCACGTGGTGGTATTGGACCATTCTGTCTCAACTATTTAGATTTCAGATCAATTAATTAATTCCTCCCTCTTTCCAGTAGATTCAACTTGATAGGGATTGTAATCTTATATTGACCCTTGGAATATACAACCAAATACTTCTTTGACTTCTAAAACAGGAACATACGTTTTCATTTCAAAACCCAACAGAGAGAATGGATAACTTAGTTATCTTCAATTATGCCACCTTCTGGTGCACTTGTATATGGGAAAAAAAACCCACATTATTAAGATTTTATTTTTCTCTGAAAATGTGTTAATCTATGGATATAGATCATTTGTAGATTAACAGATAGATAGAATTGCAAGGTACGATTGGTAAAACTAAATCAAAATAACATAACTGCAAATGTTTATACACATGAAATATACAAATTTGGAAAAGGCATTGGGGTGGAGAAAAATGTGATAGTAGGTCTCTCGCTAAACCAACTGATTGCACAAACATCCATAAAATGCTAATGAATGTATTTGTGGGTTTTATTTTACAGCCACCATTAATAGCATGTAAAGAATTATAACCTGAAATGCTGTAGCAATTTTGGGCAAATTAGAATTCGGCATTCCTAACAATAGTGCCCAATAGCATGTTTTTATGTAATTTTTATAAAAGGGAATCCTTTTCAGTAATACAACAGACATTATTTACAAGATTTTTGAGGGTCCATCAAGAAATGCGTATTACATATATTTTACTAGAAATGGTATATATATAAATACATATATATAACCACTCATACCATGACCAGTTAGGCATACAGTATGTATACCCCCAAGGAAGTTATTTCATAAACCCAATGAAGTGAGCTCTAGTCCATGAAAGATTGTGCTATAATAAATCAGTTAGATTTTAAAGTGCTACAAGACAGTTTTGCTGCAACAGATTAATTAACATGACTGTTTCTCTGCATGCTGTCTATATGAACTCTGCTTCTTGCATGACTTTATTCAAACTTGGTCTCAGCCTATGCCTGTCTCTTGCTATTGGTTTATTGGACAAGTAAAATCAATAACACCACAACATTTTTCTTCAAAAGTAATGTTCATATTGCACCAGGAGCCAGCCTCTTAGCTACTGTATATAGCTGAGTAAAAATCCCCCAAAGTGCATGCATGCAATATCCTTTATATTGTCATCAAAGAATATTTAGAAGTGTAATTTGACCATGCTGCCAGACTGCTGAGTTGTATCTTCTGTTGAAATGAAATGCCTCCCCTTTTTCCAAGGCTAGGAAGCAAGGAATGGTGCAGATAATCTGATGGACCTTTCTCCATCAGACAAAAAGATTTGACCCTTTTGGTTGGGTCAGCCACACAGAAGAGTTTTCAGTTCATGACCTCTTAAGTCAGAATCCCTTAGGGAATATGCATTGGTCAAGGAATGAAACCCTGGATACAGTGACCACCTCATGACAACATGACCCTGAAGTGTAAGAGGTCACTTCTAGAGAAAAGAGCTGCTAATTGTTTGTTAAAAATCCAAATTCTTTGTAAAAGGACCAGCCATCCAAAATGGTTAAGCAAACCCTGGCACTTGGAAAGCTGTATGATAAGTTGGTAATGAGGCGGAGAAACAGGAAAAGAATCAGCAATGTGTTTAGAATCTAATCTGGTTATACCCAAAGTTTAATTCTCTTCAGAGAATGCACCTTGGTGCCAATCCAGCTTTGGTAGAATAAAATTGCTGCTAGAAAAAATGAGAGAACTAGATGTTTTGGTTTGATTACATTTTCCTTCTGATTGACAGCTTTGTCCCAGTAATTGTTGTTATTAGTTTTTTTATCCTGCCTTTATATATACAGTAAAGCAAGCAGATGGCTTGCTTTCTTGTGTCCTTTGGATAGGTTGGACTACAGTTCCCTTCACACACCCCACTATCATTCTGTCAGAACCATGTAAATTTATTGGATTTAATAACTATAAGGCTGTTACCACTAAGTCATTATGGCTGAGCTTAAAAAAACCAGTTTCTTAATTCATTTTCATGACCTTCTAACAATGAAAGCATTTAGGCAATGACACTAAGCTACCTAGTGTAAATTGTAAGATACCTTTCGTGAAGTTTTCTGATGAAAAGATTTTATGGGGTTTTGATGGTCTAGTGTAGGATAGAAGGTTGGGGATGGATCATTCATTATTTTCTAGTCCCAATTCTTTAGTTAGGCTTCTCTTCTGGAATAAGTACAAAAACATAAATGTTCTGAAGGGAATTTCCTAGTACTCTACTCTCTCTTTAAACAAAAAAAATCACTTATTATTTTATTTTATTTTATTATTTTATTTTATTTATTATTTTATTTTATTTTATTTATTATTTTATTTATTATTTATTATTATTTTTTATTTTATTTTTTATTTTATTTTATTTTATTTATTTTATTTTATTTTATTTTATTTTATTTTATTTTATTATTTTATTTTATTTTATTAATTAAACTTCTCAACCGCCCAACTCGTATACGACGACTCTGGGCGGTTTACAATAATAAAAATAGCATATCATTAAAAAATACAATATACATATCAATATAAAGGTAAAGGTTCCCCCGCACAGTTGTATCTGACTCTAGGGGCCGGTGCTCATCTCCGTTTGTTAGCCAAAGAGCCAGCGTTGTCCGAAGACGCTTCCGTGGTCATGTGGCCAGCATGACACGCGCAGAACGCTGTTACCTCCCCACTGAAGTGGTACCTATTCATCTACTTGCATTTGCATGCTTTTGAATTGCTAGGTTGGCAAGAGCTGGGGCGAGTGCGGGAGCTCACTCCGTCACGCAGGGCTAGGGTCTCGAACTTGCGACCTTCCGATCGACAAGCCTGGCGTCTTTAACTGCTGAGCCATCGCACCCCCTTCACATATCATACATCAATATATATAAATATAATATAAGTATAAAAATATAAAGTATAAATACAAGATGGCAATCAAGATCTTACTGTTGGCACCATCACGGTGCCAACCATCTCCATGCATAGCTATCGCCCCTCCCGCCCCAAGCCAGGTGGCATAACCAGGTTTTAACCAACTTGCAGTCATGATTTCACTACTGGCAGGACTTCCTTCACATTACAGTGTATTGAATGCATGCTTTCTGCTTTTCTACTTCTTCAATCTTTTCTAAGATTTTGATTTATTATTTATTTACAGTATTAAGCTTTTGAGCTGCCTCGATTGTTATATTGTAGCTTAATAAATAGATGAATACACGATTGCTTCCCCACGAGCTGTCCTTCGTTCACCTCATGGGCACTGATAACTATCTCTTTCTTTTTCTTCTCTCTGCAGCATATCAATGGCAGCCGGCCCTCACCTCACTTTGTGTATGATCCATCGATTTTTGCCTTCCGATCCCTGAGCACCTTGAAGCCTTTGAGCCCAATAGCTCCAGTTGAAGAACCATCATGTGCCTACTGAACAATATACTCAAAACTCTCAGGAACCATCATACCAACCAGCTGCCCCAGGGACTTGGAGGGCATATATTTGCAATAGATTCCAGGATCCTTGGTATCAGGAGATGGGTGTCTTGTCTCTTGTCTATTTTACATGCCATTATAATTTCTGAAAATTGTCAGAAAGGAAACGTATGTGCTTTGAGAAGCTAGGCACATAAGTTGCAATGCAACTATCAAGACACTGTGTGATTCACAGAAGGCTGGTTTCTTATAAATGGAGTGAGCACATTGCCCTTATAACTGATCCTCAGCAGGTGGTTGCACTTAGCCAAGCTTGGCTGATTTCAGAAACTAACCAGGGTCAGGCCTGGTTTATGTGTGGGACCACCTGGTCAGTCCAGGTTGTTAGCTGGATTGGTAAATAGGAAAAAAATCCCAACCCACAGTGGAGGAAGGGCATGGCAAACCAATCCTATTGCCAAGAAAACAGCACGGATGCAGTCCTAGGAGTTGATCTCAGCTTGAGAGCATTTTCACAATATATTATAAGTGAGCAACTGCCCATGTGCTGAAATGCCAGCAATAAGTAACTTTCTTGTTCCTTATCTAGAAGAATTATTCCTTCTACATAGGAATGTTCAGTAGACTAGGATTTCTCCAAAAATTGGAAGGATCTCTGCTTTCAGAGGCCAGAAAGAGATGTTCTTTGTCTCCCAGGGTATGTAAACCTCTTTTGTTTTATGCCACCAAGTTCTAAGGCTAGAACAAGAAGCTCACTGGGTTGTGCAGCATCTGAATTGCTTTGAAACTAGTAGAGTATGAAGGTAAAGAAACAGCTATGTGGTTTGTTCAGCACAAATGGAATTAGAGCCCTTGGAGCCTTAGGGTATTCTGTAATTGGATAGATATTTTCAGGTAGAAGAATAGATGGGAAGTTATAATTTCCTCTTCCTTTGACTTCTCTGGGCATCCTTTTATAAAGCCATGTGAACGTCACATGATGTTCTCTCTTCATGAAGTATGGATGAATACGGCAATGATTGATTTGGGCACCCAACAACATGCTTTATAGCACCCACATTTTAAAGATCTTGTAGTCATATGAGTTGGCAACCACAGAAGGCAGGAATATGACTATAGGTTGCCTTTGATGTATAACCCACTGGTTTAGGTTGATATGTCAGATGTAGACATGTGGGAAGAAGTACTTCACAGGTGTTTGTTTTGTTTTTTGCTGGTAGGAGTAATGGGTAAAGCCAAAAAACAGACATTTTTTTAATAAGAGCAACTTTACAGAGGCATCCATACCTTTCAAGCCAGCTACTCTACACTTTGGTGATAGGTTCTGTTTTGCATTGACATCTGAGAGACCAATTATTCATGTAGTCAGTTGGCCCCAATTCTACAGGTTTTTCTGCTAATCCAGTGAAACCTATAGTATATACTGAGGTTTAGGAAAGTAAGTTTAACAATGTACTATAGTGTCCTCTCTCTATATGTCAAAGACATTTCAGTGTTGACTTATATACTAACCATATGATGAACAATCTAGAAAGCACTCCTGTGCCATTTCTTTTTAATTAAAGAATATTGGAAACTATAACTTGACCACTGTTTTGAAAACTTCGCTGTCTTCTACAATTAAGAATTTAGACTTTAAAGGAGTTGAAGAAGATGGCTCTTATGGGGGGAAATAACCAACAAGCTCAGTGGTTCTTTTTACCATTGGAATCTTAAGGCCAGAAGCTTTCTAGTCAGAATGAGTTAACTCAGCTGCTTTTAATCCTAGCTGTAAATATGTAGGGTCTATAAAACCTGGTAGCAAAAGCATTAGGATAAAGGATAACATGAGTTACTTCTTTGCTATACCGGTCTATATAAGAAGAATTCAGGGATGGGCACAATCCTTCTTAAACCACAATTAATTAAATAAAAGGCAAGATGCTCTTAATTGGTTTATTGAGAACAAGGTCAATACTGACATGCAACAGGATAGTTTTTGTTTTTCAAAGCAATTGGCCCCTCCTTTTCTTCCAGTTGAAGGAGGGGAGGTTGCTTTTTATCTTCTAATCCTAAAGATGGTTGTTTTTATAGGTCAGTGCACATGTTGGGGATCTATAATCCCAAAGGATTTGGCCTTCCTATAGTAATGACAAGGGCAAACGTAATGTGAGTTTGCTGTTTTGGCAGATTAGGCTTGACCTACAAACAGGCAGCACCTGTCGTGGTCAGGATAATTTGGAATGTGTTTTCATGTGTATAAAGCTGCCATCACTTTGCTCCGTAGGTATTGCAGAATGTTTTTGGGTTTTTTGCTGATTGACCTAGAAGATATTGTCCTGTGTGATGCTCTAAGATGAAGGTATGGAATGGAGATTACCGCTGATGAAGTGCTTTTCTTTGATACTTTTTGTAACATTTCTCTCTCTCTGGTTTTTAATGAGAAAAATAAAGTTATATTTTAACTGCTGTTATTGTCCCTTCTGTTTGCTCTTTCTTTACTCCAACTGAGTTCTAAGGCCCTAAGGAAATGCAAAGCATTTTTAATGTTACTATTTTATAGCAGACTGTACCTTTGGGCTCAACATTAAAATATTTTCATCCCTCAAGAAGAAAACCCCAAATTACTTAACTGGAATCTCTTGTGCAAATCCAGGAAAATTATGTAGGCATGAATTTTGCAACCTTAGCTCAAATAGAAAAAACAGATTCTTGCCTGCCACCCACACATTTTAGTTACATCTTTTCCTGGCCAACCTTATATGTGCAACAATCTTTACCCTACCACCACTGAAAAAATGAATTAGAATTACAGTCTTACATAGCAGCATTTGTAGTCTTTTCACAGAATCGTGATGAGATCACTGTAAGTGAATGAATCTTGCAGTATCCATGAAGCAAGATATTTATGGGACCTGATGGAGGCTATCTTGTGGTGAAGAATGTTATAGGGAACTCATGCCAATCATTTAGAGACAGCATTGTTTGCTAATATTGCTGAAATAAAAAAAAATTGCTATGGAAAAATACTAAATCATATGAGAATTTTGATCTCGGCTTAAATAATCTTTTTTAATTAATCATATTAAAAGAAAAACAAAGAGCAAACAAATAGGAAAAAATAGTTCTTAATGTTCTATAGTCTTAAGTGTCAATCAGGAGTGCGTTCCCACTTTTGTATGTCTAATATTGACACACTTACAAAAGGGATGGGGCTTGAATTGTGACATGGCACCACTCATCTGATAGATTTTGACACATATTCCCTATGGACACCACTGGTCTCAGTTACAAAATTAAGTGTAGTAGTCTTCTGAACCACAAGGTGTCTTATCTCAGTGGTTATCTATGATAGGTTAGAACTGGAGCTTTTATATTCTCCAAGCTTCTAGGGCAGAGCTTTCCAAACTCTGTGTCGGGACACATTAGTGTGTCGGCTGCAGTGTCTGGGTGTGTCGCGGCTGCTGCTGCCTCCTGGCTTCTACGCAGGTCCTAGTGCCTGCCTTGTGCCTTGCTGCCTCCAAAACCTGCTGTGATTCCGCGCAGGTCCTAGTGCCTGCCTTGTGCCCTGCTGTAAGAGTGTGTCACGAAATGATGCATGTCTAAAAAGTGTGTCACCAACATGAAAAGTTTGGAAAGCTCTGTTCTAGGGAGTGAGAAGGTATAACGTCCTGTCGGGAGCCGGTTCCACCGGAGGAAGATTGAATGGTGACGGTGAGGACAGACCCGGAAGTGACATCAACAGGACGTCAGCAGCCGGCTCAAGGCATCCTGGGAATTGTAGTCCAGAGCCTTAGAAGAGCCGGTTCCCTTACCCCCTCTCCTGGTGCACGGGTTAGTTACACTTGGTGACATTGTATAATGATAAAAAATTTATATATATATATCTATGTAAGCCGCCTAGAGTCCTCCGTTAGGGAGGGGATAGGCGGGGTATAAATAGCACACTAACTAACTAACTAACATACATACTAACTTAGAATGGATGGGAGACCATAAAAAAATCCCAGGGCTGTAGAGTAGGCTGGGCAATACTAAATATTTCTGCTAAGAAAACTACATTGACATATTCACGGAGGCAGCGGACGTTGAGCTCAAAGCAAGGGAGTTTTTAACTATTTTATTTACTCTGTTATATATAACCCACTTTGGGGAGACTGGGAGGTTTACAATGAATATAAATATAGATGTACAAAACAATCCCACATATTCAGTCACAATTTCACTGACCAGCTAATTCAAATCCTGTAAAATCAAAACCAGTTGGGAAAAAAAAGGCAGCCCAACACATCCATCTACTGGCCCAACGTCTGCCAGAATAGAATGTCTTCACCGCCTTCTAAAAAGCTAGTAGGTTAGAGGCCCCCACCCCCTTCACATAGAGTGGGACCCTCAGCATCGCTTCTTGGGCAGAATGCAAGACCAAGCTGAATCCAGTCAACAAAGATGCTTCTGTAAGTAATGTCATGGGGACTGAGCCATGTAGGGCTTTCTAGCTGGAACCAGCACAGTGAGTTGAGCCTATCAACCAAATGGTAACCAGTGCAGCAACCAGAAGGCTGGCACTATATTGCTAAATCTCATGCATTCTGGTTCCATTACAGTTTCTGGGTCATCATTACCACTTTTTGCTCTGTTTTCATCCAGTGGAACTCAAAATGGTATACATAAGATTCCCATGGTATACATAAGATTCCCAGGAAATCGCTAAGTAATGACCAAATCCCAATTTGCTTAGTTTCAAGCAAGGCTACAACTTGACGTTCCATTCATGCTGAAGAACAACAGTTGTCTTAGATTTTTGTTGAGAGATTGCCCTAGTAATACCAATTTGACACAGCTGGCTCAAAGTTGGGTTTGTGGTTGAACAGCCAACAGCAATTTTTATAACTTTTGACTGCCAATCCTCATCCTGTTGCTTCTTGACTAGAATCATGCAGGTGTTTCCCCTCAAAGATGAAAGCAGTCTATTTAGACTCTGAAACACAGAGAGATACCCGCGGAAGAAGAAGTTATGCTTTTCAAGCTGCAGTCTGGGGGTACTGGGACCTTTCTAGGGGTTGAATATGAAACCCAAGTGAGCTTGCTCAGTCTTGATGAGTTAGACTTCAGTACCCTGAATGTCCTTCCTTGAATAAGACATAGATAGGATTGCCCACAATTTTTTTTCTGTTCTGCATCAACAATATCATTTGGTTAAATTTGCAAATGATGTGCACTTTAGAGCAGAGAAAGGGAATCTGGAGATCTCCAGATGCTTTGACTTAAACTCTCATCTATTCTATGTAGCATGGTTTGTAGAAGTTATCCAAAGTCTATAACAAGCACCAGGTTGCCCATTTTTGCTTTATAGGTTGACTGCTTAGAAATTCCCATCCTAAATTTTAGGAGTATCTGTGAGAATTGTTTTTTTGTACCTTGGCCTGTCAATTTTCTCCTGGTTTGTTACCCCACTGCATTCCTTGCTTGTTCACAGCAATGGTGAAGCAACACTCCTTGAAAAGCACCCCAGAATAGGAGGCAATAGCATTACATACACCACCTTGAACTGTACAGAATACAGGTGGAATATAAAAATAATTTCTCTATGCTTCAAAGTAGTTTATGCATATACAATCAGTCTACTTGTATGATAATTCAGAGAACATGAACTTCTGAATCTCTTTCTAATCTAGTGTTTCGGGCAGAGCTTTTGCATTGGAGTTCACTACATTTCTGGGCATCACCATATTGAAAACTTTTTCCACTCTGTTTGAGCTCTGTCACATGCTAATTAACATTATGCAATATCTTTTGCATTTCTAATTGTAATGTTTTAAATAAGCTATCTTCCCTTGAGCATTGATTTACATGTACTTGGAAGTAAGCACCATTTAAATACATTTCTAGTAATTTGTGGAAGAAGAAAAAATGAAAAAGAATGGGAAATTTTGGAGGCTTCTGAGGGAGGAATGGTGGACTGGAGACATCTCCACGAAAGTGGAGCTGATGACCACGGCAAAGACCAAGGAACCGGTTAGTAGCCCATTCCTTGGAACCTCTCCGTATAAGGAGAGAATGCCCACATGTGCTCCGAACAGCTGCTCCCCACAAGGAGACCGCAGGACAGAGGTCTCCCATGGGTGTGAGTGCTGGGAGATGACGAGAATAGCCATCTTGCTTGCAACCACAGTCGGCGCCTTTTAAAGGACACTTAAGTTCGCTAACCTCACTTTCTAAGCACTTTTGGAAATAGCTTCTTAACTACTTTTAAGCCAGGGTTTCTCAACCAGGGTTCCGTGGAACCCTAGAGTTCCATGAGAGGTCACTAGGGGTTCCCTGGGAGATCATGATTTATTTAAAAAAATATTTCAAATTCGGGCAACTTCACATTAAAGAGGTAAGTTTCATTATTTTTAGTTTAAGAACACCGTTAGTGCATATATACAGGCCTACACATAGGGGCGTGGTGGCTCAGCGGGTAAGACGCCAGGCTTGTTGATTGGAAGATCGCAAGTTCGGAGGTTCGAATCCCTAGCCCCGCGTGACGGAGTGAGCTCCTGCACTAGTCCCAGCTCTTGCCAACCTAGCAATTTGAAAGCATGCAAATGCAGGTAGATGAATAGGTACCACATCGGTGGGTAGGTAACAGCGTTCCGCGTGTGTCATGCGGCCACATGACTGTGGAAGCGTCTTCGGACAACGCTGGCTCTTCAGCTAACAGAGATGAGCACCGGCCCCTAGAGTCGGACAAGACTGCACAAATGTGCGGGGGGAACCTTTACCTTTACTTACAGGCCTACACATGAAACAAATATAATAATTTCGTAACTTCTGGCCTATGTTTGAGCCTGAATGTGCAGGGGTTCCCCGAGGCCTGAAAAATATTTCAAGGGTTCCTCCAGGGTCAAAAGGTTGAGAAAGGCTGGTCTAATGTCTGTATAAGACCAAGTGGTCTGCAAGGGGATGGCAAAGATAAGAGGATTGAGCAATCAGGATAGGGAACTGCTATCATCTTTACCCTGTCCAGCAAATTGGGCAATATAGCTTCATTTCTCAAGAAGTGATAGCATCCAGCCTTGTCAAGGCATTTTAATTTGAAAGTCCTGTGCAGTCACACCGCTGGTACATTCCTATGATTATGTGGCAATGGGGAAGGCTCACCCTACCATGTAGAGCCTATAAACCCACCAGGGTGTGATCACATTCAAATTTTAACAAGCTCTATGATAAACCAATGAGCCTTATATATGACCTTGAATGGACAGACATCCTTAGAATCAAAGTTCATTTGCAACACTTCTACACTGAGAGGGTATTTCTGTCTCCTGCTCTTATTATTGTGGTCTCTCGTAACAAATTCCCACCTGCGTTCACTGTGTAACTCAAAAGCCACGTGGGGGCCCTGTTTTGTTTCTTGCATCTAGAACTATTAATCAAGCCAGTTATGCTCCTGGCCTGAGAGCAAGTCATTTTAGCAATTATACCAAAGAACAATAGAAAGCTGCTGTTTTCCCTGGGGGTCATTAGCATGTCCCAGCCATCATGTCCTTGTACTTTGACATGCAATAACAGCCCGACCCAAATGCGCTGCCCAGCGCAAAGTAGCTGCCCAGCTGCGCCAACTGCCCAGGCACAATGGCTCCTCTCCCTCTGAGATGCCATAAATGTTCACTCAGAATCTCCAATCTGCTCCTGCTACTCGGGGACTTGTCCTTTAGTTTGAGGTTTTCCTTATTTACTCTTCTAATGACTGAAGTCGTTTGTCTGCCACTTGAAGTTCCTGGCAACCTCTTTTCAAATCGCTTCGCTAAGCTGCATCTTGCTTAAGAATGCTTTGTTAACAATGCTTTGTTAATAAACAAAAGCAAAGCAATAAACCACAATTGGCTGGGTTCCTGCAACATCCTAGACCTGTCATATGAGTTGGACTACAACTCCCAGAATTTCTGATGAACCCTGTACATAGTCACTGTAAATATGGGCATGCAGAAAAAGCCACTGGGAAAGTGAAATATAAACAGTAGGGTATCAAATACTTGAGCCTTCCTTCCTCCATCCAACCTTTCTCAATTTGATGGGGAAATTATTATGCTTTTTCCCCAAAAGAGATGGATAAATATATTGCAAAATTCTCACAATGGGGACTGGGTTCTTGCAGTCACTTTACTGAGGTGGGGGCTAAAGACTACGTGTGAGTATCCTGCCTTTCAATGTGTGGGGGTTTCACCAATGGTTTGAAGCTTTTCTGACGTCCATGCTTTGGTTAAACCCTGTTCTTCAGGTCTGGAAGCAGGAAGATCCAGGAAAGCTGTAGCGTGATGGAGTGAAGTGTAACAGAAACTAACATCAACAGGACTCTATGCCATAAGAATAAATTAATAAGTCAGTCCCCACAATATCCCCTAGAGAAATTCTAAAGCATTGATTGATTGAGTGAGTGACTATGTGCCATCACATCGTTTTTGACTCCTAGTGACCATATAGATAGATCTCCATGATGATCTAAGGCATACTGTGAATAAATAGAGCAAATGCAGGTGACCATTGGTATTTTAGGAGCCTCCCAATGGCTGCCTTTGGGTCAGGTTGCTTTACAACTTGGCTACCATAGCAGCTGTGCACAAACACACACACACAAACCCTCACCATTTTTTCAGGAGGTGAATTAATGAGGTTGCTTCCTGGCATTTCTTCACCCCTTCTAGCTCTTCTAATATGTCTGCTACCATCTTCTTTCTTTCTGGGCAGCTGGGCAGCGCTTCCAAACAACGCACTGGAGTCCAACTAGGTCAGCATCTCCTTTAAAAGATTTGCTGATGATTATGTTGGCATAAGAATGGGCCAAAGAGGGTTTCTTATGATTATGATTCCCAAGTCTCGATTCTCATGTATATGTCAATATAGATCTCTGGCACAGGTTGGGGTAGAATCTAGGTTACCACATCTTGAAGGTATTTTGGTCTTTAACGAAATGGCAAATTAAGATCTTCACTAGAATGATCATCCTGAAAAACCAGTTTCTACACTCTGAATTGAAGTCAGGCAATTTAAATATATTCTGAGACCATAATGCATATGACTAGTGATCAGGCTATATAGAAAACAGATCACACTGTTCATCACTACCCATTGCTGACTTCTATGAAACCACCAGCTACTGCCCATGTTGTGGGAGCAACATCAGCACATCTGGATGGTATTTCAATGGGGAGCCATCAAGAAGTCCCAGATCTATAGGCTAGGCCGGGAAACCAAAGAACATCCAAAGAGAAGACACGAGCAAACCACATAATGTATTGTTGTCAAGAAAGCTATATAGGTTGGCATGTGTAGTCACCAGGAGTTGAGTTTCATTTGAGGGCATCACCAGGGAATTTTATCTATTGGGGAGGATATGGCAGAGATCTCTCATTCTTGATCATATGCAGAATGCACAGTGTCCTGCCTGATTTCTGCTTTTTATTCCTGATGTACAATAATATGGCAAAGCAGTCCACAGCAGGAACCCCATGCATGGAGTCCTGGAAGCCTAATCCTTTTCACCCCTCTTCTTTAAAGAAAATCCACACACTCACCTGTGGTTGTGCAGGATTAAAAAGCAATAACCAGTCAGTCTAACACTGGTGTCTTGTCGTGGTTAGGTGGAGAACAATGTTGAGCCTCAGAATTAAGCTCTAGATCTTTATTGTTCTACCTTACACACAACAACAACACACAGAATCTTGCCAAACTAAGCTACACTAAGCAGTTCTCTGGGGGAAAACCCAGGCACTCTAAGGCGGGTCCAGCCTGACCTTCTTGGATGGGCGCCCAAGGTCTTTGATGCTGTGAGCGCGCTTCTCACCCTGGAAGGTGCCCCCTCCTCCTTCGCCCGCAATCTCCATAACGTCACCACCTCCTTCAGAGACAGATTCCATCACATGTCTGGATTCCTGTGCTGGGCATGTTAGACTAGAAGACCTCCAAGATCTCTTCCAACCCTATGATACTATGAACTTCCCTTTCCCCTGGATTTTGGGAGGGGGAAGAGAGAGGGAGCCATAGTAACTGAGCTGAGATAAAATGATATTTCTTAGTAATGAAGTTTGCTGGAGATGTAGCTGGCTGCAGTTTTCTCTTATATCCTGTTGCAGTTTTCTTGCATCCTTTCCCCACCTGGCGTCCTCTTCATGTGTTGGGTGCAACACCCATCACAGGCCACGCCATGCACAATGGAGACGAGGGGACCTGTAATCCACTGTAGAGTCTTGCCTGGCTGGTGGGCTGTATGAGGAAGTCACTCCTACCTTTTTCAGAGCAAAACTTCAACTTTCAGATATTGGAATGTATCTGAATTTTTGAAATGCCAGATAAACCTCTTGCTGGGTAAATGGCCAGGTGCCTTTTAAAGGGGTTGGGAAAAAAGGAAGGTGAAAAAGCCAAAGCATGGGGGAAGGGAGGAAAAATCCACACTGGAGTCAAAGCCAGATTTATGGGTAAGCAGAGGATGGCAGGGAGGAAAAAGCAAAATCTGTTCCCCAGCAGGGAAACCAACACCCATTCCTGGGGGTAGGCATGTCTGGATCTTGGCCCCAAGAGCTTGGCTATATTCCATTAGCATGGTGTGCATTGACTGGAAACAAGGATGAGGTTATTCCCGAAATGAAGCCAAAGCTTTATTTTGTAAAGTTAGCTGAGGCTAAACTAAGTTCAGAAAGAATTAAAACTGAAGAACATCAGGAACTGCTACAAAAAATAGCTTGCTAATGATAGTTCCTTCTTTATTGCAGAGGTGGCAAGTTAAAAAGGACTCCAAAAAGTACTCAGGGTTTTGGGGAATTTTTTTTTTTTTTGGGTGGGGAGGGTTGTCTGAGAAACCTCTCTGAATGCACTGCCAAAGCATGGAGGAGGTTTTTCTGCTGGAAATGGGTATCTGACTCCCTGCTGCGTGTTGAAACATTCTGTAAGCATTCCACTCCTGACACCTTTACTTTCATCATGCACAGTTTTTATCACATTCAGCAACCAACCACCAGCAGCCACAGTTCTATATCTGTGCAAAAGATTCCATAATTCAAGCCTATTCACTTTATTCTTTCTTCAGGGAAGTTATCTAGTTCATGTGAACTAGTTATTTATTTTTTAAAGATCCCTAGAGCTAGATCTTTCTTCATTTTGCACAAATTACTCAAGAACTTTGTGATACTGGCAAGAAAAGGGGCTTCTTCCCCTCGGGATCTGATGTTCAGAGCAAGCAACGGGACTTCTATGGGAAGGGAGTCATGGGCAACCAACCCCATCACCCGGACTGTGCCCAGAGCAGAAGGGGTATCAAAGTGTGCTGGAGAAGACAGGAACCAGGTGAAAGAGTTACTTTTCATCTTATGGACAAATGGCTGCCCCTGCCAAGCTCCCTGCTTCTTCCCACTGCCATTCCTGGGGACATTCTAGGACCCACGGCAGGAGCCAGGGAGCTGAGTGGTGGCCTTTCTCTGTCGTTCCAGATGCAAGAGCACCCCTGATCTGTTCCTGTGGGACATTTCCCCAAGTTTCTGAGCTCACAGGCCTTAAAGTATGAGTGCAAGCCATTACAGCCATTGTTAGGAGGGGGACAGGACGACAAGGCACGAGGTGGCAAGTGGGTAGTGGGTGATGCTCTTTACCTTTTTCTCCTTTTACATCCATAGCATCATAGAATGATAGAGTTGGGGTGGACCTTGGAGGTCCTCTAATCCAACCTCCTTCTCGGTGCAGGATCTACTAGAACATCTCTGACAGATGACCATTCAGCCTCTGTTTGAAGACCTGCAGTGAAGAAAAATTCACCACTTGCTTCAATTTGTCATTACCTGTTTTGAAGTTGTGGAGTCCAAAACTGGACACAGTAGTCCAAACTGGGCCTGAACAGGATTGCTTGTAACTGCTAATGCACTCCAAAATATTGTCATGTTTAACTCGTGGTTGATAAGAACACCCAGAACTTTTTCACATCTACTACTGCCAGGCCAGGTCTTCCCCATCTTATGGTTCTGCCTTTCATTTTTTCCTACCCCGATGCAGAGCTTTACATTTCTCCCTGTTAAATATCATCCTATTCATTTCAGCTCACTGCTCAAGCATGTCTAGATCTTTTTGAATCTTCTCTCTTTCAAATCTGGCTAGTCATCCCTCTTAGCTTTGTATAATCTGGAGAGAGTCCTTCGACATTCCACTCAATATTTCCCTCCAAGATGAAGTGAGGGGCCATTAATAAGCAAGTTTTGAGTGTGGTCATTCAGCCAATTGTGAGTCCATCTAGCAGTAGCATCATCTACCCTATATTTTATCATATTATTATGAAGGAGTATCATGACATACTGTGTTAAAAGTTTTGCAGATGTCTTGATTCATTATATCAATATCATTCCCCTGCTCTACTAAGCTAGTATTGTTATCAAAGATAGGAGATAGAGAGAAGGAATCCGGTTTGATTTGTTTGTGACAAACCCATGTTGTTAATTGTCACATGCCTATTTAAGCGAACACAAGCTTGCTGCTTGATAATCTGTCCATGTTGAAATCTTTCATATTCCATGGTCATCACCTGATAGACCCAGCATGGGTTTGGTCAATCAAGGCTTTCACATAATGTTTTTAGTAAGATAGAGAAGGTATAGACCAGATTACTAGCCTTAGTCATACCCATGCCACATGCAGCCTTTCCTGCTTATGGTAAGGACAATACTGGTTAGGCTGGGCACATTTTTGTCAGTATGTTGCAAAGGCAACCACAGCCTAGTGCTACTTCATGCATGCTCATGCTATTCTAAGCAAAGTGGGATCTCTAATCTAGAACTACCTTCGAACCCAACATATTGTTGCCTTGGTGATACAGGTAGTGTACTGACATACATTCAAGATGCCCTCCTTAGCTTTTTGAGATCAGCCAAGGTTAAATAGATACAATTAACTTCTGACACTTTGAAAGGAAGGGCATTCCCCAACTAATAAAAATATCGGCACCAGCATACCAAATTAAAATCAGAGTCATGAGGATTAGCCATACTCAAATTCCCTTTTTTTATTATAGCAAGGGAAAAGTTGTACTACAGAATATAAGCATGCAACCTTTATGATACAGTAAATATATGCAGGGCTAATCCAAGACATTTTGCCACCATGTTCACTCCACACACGGAAGCCAGCTGACCAGTAGCTGAATCTTGTTTCACCTCTGGAATGGAATATGTTCCTCCATCACAACAGGTCCTCCTGCTGCCATCATTAGACGCCTGATACCAGCAAGATATCTTAGCTCTATCCCCCATGTCAGGGGAGATGCCATTCTGTTCACTAGCATCTTCACCTTGCCTAATGATAGAACCTGAGCTAGATATGTGATAGCTAAGGTAATAATATCTGTTGCGCAACATCTGCAAACTTTCATGTTTTGCTATCACTCATATATAATTACATTTTGGGGAAGGAGTCCATAATGATGTCCAGCTTGTTTCCCTTTCAAACCCACGTGGTTTGATGTTTTGGAGGAGAGAAATGCAGTTTCACTGTTTATATATGCAGTTTGGTCTAATGGAGGCTAATGGATACATTTCATAATTGAGCAGGGAGCATACATCAGGCCTGGCTGAGAAAAGCAGTAAAAGCGTCAACCTTCAACCTCTGCCTGGAGCAGAATTGATCAAGTGGTAGTGGCCCAAGCTGGTGTTTTCACTTCTGGGCTGAAATGAAGGAAAATGAAAAAACTCACTTTTGGAATGGTATTTGCACTCCACCTTCCCTTAAAGTATCAGAGAAGAGAGAATTCTGGGTAGAGGGTTTGAAGCCTATAGAACAGAGCTTTCCAAACTTTTCATGTTGGTGACACACTTTTTAGACATGCATCATTTCGTGACACACTCTTACAGCAGGGCATCATTTTGTGACACACTCTTACAGCAGGGCACAAGGCAGGCACTAGGACCTGCGCGGAATCACAGCAGGTTTGGAGGCAGCAGGGCACAAGGCAGGCACTAGGACCTGCGCGGAATCCTGGCAGGGCTTGGAGGCAGCAGCAGCCGCAACACACCCAGACACTGCAGCCAACACACTAATGTGTCCCAACACACAGTTTGGAAAGCTCTGCTATAGAATAACAACACCTTGTCTGAAGAGTCCCACTAAGAACAAAATTGGTCATGCAGTGCCTCCTGGTGGTCAATGGAACAGAAAACTCAGATTTTGATGGGCTGCTGTCAAAGTGGTTGCTGATTCCAGCACACCAGTGAAAGAGTGATGGCGAAGCCAACTGCATCCTGCCTTGCATTTAAGATCTGCCCTGAAGGACATTAGAATGATACATGAAGTAGCCACCACATCCTTGCTTGCTGGAGATGGGGGCTGATGATAATATGAATTACATTGAGCAAGCCTTAAATTCGTAAGTGAAATAGCGATACAAAGAAAGGTCAAACTTCTCATGCAATATACATCTTTCAAACTACAAAACCCGTAACATGACATTCTGAAACTTGATTTGTTTGCAAGTATTCCCTGCTACTCTTGAGCATGCACCAAGCAAATGAATGTATTCTCTGTTGCACCTTTAGGCTACACATTCCACGATCCTCTGAAAAGCTCGGGGGGGGGGGGCAAAAATGTGGATGACCGCTGCGCTGCTTGAGCTTAGGTCTTCTTGGCTAGTGGCTGTCTGGATTGTTGCAGCCTAGACATGGGATGCCTATATAAGGCCAAATTGCTCATGCAGAGACAATCACCCCTCCATTTATTCAGGTGATGACAATTCAATACTTGCTCATATGGGTGGGAGTTAGTCTCATTGGAGAGTCGGGGGTGGGTGGGTTTCTTAATTCTGAATAGACAGAGGTGGAATTGCATTGTCTTTTAAGGATTTCTATTCCAATATTCATTTAAAAACACTCTGTGGGGAAAGTACATTTCCTTTACATAACAAAAAGGTCTAGGAAGTGGGGGAGTCACTTGTCTGAGGGGAAATCTTGCCCCTTCACCATCCCTTCTGGCCCAGGACAAAAGGCCTTTTCACACAATCAATCAAAACATGAGCACATTGAGGCTTTGTGAGATATTCGCAGTAGTCCCCTTGCTTCCCCTCAGTGGCAATCATATGCCATCCGCACGTAACCGAAATGGTGTGCATGAAGCCCAGCTGCCCAGCAGTCTCTCTTTTATGGCTGGCTGTAATCTCTAGCAGAGGACCAGGGGGAATGCAAAGTTATCTTTTCTTTTTCAAGAACTCCAGAGGCTCTTCATCACTTAACAAGAGAGAGTTCAATAAGCTTTCATGTATAAGCTGCAAATGAAAGGAATGTGTAGCCTCTGAATAACTAAAAAAAGAAAGAAACCTAGGAAAAAGAAGTTTATAAAGTGGTTGAACATTGGAGACATGGAGAAAAGAGGTGCGTGGCCTACAGCTAATTCAGCCAATCAATGGCCACATCCCCACAACTGGACAATGCTGGAAAAATAGGGTGGCCAGTTGGATGTGAGGGAGGGAGGGAGGGAGGGAGGGAGGGAGGGAGGGAAGGAAGGAAGGAAGGAAGGAAGGAAGGAAGGAAGGAAGGAAGGAAAGAAAGAAAGAAGAAAGAAAGAAAGAAAGAAAGAAAGAAAGAAAGAAAGAAAGAAAGAAAGAAAGAAAGAAAGAAAAAAGAAAGAAAAGGCCTTTTCTGCACAATGGTTGTGCAGAACTAGAAGGATTTTCAGCAGACGTGCCTTATTGATCAATCTGATTGAACAGGATGAAATCTGATTATTTACTGTAAGTATCAGATCTCAACTGCAAAAATCCAGACAACCACAAGATGGCATCAACCAGGCATCAGACACCATACTTCATTGCTGCCATCTATGGGTCATCTGAGAGTCTGGAGCCCATGACTGGGAACCCTAATTAAGTTGTGAGAAGTACTCTTAGACCTCATATTTCTGACTGTGATCCACTAGTATCCACAAATAGTTGTTTGAAGAGCTTAAAGAGAAGTTAAGGCTACTTTTCAATAACCCAGACAAAATGCTATCCATGACATCTAAATGAGAGATGTCTATGAAGGTTCTCAGTCATCCAGGTGGAATTGTCTGTAGCTTGAATCATGTCAACTGGATTTCTATTTTCTTAGTGGAAACGTTTCGCTCCTTATCCAAGGAGCTTCTTCAGTCTGAGCAAAGTTGGTAAGGGAATCCTAAATATGTTCCTAGGTAGCTGTGTGACCTTACACCTGGGGCTAGGTCATGGTTATATTGAGATGTAATTTTTAAGTCCTTTTATCATCTAATGGAGGGTCGTTAAAATCACCATGCTGCTGTTGAGCTTCTGAAATGGTCTTAATCTTCCTAGGCACAGAAGACAACACGGGGAGGAAGATGGGGGAGAGTTTGTGCCTGAGCCCCCCACCTCTATTCAAGGAAGGATTTTCCAAGTTGGCATAAATGGATTCCTTGACCCCTCTCTCAAACCACCTATCTTCTCTGTCTAAAATGTGAACATTAATGTCCTCAAATGAGTGTCCTTTTTCTTTTAGATGAAGATAAACTGCTGACTCTGGTCCTGTGGTGTTATTTCTCCTGTGTTGGGCCATCCTCCTGTACATAGGTTGTTTGGTTTCTCCAATGTAGAGTTCAGAGCACTCCTCATTGCACTGGATTGCATAAACTACATTGCTTTTCTTGTGTTTTGGAGTTTGATCTTTGGGGTGTACAAGCCTCTGTCTCAGTGTGTTGGTGGGTTTGAAATATACAGGTATGTGGTGTTTGCCAAATATCCGTTTTATCTTTTCAGACACGCCAGCCATGTAGGGAATGACCAGGTTCTTTCGTTTACTCTGAGTCTCAGCCCTATCTGTCGCTGTTTTAGGTCTGGTAGATTTAGATTTGGTGAAGGCCCAATTTGGATATCCACAGGCCTTCAGGGCTGTTCTCAGGTGCTGATTTTCATTCTTTTTGGAATCCATGGAGGTGGGGATGGTTTCTGCTCTGTGTGACAATGTCCTGATGACTCCTAGTTTGTGCTGCAGTGGATGGTGGGAGTCAAACATCAGATATTGATCTGTGTGTGTGGGTTTCCTGTAGATCCCTATTTCTAGCTTGCCACCGGTCCCAATGAGGACTTCACAGTCTAGGAATGCCAGTCTGTTGTCCTTGGTGTCTTCTCTGGTGAAGCTAATGTTGGCATCTATAGTGTTTATATGGTCCGTGAAGGCCTGTACTTCCTGGGCCTTGATTTTGACCCAGGTGCCATCCACATACCTAAACCAGTGGGTGGGCACCGTTCCCTGGAATGTGTTGAGTGCTTTCTTCCCCACTTCTTCCATGTATAAATTGGCCACAATGGGTGACACAGGAGAACCCATGGCACAGCCGTGTTTTTGTCTGTAAAAGTCACCTGTTTGGCAATGTTGTATGTTACCGAATTGATGCTATTGATGATGATGGCTCCATCAATAGGATTACCTACCACCGTCTGTATCCTGGAGAAGCCATCCCCTGCATCTACGGACTTCCTAAGATCCACAAGGAAGGAACACCCCTCCGACCCATAGTCAGCAGCATCAATTCGGTAACATACAACATTGCCAAACACCTCTCTACCATACTAGCACCTCTAGTTGGACACTCTGAACACCACATCCATAATTCGGAAGAATTTGTTTCCAAAGCAAAGATCCTGAAACTGGATACAGATGAAACTATGGTCTCCTTTGATGTGTCCTCCCTTTTCACCAGCATCCCCACCACTCATGCTCTATCCGCTGTCAGGAAGAGACTAGAAGAGGACAGCACCCTGGAAAGGAGAAGCCATCTCAACCCAAACCAGATCTGCCATCTTCTGGACCTGTGTCTTAACACCACTTATTTCACATACAGAGGTGACTTTTACAGACAAAAACACGGCTGTGCCATGGGTTCTCCTGTGTCACCCATTGTGGCCAATTTATACATGGAAGAAGTGGAGAAGAAAGCACTCAACACATTCCAGGGAACGGTGCCCACCCACTGGTTTAGGTATGTGGATGACACCTGGGTCAAAATCACGGCCCAGGAAGTACAGGCCTTCACGGACCATATAAACACTATAGATGCCAACATTAGCTTCACCAGAGAAGACACCAAGGACAACAGACTGGCATTCCTAGACTGTGAAGTCCTCATTGGGACCGGTGGCAAGCTAGAAATAGGGATCTACAGGAAACCCACACACACAGATCAATATCTGATGTTTGACTCCCACCATCCACTGCAGCACAAACTAGGAGTCATCAGGACATTGTCACACAGAGCAGAAACCATCCCCACCTCCATGGATTCCAAAAAGAATGAAAATCAGCACCTGAGAACAGCCCTGAAGGCCTGTGGATATCCAAATTGGGCCTTCACCAAATCTAAATCTACCAGACCTAAAACAGCGACAGATAGGGCTGAGACTCAGAGTAAACGAAAGAACCTGGTCATTCCCTACATGGCTGGCATGTCTGAAAAGATAAAACGGATATTTGGCAAACACCACATACCTGTATATTTCAAACCCACCAACACACTGAGACAGAGGCTTGTACACCCCAAAGATCAAACTCGAAAACATAAGAAAAGCAATGTAGTTTATGCAATCCAGTGCAGTGAGGAGTGCTCTGAACTCTACATTGGAGAAACCAAACAACCTATGTACAGGAGGATGGCCCAACACAGGAGAAATAACACCACAGGACCAGAGTCAGCAGTTTATCTTCATCTAAAAGAAAAAGGACACTCATTTGAGGACATTAATGTTCACATTTTAGACAGAGAAGATAGGTGGTTTGAGAGAGGGGTCAAGGAATCCATTTATGCCAACTTGGAAAATCCTTCCTTGAATAGAGGTGGGGGGCTCAGGCACAAACTCTCCCCCATCTTCCTCCCCGTGTTGTCTTCTGTGCCTAGGAAGATTAAGACCATTTCAGAAGCTCAACAGCAGCATGGTGATTTTAACGACCCTCCATTAGATGATAAAAGGACTTAAAAATTACATCTCAATATAACCATGACCTAGCCCCAGGTGTAAGGTCACACAGCTACCTAGGAACATATTTAGGATTCCCTTACCAACTTTGCTCAGACTGAAGAAGCTCCTTGGATAAGGAGCGAAACGTTTCCACTAAGAAAATAGAAATCCAGTTGACATGATTCAAGCTACAGACTAAATGAGAGATCTTTGGGGGTTTTTTCATAAAAACTTGTTTTATTTTCAAAATATAGTTAAGATACAAAAAAGACTATAGAATAGATAGAAAACAGAACTAAAGAAAAAAGAACAAACTATAAAGTTTCAATAGAAAGAAAAGAAACGGAAAGCGACTTCCGACTTTCTCCGATACAGATATAGGTAAATTTACAAGTCTAATCTCTTACAATTAATTAACCCATAATAACATTATTTCTATTACAACAAACCATTTAATCTCTAAAACCCAAAATCAAAACCTCATTTTTTTCTATTACAAGCAAGTATTCCAAAAGTGGTTGCCAAGTTAATATAAATGCAGAGACAGAATGCTTTCTTATTAAAGCTGTTAATTTAGCCATTTGAGCCAAGTCCATTAATTTAACAATCCATTCTTCTACTGTAGGTATTTGTGGATCTTTCCATCGTTGTAAAATGAGAGATCTTTGAAATGTCTCTTTGCATTTCAAAAATTATTTTAGGGGCTAATCTGCCCTAGCATTTTAATGATACATAAAGAAACATTTACCTCACTTGCATGGTAGAACACGCAATTCCCAATTTATTCATGGAAGACGAATTAATTCATGAATGTATTTGCTATGGATTCCATTAAAAATGTATTTGCATGATTTGCAACCAGCAAACTTCACAGGAGCACGGATTTTAGCATTAGATAGAGACTGCAAATTTCTGTCTTCCTCTGATTAAAAAGACGCAAAAAAGGTACACTTTCAAAAGTTACATGTCAACAGGAATATATTTTTAAAAGTAAAGTGTCCACTGAGGACATTTGCAAATGTAAACATTGACAACATTTTCTACATAACTTTTAACGTTAAAATGTAAAATGTTTAAAAAAAGAAAAATCCAGCAGACTGGCCTGTTGTCTTCTAGCGCAGACAGTGAAGTAGACTCGATTTTGATTGAGTTGCACAACTTTCCACTCCCAGGAGGATCTGCCCTAGTACCCACTTGGTATTCTGTTTTATCTCAGACCACTTTTGCAGTTTTTGAGCAGACCTTACTGTGATTTCCATGTATTACGAATGCCACAATACAGTTGTTATACCTGGTATGTGGGACAGTCTTTGAAGCTGTTGAGTTTTTTTTTTTAAAATTCCACTCCATAGCCATCAGTGAGGGGGAGAGCGTTAGAATCTGCAAATGGAGGGTGCATTGCTGCAATCAAAGCTCCGCCCCTTTGGTACCTGCATGGGCCGCTCCAGTACGTACAAAAGGGGCGTGGCCTGACCCTTTTTAAAAAATATTTTTTATTAAGGATTTTAACAATAATAAAAGATAATACAAACTGAAATTAGAAAGAGAGAAAAGAATAGAAAAAAGGAAGTAAAAAGTGCAAAGAAACAAGGAAAAGGAAAGAGGGGAAAAAGGAAAAGGAAAAAAGCAATATTTAAAGAAGTGACTTCCGATCTTCCTCACAACAAGGACAAACAAACTTAATATTTCTCCACCCCCTAAAAGGTTACATACATGGATCACTTCTTCCCATAACCCATCCCTTATCCATTCGCAAATCCACGAATCATTAACGTTTCTGTCCAGGTGTTGGCAAAAAGTCCATAAAAGGTTCCCAGAATTTTATAAAGATATGTCTTATTTTGAAGGGGGTGTGGTGGCTCAGCGGGTAAGACGCCAGGCTTGTCAATCGGAAGATCGCAAGTTTGGAGGTTCGAATCCCTACCCGGCGTGACGGAGTGAGCTCCCGCACCCGCCCCAGCTCTTGCCAACCTAGCAATTCGAAAGCATGCAAATGCAAGTAGATTAATAGGTACCACTTCGGTGGGAAGGTAACAGCGTTCCACGCGCGTCATGCCAGCCACATTTCTGGGCATCACCATATTGAAAACTTTTTCCACTCTGTTTGAGCTCTGTCACATGCTAATTAACATTATGCAATATCTTTTGCATTTCTAATTGTAATGTTTTAAATACGCTATCTTCCCTTGAGCATTGATTTACATGTACTTGGAAGTAAGCACCATTTAAATACATTTCTAGTAATTTGTGGAAGAAGAAAAAAATGAAAGACAACGGGAAATTTTGGAGGCTTCTAAGGGAGGAATGGTGGACTGAAGACACCTCCACGAAAGTGGAGCTGATGACCACGGCAAAGACCAAGGAACCGGTTAGTAGCCCATTCCTTGGAACCTCTCCGTATAAGGAGAGATTGCCCACATGTGCTCCGAACAGCTGCTCCCCACAAGGAGACCGCAGGACAGAGGTCTCCCATGGGTGTGAGTGCTGGGAGATGACGAGAATAGCCATCTTGCTTACAACCGCAGTCGGCGCCTTTTAAAGGACACTTAAGTTCGCTAAATCACTTTCTAATCACTTTTGGAAATAGCTTCTTAACTACTTTCAAGCCAGGGTTTCTCAACCAGGGTTCCGTGGAACCCTAGGGTTCCATGAGAGGTCACTAGGGGTTCCCTGGGAGATCATGATTTATTTAAAAAAATATTTCAAATTCGGGCAACTTCACTTTAAAGAGGTAAGTTTCATTATTTTTAGTTTAAGAACACCGTTAGTGCATATATAAAGGCCTACACATAGGGGTGTGGTGGCTCAGCAGGTAAGACGCCAGGCTTGTTGATCGGAAGATCGCAAGTTCGGAGGTTCGAATCCCTAGCCCCACGTGATGGAGTGAGCTCCTGCACTAGTCCCAGCTCTTGCCAACCTAGCAATTCGAAAGCATGCAAATGCAAGTAGATGAATAAGTACCACTTCGGTGGGTAGGTAGCTCACAACAACAACCCTGTGAGGTGAGTTGGGCTGAGAGAGAGTGACTCGCCCAAGGTCACCCAGCCGGCTTTGTCCCCTTAATCCTATTGGTCTTCCAAAATATTCTCTTTCACATATTTCATTTCTTCTTTACAATCTTTTGCAAATAATACATCTATATAAGCAAACATTGTTTGCAGACATTGTAGCTACTAGTTTCTGACCCCATTCTTCAAAAATCTCCTGAAATGTCTCAAATGTCATAACATTATCTGTCACTTTGTAGGTTCCATGAAAAACAGGCTTTTCTCTTTTTCCCCCCTTCTTTCTTTCTCCTGCCTAAGTCCCCTCTAGTGTTTCATTTCTAAAATTGCAAAATCTCAAATTTCTATTGCTTGTTTATTTTCTAATAGACTAAACAATTTATATTCCCACAAAAATACTGTTTTGTTTACTTAATTATTTTCCAAACCTTTTAGCAAAAGTCCTATTATTCCAAAGTTGTCTGGTCCCTTAAATCATCTGTGAGTTTCTTAGATTAAGTTTTTATTAAGCTTTTTGCCATTTATTTCAATTTCTTTAAATTCTTTAGGCCAGACTTTCTCAACTTTTTTACCCTGGAGGAACCCTTGAAATATTTTTCAGGCCTCGGGGAACCCCTGCACATTCAGGCTCAAATACAGGCCAGAAGTTACAAAATTATTATATTTGTTTCATGTCTAGGCCTGTATATATGCATTAACAATGTTCTTAAACTGAAAATAAGGAATTAAACTTACCTCTTTAATGTGAAATTGCCCAAATTTGAAATAATTTTTGAAATAAATCATGATCTTCCAGGGAACCCCTAGTGACCTCTCACAGAACCCTACAGTTCCATGGAACCCTGGTTGAGAATGTTGGAGATCCTAGCAAATCCAGTATGCCTCATCAGCATATGGATGGCTGCTCTAGGATGCAAGCTCTCCATGCTTTTGGGGAAGCTGTTTGTGGCCACTCCCACTCCCACTTCCTTTCTCTCTTCTCTCTATCCTCCTTGGACCGGGAGCAAGCACATGGCTATGTGCTGCTCCATTCTAGGCCATGGATTGGCCTAGGAGATTTTCCCCCCTTTTTACACGCATCTCTTGCAGCAAGCAGGGCAAGAGGTATTACGTTTAGGGAAACAAAGAAGAAATAGAACATCATTTATCTACCAAAATGCTGTACCTGCAATGAATAAACATAAGGACACGTAAGCGCATGTTTCTTTATGCTTGGGTGGGCTAAAGGTGTAAGATTAACCTGGATCTCTCTAATATGCTCATGGGCTCTGTTTTTAAACAATATTCTTTTTCTGTACACGAACTTTGCAGCTCTGCTCCATTTCAGTAGTCCTAACAGACTGCTGAATGGGCTTCAGAGAAACCCTGCTTTAGGCTGTTAGTTAATTTGTCTTTTGTACTGGAACAAAAAACATTTTAAATATTTTTAGGAGCCTGCTGTGCTGACAGATAACCAGCCAAATTACATTACCCTTAAAAATATTTTGGGTTACAAGTTGATGCTGAAGCAGACTGTACATCACCAAGAAGACACCAGAAAGCTGTGTAGGCCATCGTGTGTGCCCTAGTTTTGAGACAGTTTAAGCCAGTATCTACAGGATAAATGTGTTGGATGTTGAATTAAAGCTCCTAGACAATCATTATATGATTGCTTATTCTGGACAGGAATATCATTGGTAGAATCTGTGGAAAAATGCATCTTGTTAACCTAATAGGAGACTGCTTAAATTCTCTTCATCTGACACAAAAATGCATGGTTCATGTTTTAACCTTGATTTCTGAAATAAAGTGTTCTTCAGTTGCTCTGAAAGATCTCAAAACAATATTGCAAAATTCTCCTGAATGCATTGTAAGAGGTGTGACCGCTATTATTGCATAAATGACCTATAAGCATTTTCCTATATTATTTTAAAAAATGATCTTGAATGAAATACTATTTCATTATTTTGGAGTTTACAAAAAGGACAGCACAAACAGAATAAACAGAAGCAAGCTTTTCTCTTGCTTTTTAGGTTAACAGAGTTGTGACAGAGAACACTGAGGCTGTCCAGGAAGCCAAGATAGTGCAGCTCTTACAGCTGAACAGGGTAAGTGCGAAGAAGCATTGCTTTATGAAACTGATTTTCTCAAGATCCTTGACTCTGGTAAATGGTTGCTTCACAGTTACAAAATAGTGAAAAAGAGGGCATCTGTTTATTGTAATACCTCTGAAAAGGTAAATGAGTGTGTTGTATTAATACATATTTTGCCAAACCACAGGCAAAGTCACCAAGGCTCCACTTATTTAAAAATGTTTTAAATATTCTGTTTGTAATAATATGTCCTAAGAACATATTTGAGCAGGAAGGGTAATAAACCCCAACAAAGTTCCAGAAGGTCTGGAAATATATAGGGTAGGCATGTTGACAGAAAGAGTATTGCTAAAGGACCGAAGAAAACAAAATATTCAGACAGATCAGCCAACAATAGACACATAGAGATAAACCATATTTACACACCATTCAAAAGAGAAAATAAAAAAGCTAAAAAGGAAACAAAAAGAGCAGAACACATCCTCTTCAGCAGCCAACACCCAGATAAGCAGGGATTAACACCAGACAATCAACCAGAAAACAATATCCTAATCAAGGAACTACCAATGAGAAAACCACACCCCCACCAACACTGGCATGGCAAGCTACTGTATATAAACAGGGAGCAAACCCCACACTCACTCGCACTGATGATGTTACCTAGTTGGGTAATGAAACGTATGCTAGCAAACAACCAAGCTCAGAGAGCACCAAGGACTCCATAGTTCAACCCTGAGCTACAGATATTTTCTTCTATTGGTACTGTTGCAATTCCAGAAAAGCTGTAATTGTGGTTTTCATAGAATCATCAAAATCAGGTTTATGGATGTCAACCAGTCCAACTCTTTGGCACTCTGGAAAACAGCATAAGGAACTTTTATTAAAAGTAAACCAGAGGTTCCTATGATCAATCCAGTTATTGGAGGGAGAAAGACCTGTATTTCCCTGGAGGGAAGCTGTTGCCAGAAGTTTCCATCCTGAAGAATTGGAAAAAGTTAGTGTGCAGGAGGTCATGATGTATAGGATTGAAAAATAAATCATGCTACTGAATGTCAGGGTAACAGCAGATATCACTTAGTGAAATCATTAAGTTGGATAAACAAATCTGACAGTTGGGGTTGGCTTCTGAACTTTGTGAATCTGTTTAGAAGAATGATGGGAGGGGGCAGGTAGTACATTTTATATAACTCTGCCTAGCAATATCTCCACTGGAATTTTTCCACAAAACACCAATTTATTTTCTACTGTTAATTTAGGAAATACCTGGATATATATGGACCATGGGAAGAGCCAGTGTGGTGTAGTGGTTAAAATGTTGGACGAGGAGCAAAGAGATCCAGGTTCTACTCCATCCTCAACTACAGAAGCTCACTGGACAATTCCTGGCCATTCACTGTCTGTTGGCCCTCTATTTAGTGATGACAAATAAGAGGAGGGAGTATGCCACCTTGAGCTTCTGTTCAAAAGACAGGATGCAAATAAATTCAATCAACCAATAAACAAATAAATACAGCACCTAATAGCTATATTTAAGAACACTGTGACTTTCGATGTAAACTTTGAAATTGCAAAAGGAAAAAAACCCACACAGCCTTATTTTTGGTGGCATGGCTATTTCAGCAGTATTCATGACCTGTTGGAAACCCTGAAAAGCACTATACGAAGTAGCTTTGCCCCACTTCATGCAACTCTGGCCATGTTATTAAAAAGATTTGGCTTAAGACTTCAGAAGATCACATACAGTACTTCTAATTAGTAGAGAGCTAGACCATATATTAGGGAAGCCACCCCCCCCCCAAAAAAAACCTGCTTTTCACCATTGACATCACAGGGGGCTTCAACACACTCTATACTTATTGCAGATATTGTGGAGCAATGTATAATGGAACATCTATATATATTTGCTGCACTGTCTGCCAGTACACAGGCAGAGTAACTAGTGTGTTAATATTAATGATGACCAGCCTCATTTCATACCTGTGTATAAGAATCATATTGTCACCATCACTGCTGAGTTAAAGTCAGATCAGAACCAAAACATGTCACTTGCTTCTGGGAAAGTGACTGTGAAGCTACAATTTTGCCTCAGGTGAACCCTGCTGTTTCAATGTTATGCTATTGAAAATGTTCTGTTTGACTATATGCAACATCTGCTAGCTGCAAAAACTTAGTCAAAATGGCCTTTCCCCCTTGACAGGGTTTCAGAAGGACATGCACTATAAAGACCTGTCTGATTGGTGGTCTTATGCCCCCTTTCCATACCATCTTCTTCACAGAATATAAGGATAGCCAATTCTTTTATTCCTATAGACATTCTCCAGACCACCTGTTGTTTCCCAAAAGCATCATGAAATGTTTAAGAAAAAATGTTAACAAATCTACTTTTTAGCCCAGACAACTACAAGGCATTGTTTCTACAGCCTATGGGTATCACCATTTATTTTTTCCTGCATCAGTATTACAAAAGCCTAACATTTCAGCAGATTCAAGATTTAAGCAGTATTCTTACCACTGAGAAAGCAATTACTGCATAAAACAATTATTAAGTGGTGGAGCAATCTGGAAAAAAAAGGAACCTGTCCAAACATGTCTCAGGCATGTTTCAACTAACCAACAGCCACCTGTTGGTAAGATATTGTGCAATAAAGCACCTTCTAGTGGGGTTTTAACAGAGTTTTTTGTCTATGGATTGTGCTTAAAACCACCAGTGGCCAGATTTAAAGAAGGTTTAAAATGTTTATTTGATGTAAAAGAACACAAGTTCAGCCAGAGAAGAATGCCAGCTTGCTTTTGTCTTTTATCTGGTCTGCAGGAAAGAGCACTTGAGTGAGTGAGATTTGAGGTGAGTCTCTTTAGGGAATCCAAAGCCAGGATCATCAGAAAATCATCCCTGCCTTTAGGGTACAAATGGCTGACAAGGTGTGTGTCTGAGTGATCCCCTTGACCAAATCTAGTGTATTTAAACCAATGACGGCTACATCTTTGTGCATGAAGTTCCAGAATCTTTGGTGATCAGTTTGTTTAAGACCTTGATTGCCTGGAAAGAGGAACTATTGGCAGCCTTGGATAGGATTGTACCTGAGCAGCCTCTCGACATGCCAATCCTGGTGGGCTTCTTTTCTGAGGAGCTCCAGGAAACAAAACATCAGAAAAATGAAGAATGAGTCTGATTGAACACTTGGAGTAGCCCATTTCAGGACATCTATAGTGGCGCTAAGGATGGCAAAGATAATATCCAATCGCCCCTTTGGGGTGGGGGGAAGGTGTGGAGAAGATGGTGGTATGGTTGAGAACTTCAGAGGGCCCTGGAGGAAGCAGGTTATCTGGACCTTTTTCAGGCAGGCTTTAGGTCTGGGTACAGCATTGAGACCTCATTGATTGCACCAGTGGATGATCTGTGGCAGGATCATGATTGAGGTAGTATGACCTTCCTGGTCCTGCTTGATTTCTCAGTAGCATTCAATACTATTGATCACAACAGCCTTCTGGACAGTCTTTGGAGGCTGGCAGTGGAGGGTACTGTATTGCAGTAATTCTCATTACTCCAGGGCTGTTCTAGTTGGTGCTAGTAAGTGGGGAGGGATCTAGCCCAGGGTCTCTGCTATGCAGGATTTCACAGAACGTGACACTCCCCATTCCTACTCAACACTTACATGAAGCTGCTGAGTGTCAGCCCTTTGAAGACAGGTCAGGAAACAGACACTGCAAGAAATACTAGAACTCTACTTTATTGATATAAGCTATAATAACAGAATCTTGAAAGCCTGACAGAATTTCAAGGTGAGGCAATTTTAAGTTTCTTTCTCATACACTATTATTTTCCTGGGCTGAGCTCATGTTTTGCTAACAGTCTCTGTATATCTTCTCCAAGGTCATCCATCAACATGGAGTCAGATATCATTAGTATGCAGATGATACTCAGTTCTATCTCAACAAGCAATCTTGTGGAGGTCCCATCCTGGTATCTGGAGGCTAAACATGTCTGATGGGGAGGAACAGACTGAGGTTCAACTTTAGTAAGACCAAGTGGCTCTGGTTTCAAGGACCTTCTGGTCACAAGGATTTACCATCTTTAATTCTCATCAGAGTCGCACTTCCACAGGTAGAACTTGTACACAGTTTGGGGGTTCTCCTGGATCTTCAGCTGATGCTCACTGAGCAGATGGCAGCCATGGCCAGGATGGCCTTTTGTAGATGACCTTGGGGCAATTGGGTAAAGGCAGCAATGGTTACATAAGCAAAATCATACTTTAAGTCTGGGCAAGAGCAAAAGCATGAGAAACTCAGATTGACTCCTCCCTAATTCACTCTAGCATAAGAGGGAGGGAGGGAGGGGAGAACTCAGACAGGTTTTCAAGATTCTGTTCTTTTCCAGCATGCTACTCTCCTCCAGGGACTATATAACAGCATTATCCTCCACACAATCCTTCATTCATTAGCCTAGGGTAGAGTTTTAGGGAGTAAGAATCTCTCTAGTTTTCACTTCAGTTTGCATAGGTGCATTTTCTTGCTCCACTGGAAGTACAAATATGACTGTATCCGACCCCCCCCCACCAACCCACACCCTCTTTCTTGATATTAAGCGGTCATATTTCTTTTCCTTCTTTCTGTGTTTTATAGTTGCTCCTCAAAGCAAGCCATCGGGTCTTCTGTATTGGCCTCCTTCTGATTGGCTGGGTACTGTGTGTCAGGGCGTTTGGAATGAGACCCAGAATATGTCCAGCCATGCAAATCAGACACTGATCTAGGTGTCTGATCCTCCCAACACAGTAGATATTCTAAAACCTTACCCAGGGGTTTAGAGCAAAAGGCAATATCATGGCGATGTCACAAGCCCTCCACATCTAAATGGGGAAAAAGTGGGGAAGAATAGGGATCCCCAACTCTTCAATCATTTTTGATAGGAGGTGTACATTTCTTTCTTACAGCATACCACTTAAATGAGGGGACATGTTGCAGCTGAGAAGTGACAACACAGCTGGCCTGTGTAATAAGCATTTCAGAAGACAAAGGACGCAAGTTACACATCATTTACAGTTTCGAAGAAAGAATTCTAAAGTTCTATTAACACGAAAACCTTCCCCTCACTTTCATGCATGCTGCCTTGAGAAGTTTCTTCCCCTTCAAAACAGCATTTCTTCAGCTCATTAAACCTCAGCCTTAGAATTAGACTGCATTCCCACACTTTCTCTTGTGGCTTTCCCTGCGTGTGATGTTATATATCCTTCAGCAAAGCACTCACTTGCCTGCCCGACCATCACCACACCATCAGTTGAGAAAATTCAGAGCCCTGGAGGGCAGCCATGTTGAAATTTTCATGATTTCAGTCCGTGTCTTTCACTAGCGGCTGCCAGATAAATATTTACAACTGGTCTTGCGAGGTGGCTGGTGGGCCTCTGCATGTTCTTTTTCATTTCAGTACTCTTCTTAGTTAGGCTTCTGTGTCTAATATAACATTGTCTATGAGCTCTGGGGAACTATTTCTACAGCCAAAGATCTGCAGCCAAAGATTTGCAAGTAGAACTGATATCAGATCTGCACTGTTGTATTAAGGTGGCAAAAACTGGAAGTTAAGGACAATATTCCACTGAGTCCAGAATGTAGTTTTTAATACTTATGAAAGCAAGAATTTCATTGCAGCTTCTCCCTGTCTGGTTCTAGTTAATACAATTTTCAGCTTTGACTGACAGAAACACAATTGTACAGTGATAAAACTGGGAGGAATTTTGGGATTCGTTGAGTCCAGCCTTCTGCTCAGTGGGGAAATTTTGCAATGGCAGCGTCCCATCTTGCCTCTGCTTAAGGAGATTCAATGAAGGAGATCCCATCAGATCCAAAACAGGGTGATGTTGAACCATTCTAAAGCAGTATTCCAGGTGCAGTGTAACTAGTGTAGAACAGCCTGGAACAATTACTTCACATGATCTGGATCTTCTGCTTTTGTTAGTGCAATCTAAGATAGTATGATTTTTAAAAAGCTGGTTATTTTTTACTTTGTCATTGTCATTAGCTGCCTTTCATTCCAATAAGTGAAAGGGAAGTATATACTGTACTTTCCAGAAGAGAACTGTCCTAGATAAAATAGGATAGATGGGCACCTTCATTAATTTCATAAGAAACAAGGGAAAATAGCAAACTCGTTTGCTATCCCATTTTTATTATTTACAGGAAATTATATTGGAGGATTTAGTGGTTAGAGTAAATGTAGTTAAAAACAGCATACTCTTGCTATTATGCTTCATAAACATCTATATGTTTTGTGAGTGTTTCATCTCCAGTCTTTGAAGGAGCAAAAGTTCAGCATAGGACAGAAATGAAGAAGAAATTGAGACCTCATCCTATATTTATTTTGCAGAGCCTTTTCCTGTCCAGATACGTCATGTGCTTCCCCCTCTGGGTGAGAGCGATCCATAGAAAGAATTTTGATCTGAGGTCGTTTACTAATAAGAATCACAGTTTCAACAATTCTTTAAATGCTGAAAATTTAGATGAAGGGACAGGGAAGAGAGGATTCTGGCTTCAGTACCTTTTGTGATAACATCTATCATACTTGTTGTTAGACTCAATGGGGATTATCAGTCTAGAAGAAGGTAAGATTAAGCTGTGTGGTTTTTGAACTTCAGAAAGCCCTTGCTACACTTGCCCCACAATTTGAGCAACTGCTGCTTCAAGTTGTGGAGGATTCTAGATACCTCTCATGTGCGAGAGCTCTAGGAAGGAAGGAAGCTATAACAGTGACTGCTCCTTTTATGGCAGCCGATCATTTATGTCCTCTGAGCCAAAGGCTGGGAGGGCAGGCAGAGTGCCACTGAACGAAGAAAGTGTTGACCCAGCTCTTGGTGGCTGACCTCCCAGGATGGGGACCTTGATGGGTTCCTCCACTGATTACTGGTGTCCACTCTGATTTGAGCATTGTGTTGCTATCTAAACTGTGCCTCTCTAAAAAGCCATTTTTAGAAAGATATTTTTCAACCAACCAGTTTTGCCTACTAGCACAAGCATTTCCACATATCCTCACTGATGCAGCTTTTAGGGAATCAAAATGTTCAGTTGAGTGTCAGCTGGGGGAAAAAAAAAACCTTTTGCAATTGTTAAAAGTTGCTTGGAGAATTGACATTGGGAAGGGGAAAAAAAGAAAAAGAAAAATTCCAGTATAAACAGCTGAGGATTCAACACACTGTTTAGGACTTCTGCCTGTGATATACAACCGACATCTGTCCAAACAAGGACCCCCTTCCTTTGCTTGCCTGAGAAGAATCAACAACTGGTCAGCAAAGATCTTTTCCAGCTCTCACAGAGGGCTATGGAAGACTCTAGATCCTGCTTGTCAAACTGTCTCACCAGGAGTTGGCTTGGGTTGGATTTCATAGTTTGTTTTTAAACTTCTTCAGGGATATTTACATGAATTCAGTTTGTGTTAAAAGTTTTCATTGGGATTTGGAGCCAGAGGGGGGGAAATTGGGAAGGAAAAGACATAGCACAATTCTCTACCTTTTAGCCCAGAAGCAAGCTCCAATTTAATAGCTTTTAATCTATGTTTAATAGTTTCTGCTGCCAAGCATACAGTAATTGCAACTTTTGTAATAAACTTAAAGCGGCTTAAAAGCCGTTCTCTCCTCACAAGAATCTGAAGCAAAGCCATAATTCTGTGAAAGGGGCCAGAGATATGTAAGCATATGTTTTCATCCTCATCAGATTCTTTCTATCAGAATCCTTTGGGGCAGTTTTGGGGGGCATGGCTGAATTAGAATAATACTGAAATAGGTTTATAGTAGAAATGGGCCTGCTGTACTGACAACTCAGCTGACTGCATGTCATTGATTCTCTCACATTTAATTTTGTGATAAAAAAACACAATGTACTTAGCTAACAACCTTGTAAAACTTATTGAAATAACTTCCACTGACTTCCATAAGATTTATTTCTGAGTAGACATGTCTAGAATTGTGATATCAACTATTGTTTACCAGGAAATTTCTATGCTGGATAGAAAGTGGGAATTGGCTTGACTTCATGTTTATATGGGTCTGATGGATTCACTGATAAGTATACTTTTATACTTTTTCAGTATTTAATTTCATAGTTTTGTTGGATACCAAGTGTGGGTCCTTGGCCTGTAGTGCACATGAGCTCATCTAGAGGTACAGATTACAAACCAAAGAGTAAGAGATATTGCAATGACTATTCATGTAATGAATGATTAATCGTATTCATTGATGTATTTTGAAAAGTTGGCCATTTTTTCTTTGTCCTTTTCTAAACAGCATAAATCTAGCCAGATTATTTTAAAATATATTTCTGATTATCATGAACAATGCTGTAATGCAGACCATGATCCTGTGAATTTTTGAATTGAACATATATATTAAATTAAGGTTCATCTCTCTCTTTCCCTCCATCCTTTTTTGCTTCACTAAACTAGGCAGGCTAATACAAAATATGGAGGTTACTGTGACATATCTTGACTATATTTAGAGTTGATCTTCCAGGAATCTGAACAAAGTCTTTAGCTTTCATTAGCTGCTTTGTGCATGAATGTACACAAATGCTGCTTTGGTGCTACAGAGACTAGTTTATTGTGGCAGGATCATTTATAAATAAGTTAGCAAGAAGATACTTGGAGATTGTGAGCACCAAAAGAAATATGTGTGCATATGACTATAGAGATACCTTATCATCAGAATGGCACACAGTCATGTATTTGCCAGAACATCAACATTTGAATACTGAACTATTGCAGGGATTGTAAATAAGAACAGAATACAAAAAATAATGGAAGACAATAGTAATCGCCAAACGTCAGTCTCTCCCACAATAGGTATTTAACAGCCCAATGTGTTTGCATTTTGGATCTACCTGTTTTTTAAACATGTTTATCAGGATAGGGGAGAGAGGCCACAAGAACATAACAAGAATGTGTTGAGTCCCAAAGTCACCTGTTACCTGTCCTTTCTCCCTCTCATTGCACACATAGCAGAGCTCCCTGTAGTTATGTCTCAGCAGATGGCAGCATCTAGCTGATCTTGTCCAGTTAATACAGGGCTTTCCAAAGTTTTCCCGCAGCGACACACCAACCACCGTTGGTGTGTTGCCGCGGGAAAACCCGGAAGTGCCGCCGGTGCGGCAGCGCGCAAAAACCCGGAAGCGCTGCTGCTGCTTTTGAGTTTTTGCGGGCCACGGTTGGTGTGTCACCGTGGGAAAACCCGGAAGTGCTGATGATGATCGCGACACACAGTTTGGGAAGCTCTGAGTTATTACATGGTTAATACTTGGATGGGAGAACACCAGGCAATAATAGGGCTGCAGGCCAGACTGGGAAGTCAGTAACATCTTGGAAGAAATCCGTGGAGAACCACTTCTGTCTTGTTGTGAAGAAAACTGCATTGATTGCCTCCATGTAGTCATCAAGTGTTGACTTTGATTTGGATATGTTTTCATTTGTAACTGTCCGTGGTTATGCAATCTTAAAGACCTGGTCTATTGTAATTTAAACCAGCCTTTTCCCTGCAGAAAGACTGAGATTGAAGGTTGAAGACTTCCCAAGGTTACTTTAGGCCTTGGGAAATTGCCTTCTATCTAGCCAGAACATAGATCCATCTTGCTGGCAAAAGCTATATCCAGTGTTGGGATTGGCCCAACCCTAGCTGGGATACTTGGCCATTTGTTCTAAGATGTTACAGCCTCTGTTTCCTAACCATTTCCCCAGGCAAAATAAAATTTGCCACTTTCCAGATCTCCTGGCCAGGGTATGGAACTGTTAATCGTGACTCTTAATAAGTTCTTTGTCTTTGGGGAGGGGAAATTATTTTTCTATGTGGTATTCCTCCCCCTCCCCCTCCCCCTCCCCCTCCCCTTAGTAAGATGTGCATGCAAAAGAGGGACAAGCCTATATTACTCACCTCCGCAGATACGTTTCCTGAAAAGTAGCTTTCACACAGCTACTCCTCTGGAATTTAATTGTTCCATCATTCTGGTAATTAGGTGCTTTTGCTTTGCTTATGAGCAGGGAGGTGGAGGAGGCAGCACAGTACAGGATTAAAGTTGTGTAAAGCTGGGCATTTTCCCAGTTCCCAAGTGCTTGACTTGCTAAGAAGGGCTATTTTGTCAGTAATTATATATTTACCTGGCCCATACCAGAGCTCTGTTTGCTAACTCCCTTGTGAGCCTGCTGATCATAATGTGTTAATTAAACTGTGTCACAGTGGCAAAGGGGGGGTGGATAAAAGTCCCAGAAAAGAAGATCTGTGTCACATATCAAAGGAAGAACAAACCTTTGATCTGTTTATTTTAGAAAATATATGGCTTGATGCATTACATCCCAGTTGCTTCAAAGAGGCTCAGTCTTAATTGTCTCAGCAGAAATCTGGAGCTGTTTGTACTAGATTAACCATGGATAAATTAAGAAAGGCAGGACTGCAAAGTGCTGGAATAAATATGTAAAGATGCATTCAGTAACTTTCTGTGCAACATCTCTTGGTTATAGACCGCTGCCTATATTGCATTCTCTTGGAGAAGCCAAAATTGTTCACACCTGGATAGTTAATCCAGCACAATCTGTACTTGTTTACATGGATCTAACAGTTCTTGATACCAAACATATGGTTACAGTTATTATAATTGGGAACTCAGAAAACCCATGGCAGAAAGCAAAAGCTGGCTTATTTCTTAAATGGAACTGGAACTTAATTGGATTCAACTTTAGGTTTATATGTATATTGATTCCATTTTACCAACTAATTTTAACATCTACAATTCCTCTGACAAAGAGAAATTCAGCTGATGCAAGAACAGTAGTAATCACCTTTTTAAAAACTAGTTTGTGAGGATCCTCCCACCACCCCCTTCTCAAACAACTTTTCTATTTGTTGATACCATTACTCTTGGGAAGTTGACTGTTTCTTTGGGAATGGGGGTGGGAAACAGCAGAGGGCTGTGATATATATTTATGGGGCAACCGTCCATGATCCTCTCAGTAAGAAAAGTATGCAATGTATGTACACAAAAACATCTGTACAGAGCAGGTTATACAACTTCTGTTGGCTTCAGGATCACACCAAGTGCAGCCTCTTGAGGGCTGGTGAGAGTAGAACCAGTTCCTATTTGGAGTGTTAACAGGTTTTAAGGGTGAAATTTCTGTCGCTGGTGACTTTATTGCATTTCTGGCATAGGCAATATTAGAACAAGGCTGCCACATGGGAGTTAGCCTTCCTCCTTCACCCTGCTCCCCCAAGACATGTGGCTCAGTTCAGTTTTGAATGATCATGTCCAGGTGTATTTTCACTTGATGAACAAATCCTCATCATCAGAGATAGAGAGAGCCAGTTTGGTCTAGTGCAGTGCTTTCCAAACTGCTGCCGTTGGCAATACACCAACGGCGGCAGCAGCGGTGGCATGGGGGTGGGGTGGGGGTGTGTGGCGGCGGCGGCAGCGGTGGTGGCCTCACTAAAACACAGAAGCGCTGATGGTGCACTGCTTCCACCGCCACTGTACACACTGCCGCCGTGCGCGCCCCTGAGCCACCACTTAGTGACACACTAAACCGTGTGTTGCGACACACTAAAGTGTCACGACACACAGTTTGGAAAGCTATGGGCTAGTGGTTAAGGTGCTGGGCTAGAAACCAGGAGTCTGTGAGTTCTAGTCCCGCCTTAGGCATGAAAGCCGGCTGGGTGACCTTGGGCCAGTCACTCTCTCTCAGCCCAACTCACCTCACAGGGTTGTTGTTGTGGGGAAAATAGGAGGAGGAAGGAGTATTAGGTATGTTCGCTGCCTTTGAGTTATTTATAAAAATAATAAAGGCGGGATAAAAATTAAATAAATAAATTAAATAAATAAATATCCTCAAAGGGGGCAGCTGATTCTTCCATAGGATTTCCTTTCTACCTTGCCATAAACCCCCCTGTTGGTAGGTAATTTTAATGATGATGATGACAATTTCTTAAATTTGTATGCTGTCTGACTCTGATAATGTTATATCCTTTAGGTGAATGTTTCTCAGCCTTGGCAACTTTAAGATGTGTGGACTTCAATTCCCAGAATTCCCTAGCCATCCGGTTGAGAAACACTGCTTTGGGTGATCTCTAGAGAGGAGGTGCACATAGAAACCCCCGTTTTGAGTGAAATGCCTCTGTTGAGACAAAACAAAAGAAATGTTGCCAGCATTAACCTTCTCCTACATCCCAGAGAATAACATCTGCAAGAGTAAGTGGGAAGCAGAGAACCAGGGCTGTAACTCAGTAGTGGAACATCTGTGTGGTGTTCAGAAAATCTCTAATTTGAACCTTGGAAACTCTAGTAAAGACTGGGAAAAAAGGAGTCTAAAATCCTGGATGTTGTTACCAGTCAATTAGTGCCAACAGTTCTGGACTGATTCAGCATAACTGTGTTCCTAAGATGAAAGTCCTTCCCAATGAAGTCTGAGTGTGTGGTCTGTCTGGGAATCAGTATTATTGACTTCCACTGCCTTTACTTACCAAAGAGATCAAATAGATCCAGATGCTTCACATGGAAGGCTAACTAACTAACTAAATTTGGCAGAGGGCCAAAGATGTGATAGTTAAACAGTGCCTTTAAAATACCCCTCCCCCTGTTTACTGACATACCACCTAATGCTTGGCAAAAGTATTCTGATTTCTTTTTTAAACTGGACAAATGCTTTGGAATGTGCACCTCCTCCTGAGTCTCTGCTACACTCTGACAATCAACATGGAAAGCTAAAGTTCTCCCACCGGTGACCTTTCTATTACCTTGGCTATGCCACTTTGCTTGCCAACACTTGGATCCCTGCCATGTATAAACAGAACATGATAAGGCAAATCTGGCAATGGCATTTTATGGCTTTCAAGCATAGCCTACCAAATTCTTTTAGATTTTACAGGGGACAGTCATGAACAACTGATCTGACTAACAAATTCAGAATTTCACAGATTGAGGGTTTTTAATTAATTTTTCCAAATATGAATCTCTGTGTTGCCAAAATCAGAATAGACCTGCAGAAGAGAAAACCAACAATGCGAGATCCTCCCTCAACCAAACATTAGAGGGAAACTTCTAAGGGGACAGATGGGGATTGAAAACAATTCATGCTTAATAGCCATGGAATAATCATTGGTAAGCCAACGAAGAATAGAAAACACTGAGGGAGGGGATGGAATGGAATTTTCTAAAACAAGAGATGGTTGGCTGATTGGCTGGCCTTCTGGACCAGAACACCTTCTACATAGCAACAGGTGGGAGCAAAGAATGAAAGAGGAGAAAGGGACCAAGATGTCGAAGAGTGAACAGAGCAAGCTCTGAACAAAGAAAACACACACAAACACACACAAACTGTTTCTGCACAAGTGGGTAACAGTGGCACTGGGGTGCTTGTTTGCATACCATCTCCATGACTCAATTCATGCTTAGCTGAGCTATGTGTGAAGCTTCTCTGTCTTCCTGGGAGTAAGAGCAATTCAATAATAGAACCAGTTCTCCAGGGAGGCAAGCTCTCCCTCATTACATGTGTTCAAGCACTAGCTATGCACCCATCTGCTGGGGATGTTTTACGTTTTGGTGAGCAGGGGCTTGGATTCAATGACCAAATGAAGCCCCTCATACTCTGGGATTCCATGTCTTTTTCCTGTAAATGAAAGAAGAGAAATCAGTATTCCCAGTGAAACAATCCACTGCAGATTCCTTTATTGGTCCTGAATGTTCCTCTGTTCCTGGAGAATGATCCTTCTGTTAGGGAAGGTCCAGTGAGTTCATGCTTTCCATCACCTCCAGTTGGTTTTACAGCTTTATCAGCCTCTCAATTTAATTTCTACCCCCCAAGTATTGGAGATGATGCTAGGGGAAGTGGAAGGCAAAAGGAAGAGGGGCCGACCAAGGGCAAGATGGATGGATGATAGTCTGGAGGTGACGGACTCGACTGTGGGGGAGCTGGGGATGGTAACGGCTGACAGGAAGCTCTGGCGTGGGCTGGTCCATGAAGTCATGAAGAGTCAGAAGCGAACTGACTGAACGAATAAACAACAACAAGTATTGGAGAGCCAGATCTATCTACTGTATCTATCTATCTATCTATCTATCTATCTATCTATCTATCTATCTATCTATCTATCATCTATCTATCTATCTATCTATCTATCTATCTATCTATCTATCTATCCTCTATCTATCTATCTATCTATCTATCTATCTATCTATCCTCTATCTATCTATCTATCTATCTATCTATCTATCTATCTATCTATCTATCTTCTATCTATCATCTATCTATCATCTATCTATCTATTCCACCTTTATTATTTTTATAAATAACTCAAGGTAGCGAACATACCAAATACTCCTTCCTCCTCCTATTTTCACAGTTTGGTGCAGTGGTTAAGGCATCAGGCTAGAAACTGGGAGATTATGAGTTCTAGTCCCTCCTGAGGCACAAAGCCAGTTGGGTGATCTTGGGCCAGTCCCTCTCTCTCAGCTGTGGGAAGGAGGCAATGGCAAACCACTTCCAAAATCTTGCCAAGAAAACTGCAGGGACTAGTCCAATGTAGTAAAGTGCTAGCTTGCTCTTTCTCTCTGCCCCTGGGCCACTGGTTGAGACAAAATGTAAAGTAAAACAAAAAGTAATGCTCAGCTCAGGATAGACATAGCTCACTGGCTTTCTCTGACATGTCTGTGGTTATGTGGTTTGAGTTTGATTGCCCATGGGTGTCATTGTGCTATTATTGTTGTTTATTGTTATTACAGTATTTATTATTTTCATCCTGTTAGCTTTAATCCTGTGTTCACTACCCATAGTCATGATTGCAAGATGGGTGGCTACAGTATATAAATCAATATAATAAACACACAAACAAATAAACAGTCATATAGACAGAGAATTCCCAAATCATTTAAAGATGCTACTGAAGGATTCATGCAGAAAGTGCCTGGATTTTTTTCAGTTCAGTTGAGATCTCTTATTTAATTGAATGCTCCCTCAAGATAGGTAGACAGGTAGACAGACAGACAGACAGACAGACAGACAGACAGACAGACAGACAGACAGACAGACAGATAGATAGATATAGATTTCCAAAGCCAGGGAATCATATTTTAAAACCAAATGCAAATAAATTAAAATAGAGCTCTTGTTCCTTTTTTGCCTGCCTCTAGTGTTACAATCTCATGTCCAAAAAGATTTTGCCCACTGCGGATATAATCGATTGGTATGATATCCTTATATTGTGATTATGGCATGGATACATAAATTGGTAACCACCAATCTATACCCCTAACCCATCTGGCAGAGTAAAAAAATGTGAGACAACAGAAATAAGCAGACTAAATCAATTGGTGTGCTAAACTTACTGGTGGGCAAAACCTTTTTGGTGGGCAAAAAAAGAACAAAAACCTACTACTACTAAGTCAAATAACTAAAACAAACAAACAACAAAAATAATGAAACAAATAGACATTTAAAAATTTAAATAAATGAATACACGCAGGTTTTAGAAGACCATTGCTAAACCTTCTAGAAAGCTTCTGAATCTGCAGATGATTAGTTCACTTCTTGCATAGTTAAAAAGTGATGCTCAAGCAGACATAAAACAGTTTAGGATGGAAAAAAGGGGTGAACCAATGGGGTTTTTCTGGCAATTCCAGTGCTCATGAAGTTAGTCATTTTACATAGAATGACCTTCAACAAGTGGCTATTTTGTTACTCCTTTCAGAGTTAACAACATAGTTTTGGCTTGTAAGTAAAATACCAGTTAGTGATTAAAACCATATTCTGCAAGGATGAGCAACCAAGTGGGAGATGGTGCAACACCTTTGTAAATACACTTTTAATAAAGCCCTGATTTTATTGACTGCTTGGAGAGTAACAACTACTGAAAGCTGGAGCCAAGCCTGAAGATGACTACAGTCAGTTTTGGGAAACTGACACCATGCAGTTTATTTCTTGGCAGCTAAACAGACCGAGCCCAGGGTCTGAGTTCCATAGCTTGTTGGAACTTAGTCTGGGAACAGCCTGGATCAGTGATCATGGAAAGCTGCAGTTTCAGGCTATTGCTTCTGGTAATCATCTGCCAGTGGCCCAGAGTCCCCATCCGGACTACCATGACACCTAGCATCTTAACTGAAGGGGCTACCTTTGGAAACAAGTTCTAAACCTGAAACTGTTCCTAAAAGCAACAGCTTTTCAAAGATCTAGTCCAGTGTTTCTTAGGTGTTGTAATATCTGTAATAGAACACTCTTACAGAAATTTCACCCTGGCATTGAAAAGAATGGAGGTGTCCTATATACAATTGCCCAAAGTAGCAACAGGCACACAGTTTTCAATTAAACAGGAAGACTGCAATGGTTGCTTTGTTGTAAGAGAGCAAATATTTCCCCCACCCTAAACTTGGGATTTTTCATACCTGATTTTGAGGTCTATGGATGGAACTCGAGTCCAGAGTTTCTCAACCTCAGCAACTTTAAGATGTGTGGACTTCAACTCCCAGAATTCCCCAGCCAGCATGCTGTGTCCCACTTTGTCAATGCAAACTTGATCAGAATCACTTGTTTGTGAGATGGGCATTCACATAAATGTGATGAATAAACAAACAAAGAAACAAACTCTGCTTCTGGAGCACTCTCTCAGAATAAATGAGATGAGGATATTACTTTGACTGATCCTTCCCATTGGGGAAAACAAATATTCTGGAGGCTGTAGGAACCCTCTGGAAAATGGATGAGATGGTACAGGAAAATGGTAGAGGGAAAACTGGCAAAAGTTCACCTTCCCCTTTTCTCAAATGTGAGTCTCTTTTGGATCTCAGTTTCACAAAGCTTCGATTTAAGCAGGTGTAATTTTGTAACTGGCTGAAGACTGGGTGCCACTGTATGTGTTTATGAAAAGCAAAGAAAGCAATAGATCATCTCTGGACAAAGATATGAAGGATGTAAGTCAGATGTCTATGAAGGTTCTCAGTCATCCAGGTGGAATTGTCTGTAGCTTGAATCATGTCAACTGGATTTCTATTTTCTTAGTGGAAACGTTTCGCTCCTTATCCAAGGAGCTTCTTCAGTCTGAGCAAAGTTGGTAAGGGAATCCTAAATATGTTTCTAGGTAGCTGTGACAGCTACCTAGAAACATATTTAGGATTCCCTTACCAACTTTGCTCAGACTGAAGAAGCTCCTTGGATAAGGAGCGAAACGTTTCCACTAAGAAAATAGAAATCCAGTTGACATGATTCAAGCTACAGACGATGTAAGTCAGAGCTTTCCAAACTATGTGTCGGGACACGTTAGTGTGTCGGCTGCAGTGTCTGGGTGTGTCCCGGCTGCTGCTGCCTCCAAACCTGCCCTGCCAGGATTCCACGCAGGTCCTAGTGCCTGCCTTGTGCCCTGCTGTAAGAGTGTGTCGTGAAATGATGCATGTCTAAAAAGTGTGTCACCAACATGGAAAGTTTGGAAAGCTCTGATGTAAGTGATAAATCAAGGAAGCCTACTGAAGACATGTTTCTTTAGCCAACTCCCCACTGAAATATTCCAGACAACTTTGCATTAACATTCCATTCTTGGGTCCATCATGGTATTCCTGCAGGCAAATGTTTTGAACCAAGCCAAAACTGCTTAGTATCTGTATGTAAATAGGACAATTGGGGTGTTTTCCCATAGTATTATGTGGCCTTTTTCAAAAGACTAGCGCTCCTTGTTGTTACAGCTTCTCTGAGATATCCTCACCATACCTTTCTTTTCTTATAGAGCTACTTTACCAGCTTTTCCAGGGGAGATCTTGAATCATATGGGTATGGGCATACAGAATCAACAGGCTTTATACCTTGATTCATACCATTCAGCACATTATAAATCACAAGCTGAGATCAGCAGGGTGGCGGTTTCCTTTACTCCCATGCAAGGTAGATTGATTGGAGAATCTGGCACATGCATTGAAATCCTAATCTCATTCCCATCCATTAGATCATAACTACTGCCTCAGTTAAGGTGCCCCATCTTATGTGTGTATGAGTTGTACAAGAATTGTACAAGATGCTCTCCAACAAACCAACTGACAATGCTTAAAAAAGGGCTTAAAAACATGAGATTCATCCATCTGTTTGAGAAATTTCTTCTTTACTTCATGGGGAATTACTCTACTCTAGAATATACCACATGCTTTTAGGGTTTTCCTTTTTTTCATACATCAGCTGGTTTCTGGTAATGGTATGGTTTTATTGGTTGGTTGCCATGTCTGATCAGACTTAAAGATTCTGGATGTATCCTGAATTTAGTACTCTCTTTGAACTTTCCAGTTCCTTATGAGCACTGGTTGTCCTGTTCCGACTGAAACCCGACACAGGAAGAGGTGGTTAACAGGTTTATTTACAATAATTACATATATTTACACAAAAACCCTGGCTGATTCAGTTCGGAGATTGTGATGGCAGTGGGTGCAGGCTAGCAATGTCTTTAAGTCCAAGGAGGCAATGGAGATACAATGGGTGCCACGGCAGGACAGGATCGAGAGTCTGGTGCAGGAGCTAGGCTAGGCTCGGCAGGCTGGCTCCACGAAATGGCAAGGCAAGACTTGGCTGTGGAATGCTGCGGTGTGGCAAAACAGGGCTTGACTAGGAACTAGGGCTTGACTGTGGGACGGCAAGGCAAGACTCGGCAGAAGAACGCTGAGGGTCTGCAGGGCAAGGCTCGGCATGAGAGTGCTGAGGAGCGACAAGGCAAGGCTTTGTCACGCGGTCAGGAACAGCGGCAGGACAATACGTGGTGTTAAAGCAAGGTGTCGCAGGAGCGAGTACCTTGGAAGCGCAAACTGGCTCGGAGTCTGCAGGGTTTTCTGCTGAAGGCTCTGGCGCTGGGCAGGGTTCGATACCGGCTGGGCAAGGCTTCAATGAAGAGTCCGATGAACGGTTGTCTCCGGCAACCCGTTCCTCTCTCTGGCACCTTTTTATCCCATTCTCTTCCCGCCTTTTTCGAGCAGGGACCAATCGATCTTCTTTTCGTTTGGCGCACTTTTCCGCCCTTTGATCTCTGGTGCTGATAGGCAGTGGCAAATCCACCCCCTGGCTTTCGCCAATCAGCAGCTCTGAATTGTCCTGTTCCAGGTTTCCTGCCGAGTCAAGCTCTGCTTCGACTTTCCTGCCTTCTGTACTTTTCCACACGGCTAACTCCCCCTCCTGATTCAGAGTCAGACTCCATTCTGACACTGGTGTGTAATAATACACAGCGAGTAACTCCATTTGTATCTCCTTGCAGTCTAAGAGAGTAAAGGGGCAGATCTTAATGTGGCATTATTATTTTGACAAGACTACAGGTAGTCCTCAGTTAACGACTGCCCTGTTTAGTGACCATTCAAACTTATGATGACACTGAAAAAGTAGGTTTATGACTGGTCCTTGGACTTATAATGGTCACATGATCGCCATTTGTGACCTTCACAGCTGGCTTCCGACAAGCAAAGTCAACGGGGAAGCCGGCAGTAAGTCACAAGTCACAGTCACATGACGTTGCGCTTAATAACTGCGGGTGATTTGCTTAACAACCACAGTGGAACTGACATAAGTCAGGCATAGTCATGTGACTACCTTTATTGAATTCCAGAAGCATTTTGTACTTTGATTCTAGTACAAGTATATTTTGGTGCACCCCTTTCTCAAGAGGCTGTCATTGGACCCCTCCATTGTGGACAGTTATCATCCAGTTCCAGCCTTTCCTTTGTGGGGAAGGTGGTTGAGAATGTGGTTGGACAGAATTGCTGAAGATCTTGGAGGAAACTGATTATTTGGACCCATTCCAGTCAATTTTCAGGCCAGGATACAGTATGGAGACAGTATTGGTCATGTTTGTCAATGACTTTGGCAGAGCTCGGATGGGGGTGGTGTATCCATCCTTGTGCTCCTTGATCTCTCTGCAGCTTTCAATATAATTGACCATGGTATCCTTCTGGACCAGCTGTGGGGTTGGGAGTGGGGGGCACTGTCCTGTGCCTCCTTCCTCAGAGGTAGGTCCCAATCGATGTTGACAGGAGGCAAGAGATCACACCAGTGTCCCCTCACTTGTGGGGGGATCTCTGGGTTTGAGACTCTCAATCTCTTTAACGTTTACATGAAAGAGCTGGGTGAACTTATCCATCACTTTGGTATCATCAGTATTCTCACTGTTTTGAGTTCATGCAAAACACTGACTCACCATCTGAACACATAACAATCTAGGCTAAAAAATGTGGTTGTCTAGTTTATGGTTCAGTGTATTATGTGAACCTTGCCATCGAGCAGCCCCACAGTTGTGACTAACTTGTCTCATTCATTTCATTGGGTTTACTCTAATGATAGCAAGTCCTGACCTAATCCATTTATTTCTTAAGACACAACTCTCTAAAAGCCAAATACAGACAAATAAAAGAAAGTAAACCAAAGAAGCATAAGCATAAATAAACCAGATTATATCCTATCTGGTGCAACTGCAGTTCAGCTCATGTTCCTACCTTTGTTATTTTCATGATACTACTCTATCATGACAATACCAACCCTGCAATACAGCCCTAGATAATTATTATTATGCTATTCTACCACAAGTCTCCAAAATGATATAAAACATAAGACTAATGTCTCTAAAATATAACCAGTAAAGATATAAATAAACCAGTTTCCAAAAACAATAACTTAATACAATTTGCACTCCAAGCAAAACACAGACCTTGTAGTAGCAATGCTTAATTGGCTATACATTAAAACTAACAATAACAACATAGGTACTGAAAATGTAAAAACCATTAAAATTAAAAAAAAGATACATAAAGGGAAGCTCAACAACTTGCAGCTGGGGAGATTCAGGACTCAGCTACACTGAATCCTTCATCTCAGAGAGAGCACTGAGAACAAGGACTCTGACTTTAGTCTAAGTCAAGGGTCGGAAATGGCGGCTCGCGAGCCAAATGCGGCTCTTTGGCCCCTTGAGTGTGGCTCTTCCGCAGGCAGGCGTGGCGGGGCAGGCGCGGCAGCGGGCATGGTGTGCGTGGCTGTGGGCATACTAGGCCCAGCCTCTCTTTTTCCTCCGGGGACGGGCTTCACACAGTCTCGCGAGAGTTTGGAAGCCTCCGTCTCCGGCAGCCATCTTGACGACGGGCACTTGCCCATCGCCTTAACCCAGGGCTTTCCAAACTGGCTTTCCAAATAAAAAAATGGCTCTCGGCTCAAAAAGTTTGCCGACCCTTGGTCTAAGTGGACAGGGAGGCCTATATGGGGACAAGGTTGGTTCTCGACTGATGGGAATGCTAACCAAATGTGAGACTGAGAAGTAATCTAGATGAACACACAGGAGAAGTCACTGAAACTTGAATTAAATCTTTAAAATGTAATAATAATAATAATAATAATAACAATAATAATAATAATAACTGAATACATATGAACACATAATTGCTTTTTGCAGAAAAAGTGGGCTTTTGTTTCTACCATGATAGAAGCCAGATTCTTTGGTAGCTTGATAGGACTTAAGCCATGAAAAGTTGAGAACTGCTGGCCTTGACTATACCATTTCAGAATGCCAAAGGGGGTCTTCTCTGCAATCTGGAGAACATCCAAGGAGAAGGGTGTTCTCCCTGGCCTGCTAGCTCTGTATGGTGGGATAAAATCATGTTAGGTGTCCCCCTCTCTACTATAGCCTAAATTTATCCGCTCAGTGTAAATAACCCCTATCACAACTAGTGGGAAGATATTTAGGGAGGATTTCTTTTGGGGTGAGCATGTGGTGTTCTGATGGGCCCAGCCTATTGTTACAAAAAACTGTTTCACACAGGCCAGATGTTAAAATAATCTTCGCCTGTGTCCTCTCCCCAGTTTTTAATTGATCTCCACATTTGTCTGAGCTCTCCATGAAAGGTCTGGAGGCCTTTCCTTCTATTAATGAATCCCAGGATAGGCCTTTTATTTCAACAGCTGGAGATCATTACACACTGCTATGGTTTCACCAGCAAAATCCTCTGGTCCCATCTCCCCCACATCTGAAAGGGGATGCAATATAGCTGCTTTGCCTTTATCTGTTCTCATCCTCCCTCAGATTCCTACCATTTTCTTCCCTCCTTGACCCTTGATTGAATGATTCCCTTTGCCCATTGCTGTTGAATTGCCTTTTTCCAGTACATCTTTCAGTTTGCCATATGTACTTGTAGCACAAAAACAATCCACAAGGAAAAAATATTCTTGATCAGTTCATGGGGCTAACTGATCACTATAGATTTGCTCAGGGATGGGTGGGTGGGTGGTTGATGCTGTTTCTATTTTTGAAACAGCCCCTGACCTCAGTCCAACTTTTTATTTGTTTATGTATTGAAGGAGTTGTTAGAAGTTTCTTAAGTCTGAGCTTTTATTCTTTCTCTCTGTGTGTATAATGCTGGCAAGAAATTTAGATAAAACAGCATGGAAAAAACACATTTACTTATACTATCTCCTCCTTCTTCTTATTGATCAATTACTGACTTTAGATTTCCTCCTTACTGGCAAGAATAAATGGCTATCCTAAACTTAAAGTTTGAGAGCACAAGCACAAAATGGCGAGATCCGGGTGTATTGTACGATGATGAAGATAATGATGTGCACAATACACACTACTACCTTGTATATTTGCAAGAAAGTATGCTGTCATTCTATATTTGAGTTTCTCTTTTGTTCTCTGTTAAAGACCTTGAATGTTTGGAAATCAACTGTAATTAAATTTTTATCCACAGCTAGACAAAAAGTTTTCTATCAGCCTTTTCTATCAACTGGCCATGCCGTTTCCATTTTTCATTTATATGGTTCCAATTCTAATTAAACTTTTATTAAACTCATGAATTTTTCCTCCCTTTCTGCAATGCTAGTCCTCCATGTCTTATCGGCTACATTCATATGAAACTGAACAAAATAAAATCACATTTTAGTCTAGCAAATTGTGCAAACACATCACGTGTTTGGTTTCTAGTTCACTGGGTCATATGGATTAACAAAAGGTTATTTCAGTTAACCATGGATGAGTACGCTGTGCAAACACACCCAGAATATGTGTTTAATGACAGTCTCTCACTTAAGAAACCCCTCTAAATACTTTTCTTTTCCTACTTAGAGTGAACTTCCCATGCCTGAAGGAGTCCTATGCAGTCCAGTCAATGCAGAATGCCTCTGTTGAAGGAGTTTGGATGAAAATTCTGTTGAAATAAAGGGATCCTATTCCAAGTAAACATGCTCCAAATGGATGTATTCATCTGCTATGTGAGTCATTGCTTCAGAAATGCTTGTCTGCATATGAATCCTTGGAAGATGCCACACCATGCCACGTTGACAGATTCTTTTAAAAAAATTGTGGAAGCATTCAGAAATGCAGCAGATGATCTGGAGGTGGCAGGAGCTTGATGTTTTTGAGCATGCAAACAACAGCTGCTATGCGCTTTGCATTACAGTGAAAATGAGAAACCTTCTGCCATATGCTTAGCTGTCCCTACGCTTCATGGCTCAGTCTACAATTGGATACCCTGATAGAATAGTCCAGCTCCAGCAGTTGCAGGGACAAATGATGTAATCTCTATTGTCACCACCAATGTAAACTATTCCCCATGCTGGCTGGGGAATTCTGGGGGTTGAAGTCCATACATCTTCCAGTGGCCAAGGTTGAGAAACACTGGTTTAGAGACTGCAGGGCAAGATCTCAAGCTCAACCCCATAGCCTTCCCCTCTCTACATCAGAGAAAAAGCTGCACACTGGCGTCTGAACAAGATGCCACCAACTTCGATGGGAAAAGTTATTTCTGCTTGTGAATAAAGCCATGCATTAGCTGGAATGCTTAGAGAGCAGCACCAATGGCTGCTTTTGAGTTAGGTCTAATCCCATAGCCTGCAGCTGAATTTATAAATTGCTGCTTCAGTAATCTGATCATAGTTTTCCTTTTGTATAGTTCTTTTGTGATTTATTTTTTTAAACGGGTAAGCAGTCTCTTGCCAAAATCATGATGATATAAACTAATTAAGCATTTTTTAAAGTTGTCCTAAGTGGTATCTTGGCATTTCACAAAAAGATAGGCATGGTCCCAAGCACTACCTTCTACAAAATGGAAACACATGCAAGCTATTTCTACACAGAGGGAAAGCGCAAAAGCATCTTATCAAGACTTTCACCAAAACGTGGGTTTACAAAGAACAGGGTTGTTTGCCAGCATCTGTTTTCTATTTTAAACAGCCAAGATTTACCAGGAAGGGCAGAAATAAGTTCACTATGTATAAATACCTAACAACACAACATGTAAATGATGATCAGATGCCAGCTGATAAAAGGATTTGTTCTGTATACAATGAAATTCTACCCCTTTCGATGTTTAATTGCACACATGTTGCATTCTGTCTGTTGAACTTGTTCGTGCAATTTGATTGCCCAGTTGACATTTCCAAACTCAGCTTTACAACAGCATTTGAGAAGTTACATTTCCTTCTGGGTTGCAGAGATGCATTCTGAGTCAACAATAAATCTTTCATGACTTGGGGAAAGGTCAAAGCAGTAAAGCCAAATTGTTTTTAAGAAAAATATATGATTATTTTATTAACAGAGGGAGATGAAAATTCATGAGGGCAAAACTCAAATGGGTTATTTAAAGGATTCTGAAATAACAGCTTCCCACCCAAATGGGTGAGGAAAAAAAAACAGCTACAAAGCAACACACCCACACATTCATGTGCACACACATACACACACTTTTCTTTTTTTTTAAAATAACTTTATTAGTTTCCAAGGTATAATTAAAATACAAAATATAGAATATAGAAAAGCTAGAGCATAGAACTAAAGAAAAAAGAAAAAACGATAAAAGTGCAAGCAGATAGAAAAAAGAAACAGAAAGTGACTTCTGACTTTCTCCAATACAGATATGATTAAGTTTACAAATATAATCTCTTACCATTGATTAAACTTTAGTAACATTATTTCTATCAAAACAAACCATTTAATCACTCACATACATACGTTTCTGATCTTCAGAGAATGGCAAAAGAATAAGGACATGTAATCACAATTAAACAATTCCAATGTTAAAAGCAGACCAGCCTTTTATTTTACAGCAGAGCATTACCATGTCTGAACATTAGTAATTATTTACCACTCACATTAGGAACTTAAAGCACTTCTAAACAGACAGTTTGGCTTGACTGCCAATCCACTCTGGCCATCTTAAGATACTTGCTCTGATTTTCCTGTTTTTTAAAGTCCCAAATCGTGCGACTTTTAACCAGCATCTCCTTTCCCACAACAATTGCCTCTATAATAATTTAAACAAGAACCCATCCCAATTTATCATTTTTCATCTTCCTGGATTATTTAGAAATGTTTTCTCAAGTAGAGTCTGGAGTGGATGATGATTGGGTATGCTTTGATCCAGTGGAATTGCTGTCTGGATTAATCTCAGGCCTGGCCCTATTACTATGTTAACTTTCAGTCACTGTGCTGTACCATGTTTTTCCTGCCCCATTATTTACTGCAGGGCTCCAGCTGGCTTGCATTTCCATCTTGATGTATGAAGCTGCCAAGTAAAATTGTGCAGAGCTAAGCTACAAGCAATCAGGAATTTCTTCTTTTCATTTAACTCTTGTGGTCACATAGAGGGTCTGGCCACAATTGTGGCCTGGAAGGGAAGCTTATGTCACACAAGACTAAAGGATAAAATAGACAAGAACTTTCTGCAATATGGAATAAACAAGAACAGCACACCGAACTATCTAGAACAGAGGTCCCCAACCCCCGAGCCACGGACTGGTACCGGTCCGTGGCCTGTTAGGAACCAGGCCACACAGCAGGAGGTGAGTGGTGGGTGAGCGAGCAAAGCTTCATCTGTATTTACAGCTGCTCCCCATCGCTCGCATTACCGCCTGAGCTCCACCTCCTGTCAGATCAGCAGCAGCATTAGATTCTCATAGGAGTGCGAACCCTACTGTAAACTGCGCATGCGAGGGATCTAGGTTGCGCACTCCTTATGAGAAGTCAGAATCCGACACTTATCTTAGTCCGCGCGTGGCCCGCCCATTATTTTATTTACCACTTCTGATGGTTTCATCCCAAAACCATCCCCCCCCCCCCGGGTCCGTGGAAAAATTGTCTTCCACAAAACCGGTCCCTGGTGCCAAAAAGGTTGGGGGCTGCTGATCTAGAATACCTTCACAGCTACTACTCATGTGCAGGCAGGTCCCTTTTTGTGTCTTCTGGCATGAGAAAAAAATGGGGGGCGCAAGGAAATACTAAAGAGTGCATAGTCGGTAAACAAATTTTTGGATTTCCTGTTGTTTTTATTTAGTATATAGTAGGACCACTGGAAGAGCATCTTTGGCATACTGTGCCTAGGTTGTAAAAATCTGGGTGACCACTAGATGGCAGGAGAGGGACTTCTGTATCTCTGAGTCATTCTGCTGCCATCTATTGGCCTTCCATAGTTTGCAGCCTGGGCATGGTATGCCTAATAGTGAAAGTCTATTTTTTTTCTGCCAACTTTGATAGCACTCAAAGTTTAATGAAGACTCCCAAGTAGAGTCACAGGCTCATGGCAGAAGTGGATTAGTTGTTGGAACAGAATTTTAAATTATAGCAGTGGCTAAAAAATTATAATTTTATCATGTACTAATTCTGTTCTGGAATCATACAAATTACTGAACACAGAATAGATGAGTTAAAAGAATGAGAAGCTGTTGCTGAAGATGGTGACTTATCTCTAAAACAGGGTGGATTATATGATAAACTAGGGTTAACTAACCATTTTGAACATTTGAAATTTCAGGAGCACTCATAAATGCCATCTTTTATGAGGCTTAATTATTCTCAAACTGCTGCAATATTGGGCAAAGCCAGTCCTAAAACTCTCATTTAGTAGAAGGCAAACTTTTATTTATTTTGCTTTCAGATGAAGGGACACTTGTGAAGTTGCCACCTTCTTCATTTCCCCCAGGATGCTCCCTATACCCCCAGCTTAACTTTGGTGGGGAAATGGGCAGAGCTCCCCATGCATTGGACTGCCACTAGCCACAATATTTCTTTGCTAGGGATTTCAGGGGCTCAGGCATTTTGCAAATAATGCTGATGCTAGAACCTGTACTTTGCTTTGCTGCATGCCTATTTCCATTTTTTAAAAAAGATTTAAATTATTGGGACTCAGATCCTTAAAGGAGCCACATTGGAGATCCTAGAAATAAACTTTCAAAAAGTCTGGGCCATACATTTCCAAAAGCTACCTTTTTACATAATTGTAAAGGAAAACTTCTCTTAAAATCTTTTTGCTATGAGAGAAATGGTTATTAGCATGTAAACATTATAGACGGAAGAAAATGGAACTGGATTCTTATGCATTCGAGAGTGGACTCAGAATATGGGGGTTTACCATATCTCCTAAAGTCTATCTCAGGCACAATCATATGTCCTTTCATTCACCCATCATTTATGGAATTAGGCTAACTTCAGGATCATAATTCTGAACTCAGTTCTTTCAGTCCATGAATTGTGCAATTCTCACATTCCTACTTGCCAGTGAATCCATTATTGTAGAGTCTTCAAATCTAAAGGCTTCATTTTATCATCAAAAGAAAGTTGAACTTAGTAATCATTTTCCAATGCTTCCACCTTCTCCCTCCACCGTCATGAACTGGTTCCATTCTCATAACTAGTATGTTTACATAGTAGATAAGACTAAATTCGATGCCTCTAGCTTGTTTTTTCCTTTTAAATGCAATTTCTATCCTTTTCTCATATGGAACATGATGCAACCTAAGTGGACTATCAGATTTATCATCACTAGCAGAAATTATGAAGTAAAATCAGCTGTAGACCAAGGATAATTGCCTTTTGGGCAGAATCCTTGCTCTTCTTCTAACCCAAGAAATTTCAGATACACTAAGGACTGAACTAGGAATACTTCCATACCTTAGCTTTGACTCTCCCAGCTACACAGTGTTAGATATTTAATATTCTTTCAGGAACTGCTAAAGATTAATGCATTTTTCCACCCACATTAATACTAATCTACAACAAACCAAAATATGAATGTGTTAGCATTTCACCTTCTTGTAGAGGGAAAAAAGAAAAAGAACAAAATAAGAACCTTGACAGAAAAGACTGCAACAAGAAAGGATAAAAATTAGCCTGGGTTTGAGCAGCTCCACCTGGAGGTGGCCATCAGCAATTGTATTTTGTGGAAATATATACTGTATGTGTATGCACAGACAGAAAACACTTTGGTAATCAACCCAAGTGTCACAATATTTGAAGTAGCTCTTAGCACACATATTGCTAAATAGAAGTCTAAAACTAAATGTTTATTTGTTTACTCCTTTTACATCCAGAAATAATTGTAAAGAAATAAAAACAAGCATTTTTAATTTTTTTTATAAAACAAACATTGCTATATCTATGTTACCTGTAAATTCTTAGTTATCACCACTATACAGTATACATTATGATGCACAGTAAACACAGATTCACTTCTAGGGGGAAAGAACTATCCATAAGTAAGGATCAGGAATCATTAAACAGAGTTTAAGAAAAATGAACAAAAGCTTGTTGCTTGTCATTTCAAGGGCATCCTGAACCAGTTATCAGTCGCTGTGCAATACTTTTTTACTTTTCAAAGTCATTTAGTAGCCATATTTAGCATTCAGATGGGTTCTGCCATCACCACTTTGACCTGCTCAATACAGAGAAAGAAAAACAGAATGTTTATTTTAAAATCTGAGAGGGTTTTTTGCTGAAGTGCTTTTTAAAATAATTTGCATTACTGTTGTTTCTTTCAATGGTTTTATTTCGTTGCTGTTTTTAATTTGTTCAATATTTTATTTTTATACTTTATACTTTTAGCTTTTAATCCAGGGGATTTTTTCTTAATGAGTAGGATAAAAATGTTCTAAATATATTGGAAAATCGACTGATTAGAAATTGATAGGTTGAAAATACAAAAGGTGTATATGGAATTTGCAGGCTATTTGGCATTTGAGAAATGGAGCTAGGAAACGTATGTATGTACGCTTCTTACAACAGTATGTGATTTTATTACTAAAAAACAAAAATATTACTCAGATGTTTTAGATGGTGCCCAGTAAAAGACTATTTCACCTGCTACAAAGATAGGCAAAGCTGCTGCCATTATTTCTACTCTAGTTTTCAACACAGCTAGGGCCAGAAGCATGCTTTGAGCAGAAAGAGATCATAATACTATAGTCGAAGATGCTCTAGGACAGTGCTTCCCAAACCTGGGTAAATTACCTAAAATTGGGTAAAAGTGGTTTTTCTTTGGGTAACAACACACAAACCCATTAAATTGAGTTAAAGTGTTTTACCTATATTGGGTAAAAAGGACTTTCTGATAAGCGGTTTTGGGTAATGAAGGAAAATGTTTGGGAAGCACTGCTCTAGGATCTGAACAACGTCATTCCTGCAAAAGCAGAGCCAGGCTTTGCATAGACAGAAGCAGCTTTGACTCTCTACCAAAATCCACTTCTGCCTATTATATTTAGAGATGGAACACTGATCTTCTCTATACTTGATTTCTAATAAAGATGACACAAGAACTTAAGCTAACATAATTATTAGTCAGAATGTTTAGCATTTACCTAACCTCATTTTGAAGAGCGAATAGGAAACTGTAGCATAAAAAAAGCACCATTCTGATTATATCTTGTTTACTCTGTACTTCAAATTGGTTAGGGTTTTTTTTTTGTGTTTTCTGCCTTCAACTCAGACTTGCTACTGGTGACTTCCTGGACAAGTGCCTGCAGTTTTCTTGGCAAGATTTTGGAAGTGGTTTGCCATTGCCTTCTTCCTAAGGCTGAGAGTGACTGGCCCAAAGTCAACCATCTGGCTTTGTGCCTAAGGTTTGACTAGAACTCACGGTCTGTTTTAAGCACCTGTCTCTAAGTTTTCTTTGTTCATATATAAAACTACATTTTCTCAGCAACTCAGGTTCCACAAATTACTCTGATTCCCCCTTTACCTTCAGGTGGCATCCATACACAGTAATCTGGGTCATCTTCTGGATATTTTGAGGATACTGAATGTTGAATCTGTAGGACAGAAAGTAATTTGTTTTTGTACACATATGCCAGAGTGTGCAACTTTAATTGCATTGTGGGCACGCCAGCCCTTGAATGGCACACCAGGGATCAAAAGAAGGCAGAATCACATAAAATATCTTAAAAATGAGTGGGAGGCAAAGTTTAAACTCTGCATTCATTAAACAAATCAATGGAATAAATTTGTTAAATGTTAAATTTTGCTAATATAATTATTACTTCTGCCTAATTAAAACTCTTGTTACAGGTTAACATACCAACTTATCCCTTCACAAATCAATTGATTCCAAGGTTTAAAATAAAGTAGGGTGACCTAAAAACAAAACCATCTCAAACCACTCTCTCCTGCGTATAGAGACGTACTCAAGTCTTGAATGCTGTGGCAGTAGCAAAACAAGACAGAGGTAGTGGCATGTTTCTGTCAGGCAACATAACCTGTGGGGTGGGGAATAATAGATGGACCACAGGTTGTATATTCTCTGTGATCTAGAGCAGTGTTTCTCAACCTCAGCAGTTTTAAGATGTGTGGACTTCAACTCCCAGAATTCCCCAGCCATCTCTGGAGTTGAAGTCCACATATCTTAAAATTGCTAAGGTTGAGAAGCACTGACCTAGAGAATGAGTTAGCCCGAAGGCAAAACCCTAAACTGGAGTATCAAATCCATGTATTTGGCCAGTCTTTATATGTCTATAATTCATTTCCATTTATGATTTGTGGGCAAAGTACTGTTTTGTCAGACTATACTCTGAGGCTTGCTTATATATGAGGAAGATTTTTGTACCAAATTAAAAAAAGTATGGTTGATAACTAAAGAACAGTTTTAGTTTTTTAGTTGCGCATAAATTGAGGAAAATGCAAACAATTGTTTAAATAATTGTTTATACTGGAAGACTCATATAAAGAAAAGAATACAAAAATTCTCTCAGACATTTTAAATAAGATAATTTGTGGATAGACAAAAAAAAAATTAAAGTCCATTGTTATATCAGGTGCTGTGCTAGAGAACAGTCTGTTATTTTTGTTTTGTGTAAGAAAAAAGAAAGATGCAGTATCCCCTGGCTCATGCAGTACTGGAGAACATAATGCAGTTAAGCATTACTGCAGTTTTGCAAAGTGAGATTGACAGCAGATGGTCAAACAGCTGCACATAATTTCCCTATCATTAGCTCTACTGCACCATCAAGGCTGATTAGGTGACATATTTTAATTATTGCCAGTTCAATGGAAACCAAGTATTTGGATTATAATCCTTTGATATAAGCTATTGTAAATTTTTGTGAGCCATGCTACTGTTCCCAAAATATCAACAAGTATCTCCTTTTGATAAGCATAAAAGTTGTCCCTCCAAGAGCAGTACACTACTACAGGATCAGGCTGAGACAAAGAGACAATTGTCCTCAAATGCCAGTATCAAGCAATTCCCTTTTTAATTCATAAGGGAACACCCCTCCCTCAACATGGATAGAGTATTAAGAGTCTGTTATCTTTAAGTGCAATCATTATCATTATCTGGATGGGGTTGCACTGCCTCACACAGAACTGGTGTGCAATATGGGGGTCACAGATCCTCACAGATCCTGCTCGAGGAACAGGTGGCAGCTATGGCTACGAGGGCCTTTGCTCAGCTTTGGGTTATGTGCCAGTTGTGCCTGGCCCTGGATTGAGAAGCCCTACTCATGGTCACTCATGCCCTAGTGACCTCTAGATTGGACTACTGCAATGTGCTCTACGTGGGGCTCCACTTGAAGAGCATTTGGAAGTTGCAGCTGGTGTAGAATGCGGCATGGGCAGTTAGCGGTGTCTATTCTTTGGCACATGTGACACTATTGCTCCATGAGTTGCAACTGGCTACCGGTATGCTTCCAGGTGCAATTCAAGGTACTGATAGTCTCCTGGTTATGTTGATTACTGTTGTTGTTTATGATTCTCAACTGCTTATGGATTTTATATTCTTAAATATTTTTATTATTTTAATGCTGTAAGCTGCTCAGAGTCATTTATCTGAGATGGGCAGCTACATAAATCTATGAAACAAACAAACAAACAAACAAAGTTTCATTCTTCCAACTCACCTGATGTTTACTGCTACCTTTCTGATTCTTGGGCTTTTCTGCGGGCCTCTTAGATGCTAGTAAAATAAATAGTTGGAAAAATGAAGTTTATAATACCAGCTCTTAATTCTTTGGTTATCTTCAAGGTAAATAAATCCTTTCTCTAAGAACACAGAGCAGGGAGTCATTAAAATAAAACAGTGTGTCTCATCTGACAAAACAAAGAGTGCAGATATCCCAGAAATGTGAGTATCAGTAGGACTGCCATACTGCCTTTTGAATATATTGCAGGTGAATTATTATTAACATTTCTATTATTTTACCTGAAGTATATTTTTCCTTAGTTTCTTCCTCCTTAAGTGTATTTTATTTTGATCACTGTTATACATGTAGTTTTTAAACTGTACTATCACTGATATATTATTCTTCCGTTAGGTTTCACTAATAAACTTCTTTTAAAAAGGTAAAATATTTCACCTATATTTGTATGCCGCCTACTGGAAGTAGTCCAATACTAAAGCATCGTTTACCACTGCATTTTCCCCCTTCATTCTTCTGAAAAGGCTTGAGTTTCTAAATTAATGCTTTTACAAGTGATTTATAGAGCTGAGCAGAGCACTGAATGAAAGTCCAACACCTCTCTGGATCTGCAGCATGAAGGCATAAAGGGTCAAGGCTCAGCATGGCTAGTTTGAGGCTCCTAAAGTTTTCTGACACTGCCCCTAAGATAACTGGAGAAGTAACTTTCAGTGACTAAGACTGATATGCACCAGAGATCTGGAGAGGCGCCTTGCTGAAAGTTCAGCCCAGGCCTAGTGACTGGAAGCTAGCTCCTTGATTTTCATTCTAATTTTTGCAGTCATTGAATGCAAAATTTTGTTTAAAATACTTTTCTTCATGTTTAACTAGAAGAAAATAGCGATCTTCTTAAGAGTCAACAATTCCTTTTCTCACCAGTTGTGAAATACAATTGGTTTCAATATCAGTGAGATTATCATTTTGTCCTAGTGTTCACAATCCATAGCTTGTTCAGAGACAAAGAGCTGCATAAAACCGCTTACGTTTTATCTGCAGTTCATTTGCTGGGGAATTAGGCTCTGATGTGCTTGTATCCTTGCTTGAAGACTCAGCCTGAGACTTAAGTTCTATAAAAATAAAATAGGATCCCAGAAATTTAGTTAATTAGGCATAGTAATAGTAACTTACGAACAAATTACAATGCTAACTTTTTTCATTCCTCAAAAATAGAGTTTTATCTAATTAAAGCAGCTTTTCTACTATACACAGAAATAATATTGCAAAATAAAACAAGAGATAAGAGCTTTTCAGTGAGCCCCAGATCAATAAAAACAGGGAGCCTTAAAATGTGAAAAGCCAGGTGGTATAATGATAAAAACAGGAAAATTATGAAAGCTTTTTTAAAAATGGGGGGTGTCAAATATGGATGAACGGTGACTTATTTTGTTAAATCTTGTTATTGCATTAGCAAATATTAGGAAAATTAAGAATATTCAAGGTATTAATATAAAAATCAGTCATATAATTAATCTATTTGAATTTTTTAAGGAAATGAAATAGATATATAACTCACTTAAGTTTAAGTGAAATATATTTAATATATTTTATGTAGTGGCAAGTTCAGAAATTCATTTTGATAAACCACTGTTAATTAACACTGATAAAGAATCACAGAAACAGTTTCATGATGTTACTGGACTTTATATTAGTCTGGGTGGATTGACATATCTAGGAATAATTATTATAAAAGATTCACCTTAATTAAAAAATAGAATCACTACCATGGTTTGCACAAAATTAAAGTGGAAATTAAATGAGTTTTGTTGCCTATTACTTGGTTTTCCCCCAAATATGATATTTTGGTTTGTTGTTTTCTTTTTAATTCTATATTACTAACAATTCCTGTTCTTTTTCTTGCAAAATAATAATAAGGAGCGACATCGGGGGTGGTGATGGGAAAAAAAACACAGACAAGATGGCAGCTGTGGTATCATGACAGAAAGCCAGGCCCTTTTGTACTTATTTCAACACTGTAAGTACAAAACATATACTGTATGTTTTGATTGTGATGTTGTGACCACCACGTTGCCTCTTCTGATCCCCCCTCCCTGGACACTGCTAAATAAAGTATACAAAAGAGCCTAATGCATTTCTCAAGACATGTACAGACACTGCACCTGAGAATGTCTGGGCAGAGCTGTACTAGTTCTGAAAGAGATACCTTGCAACTGAGACCAATTCCAGGTATTCTTTCCTTTCAAGCTCCAAAGAGCGTGTGGCCTCAAATAGCTACAGAAGTATGTCTTCTTATACCAACCTGCCTGGGCATTAATCAGAGAAGGCATTGCTCTTGGTACTGTATGAGAAAATTAATCATTAATCAGCCTCAAGAGAAAGGATAGCTTCTTTTCAACTGTCCTCTCACAGGAAGCTTGCCTAGTGTCAGTGTTGCATTCTTCTTGGTTAAAGTTTTATTTTCACAGGAATTTTCATTATTTCTTAAAGTATTACAAATATAGTTCTCTTTTTACTATCAGTTGATTTAGTTTTAAGCTTCTTCCCATGTACCAGTATTAGGTAGTGTTATTGTATTAACTTTATAATCTTGCTATTCTGTAACCACATTGGGTTGACGATGCAGAATATAAAGTTTAAAATTAAAATTTAAAAATATTCTGGGAAATATGAGAATTGTGCAAGTTTCACATAACCACTGTACTGCAGAGGTCAAGGTGCTGCACTTGGTCCAGGGGCCCCCACTCAGTCATAAAGCTCAATAAGGATTCTGAGCCAGTCACTCTGTCTCGAGCTAACCCATCTCACACCCTACCAGCCTTTGGATCTGATGGAGCCAAGTACCCTCTGAATTTCAAGAAATAATGGACTGTGCTGAAAAGAGGCTTGGATAATTGGAATGTTGGCTAATACAACCGGAAGATGGCAGCCCAGTGAGATGTGCCCCTCCCCCCACACTGGGACCAGGCACTCCATGGTTGCCATCAATTAGCAATGTTGTCTCTCTCCCCAATGGTTTGAGTGGTGCCACCTGTGCAATGTGCACCACCAACTTTTGTCCTCCCTCTGATTGCTACCACAGAGGTGGGAAGCAGATGGACTGCATGTGTTTTGAGGTTCAACCCCCCCACCACTATCTGCTATTTAATGGACATTCAGCTTTAATGGACACCATTTCTACCCTATTGATCCATTAAATTGAAAATGTACTGTATTAAGGAAACTAAAAGTAGACATAATTGCTAGCAAAAATGACTAAATCTTCATATCCCCTCTCTTAGTTCTTTAAGTTCAAACTAACTGAAATGTGTGGAAGTTGAACGAAAATTAAAAAACAGTATAATTAACCATCATTAATGAATTCCATGCTTTGGTTTCTACGTGAATAAGAATCGGAAAGGAGACCTTGTTTAACCATCTCTTGTGTTGCAGTTTCCATCTTCATATTCTGTGAGCTTTGATTTACACTGCTGTTCACATCTTCTTCTTCCTCTTTTTCTTCTTCTTCTTCCTCCTCTTCTTCTTCTTCTGGCTCATCTTTCATCTTTAATAAGTTTACTGGTATATCTGGGCGTTTCACGGGCAACTTCTGTATAGTAAACAGAAATTACAGAGAAGGTTGTTTTTCAACTGACACTGAGAGATAAGGAAAATTGGAAAAGGTGCATCATAAGCTGGCCTTATACATATTTCTAGGAATAAGAAGTTAATGGCTTAATATTTCTTTCAGAAAATACACAGTTCGTATAACATGAGAGATGCGACCTCTGAAACTCCAGCAGCTTTTCCCAATACTGTCACAGTATTGTGTGCTTGAAGAAGTTCTATAGCGCAAGATAAAAACCCACAGCTTTTTCTTCTCCTTACTTACCCCTACAGTCCCCGTTTTTAGTCTGAATTTGCTTCCCCCTTTCATGGCACCAAATAGGGGTAAAGTTAGCTTTTTTGGCTTCTTCTGAGATTCCAGATCTTGACTCTGAAGTCTATAGAAAATGAATAAAAAATAAAACAAAATGAAGCATATCCAAAAAAATTCCCATCAGACTTTGAAGGACCAGGTCTACTCATATGGGTAACCTACATACAGAGCCCTATATAATGCTAATTGGACTGGCTTCAAGCAATACAGGTTTTATAGGCTTGATGGGAACCCAATGCAGCCGATCAAGCCCAGTTCACACAATAGTGCATTTCTTCTCCCAACCATGAACTTCGGTGTCCCCTGCCATTGCCCAGGGGTTATTAAACATTACAATGGTACCACCCACCACCCACAATTAATGCAAACTATAATTTACGTAAAACTGAAGCCAGAGGGTTTTTTTTAGTACAAATGTTACATGTACTCCATTACAAGTGCATTTAGTGGCTAAAGTAAATCACATATTTAAAATAATAGGAAAGGACAAAATGATTAGTGCTCTGTAATCAGACTCACTGGGACTTCAGCTCTGGCATGGATGCAGGTGTAACAATCTTAATTAATCCTTTCAATCGCTGCTGTTCCTTCCTCAGTTCAAAGGTCCTCAAATGAAGTTTTTTACGTGTCACACTGTCTATGGCACAGCCTGATTTGATTTCTGTCATGAATTCATCCAGTGAATCCTGAGTTGCTGAATGGGACTGCACTATAGGAAATTATACATAAAAAACCATATATATGAAATACATGATCAAATATATTATTTGGAAATAAATAAATATTGGGACTATCTGCAAAAATGTCAATGTCTACATTGTTTCAATGTATTTTTCTATCCAATTATTCTTATACCAGTTCTTTGTGGCAATATTCTCCTTTCTCCTTCCTACTTAAAGATTAAAGAGATATTGAGTTATTTAACCAAATTACTGATTTTTTTTAAAAACAAAGGGATTTCTAAAATTAACCTGTCCTATGTAAAAACAAAACACTTATGCCTTTTTTAAGTCTTACAACATGTTAAACCTTAAATGTGTGTTAACAAAATTAAGTGCTGCATTCACATAATAGCAAATATAGCATCTTATGGTTTAATGCGATGGCCTCGTTCACAAAGCATGCTAAGATAATGGCTAGATACAACTCCATTTTAATCCAGGCAGCATCACACAAAAACTGAAATAATGCAGTCATACTTAACAGACTGATTCCCGAGAATGGATCTCTTGACCTCACTGTCATAGGATTGTGTCTTCTTTCAAAAGAAATGTAATCCTACTTCTAATATGCATTTTTAAATGCCTCTTAAAGTAAAATTTGAATCTGTAACCTAAAAAATATGAATATATAACTATAAATAAAAGCAAATAACATTATTAATGGCAATAATGTCAACTGAATAACTGCACTGGTCTTCCATATACTATTCTGCTTAAATTTTTAAAAAGTATTATAAAAATCCAAGAATTCTCATACCAGTAAAAGAACCTTCTTCTTAGAAAAATAAGTGAATATTTGCCCTGATTCAGGGAATGCAATTCTCATGTGGAAATAGGATTATTTCAAACATTCAACTGTAACCAATGTGCAAAGGCTTGCCACACTTAATATACAGCAACAGGTTAAGATTCTGTCTTAGTGTCTGTGGGAATCTGGATGGAAACAAATACATAGCCTTCAGCTCAACCCTAGTAAGAGTGGATGGCTGTGGATTTGGAGGCTATCCAGCTATGGAAATATTTCATCATTAGTTCTGGATGGGGTTACACTATCTCAGACGGAACCAATGAGCAATTTGTGAGTCCTCCTAGACTCTGGCTCCTGCTGGAAGAATAATTGGCAGCTGTGGCTAAGCGAGCCTTTACACAAATTCACCTTGGTCATCTTCCTTACTCTCTACAATCAATCTCCACTTATCTCTGCCTATCCTGTAAGATCTGATACAGCTGGCATGCTCAGTGTCCCATCAATTAAACAATGCCACCATGTGGGACCCAGGAAGTATGCCTTCTCTGTCACAACACTTGACATATGGAACAGATCTCCCTCCACCTTGTGAGTCTTTAAGAAGGCCCTGAAGACCAAAAAATATGACATGATGAAATCAATGATCTTTTTTTTTCTGGTCACTGCTGAGTCAGTTAAGTCTAGGAAAATACATTTGTACTACTACAAGTTGTTGGCAATAAAAAATTCTTCCAAAGTTCCTATGTTAACCAATTGTATTCTACAATCTGACCTTGCATGGTGTGTAAATACACTACTGAAGAAGTCCAAAATAATACTTTCCATGGCACATATGGCTAGACTCATTTGGGTTTCACTCCATTTTTAACTGTTTAGGAATCTGTGTAAGACAGCCTGCACTCATATATACAATGACATATTCCTACGCTATTTTCCCAATTTTAATGGAAAGTATATAGTCTTACTTGTCCTTGAAGATTTCAGCTTCTCTGCTATCTCAGAGAGCTCCCTCTCAGCTGCATGTAGTTTTGCAACCTATAAATAGATATCCATGGTAGGTCAGACCCCAGTGCTGATGTGTTTTAGCTTTCTTTTCAAAACTCATTTTTATGTAGTTCTTCCCCAGAGTTAAACCTCTCCTCCCATACATCTCTTCTTTTTACTGTCTGTATTCATTTTTACTCCGTTGTCCTGCTTTATCTTGTTTTTACTGTACATTTTTATAGTTACTGTAAATCATTTTGGGATATTTAAAATAAGCAGTATGCAAGTATACATACAGAATACATAAACACACAAATACAGAAAAATAAGACAGAAAATATGCATCTGTGATGCTTGCACAAGATTTTCATTCAACAATGATGCAGGTTTTTTGCTCTGAAGTATAAGGCAAATCTGTACTTCTATTTTTTTTGTTTTAGTTTAATAAGACAAAAATCTTTTTTTAGTAATTTCATTAGTTTGTAATTCTGTTTTTGTCTCTCAACTTTCATGACAGTATTGTTTTTGTTTTAGGTGTTTTAATTGTGTAGCATGTTAAGATACTTTGAGGTATGAATGTTATTTGAATAAAATACTTTGAATATATTATCTTAAGTTACACAATTAAGACACCTTAAATATATGATAGTATAAAATTATTTTATTCAAATAACATTCATGCCTAGGGTTTTGGCTACAGTAGGTGAAACTTTTTTTCTTCTGCCCATTTAAATGGAACTTATGGCTTCTTTGTTCATACTATGGCTCATCATTTATCTTGTTGTTCATGCTCTGCTAAATATGGAACCTAGTGCTTACAGGAGACTTATAGTTATCATTTCTGAATGTGTCACTGAACAGATAACCTGAAACTATTTCCCCCCCTGTAAGAGTAGATATTATGATATCTGAACTGAGGTGACTGCATTTTTTTTCTTTGGAAAAATCTGGAGACACAGAAATCTCCCTGACCTTGTGCTGGTTTTGGCAAGAATCACAAATGGTCTCTTTCTCACTTCCAGCTCAGGAAGAAAACCAAAAAAGATTTGAACAGAGCCCCAAAGAAATATGAGAAATAAGAAGAGACTGTTTGCCAAGCTCCCCCTTCTCTCTCTACCAATTCAGAACCAAAGTGGAGAATGGATTTGCTCCTGCAATCGTGCTGATACCTGACACTGAATAGTGCCTTCAAAACTTCAAGCTATACGTATATCCTAAGCAAGATGCTGCCATTCCCACTTGTAGGGTTCAGTTTCAAGCACATTTTTTTTCTGACACCAAGGCCAACAAAGCTGCATGGATCACTGGCATAATTTGCTCTTACCAATGAATCGTATGTTTCTGGCTTTTCATCTATCTTTCCAGCTTTCTTCATTCTGTTGAGTCGTTTCTGTTCAATAACTCCTGTCCGATCAAGGAATATGTCATCATCACTATCGTAGAAGTCTTCTTCTTCCCAATTCTTTGCTTTTCTTTTCCGGGACACTAAGAAAAATAGTGACAACAGAAACAAAAGCAATTGGAGGCCAATAAGCCACACATATTATCATATGATTTCATACCTTTCTAAAAAAGTAAGCATGTCATGTAAGATTCAGACATATTTGTGATGAAAATAAATATGAGCAATACATTATGAGGGTTGAATGCCTCTAATGTTGTAAGTTGCCAAAAGATGGCAGTGCTGACATGGTTGAAGCTCTAACACAGTGGTTCCTGAACTTTTTCTCATCACACCTCCCTTTAGTGCAATCTTAATGTACACACCTCCCCTAAATATCCAAACACCAAAATAAACACAAATGAACAATGAAAACAATACAATGAAACTTTGGGAAAGGTGGATTTATTGTAACAATGTACAACTAAAAGGTTCTTCACACCTCCCCTGAACTCTGTCTGCACCTCCCCAAGGAAGGTACACCTCAGTTTGGGAAACCCTGCTCTAACATGTTCTTTGACATCTGTTCTATCACTTCAGTGGATAGGAAGTTGCTGTGAGAAAAGGCTGTGTTGCTATTGTTTGTGAAATGGAAGCTTGCAGTCAGTTCTTGTCAGTGTGCTTTAAGTAATATGCTGCAATTGAATTTCTGACTGCTGAAGGAGTCCCTCCAACTCACCACCAAACACAGGTTGTTTATGGTGACGATTGTCTTAATATGAGTTCTGTGCATTGCTGGGCCAAAACCCCCCATAAAGACAGTGAAGTGGGAAGAGCTCATTTGTGTGATCAAGAATGAAGTGATGACCTGTGATAGCAAATGATGACTTTCACATGAAAAAAAGTTAATGAACTGATTAGGGACAATTAATAGATCATTCAGAGAGAAACTGTTGTCAAGTTTGGCATTTCACATGAACATGTAGGTCACATTATTGATATTCTTCAATATCAGAAGGTTTGTACAAGATGGGTCCTCAAGAACTGAAATTTGCCAGCAATTGTCAGGCTGCAGAATAAAGGTGAGGAATTTGTTCATAGAACTGGGACAGTCAATGAAACATGGCTGTCATTATGACCTATAATGAAGCATCAGTACATGGAATATCATTACAAAGCTTCACTCTACAGAAAGAAAATTCAAACCCCAAGCTTTGGCAGGAAAACCCTTTGTTACAGTTTTTGGGGACGCAAATGGTGTTATTCACATAGTTTTCCTTGAAGCTGACACCACCATAAAGTCAGAGTGCCACATTGCAACACTCAAAACTTTGAAACAATGATTAAGCAGAGTTCAGAACCAAACCCAAGCAAATTTTGCTGCAACATGACAATGATAGGCCTCATGCCTTCAGGAGTCACCCAAGAGGCAATCACCTGTCAGGACCTGGCTGAAGAAACAAAGCTTTAAGAAGCTTGTGCTTTGCTGGCAGAAGTGTGCAGCAAATGGTAGTGATTATATGAAGAAGTAAAATACTGGTTACAAAAGAGCTCATTCAAAGATTCTTTTCCTATTTCATTTATTAAAATATCCCTATTTAAACTGAAGTTATTGACATGGAAGGCTTATTTTTCATTCAACCCTTGTTCAAAGTCTTTAGAGCTCCTAGTCAAATGGTGAGGTAAGAAACCTTTTTAAACAGTAAACTACACTTGCATGGATGATGTTGTCTTCAAGCAAACAACCAAGCTCAGAGAGCACCAAGGACTCCACGGTAACTACACTTAGCCATACTGCAAGTATGATAGGCATAAATTTACAAAAGTTCTTGATAACAAGACTGCTTCCTAAAGATTTCTGCTGAGAAAAAAATCTGGCCACATAACCTACCTGCCTCTTGTCGCAACACACCCCTAGTATCCAATATCCTGCAGGCTTCCAATGCACACTGGATCATTGCTTCTTTTTTCTTCCCTGAATGAATAGCTTCTGCCATAAGCTGTTTCCCTGAGGCATCATCTATAGGCAGCCTGTCAGTTTAATGGGTGAAAGTAGAAAGCAAAATCAACAATGGCCTAAAACCTCTACTCAGAAACTCCATATATAAATCTGAAAACTGTTCTTCAAAAATCATTTTAATGTTACTGACTATAAAGCTTAACCTTTTATTTATTTATACATAGAAACATACAGATTTATATAGCGGACACTTGGATTTTATATTCCGTTAAATAAATAGCTAGCTATTAGCATTATAATTCTATGCCCTAGGGTAGGTTACAGATTTTTTTTCATGATGCATTCATGATAATAATTTCAATTTATTGTGAATAAATTATCGGGGTAGCTGAAATATTCTCTACTTTAATAGAAAGGAATTGGATTGGAATTGGGTACAGAACTTTTCAGACAACTCCTCTGATCTGTTACTTAAATCAAACATTTTAAAATTGGCTTAAGCAAAGTATTTTCCTGTTATTTTAAAGGCAAACTATTTGGTTATTTCAAATTATTTTTCCATTCTAGATATACTAGTCAAAATCTCAGTGGCATAGGGTGTAATAGACAAAAGAAAACCAAAAACCAAAAACCTCCAACCAACCAACACCACCCAAAAAACAAAAAACAACCAAACCCCCTCTGCCAAAAATCAATTTCAATTATCAATCCACATCTAGGAATAAGGGACATATAAACTTTTTCAGCCTGTCCAACTAATGAACAACAAATATACACAAAATTGTTGCATGATATACATACATACTTCACCCTACAAAGCCAGGTGCCAGTTCCATGGGAATCAAATTCATACTCTAATTCTTCACCTAGTTAAAAAAGGGAAATGGGAATCAAATTCTTGGTTTTAAAAGATAGCTTATTTATATTTAAATTAACCTATTATTTTTGTAAACTTGTTAATTTAATTAAATGAATTAAACCATACTGATGCTTCCAAAATGGCTGAAACATTAATGATTTGAAATCTTTAAGTAGTTAGCTGGTTAATAGTTAAATGCTATTAGCTACGCATAACATTCCATCTGAAAGGAATTGCTGTTTAATTTGGATTCATCTATCAATTGGTAGTAAAAGGCTACATCTAACACCATGCAAGCAATTTCTTCTTGCTCTCCTCACTTGCTTCATAAGTCTCCCAGTTCTTCAGAATTGTTCTGGAGGAGTTGAGGAAGGAAAGAGGAATCCTATCACTGGTGGATGCTACTTTACCTACAGTTGCACATCATTGTATACAGGTCTTTCATTCATTTATCAGATTAAATATTTCTGGAGCTTATCCTGAAATGATTCAAATGGATCTTTATGTTCAGACCCACTCAGAAAAATCTAGATTGCATACCTATGCACACTGAATTGAAATACTTCAGTCATCCATCAGAGTAGTAGTTAAGTTTAATTTAGATTAATTTTCAAAAATTAATTTTGAAAATAACTGAAAGGTCACCTAGACATTCAACATCAGATGATATGCATATGATACCCAAACTCTCTACTTTCTAATTTGGTCCACACTGATATCTACAAGTAATGCTGTATGTGGCATTACCTATTTGGCATATAACCAAATAAATACCAATGACATGTTTTTAGTAAGTAGAAATGCAGCCTCAGGGAGTTCCATGTGCTTTAACAAAAAGGGTGCTCCTTAATTCATCCTTGCTCCTAGATGGTTAGTGTACCTTCATACAACTTTTTATTAGTCAATCAGCTGCATCATGCATCAAGGAACTATTAACTCAGTCAATCAACCAAGTAGCAAACAACAGCCCAATCAAGGAACTCCTAAGGAGAGAACAACACCTCCACCAACACAAGCAGGACAAGCCATGGTATATAAACAGAGAGCAAGTCCCACTCCCTTTTCACACTGAAGATGTTGCCTAGCCTGGCAATGAAACGTCTGCAAGAAAACAACAAGGCTCAGAGAGCACCAAGGACTCCACAGCTGCATCATTTCCTGGAAAACCACAAATTAGGTTACTATTAAATGCCCTAGCAACAATCCAATTAGACTGTTGCAACACATTTTATAATAATTGCTTCTGAAAAGCATTTGTTAACAGCAGCGAATGCAGATAGGTGTGACCAAGCTGTTGTTTAACTCCAATGTCAACTACTGGAAACACTAAGTTTGATTCTCAGGTCAGTTAAAAAACTAAACAATTAGAGGACTTAAAAGCTCAACAGCAAATGTTTCCCTTCACTGGGAGGCTTCCTACAGAGATTGGATAGTGATCTGTCTGAAATGCTTTAGCAGATCCTGCACCAAGCATGGGGTTGGACCAGATGACCTGTAAGGCCTTTTTCAACTCTATCTACTTGTACAGATTCAACATATGCTACTGGTTTTATATTTATTGTGGTTTTAATGGCCTAAACTGATACTTAAATATGACTGTGAACCAAACAGGCAAACTCAAAATGACAGCAATATGTCACCAGAAGAAAACAAATGCACTGGACATCTGCACGAGTACCTTCTCTGTCAAAAAACCCTTGCAATGCCTTTTTGGGATCTTTCAAATAAAAGGCTTCTTGATCCTCTTGAAACTCAACAGCAATTGGATTCTCTTCACCTTCTTCTTCCTCCTCTGCATCTTCCCCTGAAAAATAAATGCAGGTAGAATTAGGCATCAGAGATGAATCAGAAGACAGTAAGAACATAAAGCTTTGATCTAACTTAGCATAGCTGCTGTTACCTAGTCTAGCATGCTATTCTCAGAGTTGGCAGCCAGATGCCTATGAGAAATCTAAAATAAGACATGTTCTAGATCACACGTCTACTCATGCTCTCAGAAATTAATTTTCAGAAGCATATTACTTTCAATACTGGAGAAAATATAGCCATGATTAGTAACCACGGCAGCCTTTCATTTCATACATTTATCCAGTCCCATGTTGATAGCAGTCATATTTTCCAGAAACAAATTCCAAATTTTAACTATGTGTGTTGTGAAGTAGCAGTTATTTTTATTCCCATCATATAGCTTCATTCAAAGATTATGTGTTTTAGTATAAGAGAGGGGAAGAAAAACTTTTCCCAGATTAACCTTTCTCTGACCATGTGTGAATCATATTACTTGATATTTTCCAAAGGCTGAATGTTGTAACCTTTTAGTCATAGAAAATTGATCTGGTTGCTGTTTTCAGTATCTTCTTTAGTTCTAAAAGGTTTTCTTCTTAATGCATTGACCAGAATTTTGCACAATATTGCCAGCATCAGAGACCGGCTGCATTATATTGACAATTTTGTTATAGATTCACTTTCTTAATAATTCTTTACATGGAACCTGATTTATTATGCGTTGCTTTTTTCCAACTATGGAAAAAAGTAATGCTTTCATCCAGCTGTCTTTCATAACCCTGAGAATGCTTTGTTACTAGGTCATCAGCTGAGTTAGGAGTTTTCGCTCCAGTGTAGAACCACATTTGCCACTTTAGTGCCCATTCTGTTAATATGGAGAGATTGCTTTGGAATGCCTCCTTGCTCTAGCCATCTAAATTATTTAGTGGTATCGCTCCATCTCACCACTCCAAATATTACATATCTGGATAACTAAAAAGTACTAGTTCTAGAACAAGGGCTTGCATGATCCCACTGTTTAAATTTCTCCACTGTGAGAACATCCATTTATTCATAATCTCTTATTTCCTTGAGTTAATTAATGAAGTGTCTATAAAGAACCTTTTCTCTTATTGGATTATCCCTAACTATACATTTTTTTACATTGTAAAAGATCTCCAGAAGAATATAGAAAATCAATCTTTTTATTATGAATAAGAAAAATCTTTCTCACTGCCGTACTGAAGTTGTAAGAAAGACACAAGATCCTTTTCAGATTCTCCAATATTTTACCATTACAGATTAAATGATCCATCCCCATAGGGCTATGGAGAAGAGAGCTACTTGAAGGAGGACTCAAGTACTTGAGACTGAAAAGTTTTAGAAAAGCATGTCAAATCTGGTAGAATAAATTTATAAACTAAAGATTTGAATATGAATGTATCAATGTAAATCTATTTTAGGAAAAATACATCAATATAGATTTTTGATACAATAATATTTTATGTTTGGGAGAGAAGATGGAATTATTTTAGGTTATCTATTTATAAATATGTCAAGCATGAAATATGAATAACTAAGCAAATTCAGCTATCTCAAATGGATCACTTTCTTCTTACTTGAGTATGGTTCCTACAGGTCTGTCCAGCAAAATCCATTACAAGCCTTGATAAAGAAACTTGTTAGTTATTTGATTGTATGAATGCTATGCTATGTAATCTCCGAATGATTTTGGTCATTTTTAACATTAGATTTTGATTTAGTAAAAAAAAAAACTTTTTGCCTCAGAGGATGATTTAAAGATAAATATAGCACTGTGAACTATAAAGATAACAGCTTAACCAAACCAGAGACATAAGTGGGGATTCTTTGAATATAAACCAATTGCTCACACATGACTGGATCCATTTTCCTAGAACAAAAAATAATGTACGTGTCTAGACATTTTCTCTTAGCACATTACTGGTAAATTTGCTTATGAGTACACAGGCTCTATTAGATCATCTCTAATCATAACATTTCATACTAAGAATTTGTAAAACAACTTCAAATAGAATATGGCCGAGGAAAGTGGTAAATAGGGTTCAGTGAGGAATCTTAAGTCAGAAGAAAACTGCATTTGCAAAGCATCAGAGCAAATCAATGCAAAATATGCTCTATGAACACGTATCACTGAAGATTCTGGCAACAAAATATTATATTCTTACCCATTCCCCAGGAACAGCTTAAATCATTCTTCCGACTATTTTCACTTCTCTTTATTTCTGTTTCCTTTTGATCTTCATCAGAATCATCCCCCAGCATAGTTTTTTCTAACTTGGCCTGTTGCTGCTTATGCAATTCTTTCAACTGGGTTACAGTCAATTCAGATTCAGGTTCTTGATCCTCCTCTGGGCCCTGGAGATTAAAGTTATGAACTTAAAAAATTGTATGCCTAGAATTAAGTCCTATTAAATTAACTGGGTCTTATTTTTCAGTGATTATAATCCAAGTTTCACAGGTATTGCAAAAATAATACATGCATACTTGGAGACAGATTTTAGCTCACACGCATACATACACACATACACAACACATATATATGTATGTATTTTAACTGGGTAGGATAACATTCACACTACAAGAAAAATCAACATCTCATTTATCCTAATTACCAGCATTCATGCTAAAGCTACCAGACAACTGCTAAAGACAGTGAAGACAAATGTGGTTGCAATACTGGAAAAAATCAGATGCAAGTTGCAAATGAGAGTAATGAAAACTATCAAAGGAGCTTTGTAATGTGCAGGTATCATATTCAATCAACTACTCTAACATTAAAAATGCAAACTTTCCATATTTTCTGTCTTTTTTTCACATTGTTCACATGAGAGTAGGATTTGCTGTGTGAGCTGCATTGGGTGCCAGTTTGCTTCCGGGTGCAATTCAAGGTGTTGGTTATCACCTTTAAAGCCCTGCATGGCATGGGTCCAGGTTACCTGAGGGACCGCCTCACCCCGATAACATCGACCTGTCCCACCCGGTCAGGCAGAGAGACCCTGTTACGGACCCTGTCCATGAGGGATTGCTGATTGGCAGGGTCCAGGAAGAGGGCCATTCAACATCACAGTAATCCAAGTCTATGCCCCAACCACTGATGCCGAAGAAGCTGAAGTTGACCGGTTCTATGAAGACCTACAACACCTTCTAGAACTAACACCAAAAAAAGATGTCCTTTTCATCATAGGGGACTGGAATGCTAAAGTAGGAAGTCAAAAAATAACCGGAACAACAGGCAAGTTCGGCCTCGGAGTACAAAATGAAGCAGGGCAAAGGCTAATAGAGTTTGGTCAAGAGAACACGCCAGTCATAGCAAACACTCTTTTCCAACAACACAAGAGACGACTCTACACATGGACATCACCAGATGGTCAATACCGAAATCAGAGTGATTATATACTTTGCAGCCAAAGATGGAGAAGCTCTATACAATCAGCAAAAACAAGACCTGGAGCTGACTGTGGCTCAGATCATGAGCTTCTTATCGCAAAATTTAGGCTTAAATTGAAGAACGTACATAAAACCACTAGACCACTCAGGTATGACCTAAATCATATCCCTTATGAATATACAGTGGAGGTGAGGAATAGATTTAAAGGATTAGATCTGGTAGACAGAGTGCCTGAAGAACTATGGATGGAGGTTCGTAACATTGTACAGGAGGCAGCAACTAAAACCATCCCAAAGAATAAGAAATGCAAGAAAGCAAAGTGGCTGACTGATGAGGCTTTACAAATTGCTGAGGAAAGAAGGGAAGCAAAAGGCAAGGGAGAAAGGGAAAGATATAACCAACTGAATGCAGATTTCCAGAGAATAGCAAGGAGAGATAAGAAGGCCTTCTTAAATGAACAATGCAAAGAAATCGAGGAAAACAATCTTTATTTATTATTGTATTTATACCCCGCCTATCCCCTCCCTAAGCGGAGGGCTCTAGGCGGCTTACATTCATCATACATATTATTATATTATACAGCATATATTACCCGCGCGTTAGGAAGGGGGTGAGGGAACCAGCTCTTCATCTGCAGGTCGGACTACATGTCCCAGGAACCTTTGCTTCTGAGCTGGCTGCTGACGTCCAGGAAGTTGTTATTTCAGGATCCGCCGTCCTCTGCTGTCCTTCGCCGCCATCTACAGGAACCAGCTCTTCTTGGTTCGAGGGCGACCCTCCGAAAAGGACGCCAGCAAATTGGCCCACGTGAGTGGTCCACATTCATCTACTTGCCAATGGCTTTTGGTCTGCTGGGTGGGCAGAAGCTGGGGCTAGTGATGGGAGCTTACCCCGCCACGCGGATTCGAACTGCCGACCTTATGGTCGGCAGACTAACGGCTCAGCGGTTTAACCCGCTGAGCCACCGTGCCCCCTAATACAATAGAATAAAACAATAGAATGGGGAAGACTAGAGATCTCTTCAAGAAAATTGGAGGTATCAAGGGAATGTTTTGTGCAAAGATGGGCATGATAAAGGACAAAAAAGGCAGGGACCTAACAGAAGCAGAAGAGATTAAGAAGAGGTGGCAAGAATACACAGAACTATACAAGAAAGATCTTAATATCCCTGATAAATACGATGGTGTGGTCACTGACCTTGAGCCGGACATCCTAGAGAGTGAAGTCAAGTGGGCCTTAGGAAGCATTACTAACAACAAAGCTAGCGGAGAAGACAGTATCCCAGCTGAGCTATTTAAAATCCTAAAAGATGATGCTGTTAAAGTGCTGCACTCAATATGCCAACAAATTTGGAAAACTCAACAGTGGCCACAGGATTGGAAAAGGTCAGTTTACGTTCCAATTCCAAAGAAAGGCAATGCCAAAGAATGTTCAAACTACCGTACAATTGCGCTCATTTCACATGCTAGCAAGGTTATGCTCAAAATCCTACAAGCTAGGCTTCAGCAGTATGTGAACCGAGAACTACCAGAAGTGCAAGCTGGGTTTCAAAGAGGCAGAGGAACTAGAGATCAGATTGCCAACATTCGCTGGATCATGGAAAAAGCAAGAGAGTTCCAGAAAAACATCTACTTCTGCTTCATTGACTATGCTAAAGCCTTTGATTGTGTGGATCACAACAAACTGTGGCAAAGTCTTAAAGAGATGGGAGTACCAGACCACCTTACCTGTCTCCTGAGAAACCTGTATGTGGGTCAAGAAGCAACAGTTAGAACCGGACATGGAACAACCCACTGGTTCAAAATTGGGAAAGGAGTACGACAAGGCTGTATATTATCACCCTGCTTATTTAACTTATATGCAGAGTACATTATGAGAAATGCCGGGCTGGATGAATCACAAGCCGGGGTTAAGATTGCCGGGAGAAATATCAACAACCTCAGGTATGCAGACGATACCACCCTAATGGCAGAAAGTGAAGAGGAACTAAAGAGCCTCTTGATGAGGGTGAAAGAGGAGAGTGCAAAAGCTGGCTTGAAACTCAACATTAAAAAAACTCAGATCATGGCATCTGGTCCCATCACTTCCTGGCAAATAGAAGGGGAAGAAATGGAAGCAGTGACAGATTTTATTTTCTTGGGCTCCAAGATCACCGCAGACGGTGACTGCAGCCATGAAATTAAAAGACGCTTGCTCCTTGGGAGGAAAGCTATGGCAAACCTAGACAGCATATTAAAAAGCAGAGACATCACCTTGCCGACAAAGGTCCGTATAGTTAAAGCTATGGTTTTTCCAGTAGTAATGTATGGCTGTGAGAGTTGGACCATAAGGAAGGCTGAGCGCCGAAGAATTGATGCTTTCGAACTGTGGTGCTGGAGAAGACTCTTAAGAGTCCCTTGGACTGCAAGGAGGTCAAATCAGTCAATCCTAAAGGAAATCTACCCTGACTGCTCATTGGAAGGACAGATGCTGAAGCTGAAGCTCAAATGAATGTATGTATGTATGTATGTATGTATGTATGTATGTATGTTTCGACTTCTATCACCGCACCATCTCCCCCAAGGGGACTCTGGGCGGTCAAATACTTTGGCCACCTAATGCGAAGAGAGGACTCACTGGAAAAGACCCTGATGCTGGGAAAGACTGAAGGCAAAAGGAGAAGGGGACGGCAGAGGATGAGATGGTTAGATAGCATCACCGATGTAATGAACATGAATTTGAGTAAACTCCGGGAGACAGTGGAGGACAGGAAGGCCTGGCGTGCTATGGTCCATGAGGTCACAAAGAGTCAGACACGACTAAACGACTGAACAACAAAAGGAAGAGGGCCTTCTCTGCCGTAGCCCCCACCCTCTGGAATAAGTTACCCCCAGAGGTGAGGCAGGCCCCCACTCTCCTGGCCTTCCGAAAGGGAGTTAAGACTTGGTTGTGCCACCTCGCTTGGGGCGGGAGGGGGGATAGTCACTCATGGGGGTGGATGGCACTGTGATGTGACCCTGTGAAATTTCTATCGAGAGTGTTGCTCACCACATTGGATTTTATATTTTACATTTTTATATTTATGTATATTTATATTTTTATAATGAATCTGTTTTTAGTGATATCTTAATCTTTTATTCTTTTAATTTGTTTGTAAACCATCCAGAGTCCTTTGTACGAGATGGGTGGTGAAGAAATATGATAAACAAATAAATAAGTAAAATTTTGCACTGTTTAAACTGTGTATTTATGTATACTAGCACGACTCAGATCTCTCACATTTTTATTAGCCAATCACTCTCATCATTTTTTTAAAAAAAGATGTAACAAGATAAAAGTGTGCTTAGCCCTTTGACATGTTCAGTACAAATCTTCAAGGAAAATGGGAACTCTTCAAAATATAAAGCCTACTGTAATATACAATCACAACACACACAACCACTTTGGTATTTCTTATTTTGCTGTGTGATATAGTTCTTCCTATTGTCCCATAGTATAGATACTATAAAGAGCCAGTTTGGTGTAGTGGTTACGGCACCAGGCTAGAACCCCAGGAGACTGTGAGTTCTTGTCCTTCCTTAGGCACAAACCCAGCTGGGTGACCTTGGGCCAGTCACTCTCTCAGCCCTAGGAACTAGGCAATGGCAAACTATTTCCAAAATTTTGCCAAGAAAACTGCAGAGAGTTTTCCAGGCAGTCGCCAGGAGTTAACACTGACTCAAAGGCACAAAAAACAAACAAACAAACAAACCCCAAACAAACCAAGAACAACAACAACAAAACACCTACATTATAGATCTGAATAACAGGCATGGATAGAAATCAGCTGCCAAATCACCCTATTACCTTTGGAAGCCACACATCATAAATACAAAATAAATGTGGAAGAAAACAATTTAACTCATATAAACAAAAATGGCAAAGCATACATTTAAACATAATGTGCAAAATAAAATGTGGAAGCCTGTCTCTGAACTGGCTCTAGAATTAAATACTAACCTACATGGATAAACTTCCAAAACCCATTTAAGAGATTGCTAGCAAATTCTGGGCAACATTTCCATGGGATACATATTTTTTAAATAATCATGTGCAGGGCTTGAGCCACATCGATATGGACTCTCCTGCACGGGAGCCGTGCAGCTACTGAAGGCTGCTCCCTCTAAAGGGGACGTCACTCGCTCACCTGCAAGATGAAGAGGCGGCTGCTGCCCCCGAAACTCAAGACGTAGCCCACCCGGACCCGACAGTAGGTGCGGGGAGGGACCCTCGCTTTGTTGAGGAAGGTGCCGTGCGCGCTGTCCAGGTCGTAGACATAGAGGCCGGGTTCGGGGCCCTCCGTCGCCAGCGGCTTCTCCCCTTCCGCGGAGTCCCGCGGCGGCCGGCGCTGAATCACGGCGTGGTGCCGCGACACGCACGGATGAACCAAGGAGAGGTCACAGCCCGGAGCGCGGCCCACCAGCAGCCAGCTCCGGCCGACGAGGCTAACGCGGTCCAGCACCGTGCCGCCTTTTACCGTCTCTAGGCTGTAGCTGGAGGTGTCCTCTTCTGAGGGACAGCCTCCCCACGGCGGCTCCTGATACCCGGGAAGGACAGGGTGACAGGGGCCCACCGCAGGGCCGTGGGGGCGCTTGGGAGCCATCGCCTCAGCTTCCTTTCCTCGAGCGAGAGAAAGAGGCAACGGAGGAGGCAAAACCGGCTTCTTAAAATCCTCCGCCACCTCCCTCTCCTCGGTAGGATCCGCCATCTTAGCACATCCGCTTCTCCGACGGGTCCCCCAGGAAACTGCTTCCCTGGTACTTCGGTTCCGGGAGAAGCGGCCCTTTCCCAGGCTGTTGCGGAGGGAAGTGGATGAGGGGAAGGAAGAAAGGGATGCGGCCGTGATCTCAGGGCCAAACGCTGGGCGCTATTCGGCATCTCCAAAAAGTTTCACCAAGCTGGCCTTGAGGGCTTCCTGAGGTTGAAGAATTCCTGAGTCCGCCGGACGTTTTGTCGGGCGTTGCGGTGCTGAAAGTCTTTCGGACGGTAAGGCCGCGCATTGTTGCTACGGTTAAGTTGACAGGGATATGGACTGAAACCTCAAAGCCATTGCAGCCTCATTCAGTAAATACAAACGACTGTGGTAACTCGTAAGGAATATAGGGAGAATTCGGGTGTGAGACAGCTGTGCGAGCTTCTTTTCTTAGGATTAAGTCTCATGCACCAGCTTTTCACCAGTCTGATGCGAACGAATATCCATGTTTACAGAGACGATGGGCACTGGGTTGGAGAACGCTTGTGGATAAAACTGTAGTTCTGCCCTATAAATCCGATCATGCCTATTCAGTCCCATGGTGTTCAGTGGCCTTTACTCCCAGAGAAGTGTGGATAGCAATTTAGTCAAATCACTTTTTAGCCTATCTGTCAGCCCTAAGATCAGACCAAGATCTACTTGATCTTGATCTAAGATCAGACCAAGAAATCAACTCCATATTAAGACCGAAACTACTTTTATTAAGATTGGCTATAGAAACAGAATCTTGCAAGTCTGATTATGGTTTACCTCCTCCCTCTCTCATACTACGTTAATTAGGAAGTTGTCTGTCTGAGATGTTTCCACATTCCTCCTTCACTGTTTGGACTTAAGCAGTGTTTTCCTTCTCATTGCTTTGGTAATGGATCTCCCCTCTCTCTGTCAAGGCCATCCTCTTTCTTCTCTGCTGGCTGGGGAATTCTGGAAGTTGAAATCCACACATCTTAAAGTTGCTAAGGTTGAGAAACACTGCTCTGCACTATCAACTTGCTGACGTTTTTAGTCAGGGTGAAAAGTTTTCATCACAGAAAAACTCACTTAAAGAATAATGAGGATGTGATCTAATCACTTACTTTAAGGGTGATACTATGAGATGGATCACTGTAGCACCTGACTGATGTACCTGAAGGTACAGTGCAGTCTAGGCACCACTGTCTGGATATGACTCAACAGGAAAAACCAGACCTACTGCAAAAGAGTGCCTCAGCTCAAGCCTGCCAAGCTGTCCAGGAGAATAGGCTTACAAACTAGACACATTTCTGTGTTTATTTTCAAGGAAGTAGTAAGTGTGCATGTGGAGAAAGAGAGCATCTTCCCCGTTGGATCAATCTGATGTCCTCCATATTTCCTGGGGATTATGAGACCTGTACATACTAGATTAGGGAGTACTGCTCTAGAACCTCAGAAAACTTTAAGAGCTAGAGCTGGTCTGGAGTAGAAGTGCTTTAATCTAAAGCAGGGGTGGGCAACGTCTGGCCCGCGGGCTGTATAAGGCCCGTGAAAGCAATTGGTCTGGCCCGCGGCAGCGGGTGCGGCACGGGCGTGGCAGGGGCGGGCGCGGCGGCAGGCATGGCGGGCATGGTGGCGGCGGGCGCAGCGGCGGGGGCAGCGGTGGGGGCAGGCATGGTGGTGGGGGTGGCGGCCCCCCAGCACGCGCGATTGGCTCCCGCCTGCAAACTCCGCCCCCTTCCATGCGATTGGCTCCCACCCGCAAACCCCGCCCCCTTCCGTGCGATTGGCTCCTGCCCGCAAACCCCGCCCCCCAGCGTGATGTTATAAATATCAAAATGGCCCTTGGCATAAAAAAGGTTCCCCACCCCTGATCTAAAGTATGTGGAGAGTTAAATCAAGGTTAAAATGAGCAGAATAGTATTTGACTGTATATCATGAGCACAACTACTGTTGATAGAAATATATTTATATTACTTGCTGATCTAATATACATGACAAATATGAATGAGTTCAACATAAACTTGCAAACTTTTTTGTGTAGGTATATATTAAAAAGTCACATCTCCTTCCAATTTAGCTGGGTGGCTTCATGGAGATATCCGTGTAATTTTCTTGGCAATAGTACAGAAATCGTATGTTATTACAGTACCTTCTTTTGCTACCTGCTGCAATTGATATTTATATTCATATAAATTTAAATGATAAATAAAATAAATATTATATGGCAGCATTCACTTGGCTGGCACCAACCAAAGTCCTAATCCTATATAGTTTGCTATATTTTTTAAAAAATGTGTTTACTTCATGAATAAACTTCAGCTAGAAAGCTAGACATGTTCTGTTTTGTTCATTCTGAAGTATATAATGTATTCCTGAAAATTGTATTCTGCACGGTGCAATTAAGAATAGCACTGCAGGACATCTTCTGCTTGGCTTCTTGAAGTTACTCTAGCCTCTTCAGGATTATAAATGCTTTGCATAAAAAGAGAAAAAGTAAGGATTGCTATGCTAGATTCACTTTCCTTCACTGTCATTCTTTCACTCCTACAAAAGTTGAAAATGACTCTGCATCAAACACCTCCGTGGATAGAAGCTATAGGCAGCCACATAATAGCCATGGAGAAGATAGGCACTGTTGCATGTGCTCTTTCAACATCTGATAGGTGCTTTTCCTGAGCTTGTCTGCTTTGGTTGCTGTTGAAATCTAACTTTCCTCTCTCAACTCCAGTCTACAAGACTTAATTCTCTTAGAAATATTTTCCCCCTCCACGTAAAGGACATGCATAGTATGCTGTTTGAGAACCATCTTTCCCTTGTTCATGGAATATTTTCCAGTTGTAACATTTGTTAAAATTCAGAATAAGATATTTGTTATTCTCCTGCTTCTAGAAGGGCAGGGGTCACTTTATTTGTGTCAGATTTCATGCTTTTAAACCAAGATGCACAATTTTAACCAGTCTGCTAATTGGAGGAAATTTATTTATATATCAATACAATCTAATTCATAAAGGTGATATGAAGGTTAGCATAATAAAAGTAATAAAGCATGATCCAGATTAAAAATTAACATTGTTATGAAATTATGGGTAAATAACTCATGGCTTGGGGTCTAAAATCATCAGTAACATTTGTTGTTGTTGTTCAGTAGTTCAATTACTTCTGAATCTTTGAGACCAAATGGACATAATTTTGCTTGGATTGTCTATTTGTAGCTCCCTCTTTACGTTATTGTAAGCTCTTGCTTTTGTGATCAATGATAGCACATAGCCTGGTCTTCTGTCAGTCTCCTTTAGGCTACATTTAATTTTTCCATTCATCAGGGTTTGTGGGTATGTGTCTAAAATATTTAAGCTTTAACTTCCAGTGAGCAGTATGAAGAATTAGATTAAAAATAGATTTAATTTATATTTAATTTCATTAATTTTCTTAGAGAAGGTAAGACACCCACCTCCTTCAAAGTAATGATATGGGGAAAATAGTTTTCCTATCATGTAAATATGGTAATTATACTGCATAGTATCTTCTCCACTCCATTTTAAGACTATTATATGACTGCATATTTCATAATCTCTTTTCCTCTGATCTCCCCCTGCTCCTATGTGCATGGGTACATTATGCAATCTTGGAGGCTCTTCTTCCATTTTCTAAGAAGAATAGAAGATATTGTATGAATGCCAAAGGGATAAATTTCTGTTGGTATGTCTGTTAAAAAGTATGGTGACTTTGAAGATTAGTTGTTGCTTGGAAGGTGTTCTTTGCCTGATGAATGTAACCCTTTTGTAACACCTAAACATCTAAACTTCTCTCTCCTTTCTTTACTTCTCTGAGTAGTTACTTTTTCTCCTCACAATACAGTTGCCCTTTAATCTTGCCCAATCTCCATCTGTTCTTTTCCTTCTTCATTGCTGTTTCTGCTGGAAGGAAGGAAGGAGAGAGAGAGAGAGAGAGAGAGTGTGTGTGTGTGTGTGTGTGTGTGTGTGTGTGTGTATTACCTGCATGTTTCTCTGTATAAGAGTGGTTTCTCTGTGTGAGAGAAAATGGTTGGTATATCCAATGGGGGATGAATTAATTTTATAAAAGAGGTACTTTATTTTATAGACCATTAATTTTAATCAGCAATCAATGTAATTTGTATAATTATTTAATTACATTGTATAATTTTGGAGCATGGCTTCTTGCAGGTATACATGCAGACATGCATATATGTATATACATATTTAAGTGTACCACATGCATATATTTATAGGATGAACATAGGGAGCAATCTCCAGGATTGGTTTCAGTTGGAGTGGCAACCTTAGGATTGGCAAGGTGGAGAAACATGTTATTACATAGAATTTTTTTTCTGTCTTTATATTTTTACCCCTCCTCTTCTTTTGGGGAGGAATGTCATCTTGAACTCTTCTTTAACAACAACAACATCAACAACATTTTTTCCCCCTGCAACATACAGTAGTGAGATGTTTCTTTATCTTTTGCACCAAAGATTACTCAGACAAAAAACCCCATGGCTATATTTCCTTCAAAAATATAAAAGGCAACAGTTACTTGGTTTTGTTTCTAGCTTTGGTATAAACTCATGGATTTTTTCTGAGACAGAAACTATAACTTCTTGCCCATTTCTTTTTTTCCTCCAGGGACACGGAGAACATTACTGCTTAAAGAAGATGTTGCTCAGTTAACTCATACGGACTGTGTTACTTAATGAACCCTTCAGCTGCAATGAGAACTCCATAGTACATGTTTGGATTCTCTGCTCCCCACAATTTGCCAGATCAAAAAATTAATCTTCAGCCAGGATACTGCAGAGTCAGTCTTCTTCATAGGACAGTCACTTTGTTACCTGAATATTTTTAGTACTACTCAGTCAACCAGTAAAAAAGATGCTCCGCTACTGGGGTGAGATTCCAGTTTCCTCCAGTCAGGCCAACCGCAGCTCCTTTGATTTGCTTCAGCGGGAGTTCCGTACTGTAGAGGTCCAGGATCCTCCATTGCATCAGCCTTCATCTAACAAGCCTAAGCCCACAGCCATGCTCGATATTCCTTCAGAGCCCTGTAGCCTCACCATTCATACTGTCCAGCTGATCCAACATAACAGGAGGTTGCGCAGTCTCATTGCCACGGCTCAGACTCAGAACCAACAGCAACTGGAGGGTATCAAGATGGAAGGAAGTGAGCCTTTGCCAACTTGTCCTGGCTCCCCACCTCTCCCTGATGACTTGCTTACTTTGGATAGTAAAATACCCAAGATGCCATTCCAGTTGAGGCACAGTGATCCAGAAAGTGACTTTTACAGGTGCGTTGTGGGAACTTTGGTTTAGTGACCATTGTGCTTGGATTGAGCTGCACTAACCTGAAGTTTACAGTCCAGTGTGCTCAATACCATTTCCTCCTCCATTTCCATTATCTTAATTTTAAGCAATTCTTTTCTCATGAGATGCTCCCCTGCTGGGTTCTTTTCCCTTACAGTGAAGCTCCTGCAAAAATACTGTATTGCACAATTTGTTCATTTATAGGTATGGAGGCAGTGTTGCTGTATGGATACAGTCTATTTGTTCTAATCACCTGGAAAGACCCTTTTTACCTTTTATATAATTAACTTGAATCTTTTGCAGTTGTTCAGAAATAACTAGACTTAATAACATGGAATGTCAGGAACTAAGCCATGGCGGGTTTGGGACACCTCACCATTTCAAATCCCAGTCCAGAATCCCATTTCTGCTTAATGTCCTGGGATCTTAGGCATGGAATGGATTAGTCACACCATGTGTTGTGTTCTTCTATCCCACATTCAGTAGCAGTCTGCCATTGAACTGCTGCCTCTTACTTTTTTAAACCAGCATAGCAAACTCTATGTGTATTCTGAGACTGCTAGAGTCTCAGAATCCAGTACTGATGCTAGAGAAAATGCCAGCCTGTCACTGATGGTAATAGTTAAAGGTGGCATCTGCTGCAACTGTCTATTGCAAATAAAGAAGAAAAGAAAAGGTAATTAGGAAAGGAATTGGTACTGCTAGATCAAAATCAGAAAAGGTAGAGAACAAGCTTTTCTATTTTTGAATACTGGATGCTAGTCAATCTTGTTTATAATTTACTAGCATCATTCTTTGTTTTATCTGGAAGGAAATTTGTTTCAGGAGATGGAATTTTGTTACACTTCAATGGCTCAAAAATACGGCTCAGCAGGTGTAATGTTTTATTAAATAGAAACAATTGTAAGAAAGCCATCTTTGCTTTCCTGGACCCGTTTTCAAACTATCATTTATTTTTGAAAAGGCCAATAGGTTCAGCCTGTAGTTTTATTTGAATGGACCTCAGCTTTTTCTGCACCATCAGATCAGCCCAAATTCCTTTTCCTTCATGCACTGATTGAACAGGAAATAGGCCATTGGAATTGGCTACTTAAAATTGCTATGTGATTGAGTTTCTTATCACTTCCTCTGAGAATGTTTAATGGACAGAGAGCTATCATTTTTAAGTGATCAAAACAGAAAATGACCCATTTTGTAATGTCTGAAATGTCACTAACACTAAGCCCTGTTTGGTTTATCTAGCTTAACAGATTTGTGATTGTTCAGAAGTATATAATCTCTTTCAGCCGGAAAAGAATAGGGAGATGCCAACATTTTACTATCCAGAGGTGTCTGCAGCATGACAAATACCAGCTCTCTGATAGAACATACCGTATGTGTTGCACAGAAAAGGCCTCAAGTGCAGTCTTGGTATGATTGGGAAAAAAATCCCATTTGAAATCCTAGAGATATTTCCCCAGTTTCCTTGAATCTGATGCCTTCCAGATGTGTTGGAGGATACCAGCCAAGGGTGAAAGGAGCTCTGTCCAATACATATGGGAGGCACTTAGTTGGGGAGGGCAGATATACACTACGTTGAGCTAGATGTATTTAGGTTACAACTTTATATGTTAATATTATAATTCCATATTGTAGTTTTGTTAATCAAGCTTCAGAGATCTGAACTGGAAAATTAGATTTGTCAGTTGACTGTCGTTATTAGATTGTTAAATATTTTATAAATATAAACTATTTATAGTTCACAGAACTGAAGCTTTTCTTATTGTTTGCTTGATCTATAGGTATGGTTAAACAGAAGCACGTTTTTTCCAGAATACTATTTGTAAAAACAAAAAGAATTTAGTCTTTAGTAGAATGGAGATTCATTATAAGGTTCTCTAGTTATTCTCATGGATGTCTGTTTTAGGGAATCTTAACCTAGTATTTTTGACAGATTTAAGAAGTAAACCTGTTTTTAAAAATAAAAAATGTTCAAGTTATTTCAGATAATAATCCTGCAGGGAAATTTGTTTTTTTAGAAAAACATGTATATATTACAGCAGGGCTTTCCAAAGTGTTTCCCGCGGCGACACACCAACCGGCGTTGGTGTGTTGCCGCGGGAAAACCCGGAAGTGCGGCAGCGCGCAAAAACCCGGAAGCGCTGCTGCTGCTTTTGGGTTTTTCGCGCTGCAGTTAGTGTGTCTCCGCGGGAAAACCCGGAAGCGCTGATGATGATCAGTGCTTCCGGGTTGTGTGGCGACACACCAGAGTGTGTGTGGCGACACACTTTTGTGTCGCGACACACAGTTTGGAAAGCTCTGTATTACAGCTTCCAATCTCAGCCTAATTTGAAGCCTGATTCTAAGGCTGCTATCTCTAAAAGTTTAGGATAAAGTTAGTGTTACAAATGTTTAGCATATTTGATTTCAAATTTCTAAAATGAGTTTGCTCTAGAAAAGTTTGGATTAAATAGTACAAATATTCAATATTTAGCTTTAGCACAGCACAGATCATTTGTATTTTGTTGTAATTAATATGAATATGTTGCCTTGAGCTAAAGTTTAAAAAGTTAGATATGGTATTTTAAAGCAAACACTTACTGTTAACTCTGATTTTTTTTTTGCAATAGCATTCCTTTTAAAGTATATTTTTACTTCAAAAAAGCTAACTCTGAAGTCAAACCAAACATGCTACTTGATGCAGGAATGTTTTTTGTGTTTCAAGCTAGGTATCCCAAGTTTGCTAGGATGTAAGACATGCTTTAAATATTTGTTCCTAAACACATTATCATGCTTTTTGTCTTCCATTTTCATTGTTATTGTACATTCTCTGATTTTAGAGGCAAAGGAGAGCCAGTAATAGAGTTGAGTTGGACCTCTTGCCGCCAGCTTCTTTACCAGTCTATAGCTACCATTTTGGCTCACGCTGGCTTTGAATGTGCCCATGAAAGTGTTCTGGAGACTCTGACAGACATTGCTCATGAATATTGCCTGAAGTTTGCCAAACTTCTGCGTTGTGCTGTGGACAGAGAAGCTCGGCTTGGGCAGACCCCTTTCCCAGATGTTATGGAACAGGTCTTCCATGAAGTGGGCATTGGCAGTGTGCTCTCTCTGCAGAAGTTCTGGCAACATCGGATTAAAGACTATCATAGCTATATGCTACAGGTGAGGAAAGGTGTGCTCAGAGTAAGACGAATGAACAGATTCTTATAATACTCATAATAAGCAATCTTCACACTTCTTTGCACAGCCTAGCAACAACACCTCATCTTGTTCACATGTATTTTATTGGGCTCTTTTAGTCAATTCCCATACATATTGTTCAGGTATCTGAAGTGTCTCATCCACTACAGATAGAATGGAAAAAGAGGCTGAATAACATTGGTATACTGTTGTCCCCTTGCTCCACTGTGCATCTTCCTCAAGTGGCTTCATGTAGATCATAGCTTTCCAAACTGTGTGTCGCGACTAGGGTATATAGGTGTGTCGCGTGGGAGACAGTTTGGGCACGAAAATCAAAGAAGGGGAGCAGTCACCTCTGCCTATCAGCGCCAGAGAAAGAAGGGCGGAAAAGCGCGCCCAGCAGAAAGCAGCCCGATTGGCTGCTTCTTTGTCCCCGCAGCCTGCAATCTGCTCCATCGCTCCACCTCCACTTCCGTCCTTTGAATTCTGCCCCGCCGCTTGAATCCTGATCCGCTGCCGCTCCTTCACACGTCTGCCTCTGCCTTTTCCCCCACTCTCCTGCCTGCAATAGGGGTTTGCCTTTGCCTTTGCCCTGCCTGTCGTGTGGGCCAGGGGGCGGGGTTTGCAGGTGGGAGCCAATTGCGTGGGCCGGGGGGGCGGGGTTTGCAGGCGGGAGACAATTGCATGGGCCGGGAGCCCTGTTATTACTGTGTTGCGAAATATCTAAATATCTAAAAGGTGTGTCACCAACATGAAAAGTTTGGAAAGCTCTGATGTAGATATTGATTATCATGAGACATGGAATTCTGTGTCATTCTTTAGTTTAAATGACGGGTTAAGCATACTGTATGCTGCTCTCTGGAAACAGTTTTGAAGGAAGGTGCAGAACCATGTTCTCATTGTGCCATTTCTGACAGCAGCTCTCAGAGCAGACATTAAATTTTTTCTATTCCTGAAGATTAAGTTATCCACATCCGATTGTAACGTGATTAGGGAATGATTCAGTTACAATCGAAATTATTCAACCCCCATTGCAAATCAGGTTTATTGTCAAAATTTACAGACTTTCAGCTGTTTGCAATGTACAAATCAAACAAAAGCAATTGAAATAGCTCAACACAACAAATGCTTCAAGTGGTTTCCCCAAATTCAACTGAAAATGCAACTTATAATGACTTCCCCAGTCTCAAAATTATTCAACCCCTTCATGGCAAGCATCAGAGTCCCCCTAGGTGGAAATGGAGCGGTGAATATAAATCGAATTATAAATAAAATAAAATAAATAAATCTTCAGTACTCAGTAGAGCACCCTTTTGCTGTTATGACCTGCTGCAAACGAGATGCATAGCCAGACACCAGCTTCTGGCAGTGTTCCTGAGGAATCTTAGCCCATTCCTCATGAGCAATGGCCTCCAGCTCAGTAATATTGTTGGGTTTGCATGCTGCAACCGCCTTCTTCAAATCCCACCAGAGATTGTCTATGGGGTTCAAGTCAGGTGACTGTGATGGCCACTGTAGAATCTTCCAGGACTACTTCTGCATCCAAGCCTTAGTGGAATTTGAGGTATGCTTGGGATCATTGTCCTGCTGGAAGGTCCAATGATGCCCAAGCTTCAGCTTCCTTACAGACGGCATGACATTTTCTCCTAGGATTTCCTGATACTTCAATGAATCCATCTTGCCTTCCACACGCTGCAGGTTTCCAGTGCCAGAGGATGCAAAGCAGCCCCAGAGCATCACCGAGCCACCACCATGCTTAACTGTAGGCAGAGTGTTCTTTTCAGCGTATGCTTCATTCTTCTTCCTGCAGACATACTGCTGATCCATCGGGCCAAAAAGTTCCAGTTTGGTTCCATCGCTCCACAGAACAGAATCCCAAAACTTATGTGGCTTATTTATATGATTGTGAGCATATTGGAGCCAACTTTTCTTGTGCTTTTGGGTCAGTAGTGGTGTACGTCGTGGAGTTCTGGCATGGAAACCTTCTGTGTTTAGTACGCGCCTTACTGTGCTCACTGAAACCTCAGTGCCTGTTGCCACCAAGTCTTGCTGCAGGTCTTTTGCAGTCACTCGAGGGTTTCTCTCAATCTGCCTTCTCAGAAATCTGGTTGCAGCCATTGACAGCTTCCTTTTTCTGCCCCATCCAGGTAGTGTAACCACTGTTCCTTTAACTTTGAACTTGCGAACTTTGCTTCCAACGGTGTCTCTAGGAACATTCAGTGCCTTCGTTATCTTTTTGTATCCTGTTCCTTGTTTGTGAAGGGCAATGATCTCTTCTCTTACCTTCTTGGACCATTCTTTTGACTTAGCCATATTTCTAACATGCAGTCAAACGTAACACTCAACAAACCCCTAGCCAGTTCAGGCATTTCATGTGTTCCAGCTCAAGCACACCTGGTGCAACTTGCCCTTGATTAGTTGCATCAGGTGTGCTTGAGACAACACCTGTTTTGCATACTGTATGTGCTGTGATGGATTCTATTCAGGGGGTTGAATAATTTTGAGACTGGAGAAATTATAAGTTGCATTTTCAGTTGAATTTGGGGACACCACTTGAAGCATTGGTTGTGTTGAGCTATTTCAATTGCTTTTGTTTGATTTGTTCATTGCAAACAGCTGAAAGTCTGTAAATTTTGACAATAAACCTTATTTGCAATGGGGGTTGAATAATTTCGATTGCAACTGTATATCAAGAAGTAATAGTAATGTTTTCCAGAATTTTTTTTTTGTGCCTTCAAGTCAGTTTTTGAATCTTGGTGACCATCTGGACTAGTCCCTGCAGTTTTCTTGGCAAGGTTTTTCAGAAGTGGTTTGCCATTGCCTCCTTCCCAGGACTGAGAGAGAGTGACTGGTCCAAGGTCACCCTGCTACTGGAGGGAGTGGCAATGAATATAAAACAGGTCTATTAATCTTGGAGAACCACATTTTCTAACTACAATATAGTGGGCTAGCCCATGATGGCCATGAAATTCAGAGCTGGTTCTACCAAGGCAGCCTTGGTAGAGACATTGAAATCCTCCAGTACTACCATACTCAACTTATTGTGAACTTAAAATGATACATTACTCAGTCCAGCATAGGGATTTGGTGCATTTGTGAGGAATTTCTCCACTGCTTCATTTCAAAGTGGGATTTTCCTAGAGGTGGTAAAATTCCTTCTTTCAAAATTTCCTAGCATTTAGGCGTTATTTTCTAGATTGCTAAGTCAAGTAGATACATGAAAGAAGTGAGCCGCCCAGAGTTTGGTATAAGATGGGCAGCTATATAAATGTTTTAAATAAATAAACCAAGTGGAAATCTTTCCTTCCGTCTGCAGCTTAGAAGCAGTTTATAATCAAATGATTGATTGCGAACTACTGCAACTGTGTTCTTTCCTGCACTGTTCTTCCCCCCTCTGTAAGAACCTCCACTATACAGGAGGAATTTAGAGACCTGGTGACTTCTCACACCAAGACCTGTGATTTCTCTTTTGGGGATCTTGGTATGTGTTACACAAGTTTGGAGTTGAGGTGAAAAAAGAACCATTTTGCAGAGCCTCCCATACTGCTTAGTTAACATCAGATCAAATCGAAAGCATCTGACTTGAATCTCAAATGGGATTCCAATAATGCGATTCTACTGTGCTACCTGAATGGTTTACAGGAGCTTCGTGTTACAAAACAAACAAAATCATCAGCCAAGATAGGTTGACTAACCTTTTCAAAGCCAGGAGATGCACATCTGAAAATGAATTGTTTGGCCTTCAAAGGCTGCAGGTGGTGTGGCAATGGCATAGTGACATAATTGGAAGAGTAAGACTGAAATGTTGGGGCTTTTGTTGTCTTGTTTGGAGTTGGAAGGTTTTTAAAAAGTAATATAGGCATGTATAATTCAGTGGAATTGGCACAGAAATATTTTTGGTGGGGTTAGCTATTGGGACTGTATTCAGTTACTTTTTGGAAAAAAAGATTAATAAATACAGTTGAAAAATAACTACACATCTTATTTAGTTTGTTCTGATGGTGAATGTATTATACCTACCACAACTGTGGGCTTTGTGCAGTCCATAAGCCAGGGATGAGTTGCAACAAGACACAACGATCTGATTTGTACATTGTGCTAAACCTGGTTTCCTTAACCGAGAATTGATAAACTGGAATTGGCTGATCATGAACCATTGTTTATAAATCACAATGGCTAAGTTCCCATGAACACATATAGCCCCAAAGAAACAAACAATATTATGGCTTAGTGTGGCGTGTGAACAAAGCCATTGCTTCTCTAGTTTATAAGATCCAAGCAAGTCAGACACAAAAGGAGATGGAGGCTGGGTCATGTAGGAGGAAAATGACATCTTCATGAGGGTGAATTTGTCATGAAGGCAGTGGCTGTGTTGTACCTTCATGCATCTAACACTTTATTACAATCGGGCTGTTCTTTCTTTACTCCATGGCTTATCAACAGGTTAGCAAGCAACTCTCTGAGGAGTACAAAAAGCTTGTAAACCCTGAGAAGGCAGCAGAAGATTTGAAGCCTGTGAAAATCAAGGAAGAACCTGTTAGTGACATCACATTTCCCATGAGTGAGGAGTTAGAGGGGGATCTGGCATCTGGAGACCAGTCGTTGCCTGTTGGAGTCCTTGGAGCTCAGAGTGAACGCTTTTCATCCAACTTGGAAACTGAGGCCTCTCCGCAGACCTCTGGTACATATTATTTTATTTTTATTTATTTTAGTCAGGCTTATACACTGCCTCAGTTATAACCGCCCAGAGTCCCCTCGTGGGAGATGGCGCGGTGATAGAAATCGAAACATAAATAAATAAATAAATAAATAAATAAACAAACAAACAAACAAACTAATTCTAAGTACCCTGTGTTCCTAGTTACAGTAAAAAGAGGAAAACAATAAACACAATGGAAACCCCCCCTCACCTATCATACTGTATCAAGGAGCAATAATCTACAATTCTATACAAAACAGAATAACTCTTACTATAGGAGGGGCTCAGTCACATCATTCTCAAAGACCTTATGGGACAGCCAAGTCTTAATGGGTTTCCCAAACCACAACAGGATAGTGCCAGTTTAATTAATACCAGGGAAGATGCTATTATAGAGAAAGGGGAGAAACGGGAAATTTTTTATTACGAAAATGTGGCAGGATATAGCTCATTTGCTCTTAAGTTGGGGTCAGCTGTCAGAATGATGGCCATATTCGAAAACTTAATTTTTTTTTTGTGGGCCCTTTCACAAAATGGCTGCATTGGCAACATCACTAGTTATAAAGTATCAGTCTTGTGCGAGCTGTCGCCATCTCTACTCTGCCATCCTGCAAGGTCCTCCTCACTATTTCTGCTTATCTTTGTGCTTTTCATGAACAAGTGGGGAGACTTCCAAATAAAGCTCCAGACTGCAGGCACTCCTTAATTTTTTTTAAAGAAAGTTCGTGAGACCAATATGAGGCCCAGATGCATTTTGAAAAATAAATATAGTAGAAGTTGGTGCTTTGCTCTGTAACATTTCAGCTTTCAATTTTTAAAAAAAGTTGAAATACTTTTTTTTTATATTAAAAAAAAAGAAACAGGTGTCCAAAGGCACTTTGGTACCTCTGGGTTTCCCAGTTCTGGGTGGAAGGTTGTGCCTGTATTGTGCTGGTAGAAGGAAGATGCTGGGATATCAATGTAGCAGTTTTATCATTTGTCACGCTAGCTTGTCTATTAAGCCTTGAAATGTTATTTATTTTTTAGAGGGTAAAGGCAAGGTTAGAGGACAAAGTCAGTAATCACTTTTCTAATTAAAACAGCTAGGAAAAAAAAACCCTACAGCTCAGTTGAAGGAAATTGCTAATAATGTCTTTTGTGAACTGGCCCTTAAAATGTTAAATTCACTTCTAGTGGAATTAAATTTCTAGCGTTAGATAAAGTTAGCTTGGAAATTGGATGTTAACAAAATGCTATGTTCTTTATAATTTTTTAAGCCCTGAGGAGTTGTGATTTGCTTTTTAATGCTTGCTGGCTAACAATCTCAGAATACATGCCATCTGTCCACTGCTTGTACTTATGAACAACACACTTTAAAGTAACTGTTTAGGCTGCCTTAACACTAAGCCGTAATATGATTTATTTGGTTTTGGCTTTGTGGAAGGCCTGGCGTGCTATGGTCCATGAGGTCACGAAGAGTCAGACACGACTAAACGACTGAACAACAACAAAAATGATGTGAACACAGTTGTTGGGGTTTGTAAACCATAGTTTATGGCTTAATGTGTTGGATGAACCCAATCAATTGTAATGTATTCAACAAACCATTGTTAATCAAATAATGGCTTTTATTACACCCTTCAGTACTTTCCAACTGTTTTGCATTCTTATCTCTGCAGTCAGGAAAGTGTAAAATATACTTTGCCAAATCAAATGTTGGTATACTCAGGTTTCTAATAAGATTCTCAGTCCAGTTCCCCTGATGTTTCTTGGAGAATCAGTTGCATTTAAATGCAGTGATACAGTTGCATGCAAAAGTTCCAATCAAATTTTATTTTTCAGTGAATCCCTAAGTCGGGTGGGGAACGTCCGGCCCGTGGGCCGTATAAGGCCCGCGAAAACATTTGGTCTGGCCCTAGGAGCTCCCACCTGCAAACCCTGCCCTCTTCCGTGCGATTGGCTCCTGCCCGCAAACCCTACCCCCGGTGCTTGTGATTGGCTCCCGCACGCAAACCCTGCCCCCTTCCATGTGATTGGCTCCCACCTGCAAACCCCGCTCCCCAGTCCGTGAATTATGTTATAAATATCCAAATGGCCCTTGGCAGAAAAAAGGTTCCCCACCCCTGCCCTAAGTGAACAAAAGCTGACACCACTTCTACATAGTACAAAGTTAAACTTAACGTCCTTCTGCAAATCTGAATGCATGCTTGCTATTTATATCTACAGTAGTTGCTTACAGATTCAAAATAAGAAAACATTGACTATGGCAGACATTTAGACACCCTTCCAGTTCGTCAGTACTTTTTTCCTCATGAAGTTATTTATAAATTACTTATAATCACTTCCAAAGGCGATTCACTTGTTAAGCCTATAATTATCAATTGAAGGTAATTCCACAAGTGAACAACTACTCAGACCCTGCTAAACTTGTGATTGCCATTCTGTCTGCTTTCAGCAACTCTGGACTCTTCTAAGCAGCTCTCTGAGCAGGGCCATCCATGGGGAAGGGTGGTTAAAAGCCAATCAAATTGGTAAGGCCTGACCCTGCAATCAAAGCCCCAGCCTTTTTACATTTTGCAACACACATTAAAAACATGGTTGCAACTGCCATCTTGATGTCCTTGTCCCCCCTCCCCCTTCCCCGTAGTTTCCTCTGTTTCTGAGCATTTGAAAATGAAAATCCTCTTTTACAAAGCAGGGAAAGGCTATAAAAATATCCAAATGCTTCTTGCTAACTGAACTATGAGAAACACTGTTAAGAAATTGAAGTGAAGTGGAACTGTTGAAGTCAAGGCACAGTTGGGAAGGCCAAGAAAAATCTGTTAGAATGGCCCGAAACCAGTCAAATCTACACAACAGAACCCAAAATCACTTCAAATAATCCACTGAAAATATTAATTGGTGCTGGAGTTGTTGTCCACAGGTTCACCATATAGCACTGCTTATGCCACAGTGATCTGCAGGGGAGAGTTGTCAGAAAATTTTTTTTTCTCCAACCTCATTACAAAAGTCATTGAGTGACGTATGCAAAAGGAAGTCTTGAAGAAGCCTCAAATAGTATGGAACAAAGTGCATTGATGAAACAGAAATTGAACTGTGAGCCACACACATGATGCATTTGGAGGGGGAAAAAGGGGTGAAGTGTTTAAAGAAAAGAATACTTTGCCAACTGTTAAGCTGGGGTTGCTCTATTATGCTTTGTGGCTGTATGGCAGCCAGTGACACAGATAGCATTATGTGAGTGGAAGGAAGAATGGATTCAACTAAATATCAGCATATTCTAAAAAATAATTTCAGTGACACATTATGGAGTCGTCATGTGAAAACCCAGCTCTCTGGAAAAGTCTATAATACTGGGAAAGGGAAGAAGAGGATAACCAGAGGCAAGGTGGAGGGACTCAATTACAGTAGTGATGGGTGCACAGTTGTAAGACCCGAAGGAAGGTTGGGGAAATATCATCCAGAAACAAGCTGAAAAGAAGTTGGATATTTTACCAAGACAGTAATCTGAAACATGGCTCCTGATCAACCATGAAGTAGTTACTGGAAAGAAAGACACAAAGATTTTGGAATGGCCTTCACAATATCCAGACTTGAATATTGAAAATGTGGAGGAAATCTCAAACATGTAATGCATACAAGATGTAAGAATATTTCTGTACTAGAAGAGTTCGTTGTTCTGCAAGGAACAATCAAATTAAATCTTTATTACAGTCATAGACCAGCATAAGCAAGGGATAATGGTAAAACATTCCAAAAGCAAGAATAGAAAGACATTTAACTGGCTGCTTTCTGTGCCAAAGGAGTTATTACAGAGTACTAACTGAAAGGGTCTCCAAACTTCAGCATCAATTATAGTTTCTGTTTTTGTATTTTCAATCTAAGCAACTGCACATAAATATTCAGCATGCATTCAATTATGCAGAAAGACGTTATGTTCTACATTGTATGATGTAGAGGTTGGGTCATCTTCTGTTTCCTTAGAGATGCATTGAAACATATAATTTGATCAGGGGTGCCTAAACGCTTACAGCTGTAAGGGTTTGAGTTTGGAAAACCAGGTTAGGGACAGATCATCACGGAAAGAATCTATCTGTGTGGTTGCTAAGAGTTGACACTGAGTTTTCTACAATGCCTTGAAAATGTGAAACACTTTTACACTGAGGGAAACAATGCAGTCGAGTTATTCCTAGATCATTTGGGAACAATCACTCATTGCTTGATGTGGGTGCATTTCTGTTTGAGGTTAATGTGTTGGCAGTATATTAAATTTAATTATCCAATAGTAGATTAATGATGATTAAGAATGTAGGTGTCCTTTTTTTCTTGATGATCCTTGTTTTCATTAGATGGCCTTTGTTAGGTTGCAAATAGTCCTCTGCAGTGCACACTTTGGGTACATTTATATAGTATATTAAAATGACACAAAGTGTGCATGTGTTTCAGGAATGTTAAGTGGGTTCTATGGTGTCATCATCTTATTCTATTTCCCCATCTTCAGTAGTATCAGAGTATTTAACCTAGTCTATTGCTTCACAGTGATATTTATGAGGAGTTACAGTTTTGTGTCTTTTACTGATTGATGAGAAAGTCCTTCCTTCCTCCTTCCCTCCACCCCTCTCCACCCTCCTGTCCCACTCTCTTTCTCTGCCAGGTGGTGAGGTGAACACTTCCCCTCTTTGGAACTTGGCCCCAGTAAAAATGGAACCACAGGAGAGTGAGGAGGGCAATGTTCATGGGCACCATGGAGTCCTGGGAGGTGATGTATTTGAGGAGCCAATGTCAGGCATGAGCGAAGCTGGGATGCCACAGAGTCCGAATGGTTCTGAAAGCAGTTATGGTTCTCATTCCCCTGATAGTTTGATGGGCTCTTCGCCAGTCTTCAACCAGCGCAGCAAGAAGAAGATGAAGAAGATGTGAATTATGGCTGGGAGGTACCAAGAATGTGAACTAATTCAGCAAAATTAGGCCTGTGATCAAGAAAATAAGCTCTGAGTTGATGGATTTTGCATGCTGTGATTACCATTCTACCTGTGATACTTCCCACTAGCTGAAAGTCTAGATAGCTTACAATGGCGCAAACACACAGAGGTAACATTACTTTGGCAAAAAAAAGATGTTTGAGTGACTTTTGGTGAGGAAAGACAAGAGTAACATCAATCAATCAACTGTGATTCCACATGGAATCTTGTAAGCCAGTTTAGTTTCCAGCTAGTTAGATTTTTAAAAGCTTAAATGGTGGTACAACTTGCATAAATGACAATAATTTTGTATTTCTACATTAAATGGTTGACAGTATCTTTAACTTGAAAGATGGGAAATATGGAAGAGGCATGAGAACTGTATTAAGTTGTAATAGAATTCTGTAAATTCCATTTCACTGTTGCTACTTTTCATTTTTGACTATGAATTTATATTTTGAAGAACAGGTTTTTAATATAGAATTTTTGTTCCAATATAATTATAACTATTACTCTTGGTTTTTGGTCAAAATCATGGCTGATAATCTGCTTTTCTTTTTAACAAACCAACTCACCATATATCAAGGTAATGGAAATTTAGAATGGGTAAATCTTATGTGTGTTTTTATGGTTTTTATGTTATTTTATGTTTTTAATGTTTTTCTATTTTATTGTATAGTACACAGATTGTTGTGACCTACCCAAGGTCTACGATTGGTGCAGCAAAGAAGTTTTATGAGCTAAATGAAGCATTTTTTAAAAATATGCATAATTTCATTTTCCTTATGCTAGTCCAGAAGGCCAATTTACCTGGAGAATTCACCCAGCTCTGCATGCAAATCTCTTATGACTGAATAATAAAGTGATCTTTTAATTTTTTGTACCAATTACTTTGCACTCTGAATATAGTATTGAACCTAACTTGAATATTGCTGAGAGCTTTGAAAGACAGAACACCTTCAGAACTGTGCTCTTAGTTCATTATTATATCACAATGTGCTATGCCTTTAGAAGTTTTGGGTTTTATGTTGACGCACAATGCTAAATCTAGATGGACACTTTATTGATCTGGGGAGGGTTTGTATGATACATGTTTTTAAATGTTGATCTTTTTTTTTGTTTATTAGCTGCTCTTGGACATAGGTTTTTAAAAAAAATAAATGAATATTTTCCCCTTTCTTCATAATCTTTTGCTTCATTTCCTGTGATTTGAAGTTTCCAAAATCCTTTTTATTGTACCAGAAAATAGGCTTTTGTGTAGGCTATCACTTAACTTTTTTTTTTTAATCTGTTCAATCGTGTCTGACTCTTGGAGACTGCCTGGACAAGTCTGTGCAGTTTTCTTGGCAAGGTTTTTCAGAAGTGGTTTGCCATTGCCTCCTTCCTAGGGCTGAGAGAAAGTGACTGGCCCAAGTCACCCAGCTCGCTTTGTGCCTAAGGCGGGACTAGAACTCACGGTCTCCTGGTTTCTAGGCTGGTGCCTAATCACTACACAAAACTGGCTTTCATATCACTTAACTACTGACATTTTAAAAAGTGCTTGCTTAAAAACTGACTTGAAATGTGACAAACATGCTTCCTAATTATGTAAGAACTTTCACTTAATAAAAAGAGTAAATATTTACTGGAGTTGCTGCAGGCAAAGACTTTTGAAACCTTTGGGTTAAAAAATACATCTTGAAATTATATTTTTATGATTTCTTTTGAGTTCTTTGGAACTTTTTAGAAAACAACTTTTCAGAGCAAGCCAGGACAGGCTGAATGTATGTTCCAAGAATAGGAATGGGGAGGGGGGGTCATGAAAATTTCATGCTGAAATTATCTTCTTAGAAGTTCCTAGAACTCTTAACCTGCAATAAATCTACCTTTCTTTTTCCAAGTTGGTGATAGTGGCTGGATTAAACTCTTATCTATTACTTCCTACACAACTCTGTGAGAAGAGACAGTCAATACTGTGGTTATTGAATGGTATCCAAACTCACAATGGTTGGAGACTCGAAATATAACCTGGCAGATACTCTTATCTGGGATTTTTGCTATCTACTCTAGAAGTACAGATTGGTTTTATACTGCCTTAAATACAGTAAATATCTTTAAAAAATGGTTGAAGCTGTAGGTTACAAAAGTGCTGAGGATTCTTTTAATTATTGCTATCCTTTGCTCACAGAACTACAGCTGTTCCTCCTGTAAGAGGAGGAATGATGGTTTAAATCTGTAAGGTAGAAACACCAGTGACTAGAATTTTACCACACTTTAAGCCACAATTTTGTTTACTATGGCTCATTGAACAAATCTTAATTGTCTAGATCAGTGTTTCTCAACCTTGGCAGCTTGAAGATGTGTGGACTTCAACTTCCAGAATTCCCCAGCCAGCCATGGTTGGGGACCCCTGCTTTACATGGAGTGCCCTTGAAGAGCTTTTGGAAGCTGCAGCTGGTCCAGAATGCATCCATTTCGGGGCATTTCACAGTACGCCCATGTAACACCTCTGTTCCACGAGCTGCACTGGATCCCAGTGGATGCAATTCCAGGCACTGGATGCAATTCCAGGCACTGGTTATCGCTTATAAAGCCCTCCTTAGTGCAGGGCCAGGTTACTTGCAGGACTGCTTGTCTCTGCTGCCAGAACTGGCAGAGTTGGCATGCTCCAAGTCCTATCAATTAGACAAAATCATCTTGGGGGACCTAGGAGTCGTGCCTTCTCTGTTGCTACGCCTGCCCTGTGGAACAGCATTCTCCCAGAGATCCAGATGGCCCTGACCCGGTGGGTCTTCCATAAGGCTTCAAAGGTCTGGATGTTCCCATGTACATTTGAGCCAGAAGTCTGTGAGCTCCATTGTATGAGTGCTTTGTAATTATCTTAGTGATTGAAGTGGCATGGTTCTTTGATCCCAAATGTATGATACCATATAGTTTTTTTTTAAAATATTGCTTTTGTGACTGACGTTAGGCTTTTTTGGTTTCAATCTTTGTATGCCACTAGGGTCACCTTGGTGAGATAGGCGGCTATTTAAATTGTTCAAATAAATAGTAAATAAAACTAAGACAAAGCTAAATATTTCATATTCACATTTACATACAGTAGAAATTTCAGCCTCTATGGCTTCCACAATGTAGCTGATGTATAAGTGGGAGATGCGGAGTTGATTTTCTTTCCCACAGGACTATTTATGCATAGAAGTTAGAAATGTATCAACCTACACTTGTACTATTGTTTTCGAATAATAGTAAAATAAAATCTCCTTCCCTCTCTTCTAAGTGCTTCTTCTGAGATTTGTATGCTTTGTGTTGTTTTTATGTTTGCATATGGAAGCTTTTAAATTTCTTGAAATATTCCATAAATTTTCACTGACATATCATAAGCAAAAGTGACATTTTCAAGCCTGATTTAACAAGTCATGGGGGATTCTGTTAAGAACTGAACTTGTTATTTATATAGCTGTCGTATAGACAGAAGGCTTTAACCATTAGGAACTGGGAAAGGTCGCTAACTTTAGATATTTAATGCAGGCACTAATCTATACCTTCAGTTCCTGTGTTAGGACCAGACCCAGAGATCCAAGGTAGAACTGGAGGACATAGGAACTTCAAGATCTGTTTGTCTTCTTTAACGTCATAAGTCTACAGTATAGAAGCTGCCCTTATAGCTAGCTATTAAGAATCTAAAAAAGAATCCTTCTGGATCAGACTACAGCACCGAGATGAATAAGACAACAGATCTCATATAATATTATCAACAAAAGATCCTCAGAATCATCAAAACATAGAGTTTGGGCTCAATTCAGGAGTCCAATTTAAAGCTCCTGAAACTGGCTGTTTAGCCTCTGCTTGAACGAATCCAGTGAAAGAGAGGTTACCACCTCTGGATAATTGTTTTCAGTGCCAAACTGGAAATCTTTCCTCACATTCAATTGGAACCCACTGCCCATTATTTAAATCCATTATTTCATGTCTGGTACTCTGGAACAATACTGAATACGTTACAGTATTGTTACCAAGCAGAATCCCCTATCCTCTACCATATCTCTGTAAAGAACTTTGTATTTGACTCTGTTAAATTTTGTTATTTTATTCTTAGTCTCTTTTCTTAACCTATTAACATCATCTTTGTTTCTGTCTCCTAGTTTATTAACTTTCTCATCTCTTTTTGTGTCATCTGCAATTTGAAAATCATCCCCTCTACTTTTTCATCCAAATGATTATTAAAAATATTAAAGGGTAGAGGAGTTAACCTTATGTCACATCACTTGCTATTTCTTCCCGTCTGATGAGAATTCATTGATGAATTTACCATAATTTCCAAGCATATCCATTTAATTGTCATGCCATCCAGCCCACACTTGTTAATAAGAATTTCATGGGTTATTTTGTCAAATGCTTTGCTGAAATTAAGCAATATTACATCGACAGCATCCCCACAATCTTTAAGGTTATCTAGTAAAAAAAAAATGAAATAAAATTAGTTTGAAACAGTTGAATCACTGCGTTGCTTTCAAGGTCCTTTCAAGGTCCTTATTTCTTTGTTGTCCATTCTTGAATCTTGCCAGATATCAGTACCAGAGTGGTTGGTCTGTAGTTCTCTGCTTCCTCCTTTTTCCTGTTTTTTGACAAGTGGGACAACATTTACTTTCTTCCAGTCATCCAGCATTTTACCAATTACCAATTCTCTGGGATATCTCTGAAAAAACACATGAAGCTTTGGCTAGACCAGGGGTCGGCAAACTTTTTTATGCCAGGGGCCATTTTGACATGCTCAAGGGCATTTTGACATGCTTGAGAGCCAGGGGGTGGGGTTTGAGGGTGGGAGCCAATCGCGTGGAAGGGGGCGGGGTTTGCAGGCGGGGCCAATCGCGTGGAAGGGGGCAGGGTTTGTGGGCGGGAGCCAATCGCGCACACTTAGGGCCTGCTGCCGCCACGCCCACCATGCCCGCTGCCACGCCACGTCCGCCACTGCACCTCCCCCGGGGTCCGAGTAAGCCGTGACGGGTGGGCGGCGAGCGAAGCGTTGCCCCACCTCCTCCCCCGGGGTCCTTCGTGAAGACCTTCTCCATCCTCGCTGCTCCCGCCGCCGCCTGCAGGGGCGGCTGAGGTGGAGAGCGCCCCTTGGAAATCTCCCCTCTGCAAAATCCCCCGGCAGAGCTCCTCCATGACCCCGACGGTCCGTCTTTGTTTTGTGCCTCCCGGGACGACTTTCTCACAAAAAGAGCAGCTGTTTGTGAGTTGCTTCCTCTGCGTTGTGCCCCGAATTCTCAACTTTAATCTAGTATTGTCTGCAGAAGGAGAGCTGTGGAGAAGTTTAGCGTCCCGCCTTCCACTCCACTCGCGACTGTCTCAGGGGGCGCTTCCTCCAGCCCCGCTGCCACTCGGCCTCCGGCAAGGAGGTTCAGTTGGCGTGTGTGGACTGAACGAGTGGCTGCGTGAGTGAATGGGAGATGCTTACGTTGCTATAATAAAGCTTATTAAGTCTATTGGCAACCTCCAGGTATTGGTGGTGGTGTTCCCCGACTTTGCTCTGGTGCTGCATAAAGAGATTCCTAATCCTAAATCTTGGACGAAGAGGTGGAGGGCACTTCTTGAGTGCTGAGAACAACTGAGAGAATGAAATTTAACAGGGATAGATTTAGCTCTTCAGTTACATAACAAATCAAACGTTACAGCCAAGGCAAGCCTGGCCTGGCACTAATACATGCCAAAAAGGTCTTGGAATCCTGGTTGACGGCGCGGAATATGAGTCAGCAGTTGGATGGGGCTGCAGAAACGGCACCCGCCACCACCCCTGCCCCACCTCCGCCCACCCTTCTCCTCCCTCCCCCTCACAGAGATTTCGTCTCTGTCTCCTTCTTCTTCTGTCTTCTGTCTGCCTGTCTCCTTCGAAGCCGGAAGCACCACCGGCCACCCGGGGAGGCCACCCAAGGGCACCCCGGACCCAGGTCCCGGCCTCCGCGCACTGCCGGCAAGATGCGGATGCACCCGACGCAGGGACAGCGCGCCTCCCGAGCGGAGTGGGAGAACCTGCAGCGACGGGACACCGCAGCCCTCGCCTGCTCCGGCCGCGGAAGGGGCAGCTCCATCTCGCTCCCGCAGCCCCTGCTGGCCTTTCCGCTTCCCATCTGGCGGCGGCGGCGGCGGCTCCCCGGCCTCCGCTTGCACCTCCTGCGCCGCGGCCCCATGCGCTTTCCTCAAACGAGGTCCAGGGCAGCGAGGCTCGGCGCTGGCAAAGCCGGAGCAGCCCCGCGGATGGGAGCTGGGGGACGCCCGACCCGCGGGCCCCTCGGCATTCAGGGGGCCCGGCTCCGTCCCTCTGGCTGGCAGGTGGCCAAATGGGCGCGCGCACGCACAAACGCGTGCGGGGCAGCCGCCGGCAGACGAGATGCCCCAGACTAGAGAGGTTGGAAGAGCCACACTCAAGGGGCCAAAGAGCCGCATGTGGGTCGCAAGCCGCAGTTTCCAACCCTTGGGTTAAACTATCAGCTACTTCATTCAGTCCCTTAAGAAGCATTTCATCCTGTGATACTGCAAATAGGATGGAGCTATTTAGAAATCTATATTTTAAATAAGGCTACAATCCAAAACATTTATCTGGGAAGTATGTTTCACTGAACTCACTACAACTATCCAGTCAATGGCTGTTCACACATTCATTAAATCATACATACAAACTCGGGTTTTGAAGAAAAAAAGGGGCTTTGGAGCATGCATGGCTGCATTTGTAGTACCAGTCAGCAATGTGTATTTTCCTGAGACCATGCTGCATCCAAGAAGGGCTACTCCATTTCCATTTCTGGGTAAGAAGCTTTATGCAAAGTGCGGAAAACAGTAATGAAAAAAGAAATTTAAGGCGGAGATAACAGAAAAGGAAATCTAAGTTTATTTACACTTAAACCATTCATTATACTTTTCTCTACCTTTCTAACCTTGCAAACAATCCCAGCTTCTACCACAGCTATGCACTGATTCAAAAATTACTTTTTGTTTTTTAAACTTCTCACCTCTTTCTTTTTGAGGATATCAGTTCCATCCAACCATGACTTTCTCAGTCTTCTCCTTCTTTTCAATCTATTCACTCTTCCTTCATTAAATCAGAACATTGTGGCTTGAAAGAATGGCTTATGGCTTAGAATTATATGTGAACCAGATCAATATGGCTTGTCCAACAAACCACAGTTAAAACAAACCATAACTTAATATTTCATGAATCCAGAAAATGTGTTCAAAAAGATAAAGGGGCAAAACTATTGATAGGCTCAATTGTCTAATGATCTGAATACTGATGTAGGAATAGTGATTTATTACTTAGTGTGTTTCATGAATCTGCTGCTCTCTAGATGTATCCCAGGGAGTCACTGTCAGATTAGGAAATGAAGAGCAAAGATGCACAAATTGAGGCTTTAGGACCCAGAGATTTCCAAAAGCTATTTTAATGCAACAGAAGGGCCGCTGTGGCTCTCCCTGATCTCTCAGCAGCTTTCAATACCATTGATTAAGATATCCTTCTGGACTGAATGTAGAGATTGGGAGTGGAGGACACTGTTGTGGTGGTTGTCTTCCTTTCCCTGTGGTTGGTTCCACTTGGTATTGATGTATGTTGGGGGGGGGGGACAGATTGAGCCTGTGGCCCTTCACTTGTGGGATGCCTCAGGGCATAGTAGCTCTCACCCCTTCTGTTTAACATCTATATGAAACTCCTGGGTAAGATTATCTGTCAGTTTGGGCTTTGGTATCATCGATGTGGTGATGATAACTAACTATACATCTCTGTTCAAGTGATGCTGTTGATGTCCTGTCCCATGTCTGGAGACTGTGTGAGTCTGGATGGGGAGAAACTGACTCAGGCTTAATCCTGACAAGACCAAGTGGTTGTGTGTATTTGGATCCCCTGATTCTGGGAATTTTCCATCTCTTTTCTTGGATGGGATTGTGCTTCCTCATATGAGACTGGCACACAATCTGAGGTTGTTTTTGGGCTCAGCTCCTGCTTAAAGAGCAGGTGGAAGCTATGGCCAAGAAAGCCCTTGCATAGATCCACCTAGTGCACCAGTTACACCTGTTCCTAGAACACCTCATGAATGGACTTCTGCAATGCCTCTCCATGAGTCTGCTCTTGAAGATCACTTGGAAACTACAGCTGGTCCAAAAGGCAACAGTGTGGGCAGTAGCAGGCGTGCCTCGATATGCCCATGTGACACCGCTGTTGCACAAGCTGCACTGGTTGCCAGTTTGTTTCTGGGTGCAATTCAAGGTGCTGGTTATCACCTAGAAAGTTCTTCATGGCATAGGGCCTGGTTATCTGAGGGGCTGCCTATCTCCAATAGTTTCTGCCCATCCTGTAAGAGTTGGTGAACTCTAGGTCCCTTCGATCAAACAATGCCATCCATTGGGACCTAGGAAACATGTCTTCTTTGCTGTAGCACCTGCCTTCTGGAACACCATCCCTCCAGATATGCATATTATTACCATCCTGATGATGTCCAAAAATGCACTGAAAACTTGGCTGTTCCCTTGTGCCTTGGGGTATTATGGTTTAGCCCTTGTACAATTTTATCCAATTAACTACTGTATCTTCTTTCTTTTGGATGTGCATGATCATTGTTCCCATTGTTTTATTGTTTTATTGCTTTTAATGTTGTAAGCTACCCAGTCTTGTGGTGTTGGGCAGCCTCTAAATTTAATAAATAAATTATTATGACTGGAGAGAAATCACATTTTTAAAAATTTCTTTTTAATTAAATGGAAATGAAATCCAATTATCTTTTCCCTGCTTCCCCTGCCCCCCAACCCACTTTCTGGAGTGCTGCATTCCTTCTATCAAGAGCAGCCTTTCTCAAAGGCTAGGGGTTCTGCGAGAGATTGTGATTGAAAATCAATAAACATAATGTTTGAACTTTGTTTGCTGCATAATGCTAGCGCTCACAGTGGTGGGAATTTTTACACACCATGACTCAGGTGTTGGCCTGCCAGTTTGCTGTTGTAAACATTGTAAAATGTGGATTGCGTAGGCGTTAGCCCTTCGAGGTAGTCCATACAAGAAGCACAACAATGAATTCTAGATCCATGTTGATTATGTTAAATTAATTAGTCCCTGTGTGGCCGTGTTCTGGCAGTTTTGGTTCCTAACATTTCGCCAGTCGCTGTGGCTGGCATCTTCAGAGGTCAGGAGCACAGCTAGAAGATTCTGTCTGTGCCCAAGTGGAGGGTGTGAGTTCCTGCTGGTGTTTATAGCTGCTGAGAGGGTGTGTGTCTTCTGTGGGTCATTTACAAGAGATTAGGAGAGGGTTTATTGTGGTGATTAGGGGGTGTGGTGCTTTCGTGTGTGGAATTAGCACATCTATTGTGTTAGTTGTTTGTATATTTCTGTGGTTGAGTAGAGTTCATTGACCTTTTGCAAGCTGTGTTTTTCAGGACTGGCAGCCAGGTTTTGCTGATCTTTAAGCTTTCTTCTTTTTTATTGAAACTAAAACGTTAGGCAAAACGTTAGGAACCAAAACTGCCAGAACCAACACAGCCCGGAAAACCCACAACAACCATCAGCACAATATACTGTACCTTAATCAAGGAACTATTAACTCAGTCAATCAACCAAGCAGCAAACAACAGCCCAATCAAGGAACTCCTAAGGGGAGAGCAACACCTCCACCAACACAAGCAGGACAAGCCATGGTATATAAACAGAGAGCAAGTCCCACTCCCTTTTCGCACTGAAGATGTTGCCTAGTCTGGCAATGAAACGTCTGCAAGAAAACAACAAGGTTCAGAGAGCACCAAAGACTCCACAAGTCTGAAAGTGTTTCTCCCTTCCTCTCCTTTTACTCTGTGGAAAACTAGGGAGGGTCCCTTCTGAAATGCCTCCCATGCCTCCCCTCCTTCTGCAAGCTGAGATATCTTTTGCTGGGTTTTGACTGCAATAAGGTTTTCATAGTTTGAATCGAATCCCCCCTTTATTTGTTTTCAAAACAAACCCATTCCTTACATGAATAAAGAAAAATCTGTCAAATCTATTAAGTGTATAGTCATATATATTAAGTGTAAATGAATTGTATTGTGAAGTTTTTGTATTTGTTTGCAGTTTTTATGTAGAGGTTTCCTGAGACCTGAAACTTATTTCAAGGGTTCCTCCAGGAACCAAGGTTGTGAAAGGCTGGCCTAGAGGCTTATCCATGCATTTTCAAAAACATACCCCAAGAAGGCAGTCTTTTACAGCCATTGTCTGCAGGGCAGTTGCAAAAGGTACAGTGTTTGGATGCAGCTTCAATTTTCCTGCGTTAAAAGAAATATTGTAAACTCACTTCTAGGCAACTGTGATCTCTATTGTGGGAAACAGATATTTGCATTTCTTGTAGTAACCAAATAAAAATGCATGTTGATTGTATGATTATCTGAGCAGAAATGTGAGAGAAAAAGTCTAAACAGCTGTAGAGTTCTAGAAGCTGGGTGGAATTATTCACTTTGGCCACAGGGGGGTGCTGATTGCACATATTTGAACAAACAGGCATTCCTAATGGGGTTTTGTGTCTTTCTGTGTGTGTGTGTGCGCGCAATTGTGTGCCTATTTTTAATTACAAAAAAAAAAGTCATTTTCAATAGAGGGTTTAAATGGAAGATTAGAAATGGTGCCATTTGTTGCTATGGAGACAAACACCCTATAGAGTGAGAAAGCTGCCTTAGTATACATATTTATGAAGTCTCTTTAATAGTTACTCAGCACTGGATTGCTATCATTACTACTGATGATGAGAAGGTGCATTATGCTGGAGGAATTATTTTAGGGTCAGTTCATAGTTTAGACATATAGTTAATCCAAAGGCTTTCTGGCATGCTCACAAACAGCCTTACCAAAGTGAATCTGTCTGGCTGAACCTACTGTCAGACCTACTGTCTGTAGCTTGAATCATGTCAACTGGATTTCTATTTTCTCAGTGGAAACATTTTGCTCCTTATCCAAGGAGCTTCTTCAGTCTGAGCAAAGTTGGTAAGGGAATCCTAAATATGTTTCTAGGTAGCTGTGTGACCTTACACCTGGGGCTAGGTCATGGTTATATTGAGATGTTATTTTTAAGTCCTTTTATCATCTAAAGGAGGATCGTTAAGATCACCATGCTGCTGTTGAGCTTGTGAAATGGTCTTAATCTTCCTAGGCACAGAAGACAAAGCAGGGAGGAAGATGGGGGAGAGATTGTGCCTGAGGCCCCCACCTCTATTCAAGGAAGGATTTTCCAAGTTGGCATAAATGGATTCCTTGACCCCTCTCTCAAACCACCTATCTTCTCTGTCTAAAATGTGAACATTAATGTCCTCAAATGAGTGTCCTTTTTCCTTTAGATGAAGATAAACTGCTGACTCTGGTCCTGTGGTGTTACTTCTCCTGTGTTGGGCCATTCTCCTGTACAAAAGTTGTTTGGTTTCTCCAATGTAGAATTGTCAGATATTTGTCAGATATACTGTCAGATATACTGTCAGATATACTGTCAGATATTTGTCCAGGTCATTGTAAAGCGAGTGTGTGTGGGTGTGGGTGTGGGTGTGGGTGGGGGTGGGGAGAATGTTAACATTTCTAAGAACTTGAGGACCTCACCTGGGGCAGTGCTGGTTGGGGGGAGGTTTCTTTTTTCTTAACTGATTAACCCTATTTTAGGCTTTTCATATGTTTCCCCATTGAAAATGACAGTAACAAAACGACAAAGGGAAATACAGTGCCTTACAGGGATCTGTAAGTTGGCCAAGGCACATTTGACATCCCATCCCCCAAGTTGTCAGGTCCTATCCAAGTGGCTGCTGCCACTTTTGGGTTTTTGCACACCACGGTTGGTGTGTCGCCGCGGGAAAACCCAGAAGCGCTGATGATGATCAGCGCTTCCAGGTTGTGTGGCGACACACCAGACTGTGTGTGGCGACACACTTTTGTGTCGCGACACACAGTTTGGAAAGCTCTGGTCTACAGCATAGCTTTCCAAACTGTGTGTGGCGACACTTTAGTGTGTCGCCACACACAGTTTAGTGTGTCACGAAGCAGTGGCGGGGGCACGCACGGCGGCGGCGTGGGGGCGCGCATGGTGCTGGTGTGCATGGCGGCGGCGGCGACGGCAGCGGCGCGCCATCAGCGCTTCCGTGTTTTAGCGAGGCCCCCGCCGCTGCCGCTGTGCACACCACCACTGCGCGCCCCCCACGCCGCCGCCGTGCGTGAACGCCCCCGCCCCCCCGCGGGCCCCTGCGCTGCCGCCATTGGTATGTTGCCAACGGCGGCAGTTTGGAAAGCACTGGTCTACACGTTAGGCTTTTGCTGCAATCCCTATACCTACTCATTTAATTTCATTATCTTGTCACCCTTCTACAAATCCAAATTTATTTAAATATGGTCAATGACCAGCAAGGTAAAAAAAAATACAAAAGCAATGGCCAAATACAACAAAAGCAGCACAACGTCACATAAAACCTAAAAGTTAAGATATTTGGACTTTGGATTTTGACCACCGTTCTTTCCTAAAGACATACTCTCTCTCAGCCCAACTCACCTCACAGGGTTGTTGTTGTGTGGAAAATAGGAGGAGGAAGGAGTATTAGGTATGTTCGCTGCCTTGAGTTATTTATAAAAATAATAAAAGGATAGAAAATAAATAAATACCTAGGTTTCTCCTTGTTTTGTGATAGAATATACTGTATGACTGCACTCAAGGGTTTTCTGTGTGTCTTATGGAGAATAACATAAGCAGAATAATTTCCAGTCTAAAATGAATGCATGAAATTGTCCCTGCATTGGCTTGATTCATACATGATGCTAAGCCATAATGAAGTTTGTTTGCTTTTGGCATAGCATGATAGGTGATACCACTTTGAGTTATAGGCAAAACAAGTAATCATGGCTTGTTCAGAAAACCATAGCTTGAAAAAAATCCCTGACTTACATTAAATATGATATGGCCATTGAGTCAGAGCACTGATCTATTTAGCTCAATAATGTGACCTATTTGGAGAAAGAGCAATTTACAAATAAACAAAGTTGTATACCAGACCTCCCCAATCTGCTATTCTCTAAATGTACGTTGCCTGGGAATTACCAAAGTTGTAGTCAAACACATCTGGAGGGCACCATATCAAGTAAGCTAGCCTATGTTAACTGTCTATAGCAGTGTTTCTCAACCTTTACAACTTTAAGATGTGTGGACTTCAACTCCCAGAATTCTGGAAGCTGAAGTCCACACATCTTAAAGATGCTAAGGTTGAGAAACACTGGTCTATAGTTTTGAAGAGAGATCTTTTCCCATTCCAACTGGAGATACTAAACTTATCTGGAAACTTTTGCATACTGATCTACTGCACAATGACCTGTCCACAGTTTGGGACTCCAGTGCTTCATCCACACCAAAGAAACATGAGGCAGAATGAAAAAAATCACATTTTAGCAAGCCAATGTATTTTGCATTTTGAACATTTCTTTGGCTACTGCAATTTTATTTGGCAATTGTATACACATTTTAAAGTTTCATCCTGGCAGATTTAAGAACTGTCTTTCCAGTGAATCAATCAATCAATTTATTTATTTATTTTCTATCCCGCCTTTATTATTTTTATAAATACAGTAACTCAAGGCGGCGAGCCTACCTAATACTCGTTCCTCCTCCTATTTTCCCCACAACAACAACCCTGTGAGGTGAGTTGGGCTGAGAGAGAGTGATTGGCCCAAGGTCACCCAGCTGGCTTTCATGCCTAAGGCAGGACTAGAACTTACAGTCTCCTGGTTTCTAGCCGAGCACCTTAACCACTAGACCAAACTGAATTTAAGATTATTTTCAAAGTGCTTAATTCTATTTAAATGCAGTGTTTATATGATAGAAATAAAACTTCATGGATGCCTGGGCAATACATATGCTGAACAATTGGAATTGAGCAACTCAACTCTGTTCATGGTAGAAGGTTCTTAATGTCTAATTAAGGCTGAAGCCTATGAATTTGGAAGTAAAATAGGTCTATCCAAAAATATGGTATGAATTCCAATCACATCTTCTGTTGATATCTACATGCAGTTTTGAACCCACCTTCCCTTACAACATCACAGTGGTTTTTTCCTATCTTGTCAAGAAATCTTGTCTACACCATTGGGGCCAATATTCTTCTCTGTGACAATTGGTGAAACAAGCAACTAGTTTAGTGAAAGACAGAATGATGTATATAGGGAACTATTAGGAGTGAAGATCAATAGGAATGATCAGTGGAGTTCATGGATTTGCACAAGATGAGTGATGCAGCAAGAAGCAAATTTAGAAAAGTAATAATTGAAAAGAACAGCATGGAAACGAAAAGAATATGCCTAAGATATAGATGCTGCAAAGAAAACGGGTATTCTCGTTTTCCTTTTCTCTTTGTATCAGGATTCCCCAATTCCAGCTGGGCACACAGCATGGAACCCATCAGTGGCTGTTAGGAAGACAGAGTTCATGGCTGTAGCACTTGAAATTTCATTGCCTGGGCCTAAGGACATTGCTCATACTGTAATAAAAGAAAGCAAACCGATTGACTTCTCAATTGGGTAAGCAGAGTACCAGATAGTATATCTGACCTCATGGTTAGTCAGAATTCTAGAGGGAGTGAGAAGAAGAGGCTGAGAAAGTGTTTATTTGCTGATGCTCTGATTATTAAATGCTTCTTCCAAGGGAATCTTGCTGAGAAGAAAATGCTTCTCATTTACTTTGGCCTCCCTTAACAACAGCTATGGAAACAAGCCTTCTGTCTATGCCTAAAAGCAAGTTCTTGGATTTCCCTTACGGACAAATATAATGAAATATGGAACTCATTTATACAAAATACAGTAGGTTAAAAAGAATGGTAGTTATATAAGTCTATTAGAAATAAATATATATGTACATGAATAATACTTACATTAGATAAGTATATATAGAATTGTAACTGTTAACTGTTATAATGATATATTATACTTTTTTTCACTTTTTCTAAAGCACTTTGTGTTTGTGTTTTCTTGAGACTATGTATTTGCATTTGTGTTTTGTTCTTTTTCTTTTTCTGTTACTATTTAATTTAAAATAAAAAATTAATAATAATAAAAGCATTCTTGGATTTCCCTTTTTTCCAATACCCTGAAACACAGTGCCCTAGACAGCGTGGCCAATGCAGAACCTGTGAGAATGGAATATCTCCTCACTTTTAAGAGCTCAAGGGTTGGGATGGGTGGAATAGATGGATAATAAAGCAAAGAGGTGTAGTTTAGGTAGGCTGACCATAGGTCCCGTTTTGAACGGGACAGTCCCGTCATTTAAACAATTCCTGACCGTCCCGTCATTTTAAGAAAAATATCCATTTTGTCCCGTTTTTGAAAGTTCCCGTGGCGAAGCACGCCCACCCGCCCACATGCCCGCCCATGCCCGCCCGCCCACCTGCCCGTGCCCGCCTGCGCACCTGCACGCCCGCGTGCCTGCACGCCCGCACGCATGTGTGTGCGCCCACTTTGTCCGCCGAGCTGTGGGTAGGTTAGGGTCCCGTTTCTCTCAAGGAAATATGGTCAGCCTAAGTTTAGGGCTCTGCAAAGCTTGGAAGGGGTGTTTCTCTTCAATGATGCTTTGAGCAAAACAGACCTTGGATGCTGCTTTTCAAGGTACCGTGCCCCCCTGCCCCCCGCTTTGCCATGCATCATTTTGCTGGACCTCCTCTCTTCTCAGATGCTTGCAGTGTCAGTGAATATACATCAATCTCTCTCCCCACCTCTTATGGTATCATCACTTTCCAAAAAGCTGCAACTCAGTCAAAGTTATCAAAATTAATCAGAAAGTTATTCTGATTTGCCTCTTCCCATCAATATGTTTAGCCACATGCCAGGACCAAAACTATTTTAAAAATTCCCCACCTTTTTGATGTATAGCAGTAGTTCTGCTTGTCCATCCTGCTGAATTCTGAAACGGTGCATTGGAAGCAGTTTTGTGGAAGATTTTGAATCAGAGATAGCAGGAGGTGTGAGATTTCCATCCTGACTCAGCTAAGTTTTAAATATCCTGAATTTCATTTGGTGCTTTCAAAACCACCTTCTCATCTCTCCGTTTACTCATATTCAGAAGGGATGGAATACCAGAAATCATCAGATATTTTTTTAGTCAATATCTCTAGTTTACTATAGCGCTGACCATTCTGACCTATCTCTGACATCTTATTTTCCTCTGAATTAAAGATTTCCATGACTGCTGGATGGAATTCACAGTGAGTACACACATATTGTGAAAGCTGAATCAATTGTGAAATTAATTTTTCCATGACATGTTTTAGCTTCCAATATTAATCTTAAAAGTGATGTGAATATAAAGGAATCTAATGTCACTGCCCAAGAGCATGTTTTCAACACCATGACAAATGGAAGAGCAAAATAGTTTCTTTTTTTCAAAACAGGCAAATCACCATTTCAGAGATACAGTATTAAGCTCTCAGTAGTGTCCCCAGTGTTAAATTAAATAGCAAAAAAAAAAAAGTAGTAGTTTTCATTCCTGCAGTGAAATCTTCCTGAGTGGAAATGTGCTGATGGAAAGATGCTCTGCTTTTCTAGGGACATCACTGCTGTGGCCTTTACCCCACAGCTTTTCCACTGCAAAAGGAATTCTGGGGCTGAACACCAGTAAAACTAAGACCTGCTTGGCACAAAAAGGTGACAAAAGTGGATCCTGTGACTAAGCCTAAATATATAAGGTGAAAGGGTTGTAGACCTGTCCTTAGTTTACCCATCTTCTCCTTTCTTCCCTGTTATTACTGTTGAGCATGTCTGTGGGGCCCTAAAGGCCAGGATCTCTCCTCTCATAAAATGCATTACTTATGCGCGCCAGTAGATAAAATAGAGGACTCTGTGGAGTTTGCATTTCTAATTTTTATCAGTTTATTTTATTTATTATTTAAATTTATCCCCGCCCATCTCCCCAAATAAGGGACTCTGGGCGGTTTACAGGATAACAATAGTTAAAAAGTTCCTCCATAATGTGGAGGAAATCAGGATTTGTGAATATCCTACGGATTAGTGTATGTATGTTTGTGTGTGTTTGTGTGTCAGAGAGAGAGAGAGAGAGAGAGAGAGAGAGAGAGAGAGAGAGGGGAAGGAAGGAAGGAAGGAAGGAAGGAAGGAAGGAAGGGCAAGGCAAGGCAAGGCAAGGCAAGGCAAGGCAAGGCAAGGCAAGGCAAGGCAAGGCAAGAAGGCAGGAAGGCAGGAAGGCAGGAAGGCAGGAAGGCAGGCTGGGTGCAACTATTTTATTTGAAAATGCTCATCCTACTCCCAATAAAAGTCTGGCTGGGGAATTCTGGGAGTTGAAGTCCACACATCTTAAGTTGCCAAGGTTGAGAAACACCACTCTAGGATCTCAAGGTAGCATGCCTAGCAATCCCTATCTCTAATCCCCCTAAACAGTAACAACAACCCTGTAAGGTAGGTTGGATTGAGAAATCATAACTGGCCACTCAATACGTTTTCACGGCTGAGGAAAATGAGATTTAACACTTTAACCCTATGCCACCCTACAGCTCCCAAGTTTACCACCTGGAATAGAAGTATTCGAAAAAGCATGCCCCTGAACACAAGAAAGTTCCTTATTGCTGAGCAATTCCAAATTGAGCCACAATATAACTTGTGGACTATCTCTTCACTTCGACTCATTCAGTCTTGCCAAACCTTAATGGTTTTCTTCTTTTGACAGACATATCTGCTTTCTTACAATGATTCTCCTTAATAAATGCTAAACTTTGGGGGTTGTTTTAATCACAGCATCATCGGTTATATGCTGTGGTGGTGGTTTTAATCATTGTGTGCTGTCCAGAGTCACTGCTCTTTAAATCTTTTAAATGAATGAATGAATAAACTCTAGGGAATGGCAAAATAGTATAATGACCATTTGAAACTGCAAATCCAGTAAAGGCAATATATATATAACACATTGCAACCTAAAGTGCAACTAATTTCAACTGACTGGGCTCCAGCTGTTTTTATTTGCTTGTTTTATTTTATGGATTTAGCACTATTTTTCCATTTCAGTATAAAGGAATGCTCTAAAACATAGAGGAGGTAATCCATTCCAATATAATCCTTTGACTCTCTATTAAACAGCCTACAATTTGTTTAAATTCTCCAGGTCCTTTGAGTCTTTCTCTGAATGCAATCTAAATTTTAAAAATGAATTTCTTCAAATACCTTTCTCTTACTAATAGCTTCATCGATATAGGCCTGATTCTTTCAGATTTTAAAGCTACCCATTAGGCCAGTATTTTTCAACCTTGGCGACTTAAAGATGTGTGGACTTCAATACCCAGAATTCTCCAGTCAGCAAGCTGGCTGGAGAATTCTGGGAATTGAAGTCCACACATCTTCAAGTCTCCAAGGTTGAGAAACACTGCATTAGGCCAACAAGAAGATAAGTGGGCTGTACCAATGAAGTTCCTGAAAAGGTATAAAAGGGCTGCCAAAGCCAAAGTTAAAATATGGAGGTGCCAACATCAACGAACTGCTGATCCTAGGTTTTTTTTCCTCTTATCGCCTTTTCTGTTTCTGCAATCTTCCAGGTTCTAGTTGGACTGGTCAGCTAGCAAGAACCTACATTATCTGGGTAAGGATCTTTGTAGACAGGAAAATTAGAACTATTTCTGTTCTGTAAAAAGAAACATGGATTTTTGCCTTGTAATATTTTCTTGGCTTCCTGTTTTACAATAAAATTCTGAAAATTTTGGATTTTAGGTATCACCAAACATCACAGAAAATGCACAATAAAAAAGGAACTGCTTCTAAATAAATAACTGCAAGAATTAGAAAAGTTACTTATTTAAATATTGATAAGACCAGAGAAATAAAAATCCTAGCTCTGCCTAGAAGCATTCTGCACATGCTCTAAGTTCAAGAGCAAGGAACTTCCACTTCTAGAGAAAGACAATTTGCATGAGGCTCTCTCAGTACTTTAAATGTGATTAATTTCTGATAGCAAAATGTCATGTGTTGGTATTGCCCATCCTAGATTTGGGGAGTGAAAATTTTTCAAAGAAGTAATCAGCTGACAAGTGACCAATCTGAGAAATACCCATTTGCACCCCTATTTCTGTTTGCCAGACCTCCTCTTCAGAAAATACATTAAAGAAGAAGGGAGTGTCTATTCAGCACATAATGTTGCCTTTGAAGGCTACTTAGACATGGCAATTGGTGTTGAATGCAGCAGCCTGCCTGATTGCAGGTCAGAATCATTATAACCACTTAACACTGGTTTTATAGGTGCTGCATTGTCTTCCAGTAGATGTGACGATCTCGACCCTTTAGCTCAGGGCTTTCCAAAGTTTTCCCGCGGCGACACACCAACCGCTGTTGGTGTGTCGCCGTGGGAAAACCCGGAAGTGCCGCCGTTGCGGCAGCGCACAAAAACCCGGAAGCGCTGCTGCTGCTTTCGGTTTTTGCACGCCGCCGTTGGTGTGTTGTGTCGCCGCGGGAAAACCCGGAAGTGCCGCCGTTGCGGCAGCGCGCAAAAACCCGGAAGCGCTGCTGCTGCTTTCGTTTTTTGCGCGCCGCCGTTGGTGTGTTGTGTCGCCGCGGGAAAACCCGGAAGCGCTGATGATGATCAGCGCTTCCGGGTTGTGTGGTGACACACCAGACTGTGTGTGGCGACACACTTTTGTGTCGCGACACACAGTTTGGAAAGCTCTGCTTTAGCTAATAAAACAGCACTCCTTACACAAGTCACGTAGGAATATGAAGAAGTCTTTATTATGCTAGTGACCCATGACACGTTAAAGATTCGAGTGAATAGGACCCCCTCCATCAACAATTTAAAAGCCTATGAACTCCCCCCCCCCATCGAGTTGTGCGATTGATCTCTCTTTCATCTGCCTCCCGGCTTCCAGGTCTGAGCCTATTGCAGCAGCAGCGGCGGCTCCCTTTGATCTGTCCAGGGTGCTGACTCATTCGCCTAGGTGTGAAGTGAAGTCCCTATTGACAGGAATCTTTCCTGTTTTACATGTCCGGTGTTTTTGCTGCTAGGTGCCACCAACCGACCCTGTGAATGCGACAGATGGGTGGGATGTCTTTCTTTGCGCCATGGCAGGGTGACACCCCGACAGTAGGTTTCTGAGTACTATTCAAAATGCTGGTTTTAACCTATAAAACTTTAATGGCTTGGCTCCTGATGACCTTCAGGGCCATCTCCTTCAGCTAGAGGTGACCCATCATGTTCACTCCTACCAGGTAGGAGTGGTTAGTGTTTTTCTCCCATACATGGTTTGGAGGTGGGGGGAGGGGGAAGCAGACTGTGTTTTTCTTTAATTGCTGCATCTCTCTGGAAAGGCCTTCCCTGGAGATTTGGATGGTGTCCTTGCTGCTGGTATTTAGGAAGGTAGTTAAAAAAAAAGCTATTCCATTAAGTTTTTTATTTGTAAGGGTTGTTGCTTTTCATTATGGATGCCACTTTGGTTCTGATTTTATGTGTTTGTTGTTATTGTACTTGTAAATAGTTGGGAATCACTTTAGAATGCAGTAGCTTATAAAAGTAAGTAGTATATAAAATCAGCTTGGAAAGCTCTGAGCAAGAGAGAGAGAGAGAATCGTAACTATCAGCAGAAAGCTTTCATACGGCAGAAGTAAGAAAGAATGAAGTGATGGAAACAGCAGATGTTTTGCATATGGTAGCAAAGTTTTGGACTGTTATAAGTCCATGTTTGTCTGTATTTTGCACAGCCATTGTTGGAAGAAAAATCTTACCAGGCCCGTTCCGAGCCTGGAAGGAAATTATTTTTTATTTATTTATTATTTAATTAAATTTATATAACCGCCCATCTCCCCCAACGGGGAACTCTGGGCGGTTTACAATAAAATAGTTAAAACAAAATATAAAACATCAATGTACAGTATATAAAATAATAAATAATTATAAATCCAGATGGATGGTGGAATTAAAACAAAGGACATTATGAAGTTAAGGAATTAGCCACCCCCATGAGGAACTATCCTTTCCTCCTTCCCATGCCAGGTGGCAAAACCAGGTCTTCAGCTCTTTCCTAAAGGTCGGGAGGGAGGAGATCTGCCTCAACTCTGGGGGCAAGATGTTCCACAGTATGGGTGCTACCACAGAGAAGGCCCGTCTCCTAGATCCCATCAGATGACATTCTTTGATTGATGGGGTTCGTAGCAGGCCCTCTCTGAATGACCTGGTGGGGCGGGTCGATAAAATGGGGATAAGACGGTCCTTCAGGTATTCTGGCCCCATGCCATGTAGGGCTTTAAAGGTAATAACCAACACCTTGAATTGTACCCGGAAGCAGACCGGCACCCAATGCAGCTCGCGGAGCAAAGATGTTATATGTGCAGATTTTGGTGCACCCAAAATTGCTCGCGTGGCCACATTCTGCACCAGCTGAAGCTTCCGGATAGTCTTCAAGGGTAGCCCCATGTAGAGCGCATTGCAATAATCTACATGGGAGATGACGAGAGCATGAGTGACTGTTCGGAGGGCGTCACGATCCAGGAATGGGCGTAACTGGCGCACCAACCGAAGTTGTGCGAAAGCCCTCCTAGCCACGACTGCCTCCTGCTCTTCGAGCAGGAGTCGTGAGTCTAGATGGACCCCCAAGTTCCGCACGGTTCGGCAGTGCTACCCCATCAAGAACCAAAGATGATAATTTCCCAGAAGATGCTAGGCCATCAATCCACAGCCACTCGGTCTTGCTAGGGTTCAATTGTAGCCTGTTGTTCCCCATCCAGGCCCTCACAGTCCCCAGGCACTGGGACAGGGTGGTTACTGCATCACTTACTTCACCAGGGATGGAGATGTACAATTGAGTATCATCCGCATACTGATGATACCTCATCCCATGGTGTTGGATGACCTCGCCCAGCAGTTTCATGTAGATGTTAAATAGGAGAGGCGAGAGAACCGAACCCTGCGGCACCCCACACAAGAGGGGCCGAGGGTCAGATCTCTCCTCTCCTATTACCACCGACTGGGAGCAGCCTCGGAGGAAGGAGGTGAACCAGCGCAAAACTATGCCGCCCACCCCCAACTCCCTAAGCCGCCCCAACAGGATACCATGGTCGATGGTATCGAATGCCGCTGAGAGATCCAAGAGAGCAAGGATGGATGCACTACCACCATCCCGCTCCCACCAGAGATCATCCATAAGCGCGACCAATGCAGTCTCCGTCCCATATCCCGGCCTGAAACCTGACTAGAAAGGGTCTAGATAATCCGTTTCATCCAGGGTCCTTTGAAGTTGCAATACCACCACTTTCTCAACCACCTTTCCCAAAAAGGGGAGGTGGGAGACTGGACGAAAATTGTCCAGGATGGTAGGGTCCAGGGCTGGCTTCTTGAGGAGGGGGTGCACCAGTGCCTCTTTAAAGGCAGTTGGAACCATCCCCTCCACCAAGGATGTATTAATCATAGCCTGGACCCATCCACATGTCACCTCCCTGGATGATTTTACCAGCCAGGAAGGGCAGGGATCTAAATAACATGTGGTGGAATTAACAATTCGAAGGATCCTGTCCACTTCCTCAGGTCCAACAGGATCAAATCGTTCCCAGATAACAGGGCAAGACCATTCTCCCGGCATCTCCCCAGACTGCATTTCACGCATGGAGTCCAACTTTGACCGAATCCGAGCAATTTTATCCTGCAGATGCTCAGCAAATTCTTCCGCATGGCCCTGCAGGTGGGTGGTCGATACCACCCTACCCAAGAGAGATCGAGTAATCTTGAACAGGGCCGTTGGATGGCATTCTGTGGATGCAATAAGCGCGGAGAAATATTCACGTTTCGCCACTCTTACCGCCACAAGGTAGGCCTTAATAGCGGCTCTACATTGTGTTCGGTTCGATTCCGCCTTCGTTTTTTTCCAGCGGTGCTCTAGACGTCTCTTCACCCTCTTCAAGACCCTCAACTCCTCCATAAACCATGGGGAGTGACGGGTCGAATGGGGTTGGAGAGGTCGCATCAGTGCGGTCCTGTCCAAGGCACCGGCCGCCTCCCTGTTCCAGGCTGCAGCCAATGCCTCCGCTGGACCGTGCAGCAGATCTTCAGGTATTACCCCCAGCTCCCTCTGAAACCTCATTGGGTCCATAAGTTGCCGGGGGCGGACCAATCGAATAGGTCCTGCCTCCCTGCGGAGTGGGGCGGCATAAGAGAATCTTAGGGATATCAGGACATGATCTGACCATGACAACGGGGATAGTTCTAACTTTCCCCTCAGGTCACTTTGCCATTGCTCTGACAAGAAAACCAAATCCGGAGTGAGCCCACTGTCTCGAGTCGGGTCCCGAATAATCTGGGACAGGCCCATGGCTGCCATGGTAGTCATGAACTCCTGGGCCGCTTCCGAGGCACGCCCCAGGGACGGCAAGTTAAAATCCCCCAGGACCATAAGCCTGGGGAACTCCACCGCCAACCCCGAGACAGCCTCCAGCAGCTCAGGCAGGGAGGTTGGTACGCAGCAGGGAGGTTGGTACGCAGCAGGGAGGCTGGTACAATAGCAACACTCCCAACTGTTCTCGGGCACCCAACTTGAAAAACAGGGTCTCACATCCGGATACTTGTGGAGCAAGGCCCCTGAAAGCCATCAAAGATTCTCTGATGATAACTGCCACCCCTCCTCCCCTGCCCCGGTCTCTCGGCTGGTGCCACACCTGAAATCCGTCTGGGCACATTTCTGAGAGGGCTACCCCTCCCTCTGGGCCCAGCCAGGTCTCAGTAATACACACCAGGTCATCCCCTCTCTCTGTGATTAATTCACTTATGAGAGGGGCTTTGTTGTTTACTGACCTGGCGTTGAGTAGCAGCAGCCGAAAACCGGAGCCCTCGAGGATCTGCTGTCCAGAACCTGGGGTTGAACTCAGAGGACCGGAACGAGCCACCGATTCCAAACATCGGGGGTGCCTTCCCCGAAGATGGCCTGTCCTCTGGTTCCCGTCATAGTATCTCCTGCCCGTCACCACCTCGATCGAATTACCCACATTACAGTCCCCAGAGTTCCCTGGCCCGGTCGCCTCCACTCCTGGAACCCTCGAAAACCTGGATCTAAGTGGGGATCTCTTCCATCCATTCATCCTTTCACTCTCAATCTTCCTGGGGAGTCATAGGCCACCAGCGCAACCAGCAAAAGCTCTCAGAGCTGGAAAGCCTCAACCACCCCATTCCATTCACCAATCCAATCACTCACTATGCCCCCTGTGGCCTCTCTCACTAGCCACAAAGGGGCAAACAGTCACTCTTACCTACCCTGTATCTCACTCAGGGTTAGGTACTCTCTCAGTCCCATACAATCCTGGACCCCCTCCCGCCACTCTCACTTGCGGGGGGGGGGGAACCACACTCACACAAGAGACCCCGCAATTTCGTGCCGCCCTGGCAGTGTGGGTGGTTGTCCTTCAGTAACCAACAAGCTAACGCTATTGGGAAGATCTTCATTAATCCCAATAGTGGAGTCCAGATATAAAGTATGTAGAAATATACAAGTCCGTTCAATCTTGGGAGCACCCCAGTTCCAGTTCATCAATCTTTGAGAAGCTGCTTCGCACTCCACACCCCTTGCAGTTGTCTCGGTGCCGGTGCCATTTCTAGCTGGTCTCCACCGGCCACCGTAAACGTCCCTTCTCTGGCTGCTGGGCCACAGTCTCCACAGCCACCCATTCCTCGCTGGGGTCCGCCATGTCCGCCGGACCCGTCGGACTCCGCCACGCTGCGTCGCTCCGTCCGGGAAGGCTACCAGGCTCCAAGCTCCATCAAGCTCTGCTGGGCCCTGCTGCGCCGTGACTCCAGCAACTTTGCTGGGCCCCTGGGCCGCCCCTCCCAGCTCTATTGGGCCTACCAGCTCCGCAGGTTCCGCTGAGTCCTGGCGACTCCGCTGGGCCCAAGGGGGAAGCCTCAGTCTGTCGCACCAGGCTCTGCCCGGCCTCCTCCGAGCTCTCCCAGGCCGAAGGCTCCAGCAACTTGTGGTCCCAACCGCCAGACTCTGTCGCCGGACTCTGCTGTGGCCGCGTCCCCCAGCTGCCAAACTCCGCTCCGCTCCCCGCTCCCCGCTCCCTCCGGAGACGTCCACTCACCCCAGGCCCCGATGCAACCTCTCACGACCTCAAGGTAGAAATTTGTGGGGTATAAGGAGGGTTTGTTGGGGCTTTGGGGCTTAACTCTCCCGGAGCAGCAGCCGGCGTCCGCTTGCAGTCGCCATCTTGGATCTCCTCCATTTGTTTTATTTATTTATTACTCAGGCAGTTGATTGGGCAGAGGTGATCTTTATTTTTCTGAGAGCATGAAGTATAGAGTAATTAGCTGTCGGAGGTGGCCACACTTGTATTTCCCCCACAAGCCCTTTATATAGGAGAGCTTGGCTATTGTTATGCAAAAGTGTTCCCGCCCTCTAGCAACTTCTGAGAAGATGCAGTTAACCAGTTTCTTGGAAGGGGGCGCTCTCTAGGAATTCTAGGAAAGTGCAGTTTACCAGAGTTCAGAGAGGAGGCGCTCTGTGGTCAGGCTCCCTGCTGTTTGTGTTTCCTGTTCTGATAGTCTAGGTTCCCTGCTGGGCTGTGGCTTTGTCTACTAGCCTGGAATGTTCACTTGGAAGGAATCTTTTGTTATTTGTTTATGGAGATCTGTTTGGCTGGGAAAGTATGTTTATGGGCTCTACTAATTTCTGTGAAGGAGCAATCTTTTGTCTTACAAGGTCTCTGATTAAATCTGAAGGGATTTTTTTGTTTAAACAGTTGGGGCTTCCTGTTACATCTTAATCTCTTGCATCCTCTTTGTATGAACCCATTCTATTTGTAATCTATAACCTTTTACCTCTCTTGAGGAGGGGAAGACAACATGGGGGAAAGCAGTGTTTGGGGAAGACAGTACGCTTGGGGAAGGCAGTATGATGGAACAGTGTTTGGGGAAGACAATATGGCAGAGAAGGGGGTCTTGAATTCTTCTCACACCATCATTGTAGGTAACGCCTAGTCAAGGAGAAGCCGTTGTTTAAGGATGAGAGACAAAGTGTGGCTCATCATGATTCTTAGCCTTCAGTTTAGTTTGGGCTCTAATTTACTGTGACTCTCTTCAGCCTGAAGCTACAGGAGCTGAATCATACTGAAGAACAGTGTATCTTGAATTGATTTATATTTGCATACCTGGCTCAGCAGGTAAGATGCCAGGCTTGTCAATCGGAAGATCGCAAGTTAGGAGGTTCGAATCCCTAGTCCCGCGTGACAGAGTGAGCTCCTGCACTAGCCCCAGCTCTTGCCAACCTAGCAATTCGAAAGCATGCAAATGCAAGTACATTAATAGGTACGACTTCGGTGGGTAGGTAACAGCGTTCCGCGTGCGTCATGCCGGCCACTTGACCGCGGAAGCGTCTTCGGACAACGCTGGCTCTTCGGCTAACAAACGGAGATGAGCACCGGCCCCTAGAGTCGGACACGACTGCACAAATGTGCGGGGGGAACCTTTACCTTACTTTAAGAGACCAACACATACAAAAGGGATCATTTTACAAAAGATTATTTATTTATTTTTTATCCCGCCTTTATTATTTTTATAAATAACTCATCTGAAAAAATAAAACTGTCAACTAAGTAGTCAGAAAATGATCAAGCAATGGACTATATTCCCAAGGTATTTAGAGTACAATACCTTCATTTAGTTTAATGTTGTGCTAGGAATGGATAGACATCAGGTTTGCCGGATCTATGTTCTATTTAACTAGAACCTGATTGGAATGTAATGCAAAAGGCAGATACTTAGATTTAAAGCATTTTAGGCCCAGGATTGTGTTTTGAGTATTAAAACTAAACGGAGTTCACTTCCTTCTACTAAAAAAATCCACTCTTGGGCATCCTAAGTAATATGATGGTTTTCAGTAATATAAATTGAAAAGGAGTTGTTTTATTTTTGCTATTTTTATAATTTGGAGTTAGAAATCCTTGCCAACTGCAAATCACCCAGAAATCTAGCATAGATCCATCTTTTGCTCATCCTTGTTCTCACCTATAGCACTAAACTGGAAGTGTAGGTGTAAGGTTAAAGATAATGTTAGAAGATGCTGGGTTGTATAACTGATAGAAGATTTTACATACAGTATATAGAACTTAAATACAAATATATTTCATATTCATATATTTTATATTTAGTATTAATATATTAGAAACATTTGCACTTTTATTATGGCTCCGAAACCATGTTTTATTTCCTTGAAGAGTTGTGTTGGCTTACTTGCTCTTAATTTCTCACAGGCCTTGATAGATACCTATGCCCATAGAAAGATAAGGTGTACATTCCAAAGATAGCTTCTCCAGAGGAAAGGTATTGTTTAATAACAGTCAAGGGGCTAGGGTTCAGCATGGGTAACTGAGTAAGGGGTGGTCTTCTAAAGGAGGAGTTGAATGGAATGTATATAATGTGCTGTAAGAAGGGGGTCCTGGGCGATCGCCCACCTAACAGCTTGCTGTCATTGCTTTTGCTCTTGGGTGAAGAATAAAGAACTTAATTTCATGCAACTGCCTGTTTCTTTGATCCCGGCTCAGAAGCGGACCTGGTAAGGAAATAAAAAAATTCTAACACAACAATGACTGTTTCAGACAACCACATTTTCTATTAAGCTTCAGTGTGCACTGCAAACTTTATAGATCCAGAGTTACTTCTGGATTTGGGTTTTATTGACTGCATTTGCACAGTATGTCCAATTCATCCAGCCACTGAAAATATACAATTATCTTGGGCTTGTTTGATGCTAAAACTGCCCTCCTTACTGAGTTTGATCCAATAAAACATTTTGTGTAAAACCAGCCATTGGATTGCTATGCTAAACATTGGGGGGTGGAAGTACCCCCCATGCTCCAGAGGCATCTGAATGATACTGATTACTTGCACCTACTTCAGTCATGCTTTCAGCTAGGACATGGTACAGAGACTATTTTGGTTCCTTGGATTGGAGGGATTTAGGCCCCCTGGATCTTTTGATAACTTTCAATATCACTGATTGTGATGTTCCTTGGGCCATTTAGGAGGCACTATTTTTCAGTGGCTATCAGGAGCCAGCATGATTTTGTGAAGAAAAAGTCATGCCAGACTAACCTTGTCTCTTTTTATGACAGAAAAGTGCTTGAAAGCACAGCAAGCCATGATGACTGTACTGAAAAATATGCACTAGCTGTCGCTTACTTATGAGGTACAATGTAATGTTTTTATTCTTGTTCTGGTACATTAAAGCCCTAAATGGCTTAGGACCTATCTCAGGAATTATCTCTCCTGTTTATGAACCTGTCTGGGTGTTAAAATCTTCAGGAGAGGACCTTATGAAGATAGCTTCACTGTCAGAGGCTTTTTCTTGTATTTGCTCCCAGGCTACGGATTGTACTCCCTTGGAAGTTGCATTTAGCTCACACTTGCTCAGGATTTAGAAAAATCTAAATTTTAAAATTGAAAATCGAAATATCTCATTTGCCAGGTTTTTAGCTGTTAAGTAATGCTAGTATTAATGTTAGTGTTTAATTTATGTTTTAATCTTGTAGGTTGTTTGGTTTGGTTTGGTTTTGAACATTTTCTTAGTTACCTTAAGTATTTTCTGGAGCAGAAAGTTGGAGTATAAATCAAATAAACAAAAATTCCATTGATGAGCTTTCTCTTCATTCTGGTGAGATTTAATGAGAAAAGGACCAGTTCTAGTATTGGATTATTCATCAGCCTCTCAAATGTGAGAACTTGTTGATTTCTTTTTATTTTTTCTTTGTCCCTTCTCACAAGATACTTCAAAACTTTTAAATAGCCTCTTTTGTAAATCAAATATAAGAAAATTATCTAGATCACTCTTTTGGTTTGTTATTTGTATATCCCTTTTAATTATTAAGACATCAGCCGGTTTCTTTAGTATGTCCAGTGTAACATCTTTTTCCATGTCATTCTTGTAGCCTGTCATTTTTAAATCCACTTTCAAATCAGTCTCAATATTGTGAAGTAAAATTTGTTCTTCTTCCATAACATCCTTTAAACACAGTCTATCTTTAGAGGCAGAAACTCCTAAAATTAACTTCTGAGTCCATTGTTCAAAAATATCCTTCAATATGTCCAATGTTAAAATATTTTGCTTCATTCTGTAATTGTAAGTTGAGTTTGAGTATTCTTTTCCTTTAATGATAATCTTTACTTCCCTCTAGTTCCCTCTAGTGTCCATTGGATATAATTTTTAGTCCATTGAATGTAATCTTTGGACAAAAGATTATGATTGTTAGAAGTAAAAGGAAGGAATATAAAGTTGGTTTATTTGATCAAGGTTAAAATAGATATGGTGCTATTTCTGGTAGCCCTAAATGGACTTTTGCTGACACCAGGACTGAAATGATGATGCTTTATGGATTTGTTTATAGATAAGAGATGGGATATGGGAAGAAGAGGTCATTTGTTGTAATTCAAGAGGTGAAAAGTTACTAAAATTGTTTATACTTGTGATGAAGGTTGGGAGTAACTTCTTTATATATTTCTTTCCTTTTTCTTTCCTATATTCTTTCTTTTCTTTTCATCTTTCCTATTTTTTCCCTTTGCATCTTTTACTCTCTTTCTATTTTTCTATCTTTCTTTTAGTTTGTATTAGTTTTTACTATTATAATTATAATCTTTAATAAAATTACTTGAAAAGAAAGAAAGCTGCAAGTGCTCAATGTTAGCAAAAGTATATTCACTGTTACGTTTATAATCCTATCTTTTGTTAATCAAGAAAGCTTAAGATGGCTCACACCAATCTATAGTTTGCATTGGAAACACTGGATTTGGACTCCAGAACCTGCATTACTTGAAAGACTGGAAGGTCCAGTAACCAGTGGGGTTTCCAACTCCAGCTGAAACCAATCCTGAGGACTTCTTTCACCAACAAAAGTCTGTGTATGATATAGGTGAATGTGTGTATATATGCGTGCCATTTCTGCCCATGTACTGTACCAGCTATACCACCTGCCAGTGAAAATAGTAAAATGGTAGCTGGAGAAGACTCTTAAGAGTCCCTTGGACTGCAAGGAGGTCAAATCAGTCAATCCTAAAGGAAATCAACCCTGACTGCTCATTGGAAGGACAGATACTGAAGATGAAGCTCAAATACTTTGGCCACCTAATGCAAAGAGAAGACTCACTGGAAAAGACCCTGATGCTGGGAAAGACTGAAGGCAAAAGGAGAAGGGGACGGCAGAGGATGAGTTGGTTAGATAGCATCACCAATGTAGTGAACAAGAATTTGAGTAAACTCCGGGAGACAGTGGAGGACAGGAAGGCCTGGCGTGCTATGGTCCATGAGGTCACGAAGAGTCAGACATGACTAAACGACTGAACAACAACAAAACTGATACCAAAGAAAAGGTATACCTACTCAGCTCCTGTTTCAGTTTAGTCTTCTCAGAAATTTGCATCATACTGTTGAAAATAATATTAAATAGTGTAAAATACTGCATGAGATCTAGTTGGGATTAAAGAGCTGGCAAGGCAGGAGCCAGCAGTGCTCAGGCCAGGCAGAACCGTTAACTAAACACAAAGCACATGATTCTGATGCTGGAGACTGGGAAAAAGTATGGCCAAGTGTCCATTGACTTGTTTTCTTTTTCCCTTAAATTTGTGCATCTATCAACTTTTAGTTTCATAATATATTGAAGGCCTCACATGTCCCTGTTAGAAGACTGCCTTGTGTTGTTGAACTAGTGACCCACGTTCTGCTCGGGCATTAGGCATTTGACTCACTCTGCCTATAAGCCCTGTCTATGTAAAATTCAGGGTCCATTCTGGTTTAGTTCTGTATGTGGAATTGGGGTGGTAGGCAATAAAATATTCTTGGACCAGTTCTGGGTCTACATTTCCTTATCACACTATAATCCACTGGGTTTAACAAGGTGTCCTTCTCCAATAACATCTGAATTACAGGCATATGAAATAAAAAAAACACCCCTCTATAATAATTACTGGCCCTGTCAGGGTAAGGGTTAGCTTGCTGTACAAACAGGAAAACTCAGTTAAATGACCTAGCCAATTAACCTAGAGTGGTCTAATTTTAACCTCAAAGAGATCCAGGTGTGTTTGGAGTTAAAGTAACTTTCTAGTCAACGGTCTTTCCCTGTGTTATCTGAAATACTTTCCTGAAGATTAATCTACCCTTCCAACATCTGTGGTCCAGACAAAATCCTATTTAGGCACTCCATCTCTGTTACCATTCACTTTTCAGCTCCTGCAGGTACATAGAATGAGGGGAGTGTGAAAAATGGGCAGAAATGGCTGGGGATTAAAGACATTAAAGAAAGGAAAGTGGTAGCTTTCCAGTACCTCTGCAGTTATGGGACAGTCTAGAAATTGGTTGCTGGGACAACTGACGGAGATATCCCAGTTTGTGTGCTGCAGGAGCAGAGATATGAAGTAATTCACCCTGGATAGAGATGTTTGATTAAGCATGTTGTCACGATGTGGATTGCGAACACAGCAGACAACTGAGTTCAAATTCCACATCTTGCCATTCTATTAAGGGTTAGATACGTGTAAGGATTAGAGATAGGTTGATGTAGAGTAGACGTGGGGGAAAGGGGGTGGACTGGGCACGTTCCAGTGTAGTCGTTAGAGAAACAGAACTGAAACAGACCGTCAAGGTCAGAAACATTCTTTTCATCTGAGAAGGTCTGCAAGTGAACAGGAAAGGGGAGGAGGTGAAATCAAGGAGGAAAGGTACTGGAGATTGATGATGCTGGATGGGGTTGGAACGTTAGAGAGTGGGCATGATTTAATTGAAACTTTGCGCGGGCTTTTTCATTTGTAACTACAACTTGGATTTATGCATACTTGTTCTAATAAACAGCTTTTCCCTTTGGCTTAAATGGCTGCTGGTGAAAGTTACTGATATTAGGATTTAAGGCTACACATTGTCACTGAAAATTCAGAGTTCCATTAATGAATCTAAACTACTTTAGTTTAGAACTCTGGTTCTAATTTACTTGTTGGTATCCTATGGATATAAGCTTAGTCATTTTTATTCTCATTTCTATAAAATATTTCTTTTAACATTGAGTAGTGATTTTTATTTAAATACACTCATCAACTGGGTGGTAAAATTAAATGAAGATCTCAGAGATTGGCACAGTGGGTTGCTGCTTCACTTCACTTAAATGCATCTGCCAGTTCCCACTGTATAAAAGAGGGACCTCCGAATCCCCCACCCCAAATTAGCTTCCTTTTGTTGAGTTTAAATGGAAAGGGACATCTCATTTGTGAGTGAAAAGATTAATAATTTCTTAGGGGGTCCAGGCGAGCAAAATGCAATTAACATCTCCCCTAGAGGTTTTTAGAGGTGTAGTAGCAACTGAAAAGAAAAATGAAGTGAAAATAAATAAAAATGGATTGGCCTAATATTGTTGCTGAAGTGGCAAGTGTAATCTCCTTTATTTGGAGCTTAAATTTATTTCGCACAACAGCTTATACTTTGAAAATAGGGAACTTATTCCATATTAAGGAAACAGGTGCCCATCAGGGATTGCACCATCATAATGAGGAAGAAACAATGCCAAATGCAGCTTATTCCTATGCGTTTTCCCTAAGCTACCTGATTATGCAGCAAGGAGACACTTGTAGTGAAAAGTATTACATGCTCCTTCCATTTGTGGGATGCAGTTTTATGTATCTTCCCTCTTCCCTTGGAGGGATATGGCTTGCTCCCAGTGGCTTTCAGAAGCCAGTGGAATAGCCGTTAAGGTGTTGGAATGGGAGACCAGATCCTAGTCCACCCTCTGCCATGGAAGGTCACCAGGTGACTTTGGGCCAGTCACTTTCTTTCAGCCCAAATGCTGCCCATGCTGTCTTGAACTCCTGGATAAAAGACGGAATATAAACTAAATACAGTATAAAGGATAAATAAAGAAGTGAAACAGCCTTATTGTTTCACCCTCCCTGCTTTTATCTGTGTGTCGTGGCAAGCTCAGGCTTAGATGAGGAGACTGACAACAAGCAGCCTGCTCCAGAGTTACTGGCTGTCCAGTAATCAATTGTAATGGCTGTGAGAATAACCCTGAGAGACAGGAGGAAGAGCCGCAGCCTAGACAATGGTCTGATAAGAGAAATCTGAGTCCAAAGCAGGAATGGGGATGGAAAAAGCATCTCATCCCTAGTTCTCTGGAGCGTAAAGGCAGAGGAGGGGGGAAGCACTTTCCGACTTGCAAGATTCTGTTACTGTAACCTTATGTAATGACTCCAACTTCAATGCCCCAATAAACACTTCTCAATGCACTTCATTGAAATGCAGAATAAGTTTTATTAAGGATACATGTAAAGCAAAGCACTCCCAAAGATCTGAATGCCGGATTCACACCAAACAGCCCTAACTTAACTCTCCCCCCTGCACGCCAATTTCTTCGCGCCTGTGATGTCAATGTCCATTGCTTTCACTCTCCATTCCCAGGCCTCTCTCTGACTCCTGCAGGTGGCCGACCTTGGCATCGCATTCCACAGTCTCTGATGGAAACCACAACCCCGTGCTTGGCACAGCTCGCCCCCTCCTCACATTCCACAACCTTACACTAACACTGACATGATTAATGGCAGGATTCAACTTTGAACCCTGACATGCTGACCCTCGAGGAAAAAGAAATGCATATAGAAAAAGAAGAAAAGACAAAGAACAAAAAATAGAACATGCATATAAGATCAAGGGATACACAATCACATTGTAGCATGGTGAGCAATCTGAAACTAAAAGAAAACATGACGGTTAACTGCATTATTTTAACCAGGCTTATCAGGACATTGAGAATGAAATTTAGCAAGAAGTCTAGGAGCAGAAACACGAGACTTATCCACCCGCTCATTAAAGCCTACAGGCAAATGCTTACATTGAACCAAATATTGCAATTTGCCCCTGTGAAGGCGAGAATCCAAAATAGCCTTTACTTCAAAATGCTGTTCTCCCCCCACCATCACGGGCGGAGGTGTTGGAGTCTCTGGATGCCATCTCTCAGATGTCTTCACTGGTTTTAACAAACTGATGTGGAAAACAGGATGTATTTTCCACAAATTCTGGTAACTCCAACTGAGCAGTTACAGGATTTATCACTTTCACAATTGGAAATGGTCCAACATACTTCACTCCCAACTTCCGGGATGGCTGAGTAGAGCGCAAATGCTTTGTAGACAAGTATACTTGTTCTCCCACAACCAACGGCCACTCTAGAGATCTTTTACAGTCCGCAAATTTTTTATACGTGTCCTTTGCCTCTTGCAATGTTTTTTGCATTATTGGCCAATTGGCCCTTATTTTTACAATCCATTCATCTGCCAGTATTGGATTGGGCTGGGCATTAGAGGAAGGATCTGGTAATTCAGGAATAGGCACAAAATCCTGACCATTGGCAATTTTAAATGGAGAAAAGCCCATACTCTGATGCACTGCATTATTGTACGCGACTTCAGCAAACAGTAAGAAATCTACCCAGTCCTTCTGCTGGTAACTAATGTAACACCTTAAATATTGCTCCAATACAGCATTCAGATGTTCAGTCGAACCATCCGTGCAAGGATGAAAAGCCGAGCTTAAACCTTGTTCAGTGCCAATCAATTTTAAAAAGCCTTTCCAAAATTTAGTGGTAAATTGACTTCCGCAGTCACTAATTAACTGCATGAGGACGATAGACATGCTGAATAAAGAGCTTGGCTAACTGACCAGCTGATGGAATACTGTTACACGGAATGAAATGTCCTTGTTTAGAAAATAAGTCCATAACTACCCAAATCACAGTTTTTCCTTTGCTCTCAGGTAAATCCACAATAAAGTCCATAGCAATTTGCTTCCAGGGGCTGGACAGCTGCGCTACTCCCTGCAAAAGTCCTACTGGCTTGCCAGGAGCCCTTTTCATGGTGGCGCATATAGGGCAAGACAAAACATATTCTTTTACATCCTTCCTTAAGGTGGACCACCAAAATTGTCTCCTCACCAAATGCAAAGTCTTTATGAACCCAAAATGTCCCGCCACCTTATCATCATGACACCTCTGTAAAATGCATTTTCTCAAAGCATCTGGTACATACAGCCTGTCTCCACTCCACCACATCCCATTATTCTCTTGCAGTGTCTGTTTATTTGCTTTCCACCAATTATCATTCTCTAATTCCACTCTTATTTCCTTTGTCAATGATGCTTCAGGCAACTCGTCAGGAAGTTTAGCCTTATGTCTAGTGACAGCAGCTTTAGTGCTTATCAGACTCAACCTCCTGGGTTTCGAGCTCACTGGCCCCCAAAGTCTGGTTGATTCCCAACTGTTGTGGAGACATTACAGTGGTGACAACCTCTTCTTGGCTGTCGTGTTGGGGCAACTGGGACAGAGCATCTGCTATAAAGTTTTTCCCCGCAGGAAGATATTTCAGCGTGAAATTGAACCTACTGAAAAACCCAGCCCACCGCACTTGTTTTGGGTTAAATTTATGAGGCGATCTTAATGCCTCCAGATTCTTATGATCAGTTAAGACTTTGAAGGGGTGGGGAGATCCCTCCAACAAATGCCTCCACATAGCCAAAGCATGACGAACTGCAAACACTTCTTTTTCCCATACATGCCAGCGTCTCTCAGTTTCAGTGAATTTACGGGAAATGTACGCACAGGGTCTTAACTTGTTATTATTATTATTCTGCAATAATACTGAACCCACTGCGATATCAGACGCATCTGTTTGAATTATAAAGGGTTGATCCGAATCAGGATGTTTAAGAATTGGTTCAGCTGTAAAGAGAGTTTTTAGCTTCTCAAAAGCTGCTTGGTATTCTGGAGTCCATTTTAACTTTGTCTGAGGTTTGCTTGCCAACACCCCTTCATTGGGGTGTTTCGTTTTTAAAAGTTCGGTTAATGGCAAAGCAATTTGGGCAAATTGGGGAATGAACTGGTGATAGAAATTTGCGAACCCAAGGAAAGACTGCAATTGCTTTCTGGTTCTTGGAGGCTCCCACCCCAACACATCGCATACCTTTGCAGGATCCATCTCAGTCCCCTGGTGGGATATTCTATACCCCAAATAATCCAATTTATCCTTGTGAAATTCACATTTAGACAATTTGACATACAATTGAGCATCAAGCAGTTGTTTTAACACCTCTATGACCAATTTTACATGCTCTTCCATGGTTTCTGTATAAATCAATATATCGTCTAAATAGACCAACACTCCTTGGTATAAAAATTCATGTAAAACCTCATTAATTAAGCTCATGAAGACTCCAGGCCCTCCAGTCAATCTGAACGGCATGACCAGATACTGGAAACACCCAAATTGGCAATTAAAAGCAGTTTTCCATTCATCCCCCTCTCGTATGTGTACTCTAAAATACACTTCCCTCAAGTCCAGTTTAGTAAAAATTTTCCCTTTGGTCAGGTGAGCCAACATGTCCTTTACCAAAGGCAATGGGTATTGATTGGAAATACATATGACATTTAACCCTCTATAATCAGTGCACAGCTTGCCCCCTCCTCACATTCCACAAGCTAACACTAACACTAACATGATTAGTGGCAGGATTCAACTTTGAACCCTGACACCTTACAATAAAGGTAGTATTAGTATTCTTGGTTTTGGTTCCCTAGTCTGGATTACCTTGAAGGACATCAATAGGAGCAGCTTCCACCAGTCTCCGAAGATGGGGGGGGGGGGTCTGAGTTGCCGCCTCCCCCCAGCGCAAGAGCTTGCCATGCAGAGACAAGAGCAGAGCAAAGGTGTTCAGAGCAATACTGTTCTAATGAGCAACACCAGGGCTGGCTCTACTTAAGTTGAGCAGCAAACCCAACAGCCATTTGCTAACCCAGACTCCATGTGCCTTGAATCCTGACTTTGAATCCTGTGACTTTGGCTTTGGACCCCAGGATGGCTGACAAACTTTCTGTGACATTTTGACCCTTGGATTTTGCTTTGACTATGTATTCTTGGGCCTGCTGCTTTAGACTTGGAACTCTAGTAAGGCAAGCTTACTTGACTTTTGGGACTTATTCACTCTTTGTGTGTGCGTGTGCATTTCACTCACGCTCTCCCTGCCGCTTGTTAAACAAGTGCCCAAGCATCCGTTTCTTCTAAAACAAGTAGCATATCCACGGAGCCCATTAGACTTCTAATTTCTTTCCTGGCATTGTTCCAACTCCATGGTGTTTCTCTCTCTGTTCTCTTCTTACTTGAGCTAAAAGATCCTATTTGCTGCACTTGGAGTAGAGACCATCAATTGGAGGGAAGACTGGAAAAGAGCTGTCATGTGTTTGGAAAGCTGTCAGCATATACTGTATATGTTTGGAGACTGAAATAAAACAGTTGTATCATGTGGAAATGTATAGCAAGTACAGGGAACTTTTAAGTGGCTGGGAAGGTACACCATATATGTAAAATAATTCAGCTAATGGGGGTCACAATGAATGGAGCAGAGGTGGGGGGGGAGAAGGCATTCTCCTTCCCCACCCCCTTTGTTTTGGAGGGAGAAAATTTTTGAACTGTTGGACTCCTACTAAAAATGAATGAAATACTATGGCACCAATTTCAGCCACACAATCCGGGGTCGCAAAAAAAGGGGGCTTTGACGCTGCATGCTCTCTGTACATTATGGGTTGCTCCTACTCGGAGGTAGAATCTGCTTTTGTAATGTATATAGTTTGTTCATTTTTTTAAGGTCAACAAGTTCACTAATAGAAGTTTGAGAAAATGTAATTCATTTATTTGATTTCTATCCTACCTTTCAGTCCAGTAGGATCTCCATGGCAACTGCATAAAATATTGTATTATATTGTAAGCTGCCCAGAGTCACTTACGTTAGATGGGTGGCTATATAAATGAAATAAATAAATAAATAAATAAATGCCCAATGTTTAGGGCCCAGTTTTACCCCTTGGAAATATGCACTGCAGGGCCACAGGAGTGGCGTAGTACAGGGCAGCCAAAAGGGAAGAGATGGGGGGGAGATAAGTTGAAGCAGAGGTGAGCATGGCAGGGCAGGGTAGGAAAAGTGTGAGGTCCTTGCATAATGACAGCATGGTCCTGGCCTAATGACCGCAACCAGGACTACCGAAACTGCCATCGCTAAGCAGTGCAGTTGTGATCTTTCATCTAACGACTGCATTGCTTAGCAATGGAAATTCCGGTCCCAATTAGGGTCGTTAAGTGAGGTCTGTCTGTCTGTCTGTCTGTGTGTCTGTCTCAAAAAATAATAATAATTCCATTTCTAGTTGTTTTTGGAAAAGAGTTAAATGTAATATATGTGTTTATATATATACAGTATATATATAGATAAATCTGAAAATATATCTATTTCTATGGATCCTTTATGTTTCCTAATTTTGAGGGGAGGTTCATTGGCGGAGCAATCTTGAAAAAACAAAAACTTTAATTATATTCCTAAAGCTAAAGTTGTTTCTATTAATATTTCATATTTAATCTGATCTGATGATATTTGCAGTCATTCTAATTATTTTCTGGAAAGAGTGGCAACTGAGCCAATGTTTATTTTGGACACAAAATAGTACCGAGCTGCTATACAATATAATCAAATGTGGGTAGAAATAAATAAGGAAAAGGTGGCATGATAACCATCCAAAAAGTTATAACCAAACCAAAAAGTTATAAGTTACCTGAAATGTGCAACAGCATGTTATTGTGGTTGATAAACCATGGTTTATGGTTTAGCACAATGTGCCAATTATAGCTAATTCCACAATTCATGGTTTAACACAATGTGTGAATCTGACATTACAGTGTAATCTCTTGGAAGCATGGGTATATCATTCTGCATTGCTAAAATCTTAACACTGTGATGCAGGCCCCCGGTTCCAACAAATTAGCCATTGGACCAGATATGTTCTATGCATACAGCAGATACTCTCCTGGATTATCTAGACCTAGAGCTATATCTGTGGCTATAGAATACTGGAGTACTTTAGAGCAGGGACAAAACTTTTGCATATCAGCTTGCACTTCTTTTGTTACTGTTACTGGGTTCCAAGGAGGACAGGGAGTATATGCAGTGATCATGGAATCACAGAATGTAAGAGTTGAAAGGGACTTTGGAGATCACTTGGTTGCACCTCCTGCCCAGTGAAGGAATCCAATAGTACGTATATTATTTCTGACAGATGGTTATCAAGCCTCTGTTTGAAGACTTCCAGCAAAAGTCTTCTCCATATGAAGGATTCTGTATTTATCCCTGTTAAAATTCATCTTGCTGGTTACTGCCCTTTTGAACCAAAGTTTAAAAGCATAAATACTCTTTCTATCTTGCTTCTTCAAACTCCAACTTTTGCTTCTATAGAGTGTCACAAGAAAAACCATTGCCCGCATGATTCTGATCTTTGTAGGTATAGACTCATCCCAGCATCTGAATACCTTTTCCAAGGCCTTTGTGGATACTCTGCCAGGTGCTACTCTGTGGCGTATTTCTTGACTGCTTGGTTCCTTTACTGTTGATGGTTGATCCTAAAAGGCACAAGCTATCCACCACTTGAATATCTTCATTGTCTATTCTAAGGCTGGTGGTTGTGCCTGTTGTCATTCATTTGACCTTCTTTATATTTAATTTTAGTCCTATTTTTTGACAGTGCTCCTTAACTTTCATTAGTAGAGCTTGCAGATCAAAAACTGTGTATTCCCAGTATTCTCTTTCTTCCTGGGTCACATCCTTCCACAGGAAGAATGAAGAAAACACCATCTGCTGCTGCAGCTCTTTTACTCTCCTGCCCAAAGCTTCATAGTCCCTTGCATCGGCACACTTCTCTTGACAGATTATCCAGCCAACAGATTGTTGCTTTGGTCCCACTGAGTAGGAAACTCTCACTGCCCCCCCACCACCTGTCAGTTCCTCTTCATCAGGGCAGAGGCAAGAACCCTTCCCTTTGCATGGCCTGTAGAGTCCTCTTCTGCAGTCCCTGAGGCTTGTGCCAGCTGTTCTTCATCTACAAGAATGCCCTGAAATCTATTCTGAAGCTCCAGAAAACAAAAGCTCTTCTTTGTGCCATATTCTTCCATCTCTCTGTTCCCTCGGCCTAGCCTTCCTCTACCTTCTGAGAGGCCTTTGCAAGCACTTCCTGTGTCTATTCCAGGGATTCCTCATCTTCCCATATAAGTTGGCTGGTCAACAGTTTTGCTTCTTGACCAGTGTTTCTCAACCTAGGCAACTTCAAGCTGTGTGGACTTCAAGTCCACACAGCTTGAAGTTGCCTAGGTTGAGAAACACTAGTCTAGACCTTTCACCTCCTCTTGCAGAAATCATAACATGTGTAATTCTTCTGGTTTTCAGGGAGGAAAGCAAGCTCTTCCTTTCCCCAAATTCTTAATGGGTTTCTCCTGTTGGGATTATCAGGAGTCAACTCAGCATTGTCTCATAAGCATAATAGGGGGTGTTTCTAGTAAACGCATCTCTACTGTGCTTGTGGGATGTTACCTGGGTCACTTGATTTCCTCTTCCTCCTTCTTCTTGGTTTGGGGGATTAACAACCTCCATTACGCTTTGGGCACACCTGCAAGCAGGAGGGCTGCACCATGCAGCTTTCGTCCATTCTATCTCACTTGCACGCAGATCTACTATGAATCTACTCGTATCCAGATCTACTGAATAAATGTAAGCTATCTCTATTTTTCTTCATCTAACTAATGTGTGAAGACTGAATTTATTTCTGAACGTAATTAAGCCTAAAGTGCAAGTTCCCTGCTGGTTCACGCTTCTACTGTGCAAGATTGTTGTTAGCTGCTTGGAGTTCTTTTATTAACCTTCAAGACTCCATCACCCCCACAAATTAGGAAGGATAAACTTAGCAGAAGCTTAGCATACCCATCACTGGTAACTTGCTACTGAATCTCAGTGTTATGATCTTTGAGGACTCCAGAGCAGCAAAGAAGGACCTGGGGTTACATAGAGGCACCAGGTGTCCACTCCTGCTTTATATAATAAAAAAGCTAGTCTGACACATTTTGCATTTAATTATATGTCACAGCCTTTAATGTACTTTTCTTATTATTGTTTGACAGGTGTCTCAAAAATAACAAACAAAATGAGAAAACCCACAATTATTGTCAAGGTTGCATGTAGTTTTCAGTGTCTTTAGTGGGCTATTTGTCTTTGCAGAGACCACTTTTTTCTATTTTAAAAGTTTACCACATTAAAACAGCCACCCACCACTACAAGAGACAATGCCATTTTTTGCTTAGTTACATAACATTCCACTTAGGAGTCTTAACTTCCAGACCACCTAATTCAATACTTCTAAACTGCATTTCAATTTATTTTAGTGATTTAAAGAAAAGGAGAGAGGTAACTGAACACACACACACACACACACACACACAGATTCATTTTCCTCTATGAGTCTAACTTATTTTCTGAAGTTTGAACTTGAGAATGAAGTTTCTATTGTTAGTTGTATTTGGAGGGGATGGGAGGAGAAGAAGTTGGTGGGGTTTCCAATTACAATATAATGACCATAGAACAGAAAGTAATTTCTGCCTGTAATGCAGAGAGGTGAAAAGAGAAGATGTAGAAGCAGAATAATAGAAAAGAGAAGATGACACATGCAGACATAGAATCACCTGACATCTATCCCCAAAAGATGCTCTCATTTGCTGGAAAACTCAATTTCTATGTTTGGAGGAAAAAAGAAAGAAAAGAATAGAGAAAAAACATTGGAGGGAGGGTGGAAGGAAAATATTGTACCTCAGTGCTATTTCTCAAAGGCATTGATAACTTTAGACAAAGCACCTTTTGAAGTTCAAGATGAAAAAAACTATTGGGAAGAGTCACAATGAGACAAAGTATATGTCTGCATGTGTCATCCAAAGTTATGTGGATTAATAAAATAAAAGGGAATAATAATCAAATTCACAATTGAGACCACAAGAGTACAAAGGGATTCATGTTTACCTCTGAATACATTACGCATACATATAGAAGCCCCTGTATTGCTCATCCATGTAATCAATTATGGCTTCCCTCTTTGATTGAAGTAAAGATAATTAAACCCCAATGGATCATCAGGAACATTTTCTGTGCAAATCTGAAATTTAAATTATAAAGTCAATTTATACCACACACACACACACACACACACACACACACACACACACGGTTATTCACACAGTATTATCTTTTAGAAAGAGAGACCATCTTCCTCTTTAAGCAGTTATTTTGAATTAGATTAATAACTAATTTAGATTTTCTCATTGGACTTAATTATTTCATGTTTTGTTTGATTATTACTGTTCGCTCCCTTGGGTGTCTAGTGGGGAGAGACACAGGGTATAAATGAAAACCATAATACTTTTTTTCAAGGGATAAAATGCATGACATTGTCCATGGAAACACGCCAAGAGTTTGAAAATTCCATAACCAGGTATAACGGTTAAGCATTACAATTTTTCATCAATATACTGTGGTATTTTGGTTTCAGCAATGACGAAGTTCATATAACATTATTTGGTTCCCTCTAAGAATAATGTACAATAGAATGTTTTCCAACTGGCTCTTTCATTAAGCAAATACAAGAAGCAGTGTTAAAAAAAACACTGAGGAATCAGCATTAAAAAAGCACAAAAGCATGAACAAAATCCTCCCCCCCAAAGCAGGGACATCCATGACACACATAAGAAAGGGTTGGGCTTCAAATGTGCAGTTGTGGCTGCCATCTTGACTTTTATGATCTCCTGCACAGTCCCTTCCCTTCTCAAAAGGTCAACCAAGCAAATTAAACCAAACATGAAGCCTTTTCAGTTTTAAATATAGCCTGAAACTTTTTATCAGCAAGAAACAAGAGCGTACAGTGTGTGCATACAGACACATCAAAGTTCAACAGACTAACCAAACCAATATTGTATTAGTAGTTTTTGCACTTGTACTGCCTCAATAGCATTAGCACAGTAATGCATATCCAGTTGCACCTTTGCATTCTCTGCTTGTATAATAAGCACAGCAAAACTCACAGGCCACTCACCCAGCCACATGAACCACGTGAGCAACTGCTCTTTTCCTCCTAACACGTTTGTTGGGTAAACTTCAACACTTACTTTATTTTGCTCATTCTGTATATGTATGTTATTTTACTTGTCCATCCATTTGTTTGATAGTTCACCCCCATCTCCTCCTCTGATCAAAAGCAAGAGCACCAATAGTATTGGCTAGGCTGGAAAAAAGTTTGAAAAAAAGCCACACCCCACGTATACCTGTGGATGTCAGCAATGCAGTATGGCATCCATGGAAGGAGCCGTATCACCTGCAATACTCATAAATAGCATCCGTTATACCCCAAAATAAAGAAATAAAATGTGGCAACATTTCACAAGATCTCAAAATCTCAAGATTTCATATAAAAATGTTGAAATCTCACAACACATCAGCTGTACAAAATTGGGTGATCATACCCAGTTCCTGAAAAAGTTGCAGACCTCTAATGTAAACACGTAAACTGATTTTCTTTTAGTAAGTCAACCACTTACCTCTCTGGTTCAATATTTAGTTGGTTTGGAGCAGAGTTCTGTTCAAAAGAGACTTTACCACTTAGTTGCAAATTGTTGCATCACAAGTACACTGGATTTTGAAGCCTCCTTCAGGGTTACCACATCTCAGACTTGCAGAAGAAATGTAGGATAAAAATATTATAATAAACAAGCTGCAACTCATAAACTGTCCATAGGTAAAAGACCATTGGTAGATCAGAAAGACCTAGTTAGGGACAGATCATCATGGAGAAAATCTATCTATGTTGTTGCTAAGAGTTGACAACAACTTGATGGCACATAATGAATCAATAGATGAAAGTAAACCTGGGGGTGGGGAGGTTAATGATTGATTGTTGAGCAAGTCATGATGGCCTGATTTGCACATAACACTTTAGGGCAAAAATAAACCAAATTTTGACTTAGCATTAGGTGTGAACCAGGCCCAGTGTAGAGTCTTACACTAACTGGAACCTCCCCAAATATCTGAAATCAATACAAGCTCATACTAACTGGTTAGGGCTGCAACCAAATAATCCTTTCTTGGAAATAATATTTAATGAAATCAGTAGAATTTACTTCTGATTAACATGTTCAAGATTATGTTATAATCCTGTTCTGGGGTTCTCAGAGTAACATACTGTAAAATTGCTACAGTAAATACAAAATTCTGGCAATTCAGTATATTTAAATCTCATTTGCCTAAGTCATCCTGGACTTATCACAGAACCTGTAGCAGAGGAGACAAAACTGATGTTTTTTTTATAATAGTCAAATATCTCACATGTCACTCTAAGATGAAAAAAAGCACCCCAACATATATGGACAGAAAGCAACTCTGGACTTGTCTTGATTAGAGCACCAGTGCCAGACTAGTCCCTATTAGATTGGAAATTTTCTGCACATGGTAAAGATCAATAAATGTAATTATTTGGCCTTAAACCTCATGAATTCTGAAGAGGATTTGGGATTACATAGAAAACAAATGCCATTTTATTCTGGCTCAAAGCTGATTGGAATAACAATAGTCACCTACAATCATTTCACCAAGAATTAAATCTTTCACAATCACTTCAGAGCTTTCTTTTAAAGGGTTGGCACAGAAATGGAGTAAGGGAAAAGTCTTTTGTCAAATACTGCAGCACAGCTAGAAGACTCATATGTACCAACAATGGTTGAAATTGACTGTGTTCACAATACATCAATTTATATTTCTTGCATGCATGCATGCATGCACGCACACACACACACACATACTAGGGCTACCATATCTGGGCTGCAAAGATTCATTAACCATTAGTTGGCAGCAAAAATATTCATAAAAATTCTAACCCTTTGCTGCCACCTAGGAATCATCCTGGTTTTTGGAGCTCAGATATGGTAGCCCTATGTCAATGTTTTTCAAACCTGGAAACTTTAAGATGTGTGGACAGAATTCTGGCAGTTGAAGTCCACACATCTTAAAGTTTTCAAGTTTGAAAAACATTGTCCTATGTACATACATATTCATCACACAATTCCCCTTTGAGGAAAGCAACACTATGCAGAGCACTGAAGAGGAGGAAGAAATACTAAGCCAAAGAAATTAAACACCTGAGTTAAGAAAAAGAAAAGGAAACATAGCTAGACTTAGTGTATACCAACACCATATACTATCCAACTCCATCTTTTTCTATATTTGCTTTCACCATATCTATAGATGAGTTGATAGATTGCCTTTTGTTCTTTAAACTTTTCAGCTCTTTCTTTTTGAGGATCTCATCAACTCCATCCAACCTTGACTTCCTCTATTTTCTTTTTCCATTTGACCCATTCAGTCTTCTGTCATATATTATTTTGGAATTTGATCTTTAATCATTCTTTCTCTGATCAAACCACCTCAACGTACATCTTTTGTACTGGGCACACCATTTTCATTCAGCATCCATTCATTTTTGACTCAAGCTCTTTTTTTTTTAATCACAACACTTCTTAAGTACTTCATTTCCATTGCATTCAATGTATATTTGTCTTCACACACCCAACTCTCACTTCCAGATAATAAAGTGAACAGAAGCATGGTTTTATACAAGCTATTTTGCCTTTTTAAAAACAAACACTTATTCTTTGCAACATATCACATTCTCCCACTAACTTTCACCAGTATTTGCATGTCTTGATTTTTTTAAACTTTAGTGAATCTTTAGTAATAATTTTTCAATACTTAGTAAAGATGCTACCAAGATAACACAAATTCTTTTACTTGCTCTAACCTTTTGCCATTTATGTGTAGCTTGCAATAATTCACTGCATATTCCTTCTCAAAGACAAGTGCTTGGATTTGGATACATTAATTTTCAGATCCATAATCCTCCTTGCATCAAGCAATCTAACATTCATTGCAATCATTCTGGTTGTTAGCTAACAGTACAGCATCATCTGCATACAAAAGTACATGTACATTTACAATCCCAACCAACAAACTTTTACCATCTAAAGCATTCCTTGCACATTTGGGACTTCTGGAGGAAGAATGGTGGACTGAAGACAGTTCTGCGAAAAGTGGAGCTGATAACTGCAGAGAAGAACGAAGAGCGTACAAGTAGATTGGCTCTTCGAACCTCTCTGGACAAAGGAGAAGATGACAGATCACCCACAAGTGCTCCAGACAGTTGCTCCTCATAAGGAGACCACAAGACAGCAGTCTCTGATGGGTTTTGAGAACTGGAAGATGAGGGAACAGTCATCTTGCTCAAACTGCGGTCAGCACCTTTGAAAGGACGCTAAGTTCACATACTTCCTTTTCTAATTACTTTTGGAAATTGTTTTTTAACTACTTTTCAGCTCCTAGAAATCTTTGGACCAACCGGTTTGAAAGTACCAGGTGAGTCTGCCTTCAAGCCTTAACAAAAGAAAGTCTTAACTACAGGCTTAAGAATTAAAAAAAAATAAGCAAAAGGTTAATTAAAACTTTAATTTTAGAAAGTTACAAATGGACTAAGGGTCCAGATAAATTTGAAATAAGATTTTGGAATTAATTATAAAGAATCCTCCCCTTGGGAAAATGCTTTTGTTTTGAATTTTTTTAAAAAAAGTAAGATAAGATTTTAAACACTGGACACTAGAGGGAACTAAGTATTTCAATTAAAGGAAAAGAACATATAAACTTGACTAACAGGTGCAGAATGGTGCAAAATATTCTAACACTGGAAATATTCCAGTGAACACTTTTGAAAAATGGAGTCAATAGTTAATATTAACAATGTCAACAGCAATATCTGACTCTATGGATAGACTGTATCTAAAAGATGTTATGGAAGAGGAACAAGTTTTATCTGACAAGACAGAGACTGAGTTGAAAGTGCATTTACAAATGACAGGGTACAAGAATGACATGGAAAAAGATGTTACACTGGACATACAAAAGAAACCAGCTGATGTTTTAATAATTAAAAGGGACATACAAACAATAAACCAAGAAAGTGAGCTGGATAATTTTTCTATATTGGACTTACAAAAGAGACTTGTTAAAGCTTTGAAGAATCTCATGAGAAGGGACAAAGAAGGAATGAAAAGAAATCATGTTCTTTGACATTTGAATGGACTAATGATTAAGATTGTTAGAAGTAAAAGGAAGGAATATAAAGTTGGTTCATTTGATCAAGGTTAAAATAGATATGTTGTTATTTCTGGTAACCTTAATGGACTTGCTGACATCAGGACTGAAATGATGAAGCTTTACGGATTTGTTTATAGATAAGAGATGGGATATGGGAAGAAAAGATCATTTGTTGTAATTTAAGTGGAGGTGAGAAGTTACTAAAGTTGTTTATACTTGTTGTGATGAAGGTTGGGAGTCACTTCATATATTTCTTTACTATAGTCTTACTTTTTCTTTTTTTCTTTCTATTCTTTCTGTCTTTCCTTTCCCCCCTTTTGCACCTTTTACTCTTTTTTTCTATTTTTCTATCTTTCTTTTAGTTTGTATTAGTTTTTACTATTGTAGTTATAATCTTTAATAAAATTACTTCAAAAAAAAATGAAGCATTCCTTGTACATTTGTCTATAAATACATTAAACGACTAAGGAGACATCATAGATCCTTGTCTTAGTTGGTGCTCGATGCTGAACCATTCACTTAGCATTTTATTTAATCTCACCCATGCTTTACTTCCATCATATACTATTCTTACAGCATTCAGCAAGCAACTTTCATATTCATACAAAGATTCTATAATCCTATTCAGTAAATTGTACATTTTCTCTAAATGTACAATAAACTTATTCACATTCATACATTTTTCAGAGACCTGCTGAACAGTAAATGGGAACCCTAAAACACATACTATAAATATAAGGAGATAGTTAAGAAGTAGTAATTCTGAACTTCTAAACCATGGTTTGGGCAGGAATATGGCATGTACTTGTATACTCCTTTTTCTCTGCTCCTCTACCATTTTCCTGTCTGTGCTTCCTTTTATTAATACATTCTTGGCTCAGTCAAACTGGAATGTGCCATAATGAAGGTAATTAATTACTCAACAGGTTAATCCCTGAATCCACTGGGAGTGGAGCAGTCTAGAAACACTGATGATAGATAGATACTGTAGATAGATAGATAGATAGATAGATAGATAGATAGATAGATAGATAGATAGATAGATAGATGATAGATAGATAGATGATAGATAGATAGATAGATAGATAGATAGATAGATAGATAGATATCTGGTTCAGATGGCAATGATTTAAATGTCACAATGCAAAACCTAGAGGCCATTTTGTAAGTCATGTGGGTTTGTCTGCTTTGTGAAGTAGTCTAGGCAAGAAGCACACCCAGATGAACTAATTCTACTTTATTGTATGGATACATTAACAGAATCTTGCTAGTCTCCCCTGTCTCCTTTACAGCCCAAGAAACTAGGGAGGGTCCCTTCTGAGATGTTTGACACACCCACATTCCTTCTGTGGGCTAAGATGCCTCTTATCCGACCATTCCCCTGGCTGAAGCTCTTCCCCGTATCTCCCACGGTCATTCCCACATACCATTACAAGTTTGCATCATGATGTCTCAAACTGTAGCTTTCATGAAGGGAAGTAAACATTGACAAGATGGAAGACAGAACATCACAATGCAAGCCCCACCCTTTTGTATGTAGATATGTATGGAGACAAGTCAGGTGCCAGCTGTGAAGTGTCTGAAAGGTCAAGACCATCCCTTTGAATCTACCAATGGACTGGCTGATATGGGTAAAGTGTTGGGATTAGAAAGTCATAAATGCCCATAAGATGTTCAGTTAAGCCACTAACAACCCAATAGTTCATTATGAATGTGGGGTATCTATGTGTAAATAAGTATATCCCCAAATGATGATGCTGTCATATAATTCAGAAGCCAGAAAATGAGATATTTTAACAGTAAAAATTCAGGTCGTGGTGTTAACTTGTATATCTTCCCAGAGAAAGCAGAACTACATTCAGAACAAAGGGAGAGTTCACACATGTGGTTTGTTCTGTTTCAGTTTAGTCTGTTGCATGAACTCAATTAGTGAGGTTTATAAACCATGATTTATGGCTTACTGTGATATGTGAGCTCAGGTAAGAATGGCTTATACTACAAACTTTGATTTCCTGCATGGCCTAGCAGGAGACGGCTAGAAGTTTTAAGAGCATGCTGAGAGTGCACCCATAAACTGACCAGTCAAAAATTACTCATTTACCAAAAGGGCGGGAAGAGCCACTTTCTAGATACTCTCTGCCATCCTAGTGAGACCTTTGTGATGCTCAAAGGGATTGCTGAATAGAGGTATGACATAGAAGCTTCTGCTTTGTTTCTCAGGATCCCACTGTCTTATTTATTTAATTTATTATTAGAATAATAAATAGTATCATGTTGCCTACCTCTGGCTAAGTTCAGTGTGTGAGCCCTGGTAAAATGCTTGGCCGTAGGACCTGAATCAGTGGGATTTCCATCAGCACCCAGAATTAAAGACTGACCGTCCATTGTATTCTGCACACCGGAAAAGAGGAGTTAAGGACAAGCTCTGAACATGAAAATCTTGATACCACTGACAGCATAATGGTTAAACCCCTCCCTTATTGTATTGGGGTTTTGTATTTGTTTGTTTTAGAACAGTAGTAGGCAAAGATCTTGATTTGGGGATCTGATGACAACATTTATTTCTTCAAGGATGAAAAAGGAGGTTCGGAATTACTCGTCAAGTGAAATGCTCCTTCACTGTGGGGAGAACTGTCATTTTCAGGCTAGCCTCTGGCCTGTCGCTTTTTTCGCCCTCTCATGTTCAGCTTTCTGCTCTGCATGGAATGATTACAGAATGGATGCACTCATTGCTTATGAAAAGAGACCATCAACTGGCATGTGCAGATGCTTCCCCTTTAGAAGTGGCAGGATCGAAGGATTGGACTAGGCAATGCAGGAGGATGCAGCACGAATGTAAAATAGGGCTTAGGCAGCAGCATCAGGAAAACAGCTTGTGAGTGGACATCAATTCTCTATCAGCCAGTGGTGACAAGGCCAGGATGTCACTGTTATCGCTGCTCATTGTATTTCCTTTCCTTCTTGCTCAGCGTCATCTTACCCACAGATACACACATGGAATAAAATTGATACTTAAATCACTGGGGACATTAGGAACTGGAGGAAATGCATCATGATATGTTGCTCATACAGCATTAAGTTGTTTTGATGGTGGGTTTGTTTAAGCAGGTAATTAGATGTAGATATGTCTTAAAATGCTGGTTCAAGAAATGTAACTATAGTCAGATCTGTTGTGTTCTCTGGAAATTAGTGCTACTATACTGATTCTACAGGGCTATTTTTATATATCATGTCTACCTTTTAAGTTGGAGTAGGCAATTTTTGGTGCTGGGGGTACATTTGGAATGTCTTTAATTAAAAGGCATCTTTTAATTAAAAAGTTAAATAGGAAGTTGGCATACTTCAAAGCCAAACATCATATTTATTTGCAGGAACATCTGACAAAGATTCTTATGCAATAATATAAACTATCCTGAGGGGCTACTTAATCTTCAGGGAAATTGGTGTTTTGTGACTGGTGGTGGCAGCCATTTTGTTGAATAGGCAAATCTCCCATGGCAGACATTTTCTAAGTGTGATCACCACTTAGAAATGTATAGTAACATATGCTGTTACTACAGCCTAGATTGATATAGCTCCAGTCAAACTTGTGGAGTCTGTTTCCTGACCTGGACTACCTCAAGCTGATACTAGCAAAGGCCAGGGATATTAACCAAGTTTGATTCTGCATAAATTTTTACAATCAGCTAAGGCCAACTAGGGGCTGCCTAGTTGTAGGCAGGGTAGAGAAGAACTGTGTTACTTCAAAATATAGATAATGGTATGAATAAAATAGTTAAATGATCACCATCCTGTATCTTTATGCCAGGGATAAGGTAGTCATGGCTGTCCTGATATTGGTGAACCACAACTCTCAGCAGCTTCAGACTGAATCACAAAAGAGATTATAGTGTGGCTACCTCTGATAAGCCAAATTCAAACTTCTACTTTTACACAAAGAATTGATGTCAGAAAGAAGGGCTCTAGTTCATCATTCTTACTGACATACTACTATATGTGTGTATGGTGGAGGACTATTTGAAGTGATATATTTGCAAGTTCAAGACTTTGATCAAGATGATCCCTGTAATTCATTCATGGAAGATTTCTGTGTAAGTACTATTAGTCTGCTGCCATCTGTTGATTATCTAGATTTTTGCAGCCAAAGAATGCAGCCTTTCTGACTTACTTACTGACAACAAAGATCCGCATAGTTAAAGCAATGGTATTCCCCGTAGTAACCTATGGCTGCGAGAGCTGGACCATAAGGAAGGCTGAGCGAAGGAAGATAGATGCTTTTGAACTGTGGTGCTGGAGGAAAATTCTGAGAGTGCCTTGGACTGCAAGAAGATCAAACCAGTCCATACTCCAGGAAATAAAGCCAGACTGCTCACTTGAGGGAACGATATTAAAGGCAAAACTGAAGTACTTTGGCCACATAATGAGAAGACAGGATACCCTGGAGAAGAGGCTGATGCTAGGGAAAGTGGAAGGCAAAAGGAAGAGGGGCCGACCAAGGGCAAGATGGATGGATGGTATTCTGGAGGTGACGGACTTGACCTTGGGGGAGCTGGGGGTGGTGACAGCCAACAGGAAGCTCTGGCGTGGGCTGGTCCATGAAGTCACAAAGAGTCGGAAGCGACTGAACAAATAAACAACAAAACAATGCAGCCTTACTATTTCAATAGGTCAACTGCTTATTGTGCCAAATTCTATATATTCATAATAACAACAGTAATAATGGGAGACATTTAACTGCCAAGCACGTATCCTGATGATCCTGAAAGGAGTGAAGAGCTATTGGCAGTGGAAAGATACCTTGGCTCTAGGCAGAAATTCCTTTGGAAGGATGGCTTTGTGACATCCTCCCATCTGCTTTCTTTTGATTGACAGCTTGCACATCAGAAGCATCTCAGGTTTATCCGAGGTCAGTGACAAATCTATCAGCTCTGTGAGTTGCTTTCTATACCACTTTCAACAGATCGTTCCACCATTATCTTGAACATCACCATTGAATCCCTCTCTGTTTGTAGAGTTTGAAGCTAGAACTTCTCTAGATTCTAGAATCTTTTATCTGGCCACCTAGTTGTGGTGGTAGTGGAGCATGGTATGTGTGCTTGAAATTCAGTTGGTAAAACCTGCAAGCCATCAGATTGCCTCCCCTTGGTAAATAAAGTTTTCTCTCTGCACCAAGCAGACATAAGATCCTAGGTGTGCCTAAATGTATTATTATCCCAAACCATGGAAATCACAGTTAAATTAAACTTCCATCTTCTCTATTTTAATTTCTCCCTCCCTCCCATCTACTTTGTGCAGAGACAGGCCAGAATTTAAGGAGCACAGAAAGAAATCCTAGGTTGCCAGTAAGTAAGTAAGTAAGTAAGTAAGTAAGTAAGTAAGTAAAGAAAGAAAGAAAGAAAGAAAGAAAGAAAGAAAGAAAGAAAGAAAGAAATTGTGTATGTTATAAGCAATTTGGTGTCCTTGATAGGTTTTTAATCCACTAATTCTCTTCATTATTTTAGTAGTATAATATTTAGTATAATATTTATATGAGAGGAAGAGCATGCAAAGATTGCTTTGTTTCCTCATTCCTAAATGGGAAAGGATAAGATTGAGTGAAGGTGGTAAGGGACCTGTTGAGCTATTCATACAGGCCTCTAGAGGGATGCTACTCCTTTTATTATTTCTACATTCTAGTTTTATTTATTCATAAGCATTCCAGGATTGCTGTGTGTCGCAACATGACAAGACATGATAGCAACTCCCAGGCAGGCTGTGCTTCACAAAGGGCTCTGTCCTCGAAGAAAGAGAGATGGCTGGGGAAATCAGGAGGAACAGTTAAGAAGTGCCACTGCCACACATTTCCTTCGTTTCTACTGCCAGAAGCGATTGCCTCACTCTATCTACTGGAAGGGCATTCTGTCAGTGAAAAGAGGAGAGGATTTGCTTTTATTTGAAACTGAATCCTATGCAAAATGTTTCCTTTGGCTATGTGTATCTCAGGAGACATGTAAAATTTTGTGAAGATCTCTTCACTGATAAATACTTTCACTGATTTAGAAAGAACGGCAGAGAATTTGAATTATATTAACCAGAATTCATTAATTTTGGACTTCTGGGGAAGAAATGGCAAACTGAAGATGGCTCTACTAAAAGCGGAGCTGACAACCATGACAAAATGTGTTGGAATCCGGCAAATCAAGCATGCCTCATCAGCACTAGGGTGATTGCTCTAGGAGGCAAACTCTGTGCTACTAGAGGAAGCTGCTTGTTGCCCCTCCCACTTCCTCTCTCTCTCTGATTCTTCCACCGATGGGGTAGGATGCATGTGCCTTAGCTCCTTCCATGGAGAGGCCATGTGCTAGGCCTGAACTCCAGAGGCTTTCCCCCCTTTTTCCATGTAGCCTCTAGCAGCAAACAGGGCCAGAGGTATACAGTTTAGGGAACAGAAAGAAGAACTGAAACCAATTTTCTACTGAAATGGCTGTACCTGGACAAAATAAATGTAAGAATTCTTTTGTACTTACTTTTTGTACCTGCAATGTCTAACCATGTGTTTCTTTATGCTTGGGTAGGCTAAAAGTGTAAGAATAAGAACCTGAATCTCTCTAACGTGCTCACAGGCTGTGTTTTTAAACAATACTCCTTTTTCTGCCCATGAGTTTACACAATGTTAAGCTCTGTTCCATTCACTGGTTCTAACAGGCCACTGAATGATCTTCAAAGGGTTATGGGCACAGGATTTTGTAGAAAGAGGTTTTGTTTTTAAACGGCAGGAATTGTTCCTTTTTGCCTTGTTTTATTTTTGAGCAGAAATTTTCTTTTTTTGCTGGTTTTGCATGAGCATTGTTGTTTTTGAGAGAATACCCAGTCTAGCTACTGAAGAGGTTTCTTACACAAGCAAATAGCCTTAAGCATAAAGGGAAGATTTTTTTTTCTTTTTGAAGTGTTTTTTAAATCCTTTTTGCTTAGACAAGATGGCCAGTATACTCCTGCCTCACAATCCAGTGATTTTTAAACTAAAACCCAGAGAGTTTTATCCCTGGAAGATATCGGTGGAAAGGCAAGCAAGGATTTTTAATCTGCATAATATTTTGAATGAAGATCCTCCTAGTCCAGATTCAGCAGCATATGCAGACTGGATGGCCAATGATCTTAAGCTCCAAGGCTTGATCATGAATAACTTAAGTGCACAAATGCTGGTACAAATCCAGCACAGAGATACTGCAGGAGGAATGATGGAAGAATTGTTTAAACTCTATGGGGAAGGAGGAGATTCCCAAGTTGTTAATCTGGTGAGAGAGTTATCCAATTTAAAATTCCAGCCAAATGGAGACATAGATGAGCATATTTCTAATTTTCAATAATTGCTGCATAAGCTTGCTTGTAATGATGTAATTTTGGATAACAGGATCCAAGTTGAATTTTTGTTGGGATCACTGCCTCAAATTTTTTCTAGTTTTGCTGCAAGCTATAGGGGAGCCTGACAACCCCTTTCAGATTTAATTCAGGAATTAAAGTCTGAGTATAGCAGGCAGGCCTCCTATAGAAATGCCAAGCAGACCCACAATGAGGCAGGCTATTTTCCAAAAGTGTCTCAGGGCAAAGATGGCGGTCTGCAGCAGAGGAGCTTTTCAATAACAAACAGGCCCATCAAGTGCCATTTTTCTGGCAAGAATGGTCACTTAAAGAAAAATTGTTGGGCCAGGAAGGCAGATCAGAAAAACAACAAAGAGAAAGCTCCAGATGCGAGTCTTCTTCCATTTTCAGCCATAAATAAAAACTGCTCATCTTTCATATTAGACAGTGGCTGCAACATGCATATGATTAATGATCCATCTTTCTTCATTGAATTGAACCCAAGTTCAAAGGAAGAAATCAGACAGGTTCTGTAGCATGCCCTCTCTGCCTGACTGGGTGGGATGGGTCGATGTCATGGGGGTGAGGTAGTCCCTCAGGTAACCTGGACCTATGCCATGTAGGGCTTTAAAGGTGATAACCAACACCTTGAATTGGACCCAGAAGCAAACTGGCACCCAATGCAGCTCGTGGAACAATGGTGTTATGTGTGCCCTCCTTGGGACTCCTAAGACTACTCACGTGGCCACATTGTGCACCAGCTGTAGCTTCCAGATGCTCTTCAAGGGTAGCCCCATGTACAGTGCATTACAGTAGTCTATACGGGAGATGACTAGGGCATGACTGACTCTCGGAGGGACTCTCGATCCAGGAAAAGGTGTAGCTGGTGCACAGCACAAAGCTGTGCAAAGGCTCCCCTGGCCATGGCTGCCACCTGCTCTTTGAGCAGGAGCTGCAAATCCATATATAAAGTTGGTTTATTTGATCAAGGTGAAAATAGATATGTTGTTATTTCTGGTAACCATTAATGGACTTTTTCTGACATCAGGACTGAAATGATGAGGCTTTAATGATTTGTTTATAGATGAGATGTGATATGGGAAGAAGAGATCATTTGTTGTATTTTAAGAGAAGGCGATAAGTTACTAAATTGTTTATACTTGTTATGATGAAGGGGGAAGTCATTTATTTATATATTTCTTTTTCTTTACTATATTCTTATTTTTCTTTCTTTTCAATTTCCTTTTCAATTTTTTTCCTGCACTTTCTATTTTTTCTTTTTCGTTTCTTTTTATTCTTTTCTTTTTTAGTTTCTATTAATTTTTATCTTTGCAACTGTAATTTTTAATAAAATTACTATTTAAGAAAAGAATTCATTCATTTCTTGCCCCAGAGCAAAGAAAAATCAGAGAGTTTGTGGGTGGGGTTGGCCACATATTGTTTTTAATTTGGTGGGGGGGTGGAACTTCAGGTCAGTGTTGACTCCTGGCAACTGCCTGAACTTGTCCCTGTAGTTTTCTTGGAAAGACTTTTGTAAGTGGTTTGCCATTGCCTTCTTCCTAGGACTAAGAGAAAGTGACTGGCCAAAGATCACCCAGCTGGCTTTATGTCTAAGGAGGGATGTTTTCTAGCCTAGAACTGGTAATCTTCAGGCTGGTAATCTTTCCAATTAATAAGGTATTATATATACCCCAGTGCCAGCATGAGTGCAGGATGTGGTCCTCTTCATATTATGCAATGAATTATTATACAGAAACTCAGTGAGATGTAGGAGAGTTGCCCAGTTGTCCTACTGGTAGCTCATGTAACAAAAGAGTATTGTTGAAGAATTATGTTCATGTGTTAGGACTTTCCATCTGACTCTGGGTGATAAGTGGTAGAAAGTTGGAGCTCCACTAATAAAAGTCAGAATAGGGTATTCCAGAATTTAGCAGTGAACTGGGAATCCCAATCTGAGCCAGTAACCTGTGTAGCAAGAATATGTGTCATAGGCACAAATCAGCATTTTCTTTGGCAGTGGGGAATATGTTGAGTTTGCCCGTAGTTGGAGGGAAAGATGTGAAATGAAGTTGAGCAATCCAAGGTCAGTATGCATAAAGAATAATTCAGAATGTTGAGGAATGAGCTAGAGTTAAAGTCAGGAACAAGCTGAGATCAGAAAATGCAACGGAAGCCAGAGACATGAGGCAAGGAACCAGAAGTTGTTTTAAAAAACTGAACAGAGGTGGCTGTGTTTAAATCCCCTCCTGGTTGGTCATGCACAACTGTAGCACATTTCCCTCACCTCTGATCATTAAAGAGGCTGCCAGCTTAGTAGTTCTGGAAGGTGCTTGCTTCTTGCTAATGAGTTGCCTACTTCTGGAAGGTATGTGGTCTTTCTGCTGGGGCAGGTTAGTCTGCTGTGCTACCTAGCATTCACATATGCTATCTGGCATTCACAGGGGAGACATCCTGGCAGAGGAAGGTCCTGGAAGTACTGCTTCTGGACCCATGGAGATGGGAGGTGTATCAGCACCCCTCATGCTCTGATCCACTGGTGTCTCTCTTTCTCTGGAGGCCAAGTCTGCCCCTTGAGGCATGGCAATACTAGATACTCTTAGATGGCAAAATTACTTGTTTCTATATGCTTTCTAATTATGTTTTGGTACAGTTTTAATAACGTTGGGAGAAGGATGGGAGAATTTTATACATTTTTTGATCTTTGACTAGTTTCAGTACAGTACTATTGACCTTTTTGGATTAGTTGGGTGACATGAAGATTGGAGGCACTGTACTGTGAAGGTGGGTGCTGGGATCTACCCAAGATGTCCTTGCTCTTTAATTTCATAGACCAAGATCCTGCTTAGGCTTAGAAAAAGCAGAAGATGCCACTTTCCCCATTTTAATAAAAGCTCATCTAGGAATCTGAAGTCATCAAATCAAATCTTTATTCCAGTCATAGACTAGCATAGGAATCTGAAGTAAGCTCAGCTCTACCATTTTATTTTTATTTCTCACCCATGGCCCTTGTGAAGATCCCCAAATAATACCAGGCCTGAAGTTTCTTGCCTACTTCCGGAAAAAAACTTCAGCATTCTTCCAGTTTCAAAATTAAATATTCGGAAGCTAGTGGCTGCTCCCTGACATCTCCTGTTAATGATGAAGAATTACCTATTACACTAGGAGTGGGATGGTTTGACAATTCCATTACATATTACTAATAGTGCTATTAATGCTTGGTAGCTTATCATTACAATAGGATATGTGCACACGTCCAAATGCTTTGGGGCCTGGAGAAAGTAAGACAACAGTAGGAAGTGTGAGTATGCTTTGCAGAGGATAGCAGCCTCTGGTTTCAGTATTTATGACTATCTGACAGCAGAACAGAATTGACATAGGATGCAGGTGGGTGGATTTAGTTCTGCTACTATAGATTTTATCATATTACTAGCTGAAAAAGGAAGGAACAAACTACATAAATGTTGATTATGTTGTCATATATGAAGTATATTTTAGGGGAGTCTTGGGAGAGATTATCAAGAGTTCATGGTGTAAGGTGATTAGAAAAACTGATTACGTACATCTACCTTTTACTTGATATATCATTTCCATCCTTTGAACTCCCTCAATCTATCTCCTATGTTGCTCTTGGCCGGAAGAAATCATGTAATATAGTTTACTTACCAGTTTTTCATGTGAGTTTGATGAAGCCTGAATCTATCAGTAGGCTAGCTATTGCTTCCTCACCATGACATACAATTGACAGCTCATTTTCACCATAAGATGTGTACAATTTTCAAGGCACCCCATGTTGTTAGCTCTCCAGATTTTTTTAATCCCATGTTTATTTTTTTATAATATTTTTATTTATTATTTTTTATTTATTTATTGAATTTCTATAACCGCCCATCTCCCCCTCAAGGAGGGACTCTGGGCGGTTCACAACATAATGTCAATAAAATACAATAAAAACAACAATAAAAATATAAATACAATAAAAATACAATAAAATCCAAGTGGTAGATGGTTCTTACAGTGATGTTGAACATATTTAAAATATTTGAGATATTTAAGGTGATATTTAAGATATTTATTATGTATAATACTTTATAAATAACTCAAGGTGGTGAACATACCCAATATTCCTCCTATTTTCCCTACAACAACCCTGTGAGGTGAGTTGGGCTGAGAGAGAGTGACTGGCCCAAAGTCACCCAGCCGGCTTTCATGCCTAAGGTGGGACTAGAACTCACAGTCTCCTGGTTTCTAGCCTGGAGCCTTAACCACTAGACCAAACTGACTTATCAAGTGATGGATGTCTAGTGTTTGAAAGAAACATGATTTTCAAGCTTTGAGAATACCAAGGGCAGCAACTTCATTGCATAACAAATCTTCAGAAAAGTAGCTATAAGATGTTTAGTTGATCCCCTGCATGGATGCCACCTTAAAAATATATAGAGGACATAGCAGTAAGAAACTTTGGCTCTTTACCAGGAGAGGGTTTCATGGATGGAATCTCACCAAACTGGTAGATGATGTTAGCTGACCTCATTTCTTCAGCAAAGAGCCACTGGACTATGGCCCCTTCCCCACTTATACCTAATTAGAGCTTGCACTTACAACATTTTTTTCTCCTATGTCCCCATTACATTACCTTCATTTCTTCTCCAGCCCATAAATGAGATAGCTTTAACCCATAGCTGTATTTGTGTGTGATGAGTGGGCTTGGTCTGCAGCTCCCTGATTTCCCTGATCTGCTGTGTTGATTACCAGCAGTCAGCACAGATTATGAATGTATACCATTTTTTAATTTTTAAAAGAATTCTATTGAGTTTAAAGCAAAGATAAAAACTACAAAAAAGCAAAAAACTACAAAAAAAAAGAAAAAGGAAAAAAAACTAAAAAAGGGGGAAACGCAAGAAAAAAGAATTTTTTAAAGATTACATAGAAAGGTGACTTCTGTCTACCTTGCAAGATCTTGAGCATTACCTTACTGGCATGTGAAATAAGGGCCACTGTTCGATAGTTTGAACATTCTTTAATGTTTCCCTTTTTTGGTATGGGGATATAAGTTGATTTTTTCCAATCTGATGGCCATTCTTGTGTTTTCCAAATTTGCTGGCATATGGCATGCATCACCTTGACAGCATCATCTTGCAAGATTTTAAACAGTTCAGCTGGGATACCGTCGTCTCCTGCTGCCTTGTTATTAGCAATGCTTCTTAAGGCCCATTCAACCTCACTCTTCAGGATTTCTGGCTTTAACTCACTGACCACACCGTCAAATCTATCCCCGATATTATTATCCTTCCTATACAGATCTTCCGTATATTCATGCCACCTTTTCTTGATCTCTTCTGCTTCTGTTAGGTCCTTGTCATCTTTCTTTTTGATCATACCCATTTTTTCCTGGAATTTACCTCCGATGTTTCTAATTTTCTGGAAGAGGTCTCTTGTCCATCCTATTCTATTATCTTCTTCCACTTCCGCACATTGCTTATTTAAAAATAATTCCTTATCTCTTCTGGCTAACCTCTGGATTTTTGCATTTAATTGGGCATATCTCCCCCTATCACTGTTGCCTTTTGCTTTCGTTCTTTCTTGGGCTACTTCCAGTGTCTCAGCAGACAGCCATCTTGCCTTCTTGGTTTTCTTTTTCTTTGGGATGATTTTTGTTGCTGCCTCCTGAACAATGTTACAAACTTCTGTCCATAGTTCTTCTGGGACCCTATCTACTAAATCTAGTCCCTTAAATCTATTCTTCACCTCCACTGCATATTCCTTAGGAATATTAGTGAGCTCATATCTAACTGATCTGTGGGTCTTCCCTATTCCTTTTAGTCTGATTCTAAATTGTGCAATAAGAAGTTCATGATCTGAACTACAGTCAGCTCCAGGTCTTCTTTTTACTGACTGTATTGATGTCTGCCACCTTTGGCTACAAAGGATGTAGTCAATCTGATTTCGGTGTCGACCATCTGGTGAAGTCCATGTATAAAGTTGTCTTTTAAGTTGTTGGAAGAGAGTGTTTGTTATGCACAGTGAATTGTCTTGGCAAAATTCTATCAGCCTATGTCCTGCTTCATTTTGTTCTCCCAGACCATGCTTGCCTGTAATTCCAGGTGTCGTTTGACTACCCAGCTTAGCATTCCAGTTTCCTGTAATGAGAATAACATCTCTTTTTGGCGTATTATCCAGTAGGTGCTGCAGATCCTCATAGAACTGATCTACTTCTGCTTCTTCAGCATCTGTGGTTGGGGCGTATATTTGGATTACTGTGATGTTAAATGGCTTACCCTGAATTCGAATTGAGATCATTCTATTTTTTTTTTATTGTATCCAAGCACTGCTTTAGCCACTTTATTACTAATTATGGCTACTCCATTTCTTCTGTAGTCCTCTTGTCCACAGTAGTAGATATGGTGGTCATCTGATGTGAAGTGGCCCATTCCAGTCCATTTCAGTTCAGTGACACCCAAAATGTCTATATCTTGCCATCTCACCAATAACCACATCCAATTTGCCCTGGCTCATAGATCTTACATTCCAGATTCCTATGGTGTGTTGATCTTTAGAACATCGGATTTGCAACAATCCTGAATAACAATGGCTCTCAAAGTGATCCATTTAAAGTGGAATCCGGCGTTAAACAGGGATGTGTTATTGCTCCAACCTTATTCGCTATCTCCATCGCTATGATTATACACCTTGTTGAAGAGAAACTTCCTACTGGTGTAGAAATTATATATCGAACAGATGGAAAGCTTTTTAATCTTAGTAGGCTGAAAGCAAAAAATAAGGTAATTACAACTTCTGTTATAGAACTTCAATATGCTGATGATAACGTAGTCTGTGTACACTCAGAGGAAGATCTTCAAACTATCCTAAACATCTTTGCAGAAGCATATGAAAAGCTCGGCCTCTCGATTAACATTAAAAAAACCAAAGTGCTTTACCAGCAAGTTCGAACCAATCCCTCTGCAGCGCCATCAATCCATCTTAAAGGTGTGTTACTAGAAAATGTCGACCACTTTTTTATCTTGGCAGCCATCTATCTACAAAAGCCGACATCGACGCTGAAATTCAGCATCGCCTGAGCTCTGCTAGTGTAGCTTTCTCCCAAATGAAGCATAGAGTGTTTGAGGATCGGGATATTCGCAGGGAGACCAAAATGCTTGTTTACAAATCCATTGTACTACCAACCCTATTGTACGCCTGTGAAACATGGACCCTCTACAAATGCCACCTCCAACTTCTTGAAAGATTCCATCAACGCTGCCTTTGAAAAATTCTGCAAATTACTTGGGAAGATAGGCAGACTAATGTTAGCGTATTAGAAGAAGCGAAAACCACCAGCATTGAAACAATGATCATCCAACATCAACTTCGCTGGACTGGCCATGTTGTTCGAATGCCTGACCATCGTCTTCCAAAGCAGCTACTTTACTCCCAACTTAAGAATGTAAAACGGAATATTGGTGGACAGCAAAAGAGATTCAAAGATACTCTCAAAGCTAATTTAAAAAAAATGTAATATCAGCATTGAGAACTGGGAAGCCCTAACTCATGGGTGTTTCAATTGGAGGTCAGCCTTTATTAAAGGCGCTACGGACTTTGAAGAAGCACGAGTACAGGGCGAAAGAGAGAAAGAAGCTAAGAGGAAGGCACGTCAAGCAAACCCTCATCATGACCGTCTTCCACCCGGAAACCTATGCCCTCATTGTGGGAGGTTGTGTGGATCCAGAATTGGCCTTTACAGCCACTTACAGATCCACTGTTAAGATTTTACCCTTGGAAGACAATCTTACTCGGCTATGAGTGATCGCCAAGAAGAAGGTGTGTTGATCTTTAGAACATTGGATTTGTCGTTCACCACCAGCACTGTCGGCCGTTAGCCGTCCTTTCGGCTTTGAGCTAGCTGCGTCATCACATCTGGGGCTAGTTGAACTTATCCTCTGTTCCTCCCCAGTAGCATTTTGACCATCTTCTGACCTGGAAGTCCCATCTTCCGATGGTATACTGACATATCTCTGGTTGTACTGATCCATTTAGTTTTCACGGCAAGAATACTGGGGTGGGTTGCCATTACCTTCCCCAGGGATCGTATTTAGCCTGACCTCTCTACCATGAGCTTCCCGTCTTGGGTGTCCCTTCACGGTTTAGCTCATGGCATCATTGAGTTGCTCAAGCTCCAGCACCACAACAAGGTAACAGTCTCCTTTGCTGGAGAAAATGGGTTGACAACACTCTAAAAAGATCTTTTTGAAGGTCTGCTCAGGCTTATAACAGGACTCTGAAAAAGCCTCTTTGAAATCTTCCATGTTTCAGGCAGTAAATTATGGCACCCCCTAGATACTTGACTGGCGCAGATAATGGGTTAATGGAAAAGTTCTGAATGAAATTGGCAGAAGCAGAAAGTACAGTAACAAGCAGATCCCAAAGAAATTGAACAGAAAGCTGAAGATTCAAAACAACAAATCCAACATGTAGGGAAATATCAATCCTTCAAATTCAATACAAAAATAGTAACAGGAAGGCAATTCTTTTTTCTCAGTCCTCCTTAATCTTTAGATGGGAAAACAAGCCAAAACTTAAAAATTTAAAAATTAAATCCAGAAATAATGATAGGCACAAAGAGAGTCTGCTTCTTCTTTCTGTAGAAAGCCTCTCTTAGGGTACAAAACCTTAAAGAAACAATACATTGGATGTTTAAGAAATGGGGTGACTGGACTTACTGTCCTTTTAAGGGCTGCAGCGCGGCTCAGAAATGATGAAGTCCCAGCCTCCTGGCGAAGTCTTACCAGTTGATCACGCATGCTGTCCATGATCTCCTGGCTACAACTCGCCATCTGGAGGACAAATGGGTTGATTCCAAGCGTTTCCCTTGATCTGGAGAAATGCTCTGGGCTACAGGAGAAACTACCCTGTGCCCGGAAAATATGCCATGATGCCAGTTCTGCCCACGAAGCACGCAGGCAAAGGTGCTCAGTCCGCCATATTCCCACCAGAAGTCGTCTCTACCCAATTATGAATGTATACTGTACCATGAGCTTTTCAGGATGTTAGGTTTTAGGTTCCATTGGAAAATACAGAGCTGTATGGCTTGAACTGGAGATGGAATCCTGGTGCATTATGTATAATATGTTATCCCCTTGACCAGGGAAAGATGAAAGTTTAAGTCCTCAGGTGATTATACTAGCCATGGCTAATTCAGATGTTATTTCTATTTTTTCTGCCCCGGGTTCTATTACATGTCTCAGTTTCCTTCCACACCTAAGTACATTAAATCCCATCACAATTTAGTAGATTAGGTGTCAGAAACAGACCCCAGGCTCTTGATTCAAGCCTTGCAGCTGAGACAAAAAAGATTAAAGTGTGTCCAATCAATGCATCACACTCTTCAAGTAAACACTATATACACATATCCTAAAGGATGTTTCCTTTTCATCTCCATCTTCTCAACCTTATTATCTCATAATATGAGAAGAAAAAGTATGTGAGAGGGATGGGCAAAGGTGGATTGGTTTTGCCTTGAAAAATGTAATATTGTTTTATACATTGGATACCATTGTATTGCCAAACTGCCTTCTTCATTTCTTATCTATTTGTATTTTATGGATCCATTGGATGTCATCCACTGAAATATCATTTATCTTTCTTCCTTTGACACATCTATTTCTGCCCCTTTTAAAAGATCACTAAACAAACCCTCATTGCCCACCTCTTCCTCCCCAAAACCTTTCTTACTCTAAAAGCCATCCATCTAGCAAAGGCAATTATGAACCTCTGGAGTGTGTGGTGTTCCTTTAAATCCAATTCCCTAGAGTGATAAATATGAAGAATATTTCCCAGCCTCTTGCAAAAAGGCAAGTGTGAAAGCAATCAAGGCCACTTCTGTGTTTGTATGCTAAAAGCATTCCCTGTTCATGAATCTATTTACAGAATTCTTCCAGTGTTATTCAAGAAAAAAAAATCTAACCAGCCTCCCAAGCGGCAGTTGGCCATGAGAATGAATTGGAAGGACAATTTATCTCCTCAGCTACTTTGAAGCCTTTCAGCTTATTGGAGATCCCTTGTCTAATGAAATTAATTGAATACATTTATACCCTGGATACTTCAGCCTGAAGTTCAGTTTTTCCTCTTATTTATAAGTTGCACTAAAGCCACTTATCATTCCAAGCTAGCAAATGTCAATGAATAATAATACTGTTTTAAAAAAGTGCCATGTATTCCTGTTGAATGAAATGACAGCTATTTCAAGAAAGGGTGCTTCATATAAGTTCTTGCATACAGTCATGTCCCACAGTCTTGTCTCTTTTGCAATGTTTCTTTAGATAACTTATGGTTGATTTCCCCAGGGTTTAGATAGCAGGATAAACCAATTATGAATTACTTCTGTAAGCATGACTTAGAGTATTTCAGTTAGTACTAAAGTCTGAGAGAATCCAGAGTCTTCCGGCTTATTTGGTGGGATGTGCATTAGATTTGGCCAAATCTCAGATTGAATTGTCCAGTTCAGAGAGATCCTGATTTTCCTGAAGTATGGGAAATGTAATGTCCAGATGATTGTAGGAAAGCACCAAGTGTGTCAATGAACCAGAAGAAACCAAGAGATGAGGGAGGGAGAGTAGTTGAGAGAAAGGAGAGGAATTGAGTCACTGACAATCTACTTTGCCATCAAAGGAAAGAGTACCCAGCGGCTTTGCAGTGAATCTACTTTGAGGGAAGAGTGCTCCATTTTATACAATATTTGCTGCTTATTGCTCTTGTCCCTTTTGCTAATTCTGCTCTTCTGGGCAGGAACATTTTGAAGAGCTCTGGAAGAGCAAAAGAGGAATTTTGTGTGCCTTTTAAAGTCCTAATTTGTTAACCTTGCAATCAGTCTGCATCCCTATTTACTTAATCTCTGAGGCTGCTGCTTTCAGGTACAGCTGCTATTTACTTACTTCTCTTTCTTTTCCAGGGTGCTCTCACTCAGGAAACACCGTGCAGCTGTTTTGCTTTTGTCTTAGCAGTTTTATGGTAAGGAGAAAAAAAAAGATATGGCAGAAGACTTAGTCTCTCCTTTTCCACTCGCTGTGAATATATATCTCATTCTAGTTCACTTAAAGTTGGGAGAGGTGAAGTAGATCCAAGCTGTGGATCCAAGACACACATACAAAGATTTTCCTCTCTGTGTATTTATGAAGCTGATTATATGTTGCTGTGCTGTTTGGATAAGGTTTTAAACACTGATAGCAAATTGATAGCAATTACAAAAATATCAAACTTGATTGAAAAGTTCAATTTTTCCTAACATGCTAATTTTTTAAAAAACAGGTAAAATAATCATAGACTGGTTAAGATTAGGGCCTGCAATATTTTGAACTTTTCATTGCTTTAGATACTTTTATTGCCTTTCAATTTTCCTTCCAAGGCAATCCAGTACCAGGGCTTAACCAACTGCAAAACCCAAAGAGGTCCGTAGAAGACAAATGAAAACAACAGAATTATCAGCTGTTCTCAAAACCAGCTTAATGAAACACACTCAGCAAAAACTCAGGCTCTTCTGGCACTAATATAATCCCGAACTACTGAAGATTTTATGTTAAAGTTTGTTTACTCTTAAGTTCCAAGAAGCAGAAGAAGCAACGGGAAGATGTAAGACAATAACATCTGGACCACAACTCTGGCACAAAATTTTATGATTGTGCCAGGAGGAGGAGGAGGAGGCTTTGTTTGAAAATTCTCTTAATTGTTATTAGATAACAGATAGCTTTATGCAGTGGAAAGACTGCAGGGAAAGAGAAACACTAGAATTGGGAGTATAGCTTTTATAACAAATATTCTTGAGGCTGGTGCTTTTGTGAAATAAAAATTAAAAAACAAGCTTTATTTAGGAAATAACATAGGGATTGGAAGGCCTGGTTACTTAAGTCTATTGACAGCTAAGAGCCTATAGTGTGCTCTATCCTGTTACGGAGAAAGAGTGAGTCAGGTCAGCATCTGAACTGCACAGGTCAGAGACAGAAGAGAAAGATCGCTGAACTGAGAGAGGAGGGAAATGATGAAAGCCCAGAGAAATTTCTTACTAACAGGACGCTCCTGAGAATAGCGTGGACAGCCAAGAAAACAAACAAATGGATCATCAAACAAACAACCCAGAGTACTAACACGAGGCAGAAATGGCCAGGCTCAAATTATCCTACTTTGGACACAATATGCAAAGACCCAGCTCTCCGAAGAAGGTTCTAATGCTGGGAAAGATGGAAGGAAAGAGGAGAAGAGGGTGACCAGCAGCAAGGTGGGTAGACTCGGTTACAGTGGTGATGGGTGCACTATTGGAAGACCTGAAAGACTAGGGCAGGGACAGTTTGTCATGGAGAAAATCTTTGCTAAGAATTGGCAACAATGACCCATAATCAATCAAAGAAAAGAAAAGGAGGTATAAGTGCAGAGTCCCCCTGATAACTATCTCTGCACCTCTTACCCCTAATTATCAAGAGGTTTTTAAATGCAGAAAGCCCAGGCACATAAAGCTAAATTTCATCAGTTTTGTAAATATTTTGTGCTATATGTTGATAACATGAATCAAGACTGCTTATAGTATGGATAATGAAAAGTGGCAATCTGTGTATAGGGCTACTGAAAAGAGAGCTTCTATATGAAGTGCATTCAGTGCCAGTGTCAGTTCAATGAGTGACTTTGGGCCAGTCACAATGTCTCAGCCCAACCTATTCATGAGGTTGTTGTGAAAATAAACATTTGGGGAGCAGGAGGAGGAGAATTCATGTTTTGAATTCCTAGAGCAAGGCTTCACAAATTGTGGCTTCAAAGTTACATCTGGTATCCCCTCAAAACCTCACACAATCCCTGGCCTTGCCACTAAAACCCTATTTCTAAGGGGAACACTATTAAATATGTTGGGTGTAATCATATTAATTATATTTGATTAATCAAACTAGTTTTTCTTGTAGTCCACTTTTTTTGTCCTACCTTTCTCATCTTGACTCTGGTCCTGCCTACTTTTTGGTATGCAATTCATAATGCACTCCGTATAGGCCAACCTTGCCTCCCTCCCTAAAGTTGGCAGAAATCAGTTGACAGATAAACAAAGCCACTAAATCAATTGTGTGGGTGAATGAAGTAGGTGGCATGGGAGGTTTGTTGAAGGAAAGTATCCTAGAATGCAAGGAAAAGAAAAAGGATTGCTGGAAAGGAAGCAAATTATTTTTATTGGCTTTCCAGAAGAAGACTTGGCCTGCTTCTAACCTCATGTATTGTTTGTATTCATTGCAGTGACTATGTCTGCCTGGATGTAAAGCAATCCTTTTCTTATTTTGGGCTTGTTTTTTTGTTTTTTGTTTTTTTGTTTGGTGCTCCTGTAAATAGTTCTATAACATGTCTGCCTCTTTTATTTTTAGTCCAGATGAAATCCCCTCTCCCCATTCGTCTTGTCTGACAAACACCACTGCTAAAATCAATTAAAACGCAGTTCTATTTCAATTCTGTATTCCTGAGCATGGGGCTTCTTAAATATACAGCAAATCAATACAGATTTCAGATCGGCTTACCTGCTGAGCAGGGTGAAAAGGGCACCATAGAAAGACGGATTAAAGAGGATTCTTCTGTGTTTTTGTATGTGTATGTACCTTTATTTTGTGGTGAGTACGTTGATAAATTCATGAGGATTAGATTGAATTAAAGCTTTGTAGTTTGTAGCAAAGACCTGGCATAGTATTCTCTTTCTTTTTCTTTTTCTTTTTCTTTTTCTTTTTCTTTTTCTTTCTCTCTCTCTCTCTCTCTCTCTCTCTCTCTCTCTCTCTCTCTCTCTCTCTCTCTCTCTCTCTCTCTCTCAAAAGGAATGCAGCAAATTTGAGATTGGAAGAGCAAAAAGTGAAGGTTCTGAGAGGAATGTTCTGAAGCATTGGATTGATTTATATCAGAAAAGATTGAAAATGTTTTCCAAACCAAAACCCAGTGGAGATGAGTGGCTGTTCTTTTGCCAACTGCGTTCTAGATTTTTCCCTCATCATTTTGAATAATGTTTTCTGTAGTAGGTATTGTTACTAGGGGGGATATCTTTGTGATATTTGGAGGCAAGATTGGATGATCCTGACTTGGACCACAGTGTGGAAGAAAATGGGACATGTCTGCCATTTCCCCATGTCAGAAGGATCAGACACCTTCGTTTTCCCTGATCCATTTCCAAGCTAGGAATTCCAATAAAACACACCAGAAGATCAGTGGAGGTCAAAGAAAATATGTTTATTCAACCCAAAGTTGTCAAATAACTTTGAGTGGGTAGCCACAATGGACTGCTTCTCCGTCTCCCTTTTTATAGGTTTTTTAGTTTAAAGATTTAGCCAATCATTATCAATGGAATGGAATGTGTTAGCTTATTACAAACAAATGTTTCCTTATCTTAGAGTTAAAGCAGATGCCTCCTTATTTATAGTTAACAGATATCTCTTTATCTAGAGCTAAAACAGATGTCTTCTTAAATGGGCATTTTATCTTTCCTGTACATGTGTTTTTCTATGCATAAGATATAAGTCTTCCTTTACATGGGTTTTGCTACGTGATGTCTCTTTTGTTTATAATGGAGAAGCCAGCTTTTATAAATGTCATTACTACTGCCTATACAATCTTTCCTTAATTTAAACTTATTGTAAATATATAAGAAAAATATTCCAACACCCAGAAGCCTAATGGTTCCTCTCTATCATGGATTCATTCATGCAGGTCACCTAATGAGCTAAAAAACCTATGGGCTCAAGCCAACTTTGGTCAGTGGACAGAACATTTGACCTATGCATGTAAACCATCTTTAGGCATTCCATTCCTAAAGGATGGAGCTCAAGGCAATTGTGAGTGGGTAGTTCACAGCTTAGTTCAAGGGAAGGGTACTCTCCAGTCAAGACTTTATCTATTGCTCCTTAGTATGAATGCTATGAGAGCCAGTTTGGTGTAGTGGTTAAGGCATCAGGCTAGAACCGGGAGACCGTGAGTTCTAGTCCCACCTGAGGTACAAAGCCAGCTGGGTGATCTTGGGACAGTCACTCTCTCTCAGGCTTAGGAAGGAGGCAATGGCAAACCACTTCTGAAAAACCTTGCCAAGAAAACAGCAGGAACTTGTCCAGGCAGTCTCCAAGAATTGGACACGATTGAACGGATTAAAAAAAAGAATGCTATGTTGTAACAAAAACAGGTAAACCCTCCCTATGTTCCCATTCATAGAAAATGAACTTTCAGAAGCAGAATGACAGATACCATCTTCAAAAACAGTTATAAGCAGATGCAGGAATATAAGCACATATACTGAGACTAGCCATGTATGTGAGCTTAACTTTGCAGAAATAAAAGAATAAAATGAAATATTTTCTTGATGCTACTGAAAAATAGACTTTGGGCTTTTGGTAGTCTAAGTATACATATGATGCCATCCTGATTTGTACTTATTGAGCTCATCAGATACATGTAGCCACTGTAATCAATTTTAGATTCTTATATAGTCCAAGAGAGAGCCAGTTTGGTGAAGTAGTTAAGGTGCTGCCCTAGAAACCAGGAGACTGAGAGTTCTAGTCCCGCCTTAGGCATGAAAGCCAGCTGGGAGACCTTGAGCCAGTCACTCTCTCTCAGCCCAACCCACCACACAGGGTGGTTGTTGTTGTGGGGAAATAGGAGGCAGGAGGATTAGGTATGTTTGCAGCCTTGAGTTTGTGTGTGTGTGTGTGTGTGTATGTATGTATGTATGTATATATCTATCTATATCTATATCTATAATCTATATCAGTAATAACAAAAACTTCCTGTGTGAAATTGGTCATACTGTTTCCTGTTGGTCAGTAAGTGGCAAAAATACATAGGAATATATACTACTAATCCCCTCCCCCCCACCACTGTGTGTGTAGAGGAGTCACGGAATTTCTAGCCTGGGGCCATGACAACTTGTCTCTAACAGCTTAAATAAGGAAGTCACACTTTGTTTAGTTCTGATTTGTACAATCAGCCAAAGGATGGCTGTAAAATGTGATGTGTTTATGCATGCGTATTTTAATAAAAGTGGAATACAGATGAGAGAAAGCAACCTATGTTGGTCTTAACCTATTTCATGATAGAATTTGATAGCCTCACTTCTAAATCAGGAATTTCTCAGCCTTAAACGTTCAACTTGCTTCTCTGATTTCATGCTCTCAAGATGTATTATGCAATAATAACGTTTGATAACCTGAATGACCATGATAGCTGTGGATGATACATCTGGCCTTGAGAAAGGTCTGAACGTGCTTGCTATTGCCCCATCTCTGAAATGGAAGATAACTATGCTAGATGTTTAACTGTGAATGAGAATTCTGTCCCTCTGTGTGAAGAATTATAAAAAAGAAAGTAAACAAAATGTTAGATTGTAATGTAACTGATATTCCCATTAGTTTGAGATGTTATTCTCAGCAGTCCTCATATTTCCCCCATTTCAAAGAGGAATTATTTCTCCACAAGGATCTTGTCTTCCCGTAGCCTGAAATCCCATAAAACTGCCTCTCTCGTAATATATACAGATTACTTTGACATATAGAGATTCATTATTATTCAGATTTATCACCGCCCATCTCTACAGCAGTAGACTCTGGGCGGTTTACAACAATAGATGATAATGCAGTTGTATCTACTAAGGCTATTTTCTTGGATTTCTCATTCCCAAGCCTTAGTTCAATGGTAGGAGCTGCGCTTTGTACAAAGACCCCACGTTCAACTTCTGCTGTCTCCCACTGCAGAGGTCTCCAACTGGGGAAAGCTTTGCCGTGGAAAGTCAGACAAGATCAGCCTTCCCCAACCTGTTTGCCCTGCAATTATGGGATTTAAAACCTCTACCTTATCCAATGCATCTGGAGCATTCCAGATTGGGGAAGGGTCTTAGATTAAAGTCTATTCCTGGTAAGGTAGCTTTATAAAAAGGAAGGTTTATAGCACACAATTGTTCACTGCCTTTAATTGCTTGAACAGTGCCTCCTGGGCAATGCAGAAAGGTAAATATCCAACCCATCTGTCCACCTCTGTTTACAGTAAACTCTTCCAGCTGCTCTTAGCAGGACTGGAGACCGGTGGGGCTAATAGCCTTCGCCTTGGCCGATAGGAGGCTGCAGAGTTTCCCTCTTGCTAGTTCATTTAATCTGGAGGGTTTTGCTAAGAGAAATTAAGGGCAACTGCCCGGGAAGAGAAGTTTTGATTGCAATCATTATTGCGAGAGCAGACATTTAACATCTCATCCACTCGCGGGTACAGAGGTTAATACATTCTAAAACTGATAGAGAGATATGCAGAAAATATTGAAGCAAGCGCTGCTAGTTCTTGGCTAGCTATTCCCCTTATTGCAAGCCCAGCTATTCCGACAGGGGCATTCTGGCTACAACTGCCTCATCGCCACTACTATGAGCTTTCAGGTACCTAAAGAATGGCGGCATTCAAAGCAGTTAGGAGAAACCCGTCTCCTGGCAGGCACCGAGGAGAAGGGGCTGCAGCACGCTTCACTTTCCCCATTCTCCCTCACTGCTTTCCAGTTCCACAGTAGCTGCAAAAACAAATTATTGCCGGGCACAGCAAAGGTCAGAGTTGCCATCAGCTAAGTGAAAGAGTCAGTGGTAATAGTCAGGCTGACATTTCCCACTGCCATCTCAGCCACCAAGAGAAGCTGCTTTCATTAGCAACTGGGCTGGGATTTTGTAAGAAGATTTTATATTCCACTTCAGGAAAGCTTATGGCAGAATAAAGCAGCTCCCCATGATCTACTGCTGACTTGCACACCAAAGGAAGGTAAAGCAGGCAGTGTAATTTCTAGGACCTGCTTTATTTTTAAAGGTATCCTGAATTTCAACATCAATAGGGTGCAAGACCATGTGCAGAGTGCACAGAATCACATGAGTTCAGGAAGCCAACTGTAGTAGTGTTCTTTGCAATTGCATTCACGTTGTGTATGAAATGGAGCACATTGGTGCGTGCATTTGCAGACACATGGAGATGGAGACATGCCTTTGATATTTGCCACCAGCATTCTACTCCAATTACCAGCTTGTTTTCATAGACTATGCACATAAATACATCCGTGAATAGTACAACTTCCCCATGGTGGAGTTTCTTTAAAAAACCCTCCAGGCAGTCAGCAAGGGCACACTGATGCTGCAAGCTGAGTATTCCTCCTGTCTTCTTCTGTCTTTGTTGGCCAGAGCATCACCGCAATGTGTCAGATCCCTGGTCTGCTGTGTGTAGGCAGTCAGTGCATTCTGCCTAACTCAGCTAGGTCAGTGACAGGAGCCCACCAATATCATCACTGGCATGAAAATGGGTAGGCTGTGGGAATGGGCTGAGGGAGGACGGGCAGGGGGCTGCGGGAAGGGGACTGCAGGAAGGATCCCTCCACTATCCTTCCCAGAACTCAAGATGCAGTTCAGATGTTGGAGGTGGGGTGGGGAAATAGATCACACAAAATAATTTAGTTACTGCTCAGAGACTGGAAGACACACCCAGGTAAGGCATACAGGTTCTCCATCCAACGTGCATCTCTCAGGTGACATGAGCCAGGGACTCTCCCAGTATGGCTGTCTCAGATTAATCACTAATTGTCTCAGAGATAACATCCCCTCACAATCAGCCATATCTGTGGGTTGGTGTGGGCAGGCTATTGCCTTCAGCTCGCTTCTGGTGACAATTTGAAAAAGTCCATCGGGGGAGGTTTACCTTAAGGAAGATGAGATTTCCCCACTGAGTAAGCATTCAGGTATGAACAATGGGATGCCACCGTGTGACCTGCCTCCAAGACCACTGTTTTTCAGGAAACTCCTGGAGGTCAGGAGACATACAGTATCACTAAGCAAGTGTTGTCAAGCCTCGCCAATTGGTTGCCCCAAACTGGAGTGGTTCCATTATCTTGCTTTCCTTTAACTCACTCAAGTAGCACAAAATGGAGCAATCTGTACTTCTGGCTAAGTCAACAGGGAACACCTTTCTTCTCCCTGGCAGTGCACCCAGTACACCCAGTATGGGGAATTCCATACCAGTACCTAGGCTGTGGCTGATGCAGGATGTGTAGTATCTTCTTTTGGATACAACCTTACATTCTCCTTGCCTGTGCTACTTCCACAATCAGAAGCTCATTCTACCAGAGTGAAATTGTTACCACAGGCAATGCTTTCTTCCCCCTACACTTGATCAATATGTAAGAGCCTCAGCTGGTGCCTAACTCCACCATTGAGCTGGGCTGCCAAGTTACCGCCATTGTTGGAGTCCAGCTTGGACTGTAGCCATAGTCTTTCCTAAGAAGACAAGGGCAGAACCTAGCTCAGTGCAGATGTCCCTGCAGTTAAAAGATCTGTTGCAAAGAACAATTCAGGCACAGAAACTACCTCTCCCGAGGAACAAGGAGACATATGGTCAACTGACTTGCCATGTCATATACAGCACTGGATGGAAACTTCCTGAGCTATCAGATATCAGGATAGGCGGAGTTCAACCTGGCATTGATCCAGCACTCAGCTCCCCTTCACAACCTGGCAGAAATAAGTTCTACCTAATAAATAATCAGATTAGATTATTGCCATGTGTGGAGCATGGCATAGTTTATGAAAAGCATAGTAACCTAGCATAGAATAGGGTGGACAGATTATTGACTGGGACTCACAGGAAGAATATTTTACCAATAATAATCAACAATTGCTTTCTAGGTTGCAAAATGCTAATATGCAGAGCCAAACAATAAAAGACCAGGATCCTCATGATGCACTGAGAGGTCGTGTTCCAGATGACCTTTTCTTCAGAGACTAGAAGAGTTATTTCTGTCCTTCCCAAGAATACTTGCATGACAACTATTTTGTCATTATTTAGGAATGAACTAAGAACTGTTCTATTTTCTCAAGCTTTTAGCTATATTTACATTTTAACTGCCAGGCTTAAGAGCACAGCATTGGTGTGACTGATTGTTGATTTCTTGTTGCTCATTATTTTTATGCCATCTTATTGTATGTGATTTACAGCTGCCTTAACTGTTGAGCTTAGATTTCCAGAAGTTGCTTCAGAAGTTAATGCTGTGGTGCAGGCAGACTTACACAGAGTAGGAAAGAAAAACTTGATGTATAATCAGGGGATAGATTTATAAGGAATACTTTGCAGTCCTGTCATATGCTGTGAGATTTTTTTTACCCTCATCTTGCCTCTTTAACAAAACGAAGCAGTCCCATTACAGCTAAGCTTCCTGAGTGAGTGGCTCCCTTAATGAAAGGCGTATATTCAGTGCCCTCTCCTTGGAAGCTGATGAAAAGTGTGTGCATGTTTTGCATCTCATTTAGAGCAATTGCAGTGCTTTGGAATCCTTATTTGCATTTCTCTCTGTATACATCCTGGTCTTTTGCTCCCATGGCCACCTCTCTCTCTCTCTCCCCTCCACCCCCTCCCAATACGTGCTTTGTCTGCTACACTTCCCTCTCAAGGTAATGTTTCTGGTGTCTTCTCCAGCTAATTAGGAAACACATTTTTAAAAATGTCATCAGTTGGTGCTACAGCTGTGTAAATTTATTTTGGCATTTAGATAGCCTTGAACACTCACTGATCTCGTGATGGGAGGGAACCCCTGGAGAAGGAATTATGTGGATTGTTCAGAAACAACAGCAAAACATGAGTGAGTTGGGGAGAAGAAAAGCAGAGGTGGAGAAATGCCTTGTGAACTGAAGCTTCCAGAGGGAGAATAACCATATGAAGTACTTCTTGAACATTTACATACCACATTCACATCAAAGAAAAGAACTTCAGCTGTCAGGCTTATAACCTGCTTCACAATACATCTTACAACAACCTTCTTCAACTTTGTGTTCTTCAGAATTGTTGGATTAGAATTCCAATCAACTTGGATGGAGGCAAAGGGAGTAATAACCCAACACTTCTGGAAAGCACTGCCTTCAGGAAGACTATGTTATATCATGTATGACTGACACAGACATTGTCAAGGTTCCTTGCCTTTCCCAGAGTTCCTTTTGGTAGATGGGCAGCTATATAAATTTGTTTAATAAATGAATAAAAAAAATAAGTGTATTTTTTTTTCAGGTTGAGCTTGACTCTTGGTGATTTCGTGGACATGTATATAGTTTTCTTGACAACATCTACAAGTTTACCTTTGGTTTCCAGGACGTTTTTTTTTTCTTTTCAATTTTCTAGTGCAGCCTATAGCAGCTATAGCTTATCGTCCTGTCTCATTTTTCAGGTACTACACTGATATAAGAAGTAATAGTTTAAACTATATAAGCTTTGTTAGGCCAACTGAAGCTCTATAAAATGTCTGGAAGCTTTGGAGCTTCAAGAACTCTTCATCCAACAAGTTGGTTAGGAAAAAAGAGATTGTGGTCTAAAGGAAAATGTGACTGTTCCTAAAACTCTGTCTATAACAATTGAATTATATCAGTAGATGGAGTGATAGGGAGCCTTCATACATGTACACTGAATATTATTAAGTATGAAATATTATTAGGTTGTGATAAGGACTCTCCCAATGCTTGCTGGGAAGAAGAACAAAATAAATATAGTAATTCTTCAATTTTGGAAATATAAACCCTAGCTATGAAAGTCAGAGAAGAAATTAATGTGTCCTTATGCAAAACTTTAGGTGAACAAAAGGTAGAAAAATAGAAATTGTATCTGGATACAGAGCAACAAACTCACAGGAAGTGATGGATTTCAAGGTATTCCACAAGATGTTTTGATATGATAATATTCCATGCCTATCCAAGTGCCTAGAAGAACTCCAATGCAGATTCATAAAGTGCTCAGTCAATCAATTCTTTATTATGATTGTTGATCTGAGTACATGATGTGTTTATATCAGGAGTGCGCACACACAAAAAAAGGATGTCCAGATGAAGTGCCTTATAATACAACCCATCCACCATGACACTCAGTAGGAGTGAGCTAACAGTTACAGTGTTTAAGTGATTTGCATACTGCAAATCTCAAAGCAGTTTAAAATTGGTTTCTTTACAGTCAGCATTTCAGACCAGACTGGATACTAAACACATTCTTACTTTATTTTGTGTATTAGAAAATACAGAAGCAGAAAGAAAATGTGAAGTATTTTTGTGTATTAAATTAGGTTTAGTGTCACTTAAAAAAAGATCTATGCAGGTAGATAAGAAAAGACAGGAAAGAGTATATATATCATATACTAAACAAAAGCAAGTCCTAATCATCCAATATATTATACACTTAAGTCATTAACAGTTCAATTAAAAATTAAATCAGTTAACTTAAAAAGAGTGTGAAATAAACAGCCCACCTTTCCAAACAGTTCTTGAAATATGACTCTTGGTAGTAAAATGTTCAAATACAGTAGCAGGGGTGTCTGCAGGGGAAGGGGATGTCAAAAAAGTCAAGATATCACAACACACCTAAAAAGGATGGCATGGATGTGGCTGCCATCTTGATTTTTTTGATCCCCCTGTAAACCACCACCACTACCACCACCCCGGTATCATACAAAAAAGGTGAATCTCAGGTCATTGTATGAATAATGGAGGAATAACTTTCTAGCCTTGTCGAATCAATCTTTTGAAGCCATGAAAGGACTCAGTATTCATTTCTGCTGTCCATCTGTTACTTTCTGTTGGTACATAAGACCCCCCAAAACAAACAACAACAAAAATCATCCCCCAAAAGAGAAGTCTTCCAGAAATCAAAAAGAGATTGTGAAAAGCTTGAAAAAGGATCTTTCCAAAGTCGGTGAATGGGCTCTAAAATGGAAAATTCATTTCAGTGTAAACAAATGTAAAGTAATGCATGTTGACACCGAAGATCTGAACTTTGCCTGTGCATTGATGAGATCTGAGCTGGCCTGGCAGTGACTGATCAGGAAAGAGATGCTGGCATCATGGTAGACAGCTCAGTGGAACGGTCAACCCAGTGTGCAGGATATTTTAGAGCTGGAGGAGGTGCAAAAAAGGTCAACCAAAATGCTTAGGGGGCTGGAGGAGTTCCCTATGAGGAAAGACTGTTGCAGTGGGGTTCTTTAGCTTGGAATGACAAAGGGCAAGGAGAGACATGATAAGGAAATATAAAATGACACATGGCATAAACAACATACCCACACCCATAGCTTTTTTTCTGTCTCTCACGCTGTATTAGAACTCGAGGTCTTCTATTGAAACGAAATGCAGGGAGATTCAGGATTGACCATGATACTTTTTCACACAGCACATAGTTAATCTGTGCAATTAGCTGCCAGCAGTTGTAGCCAGAAGCCAATTTGGATGGCATCAAAAGAGGACTGGACAGGTTCATGGAGGATCTGACTATCAATATCTACTATTATTGATGGTAGTTTCCTACCTCCTGAATCATAGACAACATGCATTAAATACTGATAGCTAGAGAGCAACAGTAGAAGGGAGCATTGCTCTCCAGTCCAGGCATGCGTGCTTCCTAAATGCATGCAGTTGGCCCAAATGTGGCACATAGTGGTGGAAACAAAAAGACCAGAACACATCCTCTCCAGCAGCTATTGTATATAAACAGGGAGCAAACCCCACACTCACCAAAGACTCTAGTCAGGTAATGAAACATCTGCAAGCAAACAACCAAGGACTCCAGCCTGAGCTACAGATATTCTCTTCTATTGGAATCATTATGTATTAGATTTACATCCTGCCCTTACTCTAGGAGCTCAAGACAGCTTACATGGGGTGTGTGAATGTCTGTGTTTTCATTTTTATCCCATAGGGATAGGTTGGGCTGAGAGAGTAACTGGTCCAAAGTCACCCAGTGACTTTCCATGGCTGCAGATAGATAAAACCTGGGTTTCTCTTTGTCTAGTCCAATACCTTAACTAACAACTTTCTCCACCTAGTGTGCTGACTGAAACTGCCACTAGTAATTTTTTTCTGAGTGCTCTGTTGCGATGCAACATTCTGATTCCAAATATATCTACCAATCAGAGACAGAGAGATAAATGATAATTTGTCTTCCCATGAGGCACATTTGGAATTGTGACACTAGGCCTTAATAGAAAATAAGCAGTGATGCCAGTTCAAAAAGATCATACAAATTAACATCTAAAGCTGGAGATATTTTGGAGTCCATGTTGCTTTTAAATTATGAAATACTCCTAGTGCTTCATGCTTAACACACACATCTGCAAGTTCTAATGTAGCTTACTCTGATACTAATTTAAGTAGCTGGTTTTGCTGGAGTGTTGGCACATATACTTTAGCCAAGTTATTTATACAGTCTTTGTCACTGGCCTTCTTGTAGTAACATTGAAATACATAATACATGAATGGTACAGAGAACTCCTGGTGCGATCAGTAGCTTCTTGTATGCCCCTAATGTGTATGTCAAATAAAAATGCCACATCTCTGAGCATTATGGAGGAATAAAAACAATATTCTGGCAGTGATACCACCCCCTTGGCATGGCTCGTAAGGATTAGTGTGACTAACCCCAAAGAAAAAACATGCTCAATTGTTTGTTTCCTCTGCTTAAGTTAATGTTGTCACAGGGACAAATATGTGCTGTATTATTCTCGGTTCACATTATTCTCTCTGTCACCAAAATGAGGTGCCATAGCATCTCCAGACCTGAATTCTTCCAATTAAACACTCTTCTGAATTCAGAGCATGGACCTTTTTGAAAAAGGACAGAAAGTGTAACTGAAGGAATATATTTATGCTGAGCCATTCTCCTCCAGGGTCTCTTGGTTTGTGTTATGAGTTTTAGAACTGTCAGTTTGCTGAAATCTGTCTGAAAAATTTAACTATTGGGTGCTGCTACTGCTGTATAGTAGGACACATTTTCCTTCCAAATAGAATCTAAATGGGTTAGTAGGAAGAATGCAAATTAATTGGAACATTGACTGCATCAAGGGATGCTTCATTTATTTTTCTTCTCAGGAATTTAAGGAAGCTAGATACTGTCCCTTCTGCATGGCCAACCAATGATGCATTTTCTTCCATGAGTCAGGCAATGCATTTCCATTATTTATTTATTTTCTATCCTGCCTTATTTTTATAAATAAGGTGGCGAACATACCTCATACTCCTTCCTCCTCCTATTTTCCCCACAACAACAACCCTGTGAGGTGAGTTGGGCTGAGAGAGAGTGACTGGCCTAAGGTCACCCAGCTGGCTTTCATGCTTAAGGCGGGACTAGAACTCACAGACTCCTGGTTTCTAGTCCAGCACCCTAACCACTAGACCAAATTGGCTCTCTTGAATCTAGGTTTCTCCACGTTCTAGTCCAACACTTTAACCACTACATTATGCCACTCTCTATAATCTTTATGCAGTTGTACCCACCCCAAATTATTCTGGAAAACTTCTTTGGAAACCTTTGAAATCTGCAAATATCACATAAAATATTTGCAGGGTCCTCATAAGCATTCTGGTAGAAGATCAAATAGAATTAGACAGTGGGAAAGAATATTATATCACTTCCTGAAATCCATTTCAGGATATCACTGGTTCTATCCAATTCTCCAGCTGTGAATGAGGATATCCAGGAGACAAACTGGGTTATAATTATTCAGATTTTGTTAGCTGATTTTTATATAATTACAGAAAGGTATCCCAGGAGGGCAGCCAACAAGTAATATATTTATGCCTTTTAATGTAGGACAGACCGGCAGAAGACTAGCAGAGCGCATCCATGAACACCAACTAGCAGTCAGAAGACACGATGAAAACTCCTTAATCTCACAACACATGGACAGACTTAACCATACTTTCAACTGGGAAACTGTGAGCATCTTAAAGGTAAAGGTAAAGGTACCCCCCGCACATTTGTGCAGTCGTGTCCGACTCTAGGGGCCGGTGCTCATCTCCGTTTGTTAGCCAAAGAGCCAGTGTTGTCCGAAGACGCTTCCACACTAGAGAATTCCTGCGAGCTTGGCACTCAGACAAAACAGCCATCAACAGACACATAGAGGTAAACAACATTTACATACTATTCATAAGAGACAATAGAAAAGCCAGAAGACCAGAAGACCCCCTTGCCAGCAATCATCACCCAGATATGCAAAGATTAACACCAGGATTAGCACCAGAGGAACAATCAAACAGCACAATATACGCTAATCAAGTAACTATTAACTCAGTCAATCAACCAAGTAGCAAACAACAGCCCAATCAAGGAACTCCTAAAGAGAGAACAACACCTCCACCAACACAAGCAGGACAAACCATGGTATATAAACAGAGAGCAAGTCCCACTCCCTTTTCGTACTGAAGATGTTGCCCAGCCTGGCAATGAAACGTCTGCAAGAAAACAACAAGGCTCAGAGAGCACCAAGGACTCCACAGTCATGACCAAAGCCAGGAAGCCTATAAAGTAAGGGAATGAAAATTCTACACCATTGTTGATGATCTCAAAGGTGGAGAGAAGAATATATTCAACTCTGCTTAGAAACTGGGAGAAGCCTGATCTAAGCCAAGTCTAATCTAGCCAATAGTGTCCAAATCAAGTAAGATAGATAAAATCCATAGTAATGCAAAAATCAATAATAGCCATGATAATATATATAATATATATGATCGTAGGAGCACAAGAACAGGCAGTAAGCACCAGATCCATATAGAAGCAGGGGTCTACCATACTAAACAGGACCCGAGTTGCAGACAGTACAGAGAGGCCTCAGAGACAGTCCAACCCATAGTGGCAGGGTGTAAGATGTAGGCAGGTACAGCATACACTGAATGGCACAGCGAAGCAGCTGGCATTGTGTACAGGAACATCAGCACAGTGTATGGGCTAGACCCTCCCAAGTACAGGTAGGAGATTCCACAGAAGGTTGTGGAGAATAACAGGGCTAAGATCCTGTGGGGCTTCCAGATCCAGATGGACAGGTAGGTACTGGCCAATCAACCAGACATCACTGTAGTAGACAAGGACCAGAAGACAGTGGTGGTGATAGATGTAGCGGTGCCAAGTGACAGCAACAGCAGGAAGAAGGAATATGAGAAGTTGGAGAAGTACCAGGGCCTGAAGGAGTAACTAGAGAGGATGTGGAAAGTAAAGGCTAAAGTGGTCCCAGTGGTGGTAGGAGCACTTGGGCTGTGACTCCTATGTTGGGAGAGTGGCTCCAACTGATCCCAGGAGTAACATCAGAGCTCTCTGTCCAGAAGAGTGAAGTGCTAGAAATAGCTAAGATACTGTGCAGAACCCTCAAATTCCCAGGACTCTGGTAGAGGACCTGAGATTGAGGAAGACACATACCACCCATAGGGTTAAGATGGGAATGTTATAATCTATAGTGCAAAATTACAGGATATAAGACATGAAGGAAATATACCATTGAAGAATACACCATAAATAAGATCTATTAATCCCCCATTCCTTCAATGTGTTAAAAGTCCCTCAGTGTATAAAGAAAATACTGTATTCTACTTCCAATGTAGTCTTCCTGGGTCATCTGAGTTACTAACTTCCTCTTAACACCCCAGTTCTCATCTCCAAATGTGACTTCAGGTATGATGCTTAGTGCATATCCAGCATCGCACATTGCATGACACAGAAATGCATGCACAGGCACAGATTCTGTCAGTTCCACATTTTTATGCTGTTTGGAAGAGGAGGAGGTGGGTCCTTAACTTTGTTGGCAGGTGAAGCAAAAACAAACACAGAATTCTTCTCTCTTCCAGAAGAGAATTATTTTGCACAGATCCTGTATAATGTTCTAATATCGTAATAATGCATTTAAAGCTATTTCTTTCTAGTCATCTTACTAAATAACTCTCTCAGCTTGTCATATTTGTTATGTTGAGCACACCTAAAGTACTGGTACTAGTATTTAGGATTTAAGTAGAACAGGACCCTAAAAGCTGGGTCACAACTCAAGCCAGTTTCCTCCTTGAGCCATCTTGTGAGGACTACAGGAAGAACCGAAATGTGAGAACCCCACACTGTGGAGCAGTGAACTACAACACCCATCAACACCAGCCATCCTTTTTGGCTATGAAGTTTGAGGATGTCTATGAAGGTTCTCAGTCATCCAGGTGGAATTGTCTGTAGCTTGAATCATGTCAACTGGATTTCTATTTTCTCAGTGGAAACGTTTAGCTCCTTATCCAAGGAGCTTCTTCAGTCTGAGCAAAGTTGGTAAGGGAATCCTAAATATGTTTCTACCTAGAAACATATTTAGGATTCCCTTACTAACTTTGCTCAGACTGAAGAAGCTCCTTGGATAAGGAGCGAAACGTTTCCACTGAGAAAATAGAAATCCAGTTGACATGATTCAAGCTACAGACAAGTTTGAGGATGATTTTGGATGTTGTCTAACATTTCTGGAGGACTCCTGAGGATGGAAAAGCCGTTTTAAAGACAGATGCTTTCACGCTAGGTTCTCAGTGTTGTCTTAGGGCATTTTGCTGTGTATAGCAGAACTCCAGCAAAGGAGATCGTTACCTTGTCGTGGTGCTGGAGCTTGAGCACCTCAATGAAACCATGAGCTAAACCGTGAAGGGACACCCAAGACGGGAAGGTCGTGGCAGAGAGGTCAGACTAAATACGATCCCTGGGGAAGGTAATGGCAACCCACCCCAGTATTCTTGCCATGAAAACTAAATGGATCAGTACAACCAAAGATATGTCGGTATACCATCGGAAGATGGGACTCCCAGGTCGGAAGATGGTCAAAATGCTACTGGGGAGGAACAGAGGATACGTTCAACTAGCCCCAGATGTGATGACGCAGCTAGCTCAAAGCCGAAAGGACGGCTAGCGGCCGACGGTGCTGGTGGTGAACGACGAATCCAATGTTCTAAAGATCAACACACCATAGGAACCTGGAATGTAAGATCTATGAGCCAGGGCAAATTGGATGTGGTTATTGGTGAGATGTCAAGATTAAATATAGACATTTTAGGTGTCAGTGAACTGAAATGGACTGGAATGGGCCACTTCACATCAGATGACCACCAGATCTACTACTGTGGACAAGAGGACCACAGAAGAAATGGAGTAGCCTTCATAATTAATAATAAAGTGGCTAAAGCAGTGCTTGGATACAATCCAAAAAACGATAGAATGATCTCAATTCGAATTCAGGGTAAGCCATTTAACATCACAGTGATCCAAATATACGCCCCAACCACAGATGCTGAAGAAGCAGAAGTAGATCAGTTCTATGAGGATCTGCAGCACCTACTAGATAATACACCAAAAAGAGATGTTATTTTCATTACAGGAGACTGGAATGCTAAGGTGGGTAGTCAGACGACACCTGGAATTACAGGCAAGCATGGTCTGGGAGAACAAAATGAAGCAGGACATAGGCTGATAGAATTTTGCCAAGACAACTCACTGTGCATAACAAACACTCTCTTCCAACAACCTAAAAGACGACTTTATACATGGACTTCACCAGATGGTCGACACCGAAATCAGATTGACTACATCCTTTGCAGCCAAAGGTGGCGGACATCTATACAGTCGGTAAAAACAAGACCTGGAGCTGACTGTAGTTCAGATCACGAACTTCTTATTGCAAAATTTAGAATCAGACTAAAGAGAATAGGGAAGACCCACAGATCAGTTAGATATGAGCTCACTAATATTCCTAAGGAATATGCAGTGGAGGTGAAGAATAGATTTAAGGGACTAGATTTAGTAGATAGGGTCCCAGAAGAACTATGGACAGAAGTTCGCAACATTGTTCAGGAGGCGGCAACAAAAAACGTCCCAAAGAAAAAGAAAACCAAGAAGGCAAGATGGCTGTCTGCTGAAACACTGGAAGTAGCCCAAGAAAGAAGGAAAGCAAAAGGCAACAGTGATAGGGGGAGATATGCCCAATTAAATGCAAAATTCCAGAGGTTAGCCAGAAGAGATAAGGAATTATTTTTAAACAAGCAATGTGCGGAAGTGGAAGAAGACAATAGAATAGGAAGGACAAGAGACCTCTTCCAGAAAATTAGAAACATCGGAGGAAAATTCCAGGCAAAAATGGGTATGATCAAAAACAAAGATGGTAAGGACCTAACAGAAGCAGAAGAGATCAAGAAAAGGTGGCAAGAATATACGGAAGATCTGTATAGGAAGGATAATAATATTGGAGATAGCTTTGACGGTGTGGTCAGTGAGTTAGAGCCAGACATCCTGAAGAGTGAGGTTGAATGGGCCTTAAGAAGCATTGCTAATAACAAGGCAGCAGGAGACGATGGTATCCCAGCTGAACTGTTTAAAATCTTGCAATATGATGCTGTCAAGGTGATGCATGCCATATGCCAGCAAATTTGGAAAACACAAGAATGGCCATCAGATTGGAAAAAATCAACTTATATCCCCATACCAAAAAAGGGAAGCACTAAAGAATGTTCAAACTATCGAACAGTGGCACTTATTTCACATGCCAGTAAGGTAATGCTCAAGATCTTGCAAGGTAGACTCCAGCAATTCATGGAGCGAGAATTGCCAGATGTACAAGCTGGGTTTAGAAAAGGCAGAGGAACTAGAGACCAAATTGCCAATATCCGCTGGATAATGGAGAAAGCCAGGGAATTTCAGAAAAACATCTATTTCTGTTTTATTGACTATTCTAAAGCCTTTGACTGTGTGGATCATAACAAATTGTGGCAAGTTCTTGGTGGTATGGGGATACCACGTCATCTTGTCTGCCTCCTGAGGAATCTGTATAACGACCAAGTAGCAACGGTAAGAACAGAGCACGGAACAACGGACTGGTTTAAGATTGGGAAAGGAGTACGGCAGGGTTGTATACTCTCACCCTACCTATTCAACCTGTACGCAGAACACATCATGCGACATGCTGGGCTTGATGAATCCAAGGCTGGAGTTAAAATCGCTGGAAGAAACATTAACAATCTCAGATATGCAGATGATACCACTTTGATGGCTGAAAGCGAGGAGGAGTTGAGGAGCCTTATGACGAAGGTGAAAGAAGAAAGTGCAAAAGCTGGGTTGCAGTTAAACCTCAAAAAAACCAAGATTATGGCAACGAGCTTGATTGATGACTGGCAAATAGAGGGAGAAAAAGTGGAGGCAGTGACAAACTTTGTATTTCTAGGCGCAAAGATTACTGCAGACGCTGACTGCAGCCAGGAAATCAGAAGACGTCTACTTCTTGGGAGGAGAGCAATGGCAAATCTTGATAAAATAGTTAAGAGCAGAGACATCACACTGACAACAAAGGTCCGCATAGTTAAAGCAATGGTATTCCCTGTAGTAACCTATGGCTGTGAGAGCTGGACCATAAGGAAGGCTGAGCGAAGGAAGATAGATGCTTTTGAACTGTGGTGTTGGAGGAAAATTCTGAGAGTGCCTTGGACTGCAAGAAGATCAAACCAGTCCATACTCCAGGAAATCAAGCCAGACTGCTCACTTGAGGGAATGATATTAAAGGCAAAACTGAAGTACTTTGGCCACATAATGAGAAGACAGGATACCCTGGAGAAGAAGCTGATGCTAGGAAAAGTGGAAGGCAAAAGGAAGAGGGGCCGACCAAGGGCAAGATGGATGGATGATATTCTGGAGGTGACAGACTCAACCATTGGGGAGCTGGGGATGGTGACGGCCGACAGAAAGCTCTGGCGTGGACTGGTCCATGAAGTCACGAAGAGTCGGAAACGACTGAACGAATAAACAACAACAAGCAGAACATAAATGGTATGGGCTCAGGGATAAGCTCCATGCTGTTAAAAGTCTTTTTGTATCATTCAGACACTCATTGCTGGTTTCATCTATCCTGCTATGTCTTTATGTGCATAATATGTTCAGTTCTATATGTTCCATAGATTCACCGGATTCCACAGTAGTGACAGACAAACATTCTTGGAACATGCTGCTATAATGGCTGACTATTTTAGAAATATGATGGGTATATTCTAAAATAGTTGATCAGTTGATATGGGACAATGATGAAGCCCAATAAAACTGGCTGCTGTTCTCTGTGAATTGTGGTCCAAGAACAGGGATATAAAAAGTGCAGCTCAGAGGCCACACACAGCCCACTAGCATCTGTTCTGCGCCCCCCAACTCCCTCAGGATCCAAATGTTCAGCCCTGTTTTGGCTTTGGGAGGAGTGTTTTTTTTTTTTTTTGGAAGGAAGTTTCCCCTCAAAAAATTGGTCCCAGACCCGTTCATTGTTGGAAAGCACTACTCAATATACCATATAACAGTGGTCCCCAACCTTTTTGGCACCAGGGACCGGTCATGGAAGAAAATTTTTCCACAGACCGGGGGGGGGGGGGGTTTGCAGGCAGGAGCCAATTGCGCGCACTGGGGGTGGGGTAATCGCACACACCGGGGGGGCGGGGTTTGCAGGTGGGAGCCCCATGGCCCACTTGCTAACAGGCTGCGGCCCACTAGTGGGCTGTGGCCCACAGGTTGGGGACCCCTGCCATATAATGGTCCTCAACTTGATGGAAATTAGGTACTCCTGCCTTAGAATAAGGTCCATAATAGTCTTCAGGACTTGCTTGACAGATAGGTCAAGGTGGCAAAGATTCCTTGGTGGCCAAGAGTTTATGGGCTGACAAAGGGAAGGTGGTGTTTTTGTTCTTACTTTGGGCCCATTGGTATGTTTTGGAATTGAAGAAATGAGCAGCTAATTGTATCACTTATCTGAAGAGACATAGTGAATTAATTTTCCTGTGATCTTGTCTATATTTCCATTTCAGATTCTGAATTGCCTGTGTAATGGGGCCACTTTGTGAAATGCAGGTGGTTGATTTAGTGGAGAACAATAAGAAAAAAGATGTTGCATAGAAAAAAGATATGTTGCATGCATAGGTTATAGAGTAGAAGGCTAAGGCACTCCAAGGCATATTTATTCTGAGTTCTAAAATGGAGGGAACGAACCAATTGCAAACATGCAAATCCATATGATTTATATCCTGACTGGTGCAATCAGTCACAATCATGAAATCCATTTAGCTGGATGAGGACTCCAGCTACTTCTTTTCAATTATGCTGTTATCATATTCCATTTAACCCTCAAATCAATTCCTGTATTTAAAATTAAGATGCTATGCCAATTATATCCAATTAAGTTCTATCAGTAAAGTAAATAAACACTGAAATATGCCAGTTAGGGTAGTGTAATGGTAAATGAAACAAGATATGTCTGGGATTTGACTTCCGGGTGTTGAGGTGGCTGGTGCGCTGAACAGAAAGCTCCGTGGTTTTTTCCGTTTGCGGCGATTTAAATCACTGAAAAATCGCCCTCGAAGAGAGGGCGAGCAGAAGATTGCCCACAGAAGGGTCGTCGAATTGCCGCTCTCTCCCAACCCCCGTTTTTCCACCACGGGGGAAGGGAGATTGAAGCGGTGAAAGACGGCTGGAACTGACAACCGAAGCTCTGCGGAAACCGCGATTCTTCAAGATAAGTAGCACAGCACTCAACTTCTTAGATACACATTTTTATTTTTAAATATTATTTGCCTATTAGCCTCTAAGATTTGTCTCTGGACTTGATTTATAAATGCTGGTGTTTTATTTCTTCCCTGTCAAAGGATTACTTAAACGGTGGAACCGGGAAGTTAATTGACTTTGCCAGAAACGGATTAAGTGACTTTCTCTTTTACTCTTACTGTGGCTTGCTTTTACTCTTATGGTAATTGGAATTATTTTTTTTCCTCTTTGGACTAAGTTGCTTGGACTTGAATTTTTTATGGATTAATATGGAATAATGAATTAATGATTTAATACCTTTTCTTATCAACTTGTGATTTTTATTATGAAAGAATCCTTTTGAATATTTCTTGAATTATATAAGTGGCTCTATAGAATTGTTATGAATTTTTTGGATCCCTTTTGTACAGAAAATTGGATTGCTGTATGCCTATTTTCATGGTAGCTGCTTTTTTTTTTATTCTTCTGAACACAAGTTGGCGTGAGAAACCTTGGGATTGTTTAGTTTTTTTTGTTATTATTTTGTCTACAATAGAGAAGGGGAAAAAAAAGAAGAAACCTCTTTGTTCTTTTTTTATTTTTCATTCTTATACTTACATGGATATACAATTTTAATGGACTATATTTGAGCTATTTTGATAATTGCATTTAAAGGATTATTTTTACTTTTTGTAGTTTTTACTCCCTCTTTTTCCTAAAAGAATTATTAGCTCTTTTCTTTTGTTTTTGGTCCTCCCCTTTCCCTTTCTTCTCTTTCTCTTGCAGGAAATTATTTACATTAAGACCTCTACGGCATTGAGGAGGAAAGAGAAAAAAAAAGGAACTGGAAGGACATTTATCGTTTTTTCAACACCTGGAGCATCAATGGAGCCCCCCCCCCCCCCCCCGTTAGAGATGAAAAAACTTCTGGAAGCAATGGCATCATTAAGTAAGAAAATGGAAGATTCATTGGCACAGAATAAACAGATGGAAGAACAAATTACATTCTTAGATAAAAAAATTGATATGAAGATGGAAGAAATGAAGAAAGAGATAATTCATGAGATTAAACAAGATTTTAAAAATGAAGTGCAGACAGTAAAGGAGGTAGTAAATACTTTGTCAGGGGTATTTAAAGATGTGCAAGGTCAGATGCAAAAATTAGAGATTAAATTAGAAAATGTTACTAAGGAACTGGATGCTATTAATGAAATGGAATACAATTTGGATATTATAGAATTAGCAGAAATGAGAGAGAAGGAATATATTTTGAATGTGAGAGCAGCTTTAGAACAATCAAATGAAGAAAAATAATTAAATGAGAATGCAAGAGAATGTATGGTTTTTGAATTACTTAAATTTTTAGAAATGAAAGAACAAGATTTGGATTTTGAAAAAGATAAAGTTGCTAGAGTTAATTCATGGTATGCTAGAGAACAGAAGGTGTTTAAAGGACAAAAGCTAAGGATAACTTATATTTTAAAAGTTAAAACATTTTTAGAGATATATAAGATGGATATGAGGGAGGCACCAGGAGAACGCAAGAAGCATTTTATAGAATAGAACAGAAGTATGGAGTAGAGATAAATGGCTGATTTATATGGACTTTTTATTGCTAAAATTGATGGAGTGATAGAAAATGGATATGGTAGAAAATGATAAATTGATATGTTTATTAAAAGAAAATTTAAATTGTTATAATTGTTACTTTCTCAAAGAGTAGAAATTATTGATGGATTATTTGGGAAATGCAAGAGGGGCAAAGCTTGTATGGGGATTTTAAGATTAAAGTATAGGTGGATTGATGTATTAGACAGGAAATGTTTTTTAATGTCATATGTAGACCTAGCATGTAAGATAAATTCTGTAAATTACTATGACCAGGGACAAATCGGAAGTGGATTACTTTCTATTTATCATCTTTTTTCTCTATTTCTTTGCTTTACTTCACTTTTTCTTTTCTTTTCTTTTTCTTTTTGATTTGTATTTCTATTTCTTTCTCTGTTTCTAACTTTTAACTATGTATATTCAAAATCCAATAATAAATAAATAAATAAATAAATAAATAAATATATATATATATATATATATATATATATATAAAAGAAACAAGATATGTCTATCATATCTTATATTGGTGATGATGTGATTACCTGGGTGTTACAAAAGTATTTGCATTGCTTTGGTTAGAAATAATAAATAATAATAAATACAGGTCTTTAGCTATTACTTACACTGCACTTTTAACATGATGATGTTTAGCCTAGACATCCCAGGGTGGGCAGGTTTAATTAATAATTATGGAGTAAAGCTGCAAGCTGCTTTCCTAAACCTCGTCATTCCAGATGTGATACATCAGGACTCCCATTGTTGGAATTTCAAGCTACCATGTTTGAAATTGCCCATGCTGTCTAGTCATTCTGAGAGATGACAAACATATCTGGAAGGCACCAGAATCAAGAAGGCTAGGCTACACTACTGTTACTAATTAATTAATTAATTAATTATTATCCTGCCTTTTTTGGCAAACATACCTAATCCTTTTGCCCCCTATTTCCCTACAACAACCCTGTGAGGTGGGTTGGGCTGAGAGAGAGTAACTGGCCCAAAGTCACCCAGCCAGCTTTCATGCCTAAGGCGGGACTAGAACTCTCAGTCTCCTGGTTCCTAGGCCAGCACCTTAAACCACTACACCAACCTGGCTCTCTTAATGCTATTTTTTTGTTTTGTTTTTAGACAGATCATCCAGATTATATTTCACAAACTCCTTAACAATTTTTTTTTATTTGGTGCCTTCAAGAGTCTTGACTCCTGGCAACTGCCTAGATGAGTTCCTGAAGTTCTCTTGGCAAGACTTTGGAAGTGGGTTGCCTAGGGCTGAGAGAAAATGACTGGTCCAAAGTCACCCATCTGGTTTTGTGCCTAAGGTGGGACAAGAACTCATGGTCTCTCAGTTTCTAATCAGGTGCCTTAACTATTACACCAAACTGGCTCCCTAACATGCTTTAAGTCTTCCATGTCCTTTTGTTCATATGACAGATCACAGACTCAGAGAATCACAGAGTTTCAAGAATCTCACTCCAGGAACCCAGATTAAAACCCAGGTGAATGACTGTCTAGTCTCCACTTGAACACATCCTTGAAGAAGAATCCACCATCCTTCTGGATCAGGGTTCCTAAAATACTGAGTGTGTTTGGGCTAGCTTTGTAGATTGTTGCTTATCCAAGAAAAATGGCATGGAAATAAAATATCCCTGCATTAAGATAGGGACTGAGCTAGTATATAGTGCATCAAACTCTTTACAAGAAAGACAGGCTCTGATTGGCATATCTGAAAGGTTCAATTTTAGAAGAGAAATATATTTTATTATTTCTGCCTATGCTCTTAGTGCTAATAGCCCTGTAAAATGGGATTAAGAGAAAAATTAATATAAATATTGTTATGAAAAAGAATATATATTATTTACCTGCTACTTTGGCAATGACATAGTTATTAAAATCCTGCCCAAGTGATCTTAATAGAAGTGCAAATATTTCTCCTTAATTATGCAATCCATTAAAAAAACATCAATAAGAGGCTGGATGGCTTTTTACACACTGAGCAGCCATTGAGTGTTGACAAACTAATGAGTTCCATTTATATCTCTATGCAAAACTATTTAATGATGAATCTATAGAAAAGAAGACAGGCCGTGTGTTTTATAGAGAGGCATGCTGTGTTGCAAAGAACTAGTATTTATTAAATATATTTGTTTTACAACATAATCTCCAATGTACCAGCTGGAAGAAGTTGTGGAATACAACCACAAAGCATATGAATTCTAATTAACTGCTTGTTCCCCTCCCACCTCAGGCAGGAAGGCTAACACAGCACTATTTCACAATTAAAAAGATGATTAAAAATAATGGAAGGGAATTAATAATTCTTCCATGGACAATTCTCATACAGAATACAGGACCCAACAGGGCAATGAAAGGACCAGTCCATGAATAATGCTGTTGTTACACTGAACCGGAAGTAATTACAGTAGGAAAGGCAGCAAACAGGAAGCCAGAGGCCTTGAAAAGTAGAGCTGGACCAATATTTTCATGTCAGCAGTCCTTAATATTCTACTCCCCTTTCCTTGTTTGGAGGAAGGGACTGCTGCAACAGTAACAGTAACAATATACTGTATATTAGGAGAGGTGTAGTTCTTTCAGGAAGTTGCTGGTAGCTGCAGTTATTATTTTTTTTAATTGGTTCAATCGTGTCTGATTCTCGGGACTGCCTGGACAAGTCCCTGAAGTTTTCTTGGCAAGGATTTTCAGAAGTGGTTTGCCATTGCCTCCTTCCTAGGGCTGAGAGAAAGTGACTGGCCCAAGGCCACCCAGCTGGCTTTGTGCTTAAGACGGGACTAGAACTCACATGGTCTCCTGGTTTCTAGCCTGATGCCTTAACCATTACACAAAACTGGCTCTCCAGTTACTTTAGAGAAGGTTAAAACTGGAGTATAGTCGAAGGCCTTCATGGCCGGAATCCGATGGTTGTTGTGGGTTTTCCGGGCTGTGTGGCCGTGTTCTGGCAGTTTTGGTTCCTAATGTTTCGCCAGTAGCTGTGGCTGGCATCGTCAGAGGACAGGAGCACAGTTAGAAGATTCTCTCTGTGCCCAAGTGGGGTGTGTGTGTTCCTGCTGGTGATAGAGCTTCTGTTATGCAGGTACGTTGAAGTACGTTGAGGGGGAGGGAGGAGCTCTAGAATCTAGAATCAGCCATTCACCATCTTCCAGAAGAGGAAGCAGAAGAAATAAGAGGAGAAATGGCAAGGATCCTACGGAAAGCCAAGCCACCCACAAGCAACATAACGAAGGAGAGAAATGCCACCGAGACCCTCAATCGAGATCCTGACATCATCATCCTACCAGCGGACAAAGGCAATGCCACGGTAATTATGAAAACAAATGAGTACAAGGATAAAATCAGAGAACTTCTAGACCCCACCACATACAGAAAACTAAGAAGGGACCCAACCAGCAAAATCACAAAACAAACAAACACACTGATCAAGAGCTTCTCCCTCCCCCTCAACGTACTTCAACGTACCAGCAAAACAGAAGCTCTATCACCAAGACTATATGGACTCCCCAAAATCCACAAAGATGCAATCCCACTCAGACCCATTGTAAATGCCATCAGCTCTCCAACACATGAAATATCAAAACATTTGGCTACTCTTCTACAGACCCACTGTGGACAGACTTCATCCCACATAAAAGACTCAAGACACAATAGATGTGCTAATCCCACACATGACAGCACCACACCCCCTAATCACCACAAAGAATCCTCTCCTAATCTCTTGTAAATGACCCACAGAAGACACACACCCTCTCAGCAGCTATAAACAACAGCAGGAACACACCCTCCACTTGGGCACAGACAGAATCTTCTAGCTGTGCACCTGTCCTCTGAAGATGCCAGCCACAGCTACTGGCGAAACGTTAGGAACCAAAACTGCCAGAACACAGCCACACAGCCTGGAAAACCCACAACAACCATTAAAACTGGAGGATTGGGGGTGGGTTTGGCATTGGGAATTCAGAAGGCTACAGGAGTGGCTAGGGAGCTTTCTTTGATCAGGGAATGGGAGATTGAGGTTAGGAAACTTGCCCTGCATTGAGGGAAGGGATTTCTGAATTTGTGTTGCATGTTGCTTATTTCCAAGCCGTGCTTGGCAAGTTGATTTATTTATTTATTTATTTATTTATTATTCATATTTATACCCTGCCTATCCCCTCCCTATCGGAGGACTCTAGGCGGCTTACAATATCACAAATCCAATTACTAACAATTCATATTTATTTTAACAATGTTACAACCGCGCGCTTAGGAAAGGGGTAAGGGAACCGACTCTTGAAGTATTGGACTACATGTCCCAGCATACCTTGCTTCAGAGTCGGCTGCTGATGTCCTGGAAGTTCCCTCAAAGACTCCACTAAAATGTCTCAGCAGCATCTTGCCTGTGCACATAGACAAGCTTGCACTAGAATTACATTTTAATTGAAAAAAAAATGGCCACCAAACAGATCAGGAAAAAAAAAGTCAGAAAACACTTGAACATATGTGCAGGCAATGGCATCCTTTTAGATTCTCCATCAGGAATGAGTGAACACAAAGTGATTGAACTAAACAACACAGGTAATCTTACTGAAACAAGCTTTAATATGTAATAAAATATAAGGAACAGGAAGAAGCTCCCTCTGAAACCCAATAGGGTCCATCGGGTGTCATGGGATAAACTGATTTAATAGGTCCTATCTCCCTGGTGTGTGTGTGTTCAGCGCCAGAGAACTCCAAAGCCAACAAGAAGTGATCTGATGGAAATGTCCTCAAACTCCAGATCATGTTGCCACTGTTCCAAATTAAAAACCAGGTCTAATGTGTGGCCCGTGCTGTGTTTGGCTAGAGAAAACTTGGGTCAGGTCCATGGTTGTCATGGTTGCCATGAACAGCCAAACTGCATCTGAGGCCATGACACGGATGGCAGGTTGAAGTTGTAGGAATTCTGGGATGGTAGTACCAGAACTCCACGCACCTTCTTATTAGTATATAGCAGAGTAGAAGCATTCCCATAAACTTGCACAAGGCTTAATCAGTTCAAAACACAAAATTAACACACCTCACACATTAATGTAAAGTTACATAAAAAAAGAGTTTACAATTTTATTGTAACTCACAGTTCCTTAGTAGAAACGGTCCATACATGCGAGCAAGTGATTCTGACCAAACCCACATGCTTCTAATGTGGCCTTGCTGTCTGGAAGTATGAGAAACACGTGGCAGCAGCCATAGCTGGCCACATCCTCCTTGGTAGGAGATCCGAGCAGAAAAAAGGAAGAGAAGGGAACAAGAAACAGGAAACCGGGATTCAGCCCCTCCCACACAAAGCAAGTAAGATCAGGTTACAGCAGAGGCTGTCTCCTCCTTCGAGCCTGTGTGTGAGACGTGCTTGGTTGAAACCCGATCTCTAACAGAAGTCCCCCAGGACCATAAGTCTAGGGAACTCCTCCAGGAATGTAGCTCCAGTAAAGATGTTGCTGGGCATCAGGGAGGCTGGTACACAAGCAATGGTCCCTTATGATCCCTACAGCTCAACTACACAAACGGTCCCACAACCCTAGAAATCTACTGGGGTTTCTCAGATAACTGCTGCCACACCTCCACCCTGACCCTGGGATTGCAGCTGGTGTCACACCCAAAACCTGTCTGGGCATACCTCTGAGAGGGAACCCCCAGTCCCAGCCAGGTTTCAGAACTCACCGCAACTTCCAGCCATAGCATCAGGGGCTGGCATTGGCCTCTGGGATGCTTCTACTTTACACCCAGCATCCTTTAGCCAATAACACAACAGCCACAGCAACCTACTCCACGCTGCTCCACTTCACATCAGCACCAACTACCTCACTGTCATCCAGGGTGGGAGAAAAAACCAAACACCTTCAAGGCAAGGGTAACCTGGGGTGTGCCCCTGCAACCACTGACTCATCCAAGCAGCAATACCCTGGAGTAACAATCACACAACAATAACTCTCACCAAAAGCCCTTCAGTCCAAAAACCAGAAGTCTAATGCTTCACAGTCTCTAATGCACCAGATGGCAAGGTAAGAAAGCCTTGGAGTTAGTTATTATGGAAGTCTGGTAAGCTAGTTGCTGTAATATTCTGATAAGCTAGGTAAAACTGACAAATTAGATGAAACTGACAAAATGGCTGCTGCTCCATGTGGTCAGTCCAATGGCAGCCATAGGATGCAGGAAAATCTCCTCCAAGACTTCCAGCTGCTCCCGTACCAAATCCCAGAGATCAGTAACCACCAGAAAGCCAGATCAAACTGCATCTGGCTGCCTACACCACCCCACTGCAGCCCAGAAGTCAATTTATCACACAGACCTCACTGCCATTGTCTCTGCTGCTGTCTGAGGAAGAGGCACCAACTCTGCTGTGGATGAGGTACTGTACTGTACCTGATGATCTCTAACAGCTGAGTTGCAGAGTTTCAGCCAGCACCAAACACCCGATAAGCAGTGTGGCTGCAAGCTTGGCTCAGCTGAAGACTTTGCTGCCACTCCAGCTATCATCAAAGGCTTCAAGCCTACAGAGCAGACTGGCTCTTGATCTCCTCCAAGGAACCAGGCACTTCTGCCTCCACAATCCCCTGGAGGCTATTTTGGAGGTGCTGCTGTTCTTCGGACCCTACAGCCACTGGCTCCTGCAGGTCCAGCTTCCAACTCCTAGCCACGTTGAAGAATTTCCACTCAAACACCTCATCTCCAATCATCCACAACATCTTAAATCCTCTAACTCCTATGAACTTTACATATAAAGTTTATCTGGCAACAGTGGCTAAAAAGAATTGGTTTAGTATGATGTGTACATGTAGCCTGTGTATTATACTGTGTGGGGGGCTGGGTTCTTGGGATTGACCAGATAAATTCCAGCATGCATGAACTTTCTTTTGAACTTTCTTTTCTTTATTTATCATGTAGATAGAAAAGTCCTGGTTTCTGTTTCATCCATACAAGACTAATTGTGTACATAGCATTTAGCTTAAGTAGATACAAAAACAGATCTCCCTGTGGAGTCCTTGGTGCTCTCTGAGCTTGGTTGTTTGCTTGCAGATGTTTCATTACCCAACTTGGTAACATCATCAGTGTGAGTGAGTGTGGGGTTTGCTCCCTGTTTATATACAGTAGCTTGCCTTGCCAGTGTCAGTGGGGTGTGTGGTTTTCTCCTTGGCAGTTCCTTGTTTGTCTAGTGTTAATCCCTGCTTATCTGGGTGTTGGCTACTGGAGGGGATGTGTTCTGGTCTTTTTGTTTCCTTCTTAGCTTTTTGTTGTCTCTTTTGAATGGCGTGTAAATATGGTTTATTTCTATGCATCTACTGATGGCTGATTTGTCTGCCAAGCTTCCGGAAATTTCCTCGCGTTTTTGGATTTAGCTTGGTCTAACAGGTAAAGGTTCCCCCCGCACATTTGTGCAGTCATGTCCAACTCTAGGGGCCGGGGCTCATCTCCATTTGTTAGCTGAAGAGCCAGCGTTGTCCGAAGACGCTTCCACAGTCATGTGGCCGGCATGACGCACGTGGAATGCTGTTACCTACCCACCAAAGTGGTACCTATTCATCTACTTGCATTTGCATGCTTTCAAATTGCTAGGTTGGCGAGAGCTGGGGCTAGTGTGGGAGCTCAGTCCGTCACGCGGGACTAGGGATTCGAACCTCCAAACTTGCGATCTTCCGATTGACAAGTCTGGCATCTTACCCACTGAGCCACCATGCCTCCTCTCTTCTTCTTCTTCTTCTTCTTCTTCTTCTTCTTCTTCTTCTTCTTCTTCTTCTTCTTCTTCTTCTTCTTCTTCTTCTTCTTCTTCTCTCATCATCATCATCATCATCATCATCATCATCATCATCATCATCTTGGTCTAGGATGGGTCAAATCAGTCAATCCAAAAAGGAAATCAACCCTGACTGCTCATTGGAAGGACAGATACTGAAGCTGAAGCTCAAATACTTTGGCCACCTAATGCGAAGAGAGGACTCACTGGAAAAGACCCTGAAGCTGGGAAAGACTGAAGGCAAAAGGAGAAGGGGACGGTAGAGGATGAGATGGTTAGATAGCATCACCGATGTAATGAACATGAATTTGAGTAAACTCCGGGAGACAGTGGAGGACAGGGAGGCCTGGCGTGCTATGGTCCATGAGGTCATGAAGAGTCAGACACAACTAAATGACTGAACAACAAAGGATGCTCACAGTTTCCCAGTTGAAACTGTGGTTGAGTCTGTCCATGTGTTGTGAGATTAAGGAGTTTTCATTGTGTCTTCTAACTGAGAGTTGGTGTTCATGGATGCGCTCTGCTAGTCTTCTGCCTGTCTGTCCTACATAGTGGCTGTTACAGTCCTTACACTGTATGTTGTAGATCAGCAGTCCCCAACCTTTTTGGCACCAGGGACCAGTTTCATGGAAGACAATTTTTCCACGGACCCGGGAGGGGGAATGGTTTCGGAATGGCGCGGACGGAAGTGGTAAGCAGATGGGATGGCGCTGACGGAAGAATGCGGCCTGGTTCCTAACAACCTTTTTGGCACCAGGGACTGGTTTTGTGGAAGACAATTTTTCCACGGAGTGGGGGGGGATGGTTTTGGGATGGCGCGGATGGAAGTGTGCGGCCCAGTTCCTAACAGGCCACGGACCAGTACTGGTCTGTGGCCCGGGGGTTGGGGACCCCTGTTGTTGATGACTCCTGTTTTTTTCTTCTTGGGCTACTGGGTCTTCTGGTTTACTTAAGATGTTTTGGGTAGCTTTAGTTGGTTTGTGTGCTATGGTGATACTGTGTGGTTGCAATGATCTGTTGGTTGTTTCTGAGATGTTTTTGATGTACAGTATGTTATTCTTTTCACAGCTTATGTTGGTTGTGCTGTACTGGGTTGAGTGGTCAGGCACTTTTTGATAAAGGCACTCTCCTCTATTGGAACAGATCTCCCTCCCAATTCCCTCTTACACTATCAGCTATAAAAGAGTTTGGTGTGCAGTAAAAAACAGTAAATTACTTTATGATGTAATTGCTCCTACCACTCAGTGATTAAATGATTCCTTCCTGCAAAAGAATGTTTCTTCTATTGTGGCATGGTATCTAATTTACACTATTGTTATGTAACTATTCTTAAATCTCCCCCCACCCCCTGGAATTAATCAAGGGCTTCATCTACATTTCACTAGCAACCTTTCAACATGGAACAATGCTAGCTTCTTTCTTCCCATTTCAACTTCCTTTCTCCCCCTTTATGAGAAACTCTGTCTCTGTGAAATCTTTATCTACTTCACTCCCTGCTATTGTCCCAGACCAAATGTATCACCTTCCAAAAATAGTTTGTTTGGGAGATCACATAATATGTGAAAGTTCTTATTCTTTCTCCCCTAATAGATGGCCCCTTTTTCCTGAAGCAAAATTACGGTTGTGTCTATTTTTCTACCACTTTCTGCTGAAAGTATGCATACCTAATAACAATATTCTGCTTGAGAAAGATGGAAATGATAACTTCTTTGTGCTAATATTTGACCTTTATATCTGTGTAAATAATTGGAACATTTAGGATGGTATCTTCCATTCCAGATCCATCTTGATAAAGGGGGCACCCTTATCACAAATGCCTTCTTTGTTTTTTGCATCCACACCACCAACTTGTTATATTCCAATGGATCCCAGCAAGTGGAATTACAAAGATCATAGTGGATCCTGGATCTCCTCTTGATTACCCAGAGTACATTTCTATCTTGAAAAGTGATTAGATCTCTAAGCCAAGTAGTACATACCCCATTTGGAATAGAAAAGAGTTATTGGATGATAAAGGGACTTAGAAATAAACATCTCAAATAACCATGACCTAGCCCCAGGTGCAAGGCACACAGCCACCCTAGAAACATATTTAAGGATTCCCTTACTAACTTTATTCAGACTGAAGAAGCTCCTTGGATAAGGAGCGAAACGTTTCCACTGAGAAAATAGAAATCCAGTTGACATGATTCAAGCTACAGACTGTTCCACCTGGATGACTGAGAACCTTCATCGACATAAAAGAGTTATTGGTTCAACTTACAAAAAATGAATAGGTTTGGGGCGCATTTCTCCCAAGCAATAATGATACAGATGATGTAAAAAAACTGGCTGCTTCCAATCAGTACTCTAAAAATCAGATATGCATTCTGCCTTGTTTCTGAGAAGGCTGGGGTGGCATACATATTTAATTTTCTAATGAGAGTGGCAGGAATTTACTTTTGCATGTTGCCCAAACTTCTAAGGGATGAGTTTGTTTTCATCGGGTTTAGGTTCTCCTGAGAATGGTTCCCTCTCTGGTTATTTCATAAATGATTTTTCTTTCATTTTATCATATCAGAGAGTATGACCAAACTCATTGGTGGATTTGAACCTAGCTCAAGTCATACATTCTACCCTTTTATGTCAGTTTATCTCTCATAAGCACCTTTGAGAAAGCTATACTCCATACTGGAATACTCAGTGTTGGGCAAAAATCAAATATTTGTAAGCAAGGGGCAGAATGTGTACATGTCTGTATTTGCAATGGCAAGAGACTCTCCTGGTTCACTACTACTAAAGGATATTCCTTTGCTTTTCCATGGCTGACTGTTCTCTTGAGAATCTGGGAAGGTAACTTAGAAATTAATCTAAATACAGGTAGTCCAAGTTTAGCAACCACAATCAGAACCAGCAACTCGATTGTTAAGCGAAGTGGTCACTAAGCGAAACCGCGACTGTGCTTACCTTACTTCAGCTTTCCTTTGCTTTACAGACCTGTGAAGGTCATAAATGTGAGGACTGATCATAAAGTTAGTTTTTCATTACTGTCGTAACTGCGAACGGTTGCTAAATGAGGCAGGTGCTAAAGGAGGACTACCTGTATCATATGTTAACCAGAAAACCTCCTGGAAATCAAGGCAGAAGGAAGAAAATATCCCATGGAGGGTAGCATATGCCTCTTCCTCCTCCAAGGAGGCTAATAGCTTTAGAAAGAAAGAAAGAAAGAAAGAAAGAAAGAAAGAAAGAAAGAAAGAAAGAAAGAAAGAAAGAAAGAAAGAAGAGAAGGAAGGAAGGAAGGAAGGAAGGAAGGAAGGAAGGAAGGAAGGAAGGAAGGAAGGAAGGAAGGAAGGAATTTTCATTTAAGAGAAAATGAAATTTTCAAAGGAAAAGGGATGGGAGAATATGCATTTCATCTAGTTTTCATATTCTATATCCACATTAGGAGAAATACTCACTTTCCCTATTAGATAAGACTCAAAAGGGCAGTGAGAGGAAGCTCTAGAGTGGCTATGCGGTCTGCATCACAGAAAACAGTCCTTTCTTTGAAGGGCTATCAATGGACAATTCTCTGTTTGAAACAGTCTTCTATTTAAGGAGATGTTCTAATTGGAAGTCAGATTTAAAACTAAAGAACTGTAAGAAGGGACAGTAGGCTCTTTGAATTTGCCAAGCTACAGTACATATAGCCCATCCTGGATAGCACTATGAGTAGCCACACAGGTCACCTGGTTGAGTCACGTTTTTCTCCAGAATGATAAAATGCATGGTATTTCTATTAAAATCATTAAAATTTCTACATTTGCATCAGTCCATATAAAATAACAGGGACAACGGTTTTGCAAATGTATGAATTAGTGGCCACTCTAGGAAACATGCATCAGTATCCTTTCATTTCTACGCTCTTCTAGACCAATGCTGAAAAACAAGTGGTTTCAAAACCTGTATTTTGAAAGGAGCGTTGGTAACAGAAAGTTGTGCTAGCATTCAGTAAAACAACAGAGTGCATTTTCCTGATGTTTCTCAAGGAGACCAATAACTAGGGATCTGCAATGTTTCTGACTTGATTCCAGAAAGATGCTTAGGAGTGCTTAGGGATGCAAATGTAGCACTTGCTCTTGCATGTTCTGATGCACCTTTTCCAAATTATTTCTGAAGCATTGCACAGCCCTGTCAATTATTCCTGCACCATTGCTAATTCTACCCTACATATAGGGAGGGAGGGAGGAAATGTGGCACTAGAAGCAGCAGGAGAGCTTTGTGACCAGTGCATTTATTGAGTTCCACAGTCTGTGCTTTACATTTCGCATGTGAGTACTTGTGACAATGGAATGCTAGCAGTCCTGTATCAGTTAGAGAGTTAGATTCAAAACAACTCACTGAGCTCAAAATCTATCAGAGAGCTGCAGTGAGGAAGGTATACACCATCCACCATACACAAAGAAAACTAATAAGAAGATTTTTTAAAAAATATTTACTGTAATAATTCCTGGCTTAGGAACAGTAGAGATCCCCACTCCAAGTTGACCATGGCAGACATTTATTCTGCTAAAAGGAAATATGAGTCAAAAGTATGGTGCACTTGTAAATATTTCTCATGGCACAATTGACCACCTGCCACAAGATACTATGTAGGCCCTTAATAATTAGGCTTACTGCATAGCAGGAGTCCTATTCTGCCTTATATCTGCCAACCCTATTAGTGTGTTAGAGAGAAAATGAGAGAGAGAGAGAGAGGGAAAAAAACCTCCTTGAAATATTTTTATGAAAACCATATTTAACTAATTGGGATAATACAGTATATAGCTGCAGCTTTGTTTTTTCTCTGTTCCTGTCCTAGAGGCATTTTTACAGAGCCATCCACTTTGATGTAACACACTGCCAGAGCCATTTAGGAGACTAACAATGTTTAATAATACAATTTTGTAATGATAAGTCCCAGTTTTTAATTTATGTTGCCTTACTGTTGTAAACTAGCAAGGCTATGTATATGTGCATGTGTATTATCTAAGATATACAGGTAACAACCACTCATTCAGCAACCATTCGAAGTTCGATGGTGCTGAACAAGTGGTACTTATGACCGGTCCTTGAAGTTTTGGCCATCACAGTGTCCCCACTGTCACGTGATCGTGATCCAGGTGCTCGGCGACTGGTTCACAATTATGACACTGCAGCGTCCTGCGGTCATGTGATCACCATTTGTGACCTTCTTTGCTGGCTTCCCACAAGCAAAATCAATGGGGAAGCTGGCAGGAGGTTGCAAATAGCGACCATGTGATGTTGCCCTTAATGACAGTGCGGGATTCACTTGATGATGGCAACTGGAAGTGCTGGAATTTCTGACACAAAGTGGCATGGTCATGTAACATTACACTTTATGACTGTCACTTAGCAATGGAAATTTCAGTCCCAGTTGCTATTGTTAACTGAGGACTGACTATTACTGTATGTATATCCTTACTTAGTGAAGTGTAGGTGATCTATAGGAGTGATGTGCATATAGCTAATGCCATGATTCAGGATCCAAGTGCAATTTTGGGGATGGTGGAAGGCAGACTTCTGGGGAAGAAATGATGGACTGAAGACAGCTCTGCAAAAAGTGGATCCGATAACCATTGCGGAATGAAGAGCCAGCGAGTAGCCTGGCTCTTCGATAATTCATCTCCGGACAAGGAGAGGACTTGAGATTGCCCACAAGTGCTCCAGACAGCTGCTCCTTGTGAGGAGACCACAAGACAAAGGTCTCCATCAGGTTTAGAGCTCTGGGAGACGAAGGAATAGCCACCTTGCTCAAACTATGGTTGGTGCCTTCAAAAGGGCACTGGGTTTGCATAATTCATTTTCTAATCACTTTTGGAAATTGCTTGATAACTGCTTTTCAGCTATTAGGAACCTTTGGATTGACAAGTTTTTACAGCACTGGGTGTTTCCTTCAATCTTTAGTGAAAGAAGTTTTAAATGCAAGTTTAAGGACTTTTTTTCTGGAATAAACAGCAAAAGGTTAATTAAAACTTCGATTTTAGAAAATTACAAATGTACTAAGGGTCCACATAAATTTTAAATAAGATTTTGGAATTAATGTTAAAGAATCCTTCCTGTGGGAAAATGTTTTTGTTTTGAATTCTTTTAAAAAAAGTTAAGACTTTACAAATTGGACACTAGAGGGAACTAGAGGGAGCTAAATATTATAATTAAAGGAGAAGAACATTCATCTCACAATTAGAGAATGAAGCAAAATATTTTAACATTGGACATATTGAAGGATATTTTTGAACAATTTTAAGATGTCTGCCTCTATAGATAGACTGTGTTTAAAAGATGTTATGAAAGAGGAACAAGTTTTACCTGACAAGATTGAGACTGATCTGAAAAATGACAGGCTACAAGAATGACATGGAAAAAGATGTTACACTGGGCATACAAAAGAAATCAGTTGATGGCTTAATAATTAAAAGGGATATACAAACAAGAAACCAAGAGAGTGACCTGGATAATTTTCCTATATTGGATTTACAAAAGAGTCTTGTTAAAGTTTTGAAGAATTTTGTGAGAAGGGACAAAGAAAAAATGAAAAGAAATAATGTTTTAGGGGTTGCTGTTGTGGGGAAAATTGGAGGAAGAAGGAGTATTTGGTATGTTCGCCACCTTGAGTTATTTATAAAAATAATAAAGGCGGGATAAAAAAAATTAAATAAATAAAATAATAATAATTATTTGAAGGGACTAAAGATCAAGATTGTCAGAAGTAAAAGGAAGGGATATAAAGTTGGTTTATTTGATTAAGGTTAAAATAGATATGTTGTTATCTCTGGTAACCCTTAATGGACTTTTGCTGACATCAGGACTGAAATGATGAGGTTTTATGGATTTGTTTATAGATAAGAGATGGGATATGGGAAGAAGAGATCATATGTTGTATTTTAATAGAAGGTGATAGGTTACTAATATTTATTTAATTATTCATTCATTGATTGCTCACATTTATATGGCTACCCATCTCACACAAGGCAACTCTGGGTGTAGTACAACAAATTGTTTATACTTGTTGTAATGAAGGGGGAAGTCACTTCTTTATATATTTCTTTTCTTTTTTCTTTACTATATTCTTATTTTTTTTCTTTTCTACTTTTCTTTCTAGTTTTTCTCTTTTTCTCTTTCTTTTCTGCACCTTCTATTTTTCTTTTATTCTTTTATTTTTTAGATGATATTAGTTTTTATTGTTGTAACTGTAATCTTTAATCAAAGTTACTATATTAAAAAAAGGGAGGGGGGACTGGTAGAAGGCAATTCTCTAAGGCTTCAGAACAAGTCTTGGCTTAGCCAGACCCTTTCTCTGAAGATCATTCAGTGGCCTGTTAGAACCAGTGAATGGAGCAGAGCTTAACATTGTGTAAGCTCGTGCATAGAAAAAGGAATATTGTTTAAAAACACAGCCTGTGAGCACGTTAGAGAGATTCAGGTTCTTATTCTTACACTTTTAGACCACCCAAGCATAAAGAAACACATGCTTAGACATTGCAGGTACAAAAAGTAAGTACAAAAGAGTTCTTACATTTATTTTGTCCAGGTACAGCCATTTCAGTAGAATATTGATGTTTCAGTTCTTCTTTCTGTTCTCTAAACTGCATACCTCTGGCTCTGTTTGCTGGCAGAGGCTGCGTGGAGAAATGGGCTTGAGGCCTAGGCATGGCCTCTCCATGGAGGAGCTTAGGCACGTGTGTCCTACTCCATTGGTGGATGAATCAGAGAGAGAGAAGAAGAAGTGGGAGGGGCAAGAAGCAACTTCCTCTAGCAGCACAGAGTTTGCCTCCTAGAGCAATCACCCATATGCTAATGAGGCATGCTTGATTTGCCAGATTCCAACATTCTCCTCATCCAGCTCCTGCTTGTCCTTAGAAGAGAATCCCACTGAAGGGGCCATGATAATCCCCTTGATACAGTTTTATCTCTCTTCTGGTCTACAAAGCCAGGAAGAAGCTGATGTGCAGCAGAAAAGAGAGATGGCAGAGATATAAGCCTGCCTGAGTTTATGTTATAGCCAGACCCCAAGGTATTTTTGCTTTTTTCAGGGAGCACCACTAACCAAAGCTACCTTCACCATCTTGCAATTTGGCTGCCTGTTATCTGAAAAGCAACTGCAGGCAACATATTTGTTTCTATTTGATAGTAACAAATAGATCCCTGGGTATAACTAGATCAGAGCTTTCCAAACTGTGTGTCACGACACAAAAGTGTGTCGCCACACACAGCGTGGTGTGTCGCCACACCACCCGGAAGCGGCGGCGCGTGCGTGCATGGTGGCAGCGGCAGCTGCTGCCGCTGCCGCCGTACACGCGCGCGCCACCGCACAACCCCGCGCCGCCGCACGCCCCCCGTGCCGCCGCCATGCATGCACGCGCCGCCACACGCCCTCCTGTGTCGCCGCCATGCGCGCGCCCCCCGCGCCGCCGCCGTGCCTTGTGCTGCCGCCGTGTGCGCGCACCCCCACGTTGCTGCCGTGCGCGCGTGCACCGCCGCTGCGCCGCCGCCACGCCGCCGCTGGTGTGTCGCCAGCGGCAGCACTTTGGAAAGCCCTGAACTAGATAAAAAGATGTGTCATTCTAGAAATTACTGTAGCTCTTATTTGCTTATTAAAAATTCAAGGATGGAGCAATCCTACCACTCAGAAAGTTCCAACCGGTGACAGACTGGAAGAGAAGTGCAGGGACTATTTTGGATTTTGTTTTAAAAAACATCTCCCCCATTGCAAATAGTTTAAATTGGTACCTGAGCATTAAGTATGTGGCAGATAGCCAAGTTTTGTTGGCTGCAGTAACCCTGGTTCCTCCAGCATGGCTCCTACCCAATTTCTGTCATGCCTCTGTTTGGGACAAAGCCTGAATCAAAAACAGTCATAGAAGATGACAGGGAAGCCTCAGAGGGAAAGACTGAGACATCAGGGCAATAGGAACGCTGCCAACATATGTAATAGGAAAAAGAAGAGTAATTGGTATGGAAGTTTGCCACAAGGTTGATTTGGACATTCATCCCCATGTTGAACTTGAAATTCTGTTTTGGATCATACGCTAGGAAGGAGAAAGCCTGTCTTGCCGGCTTTTCGGAAGGCTCTTAAGATGTGGATGTGTTCCCAGATATGAGGGTTGGAGTGTTAGTTATTTGTTTAGATTGATCTGGCTCCTTGGCTGTTGTTTATATTTTATATATCAAGTTGTTGTATTGTTTTTAAATGTTAGCCACCGAGAGTCACTGTTGTGAGATGGGTGGCTATATAAATGGAATAAACAAGCCAATTATAGGATAATAGCCTTTCTTCAGCAGACAGCAGGTTCAGGCTCACAGAAAGGGTTAATCCCCTGCATGCCAAGTAGTCTTGATATGGCTGCTACTCAACAGTAACAAACCTATGGCAGATAAATGAAAGGCAGTTACACATGGTATGTTTGTCTAATTTAGACAAAAGAGAGACATGATTTTCCTTTTCCTTTCATAGTTCAGGTGCCTTAAAAGAAACCTGTCTGCTAAGCAGCTGTAATTCGGAGAGACAGCAAGAGGTGATACCCTTTAGCCCACTGGTATTTCAACATGGCCGTATCATTTTTCAGCTGCCGGAATGAATTTGAGTCAAATGGTTTAACTGAAGCCCCCCAGAAACAGCTATTGGATGGTTCAGAATACTCACTTTTCCACATAGCCCCAGGCTGTGTTTCCTTCTTCCCCCTCTCTCCTTTTCTTCTGCTTTTTTACTGCTCCAATCCTTATGATTCAAAGTCACTCAAGCAGGACAGAGTGTAACAGAGCATGAGTGAATATAAGTTGACACGTCTTCAGCATTTTGTTTTTGACACATACAACAGTAGACAATTCCTAAAAAGTGTAAGCTGCCATGCCACCAGAGTGATTTACAGGGACAGATCACAGGATTGGTCACAGAGGCCATTTTGTTGGTCTCGGGTTGCTATTGGCTGTATATTGTTAAACATTGTTTCCCCCTACCCCCCAAATCTTGTGCCTTGTTGAAAACCTTTGTGAGGTTTTTGAGGTATGGGCTAGATGGCAGACCTCCTCTGAGGCAGCACCCACTTTATGGAACCCTCTTTTCCTTAGAGGTACATGAAGTCCCTACCTTTTTGTTGTTGTGCCTTTGAGTCAGTCTTGATCCCTGGCAACTCCATGGATGATTCCCTGCAGTTTCCTTGGCCACATTTTTCAGAAGTGGTTTGCCATTGCCTTCTTCCTAGGGCTGAGAGGGAGTGACTGCCCCAAGGTCACCTAGCTGGCTTTGTGTCTAAGGCGGGACTAGAATTTACAGTCTTCCAGTTTCTAGCCTGGTGCCTTTAACCACCACACCAAACTGGCTCTTTACCTTCTTAGTATTCTGTAAGTAAGCCAAGGCTGTATAGTTACAGGAAACCTTTGGCCCCTAGTGGTCAAAAAAGAAGCTCATAATTTGGACATCAAGTCTTAAAGACAAGTCTCAGAGAAGGAAGTCCAGCCCCACCCCACCCCCTCAAGCTTGGCTGTGCTATTTCTCATTTGATGTTCCTTTGGAGACTATTTCCTCATTCCTGGCTTGTACTGGCACTGCTTAACCACAGGTTTAGGCATAAAGAGGCTGCTTCACCCCATCCCAAGAGGCTGCAGGCCTTATCCTGGTGCTCCACTGTCTTGCACAATCCTTACACCAGCAGGCTGCTCTGTGTTTGCTGCCAGAACTCAAACAGGTATTTTTTTAACGGGATAGCATATCAGTGCATCTACACTCTTGAGAGTCCTGCATTTCTTATGCCTTTGGTTCACATATCAAGTAAAGTTTTTTCCCCCCCTTTTCTCTAGATGATGCATTCATGAATATGCATGACTCTGTCAGATAATGTCCAGGTGTATGTCTATGAATATTCAAAAGCCATTGTTGTATGCAAGCATAAATCTACGTTATCTCCCAATGAATGTGAAATTGCCCATGTAGCGCTTGAATTTAATATTCATTATCTGATAAGGTTCTGAATTACTTATAAGTAACTGTCTCACTTTTTAGCCACTTGATCAATCCCATTCTTTTGCCGTTCAGAACTTGACTGGCTGGTCAAACTGCAGTACGTAACTGAAACAGCCTTTTCTCATATACTGTATAGCTGCTCAACCCTTCCTTTCTTCTCCTCTTCGTTCCTGCTTGTTTTCCCTAACAACGGCATGTGCCATGACATAAAATCTCATTCAGTCCAGCCCCCAGGATTCTCTACACCAGAGCTTTCCAAACTGTGTGTCAGGACACGTTAGTGTGTCAGCTGCAGTGTCTGGGTGTGTTGCGGCTGCTGCTGCCTCCGAGCCCTGCCAGGATTCCGTGCAGGTCCTAGTGCCTGCCTTGTGCCTTGCTGCCTCCAAACCTGCCCTGCCAGGATTCATCTTGACCTTGAATGGACATGAGTGAAGCTAAAACTCTTGAAAAACTCTGAAGTGACAAACGTGGCTCACACTCCAAATGGTGCCTCTGACTGCTCTTACCTGAAGATAGCTTTGTGTTACCTTCAAAACACTAAAGAGATCTCTCTATCCCCTAATAATGAATGTTAATAATATTAATGATTATTGATTTATTTCTTCATGTAATTACTGATGGGATCCCTGCATTTGAGATATTCCCAGAATCTGTCCTGTTCCCACTAAGGCCATGACACAGGAAGCGGTTAAGAAGTGTACTTTATTATTTACAATTATCTGCACATACAAATTAGTCTTTGGGTGAGTCTTGATAGAGCGTGGCTCTAATTCAGCGTGGAATAGCCGCAACAAAGTCCTGGATTGAACTGGTCCTGAGCAACTGGGTTCCTACTGGTGGCACAATGATTCACAACGCAGCGCGGTATTGGAGTTAGGCCCAGAGGAACTCCCTTCCTACCCAGCGAGGTTATGTTGGACCCACACCAAGATGGCCAGCACAGGAGATAATCCGACATGCAATCAAGGCAATACCGGAGAACAGTCTGATTTGGTATCAAGACAAACCTCTGAAGAGCAGTCTGGCTTGGTAGCAAGGCAAGGCACTGAAGAGCAGCTTAGCGCGGACTTGGGGCAAAGCTCTGGTGTCAACTTGGCACGGTATCAAGGCAAGACTCTGACGAACCACTTGACGCGTCTTCCAGGCAAGGCACTGAAGAGCAGCTTGGCGTGGGCTCGAGGCGAAGCGCTGAAGAGCGGCTGGGCGTGGACTCGAGGCGAGGTGCTGGGTGTCGACTTGGCGCGGTATCAAGGCAAGGCTCTGACCACCCGATTGACGTGTCTCCCAGGCTAGGCAGAAGAGCAGCCTGGCGTGAAGAGCAGCCTGGCATGGACTCGAGGTGAAGCACTGAAGAGCAGCTTGGCGCAGACTCGAGGCTCGGCTCGGAAAAGCTGCTTGATTTTGTCAGGTGAGGCGCAGGAGTTGTGTTGAGCGAACAGTTGTCTCCAACAACCTTCTCTGGCTTCGGGCACTCTGTTATAATATGTGCTAGTTGATAATAAACTAAGACTCCCTCTTAGTTGGTTAAAGAGTTACAGTCTTGCAAGACTTAAAATCCAGATTTTTTATCTGAACCATCCTATTTAGCACATTTAGGGCACAACCCCCCAAACCTTACATAGGCCTGGAATAGCAGGTTAGGCAACTGTTGGATTTTTTTGGTTTTCTTTCCAAGGTTGGAGACAAGACTTTGGGCTATAAGGGTAGTACTGATCCTGGATGCTCTCACTCTCTAGTCCAGGCCTGCACAACATATGGCCCCTGGGCTGCATGTGGTCCACCAGCGTTGTAAAAAAACTCAACAAATTCATTTCTGCCAAATGGTTGCTCTGCCAGGAAGGATCCGCCAATGCCCTGAGAAACACATTGCTGAGCCTCTCCAAGCCTAACCAACACCAGTTCCAGTGTTGCTGCTGCTCTTCTAGCTGCTGAACAGCTGATTGGCAAGCAGATATTCCTTTGCGGCCCGCAATTATTTTTCATTTATCAGTGTAGGTCTTTCCCATCTACAGGTTGTGCAGGTCTGCTCTAGGCTCTGAAGTGGTTTGCCTGATATTTTCATATTTGGAAGGCTTCAACAGGAGCATGGCAGAGGGCAGTTCAGGAGGCATCAAGGATCCTTATCAGTTCTAGCTGATTATCACATCACTGAATGCACTGAACAGCTGTTGCCAGCGGGATGTTGGAATTATCAGAGCACTCCGTTGCCAGAGTATTCCAAATTAACCTTATGATTACTCTACTGTTGTAATCAGTTTACAAGAGTGCTCCGTTTTTGCAAAGCCTGTTTTAATTAGCTTGTACAACAGCATGTGACAAAGACTTCTGCCTTGACATAGAAAACTGTCCTAATTACCAATCCCACTAAGAACCATATAACTGCTAGCACCACTTAACAATCAAATTCAAGCATAGGTTAGTCTGTGGAATCCTAGGTGCTTTCTGAACAAGAGAGCACCTAGGACTCCACAGTTCAACTCTGAGCTACACATATTCTCTTCTATTGGAACGTAGGTTAGTCTCTTCCCATTTCAGATTTGTTGGCCTACAAACATCATCAGCCCCAGCTAGCACAACCAATGTATACTTCTACTACCATTGACCAACTGATCAATTGCTATACCATTTCTATACCACTCAATAGTCAAAGTTCTTTGGAGTTTCAAAAAACATCAATATAATCCTAAAAGCCTGGATTAATTTAATTGCTATATCTTAATTTAAAAAGATCCTGGATGCTTTAGTTTGTTGATCTATATTTCTCTGTTACTGAGCTGTATTTGCATAAGCCCATTTTGATTGTTATACCTCATGTAGTGTTAAGTGCACCACTGAATTTCAGTTTTCTGCCATGTTGAGGCAGGAAACACATGAGAATTATACTGTAGATGAAGTCTTAAATAGGCCTAACCTAGATAAAGATAACAAAGAAAAGGCCCATTATTTCCCCATTTGTATATCCAGAAAATCCAAGGCTTCCCAACATATATGGCATAGCTCGACCTATTCTGCTCTATCATAGTGTTCCCTATGAAAAAGAGAGCATGATTTCCACTTATTAATAGGTTGCCCACTTCTGCCTGAAGTGAACTGACCACAATAAAATAAAATTTGACAGGATATACAATATTGCAAAGCAATTAGAAGGGGCTAAGGCTTAAAGAGTCCTTCAAAAATAAATGTTGAGATAGTGATAGGGTTCTACAATGAATGAATATTATTATAAGGGGGTTTATATATATCAAGCCTTATGCTCTTCTATGAATGTATGAGATTTTGCCTGCTCAGGCTGCTGACTGTTGCCAGCTTTTGTCCTTAGGACCAATGCTGCTTTCCTTTCTTCTTTAAAAAAGCTGGACCATGTAGACCATCAAAGAGAAGATACTCTTCAATAGAAGAAATCTGCCCTCTATAAATTATGGTAGAACCTAGGGCTACTATTACAGGCATAATATCTCTTCATGAGTTGTGAGACCTTTTGTTTTGTAAGAATAGTGTAAGTTAGGGAAATTTTATTTAATTTTAACAGAGAAGCCTGCGAATCTTCATATTATAATTCTCACTGTTCTATGGGAAACACATATACAGTAACACATTAGAATCGCATTAACATAATATACATTTGTGAGATAGATATATCATAGCTGCATTTTTTAAATTTGTTCTCTCTCTTCCTGCCATCCTCCCTCTGTTTTCAAAGAGTAGCTACTAAATCACTTTTGAACCCAAAGAGGAAAATTAAAGTCATTTGATATTTAGCTGTTCCAAAGACCCAGCTGGTCACATGGAATTAATACTTCTAGGCCAGGGCTTTCCAAAGTTTTCCCGCGGCGACACACCAACCGCCGTTGGTGTATCGCCACGGGAAGACCCGGAAGTGCCGCCGTTGCGGCAGCGCGCAAAAACCCGGAAGCGCTGCTGCCGCTTTTGGTTTTTGCGCGCTGCCGTTGGTGTGTCGCCGTGGGAAAACCCGGAAGCGCTGATGATGATCAGCGCTTCCGGGTTGTGTGGCGACACACCAGACTGTGTGTGGCGACACACTTTTGTGTCGCGACACAGAGTTTGGAAAGCTCTGTTCTAGGCCATTACATCAGATGCTGTTTTTTTACCCTCTTTTGTAGTCTGGATGCATTATCCACAAAGCTAGAAAGATACAGCTGGACTGAACTCTGCTTTGGGAATAACCTGGAAAAACAGGTATGATTGATTCTTACAGTGATGGAAGTATGAAATACCAGGTGCTAGATGTTGTACAAACCCAAGAACATCCCGTTGGCTTCAACATCCAGTCATATTGAAAGTAGTATGTGTGATGAATATACGGCCTGATCTCTCTTCCCCTGCCTCTCGTCCCATTACAATAAACCTTTTTCAGTACATACTGAATATTTCCATGTAATGGGAAACTTTGGACAGTTCCACGGTGGCTTGAAAGAGATGCATTTTCTTTCTATATTGAGCTGCCCTTCCACAGCAACGCCCTAATAGTTCAAGACTGAGTTATTTACATGCCAGCAGATGGACACACGCACATATATCATGTACACTTTCTACTGAACAGGTCATATTATGTCCCTGGCCAGCACTATAACTGATCTCTCTCTCTCACATACACATATTATTGCCTGCAAATAATTGATTCCTCCCTGGAAAGAAGGCTGTTTCTTTTCTTCATTCAACTACAGAAGCAGGAATAGGGTCAGAGCATCTGGAATCATAAAGGGGAATTGCTCTGAATGTTTCTGTGTGGGCAAGAATGCTACAGGCTTTTAATGGCTGCCTGATAATGCAGTATAGGTAGTCCTCGCTTAACGACCACAATTGAGACCGGAATTTCAGTTGCTAAGTGAAGCGGTCATTAAGCAAATCTGACCTAATTTTACAATATTTTTTGTGGCGGTCGTTAAGCAAACCACATGGTTGTTAGGCAAATCACGCAGTTCCCCATTGATTTTGCTTGCCAGAAGCCAGCTGGGAAGGTTGAAAATGGCGATCATGTGACCACGGGATGCTGCAATGGTCATAAATGCGAACCAGTTGCCAAGCATCCAAATTGTGATCATGTGACTGTGGGAATGCTGCGACGGTCGTAAGTGTGAGCACCGGTTGTAAGTTAGTTTTATCAGCACTGTCGTAAGTCTGAACCATCACTAAATGAATGGTCATACCTGTATGTGGAGAGCAGAGTGGGGATGAATGCCCTGCAGTGTCCTGGTTGCATGTTGTCCCCAAACCGCTTTTTACAACCTTCATAGCCCCCTGGAGCACACCATTGAACATGGATAATACAATTTCCTGCCCATAATCTTAGCACACCAAAATCACTGCTCCATGACTTGAATTAAAACAATTGGAAAAATTGATCAGGATTACTTGCATGATGTCATGAAATCATTGCCCTGCATTCTCCATAATTCATGGCAATAAAAATAAGTCTAAAAATTAGGCAACCTCTGGCTTCCAAAACGTTGCTGCCCTGGTGTAGACAAATTAGGAACAAGTCTTCTGGAAAGGCCATTGGATCATTTGCCCTCTCCCCCCAATCCCTTTGCAATGACTGGTACCTTCTCTATGTTGGAATTCAGCAAATCAAGCATGCCTCATTAGCATATGGGTGATTGCCCTAGGAGGCAAACTCTGTGCTTCTAGAGGAAGTTGCTTGTTGCCCCTCCCACTTCCTCTTCTCTCTCTCTGCTCCTTCCACCGACAGAGAAGCAGCATGCAAGCTGCTCTCCTTCCATGTTGGCCACATGGATGGGCCTAGGAGATTCCCCCCCCCCCTTTCTCCACACAGCCTCTGGCAGCAAACAGGGCCAGAGGTATGCAGTTTATGGAACAAAAAGAAGAACTGAAACCAATTTCCTACTGAAATGGCTGTACCTGGACCGAATAAATTCAAGAACTCTTTTGTACTTACTTTTTGTACCTGCAATGTCTAAGCATGTGTTTCTTTATGCTAAAAGTGTAAGAATAAGAACCTGAATCTCTCTAATGTGCTCACAGGCTGTGTTTTTAAACAATATTCCTTTTCCTGCCCATGAGTTTACACAACGTTAAGCTCTGTTCCATTCACTGGTTCTAACAGGCCACTCAATGATCTTCACTCTGTAGGTGTAATATTGGGCCATCCTAGTCAAGGAACCTTATAAGGGGAGTAGGTAGAATCTGGTCATACTAATTTGTTTTAACTAGTTACTTTCAATGGGAGAATGAGTTCTACGAACAGATGGATGGCGTTGCCATGGGAAGCCCCCTGAGCCCAGTCATAGCAAACTTTTACATGGAACACTTTGAAAAACAGGCTTTGGAATCGGCACCCATTACACCAACAGTCTGGTTCCGGTTCGTGGATGACACCTTCGCAATTTGGAGTCATACTGAAGAAGAACTGGAGAAATTTCTGGACCACCTAAACGGCATCCACCCCAATATAAAATTCACTATGGAAAAAGAAACTGATGGCAAACTTCCATTTTTAGATACGCTGGTCATACGCAATCCAGACCTCAAACTAGGACACAAAGTATACAGAAAACCCACCCATACAGACCGGTATCTACACAAAAGTTCCAATCACCACCCACGACAAAAGAGAGGCATGATCAAAACCTTGGTGGATCGTGCTAATCGAAACTGTGAAACCCAATTTCTCAACAATGAACTTAACCATCTGAATTGGGTCCTACAGGCAAATGGCTATTCCAAGAATGAAATAAAAAGAGCCATCAAACCAAGAAAACAACATCCAACTGAAGAAAAACAGCCCCCCACAAACAAAGTATTCCTGCCCTACATCAAAGGAGTCACTGACCGCATGGGAAAACTGATGGAAAAACACAACTTTCAAACAGTCTTCAGACCCACCAGAAAAATACAACAAATGCTAAAATCAGCAAAAGACAAAAGGGACCCCCGCACCGCTGCAGGAGTATACCGCATACCATGCAGCTGTGGACAAGTATACATCGGAACCACAAAACGAAGCATTCACACCAGGATAAAAGAACACGAAAGACACTGCAGACTACAGCAACCGGAAAAATCTTCAGTAGCTGAACATGCTCTCAAGCAAACGGGACACAAAATCCTATTTGAAAACACAGAAATACTGGACAACACCAAAAGCCACTACACCAGATTATACAGAGAAGCCATTGAAATTCACAAACAACAGCACAGTTACAATAAAAAAGAAGAAAGTTTAAAAATTAGCAAAACCTGGCTACCAGTCCTGAAAAACACAGCCTGCAAAAGGTCAACGAACTCAGTCCAACCACCAGGACATGGGAATACTTCTCACAATGAACATGCTAATCACGCTCATCAGCCACTCGTTAACATTTCAACACACACACACACAAAAAAACCCACCTAATCTCCTATAATTTAGCTCTATAAATAGAACATTGCCACTCTACCTGGGCACAGAGATTTTGCTTCTATCTGTGCTCCTGCCCTCTGAAGATGCTGGCCACAGATGCTGGCGAAACGCTAGGAACCACAACTTCCAGAACACGGCCACACAGCCCGGAAGACCCACAACAGCCACAGAGAGAGCATCCTTTGCTGCATCTCAAAATCAGTACTGGCTACAAGGCTTCTGCCCCCAATCATACATATACATATACATATACATATACATATACATATACATATACATATACATATACATATACATATACATATACATATACATACACATACACATACACATACACATACACATACACATACACATACACATACACATACACATACACATACACATACACATACACATTCTATTTGGAATAGATGGTTACTTAAAATTTATGGTTACTTAATGGCTTCATTTTCATTGATTTATGAATTTGCAATTGGTTTTTAAGGTTGTGCATTGCTTAGTGCCCATGAGAAGAAAAGTGATGAATATACGTTAAAGGAAATAAATATTTCATTCAAAGCATTTTGAGGTAGCGTTTGAAAAGCAGTGAACATTTCCCAGGGTCAAGCCAGGTTGCGTTCAGACAGTGCAGAATGTGTATGTATGTACTTGGCATTGTGTATCCTGAAAGGAGTTACCTCTGGAAAAGCTAAATATATTCTCTATGGAATAATGAGGAAGGAATGCAATTCATTCAGACCAGAGGTTTCCAACTGTGTGTCGCGACACAAAAGTGTGTCGCCACACACAGCGTGGTGTGTCGCCACACCACCCGGAAGCGGCGGCGCGTGCACGGCGGCCGCCATGCACGTGCGTGCTGCCGCACGCCCCCCACGCCGCCGCACGCCCCCTGCGCTGCCACCGTGCACGTGCGCTGCCGCACGCCCCCCGCACCGCCGCACGCCCCCCGCGCCGTTGCCGTGCGTGCGCGTGTTGCCGCCGCCGGGTGTGTCGCCAGCGGCGGCACTTTGGAAAGCCCTGATTCAGACATTCACTCTCAAATCTATAAACTATGCAGATCATCCTTTAATGTCTTCTCACTACTTATTTGTACAAACAAACAAACTGCAGTACAGTATATCCCTTCAGGTGGGTGCTACCAAGAAGTCCTGTCTGTTCTTGTAAATATAAATGGTTGATCATGGTATCTCTATCCCACAGATCACTCACTGATCTCATAGATCAGATGGCCATCATTAGCACAGGAGCAGGCTAGGACATTTTTGGGGGTCATCTGGCAACTCTATGCCTAGTGCTTCTTCCTGTTAGAAGCTCCCCCTCTCACTTATTGTAAACAAGTGTCCCTGATATTATCTAAAGATTGCTGGAGACATATTTCTGCCTTAGAAGGCATTATCAGTTAATAAGATCCAGAAGCACAACATGATGTTGACAACATGATGTTGACAACATGATGTTGACAACATCCTTTGAACTCCTTGACTGATGGAGGACTTGTTGCCTGTCATTCATTGTGCTGAGGGAATCAGTATTGTCATTAATAAAACAAAAAAGGGATGGGAATAAAGACCACTGACTTCTGCATTCTAATACCTGTTGGAATATCTTGCACAAAGAGTATCTTCATCTCAGAATTTTCTTGACTTCATGAAGTACGCAGCTAGGATCTGGATATCTGATGTCCTTTCTTCCTTATGCCTTATATTTCTGTCACAGTATTCAAATCCAGTGGGGATTCCTCTTGAGGCTGATACAGTTGCTAGGGCAGCAACCCGACATTCTTGAGACAAACATTCTAACTGTAGTAGTGGTAGTAGTAGTAGTAAAATTCCCTTCCAGCTTAGTTATGGCTGAGCCTTAGAAGCAAACAATTCCAACTGAAAATATACCAGTTCAACCCAGGTCTACAGAAGCTATGGCTTCTGGTATAGCTTCTTTTATGGTTTTAAAGATGGGAAAACCAGGTTGGAAATGTAACAACACATATTTAAATTAAATTTATCTACTCATTTATTTACTTCCTGGGGCTTATATGTCACTCCAGTCCAGCAACTTACACCCCCTACTTACAGTAAAAGGGTTAATATACAAAAATGACAAAATAATAACAATACTGTAGTTACAAAAACAGAATGTAATGCCACCAAGGACAAAAACATCCAAGCACAAATCAGGGTGGAGAGTTCTTAAAAAGTCAGGTTTAAAGAGCTCTCCCAAAACATAATAGGATGTGGCTTGTCTGCTCTCATGTGGTAAGCTATCCCCCCGCCCCCCAAAATGGGTCTGCAACCAAGAAGGCTCAACTCCTTAGGCCCTGTATATGACAATCCTTAAGGAAAGAATCTGGAATGAGTCTACCCTGCTTGATCTTATTGGACAGGCAGAAGCCATTGGGAATAGACGGGTTCATGGATATCTAGGCCCTGAGTCATGTAGGACTTTAAAAGAGAATCAGCATCTTGAATTGCACCTGGAAGCTGACCAATAACCAGTGTAGCTCTGAAAGTAGGGATGTTACATGGGAGAACTTCAGAATTCTCATCATTATTTGAGCAGCTTTATCCTGAACTAGTAGAAGCTTCTGAATGGTCTTCAGGGACAGCCCCAAGTAGAGTGAGTTGCAATAGTCCAAGTGGGAGATTATTAAGCCATGAGGGTTGGTAAACTGGATTGGTAAACAAGACCTCTTGGTTCAGGACTGGTCATAGCTGATGGACCAGATATAACTTCAACAGCTCTCTTGGCCATGGCTGCTGCCTGCTCTTTGAGCAGGAGCTGTTAGTCCAAAAGAACTCTCAGGTTAGGAACCATTTCTCCAAGCATTCTTCTTCTTGGCGATCACTTGTAGCCGAGTAAGATTGTCTTCCAGGGGTAAAATCTTAACAGTGGATCCGTAAGTGGCTGTAAATGCCAATTCTGGATCCGCACAATCTCCCACAATGAGGGCATAGGTTTCCAGATGGAAGACGGTCACGATGAGGGTTTGCTTGACGTGCCTTCCTTTTAGCTCGTTTCTCCCTTTCGCCCTGTACTCGTGCTTCTTCAAAGTCCGTAGCGCCTTTAATAAAGGCTGACCTCCAATTGAAATGTTCATGAGTTAGGGCTTCCCAGTTCTCAATGCTCATATTACATTTTTTTAAATTAGCTTTGAGAGTATCTTTGAATCTCTTTTGCTGTCCACCAATATTCCATTTTCCATTCTTAAGTTGGGAGTAAAGTAGCTGCTTTGGAAGACGATGGTCAGGCATTCGAACAACATGGCCGGTCCAGCAAAGTTGATGTTGGATGATCATTGTTTCAATGCTGGTGGTCTTTGCTTCTTCCAATACGCTAACATTAGTCCACCTATCTTCCCAAGTAATTTGCAAAATTTTTCGGAGGCAGCATTGATGGAATCTTTCAAGAAGTTGGAGGTGGTGTTTGTAGAGGGTCCATGTTTCACAGGTGTACAGAAGGGTTGGTAGTACAATGGCTTTGTAAACAAGCTTTATGGTCTCCCTGCGAATGTCCCGATCCTCAAACACTCTACGCTTCATTCGGGAGAAAGCTACACTCGCAGAGCTCAGATGATGCTGAATTTCAGTGTCGATGTCGGCTTTTGTAGATAGATGGCTGCCAAGATAAGAAAAGTGGTCAACATTTTCTAGTAATATTTTTTAAAACATTTAAATTTTTTTTTTCTAGTCTCCAAGTATAACTCCTTCTGTAACCTCTTCCAGGAACAAAGATGGTATGTCTCTGGGGCTTCTGTACCATGGCCATTCCCCAGCATGGCTGGCTGGGGAATTCTGGGAGTTGAATTCCAGACATCTTAAAGTTGTCAAGGTTGAGAAACACTGGTGTTGAGTGTCAACAACAACGTCAAGCCCTGTTGAGGGCCCTAGGGTATAATTTTCCCTCCCAAATTGACTGGCAAATAAAAGTTTCATATGTTGGGTGAGGAGTTTTTTGGGGAGGTGAGAGAAAGACAAATAGAGGACAAAGTAAAGTCAAGAATTGGTGCCAAGAGACTGATGCTAAAACAGTGATGTAATTAGTAAAAATATCCAGAAGTTATATAGCACTATTTTTAACTATATAGGAATAGGCTATTGGTTATGACAGTTTCTTGACTTGTAATGCTTGGAACGTCCCCTACCCCCCTACCCCCTTCCTTCCAGAAGGCCTTCTCACAAGTGTTGGAGAAGGATGAGGCTGGAGTTCAGTAAGATGGTAGGCTACGTTGGAGAGTCCCTAGGGTGCCATGAGTTTTTATTCTGATTGTTGGGAGTTGTTTGCTGTTTTTATTGTCTGGTGATCCACTCAGGATTGTGGTTACAATATGGGTGGCTTTAAAAGTCTTTTAAATAGGCTGATCATACATCCCATTTTGAACGGGACAGTCCCATTATTTAAACAATTCCCAACCGTCTCGTCGTTTTAAGTAAAATATCCATTTTGTCCCGTTTTTGAAAGTTCCTGCCGTGAAGCGTGCCTGCACACCCACACACACCTGCGTCCGCCCACACACACCAGCCCACACACCCGCACACACGCCCATGCACACGCCTGCACGCCCGCACGCCCACTTTGTCCGGTGAGCCGTGTGTAGGGTCCCGTTTTTCTCTCAAGGAAATATGGTCAGCCTACTTTTAAATAATTAAATAAATAAAATTACATTAGATTGAATTTTCTCGCTATCTGGTCTTGGCTAGCATTGAAAAGGCTAAGCAGTCTTGGACTTAAGATGGGAGATACTCAAGAAATTCCAGGGATGAAGGTTAGATTGGGAATTCTAAAAATCCTGGAAAAAAACAGTGATGATCCACTTCCATATTATTGACAAGAAAACTACACAGACTGTCCATGAAGTCACCAGGCGTTGAACTCGACCTATTTAATATTTATTTACCTATTTAAATAAGGTTGTCTTGGTTTTTGAAGCATGAGTGGAAATTGCATGCATCTTAGATTCTAATAATCTTAAATGGAAGGGTTTTTATTTAATAATATTAGATGGTCAGTATTTTTTTGGCATATAAATGAGGGTTGATGTGAAGAGATACTATTTATGGCTTACTACAGTAGATGAATCAAGGACTCCTGGGTCATGGACATATTTTTTATTAAGGATAGATCAGGTCTATTCATGTTTCTTTCCCCTCATGGTACTTTATATCTGAAAGCCATTGTCATTATGACATTAATGGCCTTTTGATCTGATTCAAATATACCTAGGTTTCTGATGACCTTTGGACTAAGCATTCTGAATCTGTCCAGAGAAGTAGCTTGCAATAGTTCAGGAAAACATGTTTTTGTGGCTGCAGAGTACAATGTGTGCATCGTTTGCACACACAGAATTTTCACACTTAACCACAAATTGGATCCAATTGTATATAATCTCTGCCTTTGTAGGTCCTCTAGGGTTTAACTGGAATAACTAGGGGGCTGGCGGGGCGGGAGCTTGGTTCCCCGGTTTCGCTGTGCCGGTCCCGGCAGGCCCAAGTGTATAACAACAGTGCTAGTTGGCGTGGAGGGCCTGGAGAAAAAACCTCGGAGCAGCGAGACAACAATGAAACGCGGAACGTGGAGCGTTTCTCCGGTGGGCTTTGGCATGCTTCCCCATGAAAATTTAACAACCCGATAATTTTTAACATCTTAAATTGTTCCCATTCATTTAGAGGCGGCAGGGAGTTGGTAGGGTCCCCGGGTATGTGAATGAGGGTTTCCCTGAGTGTGAGAGAGTCAGGGGAGCCCAAGATTGTGTGAGTTTATGTATGAGTGCCCACCCCTGAGTGAGAGACAGAGGGTGGGCAGGAGTGTTTGGTGCCCCCTGACCTAGTGAGAGAGGGTGAGGGGGCAGAGTATATGTTGGAAGGTGGTGGGGCCCTTCTGGTGCCGAGAGCGGAAGCTGGTGCACTGGGGGGCCTGTCATCACCTAGGGACGAGTGGGTATGAGAGATGTGTGCATGGAGGGGACCCTTATGTCAACCCAGGGTTCCGGAGGTTCAGGAGTGGAGGCATCTGGGCCTGGAAACTCTGGGGGCAGTAGGGCGGGTTGCCCCATTGAAGTGGTGACAGGTAGGGGACGTTATGGCGGGAACCGTGGGGCAGGCCATCTTTGGGGAAGACGCCCCCGATGTTTGTTATCGGTGGCGTGTTCCGGCCCCTCAGGTTCAGACCCAGGCCCTGGTCAAAAGATCCTTGAATGCCCTGGCTTTCGGCTGTTGCTACTTAACGCCAGGTCCATTAATAACAAAGCCCCCCTCATATGTGACTTGATCACGGAAGAGGGGGCAGACCTGGTGTGTATTACTGAGACCTGGTTGGGCACAGAGGGAGGAGTAGCACTCTCGGAGATGTGCCCGGCCGGGTTTCAGGTGTGGCATCAGCCGAGACCTCGGGGCAGGGGAGGAGGGGTGGCGGTTGTAATCCGGGAGTCTCTGATGGCCTTCAGGGGTCCTGCTCCACAAGTGGCCGGGTGTGAGACCTTGTTCTTCAAGTTGGGTTTTCGAGAGAAGTTGGGGGTGTTGCTGTTGTACCAGCCTCCCTGCTGCGTAGCAACCTCCCTGCCCGAGCTGTTGGAGGCTGTCTCAGGGTTGGCAGTGGAGTTCCCTAGACTTATGGTTCTGGGGGACTTCAATTTGCCTTCCCTGGGACGTGCCTCAGATACAGCTCTGGAGTTCATGGCTACCATGGCAGCCATGGGCCTATCTCAGATTATTCGAAACCCGACTCGAGACAGTGGCCTCACTCCGGACTTAGTTTTCTTGTCGGAGCAGTGGCAAAGTGATCTGAAGGGAGAGTTAGATCTATCCCCATTGTCATGGTCAGATCACGCCCTGGTGGCCCTGAGATTTTCCTATGCCACCCCACTCCGCAGGGAGGCAGGACCCATTCGAATGGTCCGCCCCCGGCGACTAATGGACCCTGTGAGGTTTCAGAAGGAGCTGGGGGTTATTTCCGAGGATCTATTGTACGGTCCAGCGGAGGTTCTGGCCGCAGCCTGGAACAGGGAGGCGGCCGGAGGCTTGGACAGGATCGCACCTGTGCGGCCTCTCTTGCCACATCTGACCCGATACTCCCCGTGGTTTACGGAGGAGTTAAGGGTCTTGAAGAGGGCTAAGAGACGCCTAGAGCGCCGCTGGAGAAAAACAAAGACTGAATCTGACCGAACACAAGCTAGAGTCGCAGTTAAGGCCTACCTTGTGGCGGTAAGAGCGGCGAAACGTCAATATTTCTCCGCTCTTATTGCATCCGCAGAATGCCGCCCGACGGCCCTGTTTAAGATAACACGATCTCTTTTGGGTAGGGTGGAGCCTAGGACCCACCTGCAGGGCCGTGCGGAAGAATTTTCTGAGCATCTGCAGGATAAAATCGCTCAGATTCGATCTAGGTTGGACTCCAAGCGTGAAGCAGAGTCTGGGGAGATGCCGAGGGAACGTCATTACCCGGTTATCTGGGATCGGTTTGATCCTGTTGGGCCTAAGGAAGTGGACAGGATCCTCCGGACTGTAAGGGCCACCACATGCCATCTTGACCCTTGTCCTTCCTGGCTAGTGCAGGCAGCCAGGGAGGTTACATCAGGTTGGGTCCGGGCGATGGTTAATACATCCTTGGGGGAGGGGGTGTTTCCAGATGCTTTTAAGGAGGCGCTGGTGCACCCTCTCCTCAAGAAGCTGTTGCTGGACCCCACTGTATTGGACAACTTTCGTCCTGTCTCCCACCTCCCCTTTTTGGGGAAGGTGGTTGAGAAGGTGGTGGCGCTGCAGCTCCAGAGGATTCTGGATGAAACGGATTATCTGGACCCCTTTCAGTCGGGTTTCAGGCCGGGATATGGGGTGGAAACTGCATTGGTCGCACTTACGGATGATCTCTGGCGAGGGCGGGATGGAGGGAGTGCGTCCATCCTGGCTCTCCTTGATCTCTCAGCAGCTTTCGATACCATCGACCATGGTATTTTTTTGGGACGGCTCGAGGAGTTGGGGGTGGCTGGCGTAGTTCTTCGTTGGTTCACCTCCTTCCTCGGGGGCCGGTCCCAATCAGTAGTAATAGGAGATGAGAGATCCAACTCTCGCCCCCTTGTTTGTGGGGTGCCGCAGGGTACGGTTCTCTCACCTCTCCTATTTAATATCTATATGAAACCGCTGGGTGAGATCATCCGTCACCATGGGATGAGATATCATCAGTATGCTGATGATACACAGTTCTACATCTCCATCCCAGGTGAAGTAAGTGATGCAGTGGCCGCCCTTTCTCAGTGCCTGGAGGCTGTGGGGGTCTGGATGGGGAACAACAGGCTTCAGCTGAACCCTGGTAAGACGGAGTGGCTGTGGATTGATGGTTCTTCTGGATCTGGGAAATTATCATCTTTGGTTCTGAATGGGGTTGCACTTCCCCGTTCAGAATCAGTGCGGAATCTGGGGGTCCTTCTGGACTCACGACTCCTGCTCGAGGAGCAGGTGGCAGTCGTGGCCAGAAGGGGCTTTGCGCAACTTCGTGTTGTGCGCCAGTTACGCCCTTTCCTGGATCAGGAGTCCCTCCGTACAGTCACTCATGCCCTGGTCATCTCCCACATAGACTACTGCAATGTGCTTTACATGGGGCTACCCTTGAAGAGTATCCGGAAGCTACAACTGGTCCAGAATGCGGCTGCGCGCGCAGTTATTGGTGCCCCTAGATCGGCCCATGTGACACCTCTGCTGCGCCAGCTGCATTGGGTGCCGGTATGCTTCCGGGTGCAATTCAACGTGTTGGTTTTGACCTTTAAAGCCCCACATGGCATGGGACCAGGGTATCTGAGGGACCGCCTCATCCCCATAACTTCAAACCGTCCCACTCGATTATGTAGAGAGGGCATGCTCCAGACCCCATCAGTAAGGGAGTTTCGTTTGGCGGGGTCCAGAATGTGGGCCTTCTCAGCAGTGGCGCCTGCCCTTTGGAACAACCTGCCCCCGGAGGTGAGGCAGGCCCCATCACTCCTGTCCTTCCGGAAGAACCTAAAGACCTGGTTTTGCCGCCTCGTGTGGGATGGAACAGGAATAGTTCTTCGTGGGGATGGCTGGTGCCATAGAGCCCTTTTAAAGATCGTGGTCTGCCTTCTTGGATTTTCTACTTAATTTATAATAATAATTAATTGTATATTGTATTTTTATGTGTTTTTACAACGGAATTTTAATCTCTATGTTTGTAAACCACCCAGAGTCCCCTCGTGGGAGATGGCGCGGTGATAGAAGTCGAAACATACATACATACATACATACATACATACATACATACATACATACATAACAATTTTCAAGGATACAAGGAACAATAATACAGACAATTGCCCACAAAAACAATGTCCCTTTTAATCTAGGAGAAAATAAGATAATTCTTATTTGCAGACCTTTTAATAAGTCTGTTTATTTAATTGAAGGGTAAGGAAACTCAGTGGGTAAGACGTCAGGCTTGTTGATTGGAAGATTGCAAGTTCGGAGGTTCAAATCCCTATCCCTGCGTGCGGAGTGAGCTCCCGCACTAGCTCCCAACCTAGCAATTCGAAAGCATGCAAATGCAAGTAGATTAATAGGTACCACTTCGGTGGGTAGGTAACAGCATTCCGCGCGCGTCATGCGGCTACATGACCGTGGAAGCGTCTTCGGACAACGCTGGCTCTTTGGCTAACAAACGGGGATGAGCACCGGCCCCTAGAGTCAGACACGACTGCACAAATGTGCGGGGGAACATTTACCTTTACTTAAGGAAACCCTGGCCTTCCAAATAGTGAATTTCTGTTTATTTATTTATTTTTTTTGGAAATAACATTTCTAACATTTTTTCCTCAGCCTTTCAGTTTTGTGAATATGCCAAGAGAAAACAAAGAATTCAATACACTTGAGTTTTTTTAAAAAAAAATGTACTAAAACAATTATTGCAATCATTTTTTAAATGTTATATTAAATTTGTATAGACCAGAGCTTTCCAAACTGTGTGTCGTGACACAAAAGTGTGTCGCCACACACAGCATGGTGTGTCGCCACACCACCCGGAAGCGGCGGCGTGCGCGTGCACGGTGGCAGCAGCAGCCACTGCCGCCACCACTGTGCACGCGCGTGCCGCCGCACGCCCCCCTGCACCGCCGCACGCCCCCCCGCGCCGCCGCACACCCCCGCGCCGCCGCACGCCCCCCCGCGCCGCCGCATGCCCCCCCGCGCCGCTGCCGTCCACGTGCGCGCTGCCGCACGCCCCCGCGCCGCCGCTGTGCAGGCGCGCGCCACCGCACGCCCTCCTGTGTTGCCGCCACGCGCACGCCTCCGCGCGCTGCTGCCGCCGCCCCGCCGCTGGCTTGTCGCCAGCAGCAGCACTTTAGAAAGCCCTGGTATAGACACATATTTGCAGTTTTGCCTAATGTACAGTGTCTTTGTCAAACATTTTTCATTTTCCCTAATATAATGTATTTGTATATATTTTGACATTTTTTACACACTACTTTTGAATGACATCTCAGCTATTATATTGGTTAAAAATGCAGAATTAGATATATTCACTTTCAAATGCAAACTAAGTGAATTTCTATGGCCCCCTAAAGTATAGCTCCTAATAGTCCCAAGCAACGTGGGATGTCTTGGAAACTGTAGTTCAGCAACATATGATCTCTACAAACAGGTTTATCACATCTTCTTGCACCCACCAAGGTGTTGAACATTTCAGTTGTTTTTCTGCAAACAGCTTCAGTACCAAAGGCAATCTAGCAACTGCAAATATATACACTGCAGCTAGAAGAGAGTTCTGCATTTATAACACAATATAACACCACATATGCAAAAAAACAAAACAAAAACCCAGCCACAATCCCTTGTATCATATATATCCTAGAAATATTATTCTATTCCTCATTGGAACAAACTTCAGCTTCATCCTTTGAAGTCTCCACTGAATAATTCTGCTCCTGCATATTTAAAGCAATGTTTTGTTAGGTGTCCAGCTGGAGATGTGTAGTGCATTAGATATGAATTCATGCAAATCACCTGCCTTATACTTTTAATTTTTTGATCATCCTAACTGCTTCTTTTTAAAGGAAAAATTAATTTACCAAAACAGGATGTTCCAGATACTTTGTGTACTACTCAAGCAGAAGGTTGAAAGAAAATTAAACTGACCAGATGTCTCTAAAAGAGACAGATGTCTGGACTGTCTCCAAAAGAGACTTGGGGATCTAGAACTTAATAATCATTCTCTTTTGCTTTCTTTGGTTGTAGTGCTGCAGCTTTGATTACATAACTCAAAGGTGAAAACATTATTATTAGTATTCCAGCAAGTGGCGCTGGCAGAAGTTCCTATGAAGTATTTCAATTTATTATAGGATAGGTTGCAATTATAAATGCCCTTAAAACATGTACTTTGTTTGCAAATCAGCAAAAAAGCAGTTCTTTGTTTTACTTCTTGCTCCTATTTTCCTTATAGCTGAAGTCTGGAATGACATACCTGGATATGAATCTTTGGAAGGAAAGTTGGTAAGCTTTCTCACTTGAAATATGCATATTTATTACTTATTTCCGCTGTTTCTTTATATTGTATTTATTTAATTATTTATTAGACACATACCTTGCTTTCCTTCCAGGAACTCAAAATGACAAGCATGATTTTTAACCAATATAATAGCTGAGATGTCATTCAAAAGTAGTGTGTAAAAAATGTCAAAACATATACAAATACATTATATTAGGGAAAATGAAAAGGGTGGTTAGGTGTACTTCCTGGCAACAGAAGTGCCTATGCACACCCCTTGTGCATGTGAGAATTTGTGCAAGTTCTCTCAAATGAATAATGTGCTACTCTCTCAAAACATACTGTTGTGTTGTTGTAGTTTTGGTTATGCTAGCCTAAATAGAAGAAACCTTGGGATTAGCTAAGAAAATAGTTTGACATAAGAATATACTTATTTTCAATCTTTCTGCTTTGTGTATTTGTCTTACTATTTATTATTTCTGAAGGTGGGATTAGACATTTGTTGAGTAAGGAACCTAGAAATGGGAATGATGTAAAGAGGTGGCAAGTCTGCTTATTGAAAGAGTGGTTAGAGTTTGAGGGCCCAGTTATTTGAAGGACTGCCTGTTTCCCATGGTTTCTGCCCTTCTGGTATGATATGGCAGAGTGGGTCCCCTTGATTAAACAGTGTCATCTTTCAGGACCCAGGAAGTGTGCCTTCCCTGTAGTGGTGCTAGCTCTCTGGAATGAGGTCTCCCCAAGAGCCATATGGCTCCCACCCTGATGGCATTCTGGAAAGCTGGAATCTCCTGCTTTCTGAAAGTTCAAACATGGTGTCTCTGTATCTTAAAGGCCCTAGACCAGGGGTCGGCAAACCGCGGCTCGCAAGCCACATGCGGCTTTTTGGCCCCTTGAGCGTGGCTCTTCCCCAGGCAGGCGTGGCGGGCGTGGCAGGGGCAGGCGCAGCAGCGGCCGTGGCGGGGGAGGCGCGGCAGCGGCATGGTGTGCGTGGCGGCAGGCATGGCGGCAGCAGGCCCTAAGTGTGCGCGATTGGCTCCCGCCCGCAAACCCCGCCCCTTCCACGTGATTGGCCCCCACCCACAAACCCCGCCCCCTTCCATGCGATTGGCCCCTGCCCGCAAACCCCCCCCTTCCACACGATTGGCTCCCACCCTCAAACCCCGCCCCCTGGCCCTCGAGTGATATTATAAATTTTATAAATGTCAAAATGGCTCCTGGCATAAAAAAGTTTGCCGACCCCTGCCCTAGACTGTTGAATGCTGAATGAAATCAGGGTAGAAAACTATCTGGGATGTTGAGAATGGTAAATCAACGGAGCCCTATCTCTTCTCATTATCTAATGTGTGTTTGTGTGTGTGTGTGTATGCATGTGTGTGTGCATGTGTGAGTGAATGGATGGATGGATGGATGGATGGATGAAACTTACTGGGGAATAAGAGCATCTAAAGCAGAGGATCTGCTGCTTAAAAGAGGGGTATATCCTGCTTGCTTCCATTTGTGCTCTATGTGCTTGCAAATTAAGCAAATGTTATCTGATAAGCCAATGCTGAAATTCTTCTACAAACAAAAGCTGAGATCCTTCTTTGGGAAATTAATTATGTGCCCACTCTCATGTTCTGTGTTCCATGGGAATTGTACAACCTCAGTTCTTTTTACTTCTTTGTTTATTTATTTATTTGTTTGTTTATTATCTTTTCCAAACCCACCCCCCATCCCCACAAGGCAATCAGGGTAGATAACAAAGGAAATGCATGAAATACAAAAGCAAGTCATTAACTAAAAACCACAATTAAAAACGTAAGTAACATAGACAATAATTGCAAACATAAAACTTAAAGCAACAATACTAATATAAGAACAATCCATTATTTAATGATTCAAAGAGGCTAAAGTAGTGTATATATAGGCATTATAACAATAGAGTGTGTATGTGTTCCATAGTTTGGAAGCTGTGAAGCTGTGCTTCATTTCCAAAAATTTCCTTCCTAAAAGTTGGGCCTGTACAAGTCACAGCCTCTATAGAAGGACTTCTCTGTCAGAAAGTCTGTGGAACAAGACTTCATAAAATATTTGCAGGATTCTTACACAAATTAGCCTCAAATGGTATATGTCATGCTCCTAAGAATCCCATTCCCACCATAAATATAAGGGGAAAAACAGATGGGGTGGGGGTGTAAAGTGAATGCAGGGAAGCTGCACTTTGCCTAGTAGAGGCAATGGATTCTGCCTCCATGTTTCACTGTATGTGGCAAAGATGATGCACTCTCTCTTGTTAAGCCTTGCAGTGCATCAAAACTGATGGAACTCTTGATGGAAGTGGCTTGAATGCAGGTGCAGAAGTGAAATGAAGCAAAGCAGAATGGCCATTCCATTCCACTGCTTTGAGGTGGCTATGAAGTCTCTCTTATTTCATAAATTTACTTTGAGGTGATGCTTGGCTTGAAACTTCATCCCTTCAAAGAAGCTCCTTGGATAAGGAGCGAAACGTTTCCACTGAGAAAATAGAAATCCAGTTGACATGATTCAAGCTACAGACAATTCCACCTGGATGACTGAGAACCTTCATAGACATACTTCATCCCTTCAAATTTCTGCCCAACCGTAAAATATATTTCCTTTTGAGAAACCTAAACTTTAAGCTTGTACAACCACATGAACCTGACAAGAGTGTTCTTGTAATAAGGAGTAAATGCACCTGTACATTTCTTCTACTTCTAACAGGAAAAAAAAATTACCAGCAGTTTCACAAAAAATAAGGCAAATTTAAATGCACATAGAAAATATACTCTGTTATATCTAGATATCTGAACTCTGGTAGTATAACTTCCTCATGAGGGCCTACTATTCTCGTAAGTGTAATCTTATTCTGTTAATAGATAAAAAACAAATATCCATTTGTTAATCATAAATGGCTAGCGCATAGTTCTGAATTTCTGATTCAAGGTTAGGTTCTGAATTGGAGCAGGGCTTCTAAATTAGTTAGAGATGAATCAGCTGTTTTCAGAATCACAGTATACATGTACCTCTTGGTTGATGGGATATGGGCAACAGTATGTTGGCTTGCAAGGTAGACTCTAAATTTGAGATTCTAGTTTGCATAGAGCAGTGTGAACATGCTTGAGGTAAAACTAGGCTTTGGCTTGATTTGTGATAGTTTGTTGTTTATTCGTTCAGTCGCTTCCGACTCTTCGTGACTTCATGGACCAGCCCACTCCAGAGCTTCCTGTCGGCCGTCACCATCCCCAGCTCCCCCATGGTTAAGTCTGTCACCTGATTTGTGATATACTGACCAAAATTTGCCAGCACTGACAGGTACTGTATATTCCTTCCATCTTTGTTCAATCCTCCAGAATCAGTTACTATCTATCCACTGGCATGGTTTAGCATAACAATTTGAGATTAGAACCTCCTTATGAGTTCAGAGATCTTTTGAAAGACTTCCCAGTGTTTTTCCTTGACTGTTTCCATCTTTAATATTTTTACATATGCCATTGTAATATTGCTTCTTGACTCTTCTAATAGTTCTTTAAAATTCTTTGTAAAGTTCTTTCCTAAGATGTTTGCCTTTCTTGGCTTTCTTCTTTTCTCTTTCTGGCAATTTCTACCATTTGTTCTGACATCCAGTTTGCTTTCTTGTTGTTTGGCAGCCTCTTTTCACATTCATCCTTAACAACTCCTTTAATTTAATTCAAGTTCCTTTGGTTCCCTAATAATGTGGTTTAGGACTTTGAAGCAATTCCTGATGTTGTCCTTGAAAATGGTGGATATATCCTCAAGATCATGCTTGGTTTTCTTATTCTGCTTTGCTTTCATTTTATATTGTTTATTGCCTCTTGCTTTATCTGGACAGCTGGGTGACCTTCATATTTAGAGTGATCCTGCTGGGATTATGTATTCTTGGCATACATTCCCAGCGTACTTTGCTCACCCCTTCTTGAACACCTCCCCCCTTCAAGAGGCAGCACAGCAGGACTTCGGGGGTCGGGAAAGCTATATGTATGTATATAATCCACAAATTATATTACATATTTATAAATGTATTAAACTGTACAAGGCTCAGAATGGAGCCACTGGGGAGGAGGGGAGAAAATGGAATAGGGATTAATAAATTTCATGACAAGCAATGATGACAATCCACTACATTTTTTGCTAGCAGAAAAGTAATTGATAGCATGTGATCTGTTGTGAGGAATGAATGTTAAAAGAAGGAAAATGGCTGTGTATAAGAGCATGCTTCTATCCGTTTTGTTGTGTAGAAATTAGAGCTGGTTATGTGAGGAGAAACATAAAAGTAAGTTGAATTAAGTGGGAGTAGGTGACTTAAGAAATGGGTGTGGTAAAATAAAATAGAAAGGATCAACAAGTGAATGGGTGATAAATGAATGTAGATTGAATACAAACATATGTGATTGATAGGAAAGAAATACATGGTTTGGTCATACAGAAATAATGAATGAGGATGGAATTGCAAAACAAATATATGAAGAAAGAATGAATGGGTTAAGAAGATGGAGTCGATGAAAGATGCAAAGGTTCTCATGAGAAGGTTCATCAACAAAAAGCAATTATGAAGTGGTATATGGAAGAAGGATGATTTGCAAAGATCTTTATCTTCTGCCTTTATTATTTATTTATTTATTTATTTATTTATTTATTTATTTATTTATTTATTTGACAAATTAAAATGGCTGCCCAACTCACACATGGTGACTCTGGGCGGCTTACAGAATTAAAATCCATAAAACAAAACACACACCCCAAGGCAGCAACAAACACATTAAATTAACCACTTGATCAAATTAACCACTTTCATTCCTTTTGCACACTGCTTCTCAGGCTTTTTCTGCACTTTGTATAAAGTTTCCCTAAAAGGGAATAGCAAAATGGGCATACATGTATGTACCAAAGAACAGCATTTGAGTATGAATTAAATTTTGGGATCACTGTATCCTTAATTTTCTGTCATATAGCCCATATAGAATCTGAAATAGACTCTACAACATAAGACAAACAATCTTGCTGTAATTCAATAGTGAAACTCATTAAGGACATGTTTGAATCTTGTTTTATTTTATTTTATTTATTTATTTAATTTTCCATCACAACAAGTTACTCTGGGTGGCTTACAATCATAACAAACAGAAAACAGTTAAAATAATTAAGAATAATTAAAAGTACAAAATAAATATTTTGTCGGAGATCGGGTCGACGTGGGAGAAGAAACCCGAGACTCAGACATTGGACGTTGGGCTGGCTTTAATATCTTTTGCCAGAAGGACTAACATCATAGAGGACTGTTTGTTAGAACGTAACGACTTGGAGTGATCCATTTGTCCCTTCCCAGGCAAGCGGCAGTGGGTTGGGTCCCTTGGTGTGAGTGTTGGCCCCACAGTAGGTGAGAGATACTGGGTGGGGGCTAGGAGTGTTTGTTTGTGTGTTTGAGTGCTCCCTGTTTCTCAGTGGGGTAGGAATGATTGAGATGCCCCTCCTCCACTAGTGAGAGGAGTTGGGGGGGTGCATAGTATAAGTGTTAGTAGTGTATGTAAGGGAGTGGTTGGGATCCCAACAGTGCTGAGAGCGTGAGCTGGTGCACTGGGGGGTCCCTCCGCTGCCTAGGATTGAATGTGATTGAGAGAACGAGTGTGTGGGGCAAGGGACCTATGTTTAGACCCAGGATTTCCGGGGGTTCGGGAGTGGAGGCTACCGACCTAGGAAGCTCTGGGGGCTGCAGGGCGGGCCAACTGATAAAAGTGGTGACGGGTCAGGGATGTTATAACGGGAACTGGAGGGCAGGCCATCATCGGGGAAGACACCCCCGGTGTTTGTTACCAGTGGCATGTTCCGGCCCTCCAAGTTCATTCCCAGGCCCTGGACAACAGATCCTTGACGGCCCTGGTCTCCGGCTGTTGCTCCTCAATGCCAGGTCGGTGAACAACAAGGCCCCTCTCTTATGTGATTTGATCGCAGAGGAGGGGGCATACCTGGCTTGTATCACCGAGACCTGGCTGGGCCCTGAGGGAGGGGTTGCCCTCTCGGAAATGTGCCCAGTCGGGTTTCAGGTGTGGCACCAGCCGAGACACCGGGGCAGGGGAGGTGGGGTGGTGGTTGTCATCCGAGAGTCTCTAATGGCTCACAGGGGCATTGCTCCACAAGTGGCCGGTTGTGAGACCCTGTTTTTTAAGTTGGGCTCCTGAGAACAGTTGGGAGTGTTGCTGCTGTACCAGCCTCCCTGCTGCGTAGCAACCTCCCTGCCTGAGCTGCTGGAGGCCATCTCAGGGTTGGCAGTGGAGTTCCCCAGACTTATGGTTTTGGGGGACTTCAATCTGCTGTCCCTGGGACGGACCTCAGAAGCAGCCCGGGAGTCCATGGCTACCATGGCAGCCATGGGCCTGTCCCAGATAATTAGGGACCCGACTAGAGACAGTGGCCTCACCCCGGACTTGGTTTTCTTGTCTGAGCAATGGCAAAGTGATCTGAGGGGAGAGTTAGACCTGTCCCCGTTGTCATGGTCAGACCACGCCCTGGTGACTTTGAAACTCTCGTGCACCGCCCCACTCCTCAGGGAGGCTGGACCCATTCGATTGGTCTGCCCCCGGCAACTGATGGACCCTATGAGGTTTCAGAGGGAGCTGGGGAGTATACCCGAGGATCTGTTGCACGGTCCGTCAGAGGCCCTGGCGGCAGCCTGGAATAGAGAGGCCGCTGGGGCCCTGGATAGGATCGCGCCTGTGCGACCTCTCCTCCCTCATTCGGCCCGTCACTCCCCGTGGTTTATGGAGGAGTTGAGGGTTTTGAAGAGGGTTAAGAGACGTCTGGAGCGCCGCTGGAGGAAGACAAAGACTGAACCTGATCGGACACAAGCTAGAGCCGCTGTTAAGGCCTACCTTGTGGTGGTAAGAGCGGCAAAACGTGTATATTTCTCCGCTCTTATTGCCTCCGCAGAATGCCAACCGACGACCCTGTTTAGGATTACGAGATCTCTGTTACGTCAATCAAAACCAATGACCTATTTAAAGGGTAGATCGGAGGAGTTTTCTGAGCATCTGCAGGAGAAAATCGCTCAGATCCATTCTAAGTTGGACTCTACGCGTGATACACAGTCTGGGGAGATGACAGAGGCACGTACTTACTCTGTTATCTGGGAACAGTTTGATCCTGTTGGACCTGAGGAAGTGGACAGAGTCCTCCGGATTGTGAAGGCCACCACTTGTTATTTAGATCCATGTCCCTCCTGGCTAGTAAAATCAGCCCAGGAGGTGACTTATGGTTGGGTCCAGGCGATGATTATGTTAGGTGATGGTTAACTACGCGGGGTTCCAGGCTTGAAGTAATCCAAACAACGTGTTGTAAGGCTAACAATATCTTTATTGATAGCATAAGGCAATAATGGATGTATAGTGCATTATTGCAAAAAGGTAAAATCAAAGCATAAGCAGAGTTCCATCACCAGAAGTGAGGAAAGAAAAAACATCATGGTCTGTGCAAAGACCAGGCATGGTTACAATTCAGATACAAGTACATGCAGATAGCAGCCTACATAAAGAACAGAAGACATGTGTGTGTAGAACATAAGTGAGAACATAAGTATAAAGGAATACCCATGGTTCACAGCTCACATCTGATTGGTTTAAACATGGGCATCTCTTTCAGTATAGCATTTCTGGTAGTAATTGTACTTACTATAAAGCGTCACACGATGGCAGTGTTGTGTATTGGCCTTTTTTTGTTTTGAGAATAATCCTGATTACGGGTTTATTTTGTCTAGCTAAAGAGATATCTCAACACCTGCCATCTACGTCTCAGATGTTTTGAGAACCAAACTTACAATGCGGAAAACAATGTAGATTGTTTTCACTTGTATTTTTCCACTCTCTGGCCAGACACAGTGGAAGAAAATGCCATGCGTTTAATTCTGCATAGAATGCTTTAACCAAATAACCTTAACACCCCTTCCGCATGGATTTTTTGAAACACTGTGGGGGAAAAACTGTTATTTCAAAAGCACACAGAGACACAAATGATTTTATTTCAGACACATTTGCTCCAACCCTAATCTGGTTACCATGGTTGTATGCTTTGTAGGAGAAAGTGCTTTCGTGAGAACGTCTGCGATATTTAGTTCAGATGGACAATACTCTAATTGTATAAATTTTTCCTGAATTGCATGCCTCACATTTTGGTATTTTACATGGATGTATTTCGTGCGATTATTGACATTTTCCGAAGCAGCTAGAGATAGACAGGATTGGGAATCTTCATACATTGTTATTGGTGGATTTATATTTACAGATAAATCTGTAAACAATTGTTTTAACCAATACGTTTCATTGATTGCCTCACTGAGGGCCACAAATTCGGCTTCGCAGGTAGAAACGGCGATTAATGTTTGTTTTCTTGCTCTCCAGGCAATGGGTGTATTTGCAAACAAACAAACAAAACCACTCACAGACTTTCTGTCTCTCTCTTCTGCAAAAGAGCTGTCAGCATAAATCACAGGCATTTCAGCCTTGGTGGCTGATATTTTGAGACAAAGATCAGCTGTGCCTTTAAGATAGCGTAGGACCCTCTTTAAACCTGTCCAATCCCGCATGGATGGTTTGGCAACCTTACGACTAAGCACTCCAACTGAGTAAGCTAAGTCAGGGCGTGTCCATTGTGTTAAGTGTAGCAAACTTCCTACAGCTGAGTGATACAATGCAGGTTGAGGACAAGGTTCCTCACATGCATCACCCTTTAGGAAATCAAGAGTCATTGGTGTTTTGGTTGGTTTTGCATTTGACATTTCAAGTTGACTCAACAATTGGTCAATTTTTCTTTTCTGACTCAGATAGAACTCACCACTCTGAGCTCTAGTGACTTCAACACCTAGATAGTATTTCAGCTCACCTAGGTCTTTCAATTGAAAGTACTGTCTCAATTGTGTTGCAAACTCTTGTACAAGGTGCAAAGAACCAGTTGCTAGGCAAAAATCATCAACATACGTTAGCAACACTGTGTAATCATTTCCAGAACCTCTTACATACACACAAGGATCAGCAACAGACTTCTTAAACTTTAGCTCTAACAAAGCCTTATCTAAACATTGATGCCAACAACGTCCGGCCTGATTCAGTCCGTACAGCGCCTTGCGCAGTCTGTACACCTTCTGAGAATTGTCACAAGCATAGCCAGGAGCCTGCTTCATGTACACAGTTTCAGGGAGCTCTGCATTCAAATATGCTGTGTCAACATCAAAATGATGGACAACAAGTCCACGCTGTGCAGCCAGAGAAAGTACCATACGTAAAGACTCTGGTCTAGCTGTGGGTGCATATGTGAGATCATAGTTCAAAAACCTCTCCTGTGCAAATCCCTGAGCAACAAGCCTGGCTTTGTACTGCACTGTATTATCAGGAAGAAGCTTCTTTCTGAAAACCCATCTGGAACCAACAGCTTTCTGGGATGGGGGCAAATCAGTGACCTCAAACACCTTTTGACTCACTAATGCCTCAAACTCCTTATCCATCGCTGTGTTCCACTTCTCTTGCTCTTCAACAGGCAGATGCAACATCTCCTGGAAAGACTGAGGTTCACAGGTAATCTGACACACTCTCACCTGCTGAATCACAAATCTGTCAGGCTTCACACCCTTTGTGGAGCGTGCAGACCTACGAGGAATTACCACTGCCTCTTCCTCATTGCTGTCCTCTGCCTTTTCACTACCTGAATCCCCCTTCAGATCCTGAACCTGCTCAGGTGAAATTTCCTCTTCCTTCACCTGAGGGGATCCTCTCACCACACTAGGAGACTGGGAACCAGAAGGCAGCTGAACTGGTTGTTGTCCAGCCACAGGAGCATGGACAGTTGGCTGTACACTAGATTGCAACAATACCTCTGAACTAGCATTCAACCTATCCCAATCAGTAGGGTGCTCAAAATTAGCACTTCTGGAGATTACTACACGACCATAGCCTGCAGAAAAACGGTAACCCTTAGATCTAGATGAATAACCAACAAACCTTAAGCGTTGTGCTTTTGGCTGGTTCTTCCTTCGCTGAGACTTAGGAATATGCACATATGCAAATGTTCCAAAAACATGCAGATGCTTCAGCGAAGGGCGCTTGCCAAACAAAAGGAAATAAGGAACTTCATTCACAGCTGAATTCCACACCCTGTTAGTCAGATACACTGCAGTCATGGTAGCCTCACCCCAAAAACGGGCTGGCACCTGGGCATCTAACATCAGGCTATTTCTAATGGTATTAACAACACCAATCTTCCTTTCAGCTATTCCATTCTCAGCAGGAACACCAACATTGGCAAGTCTATGGGAGATTCCTTTTCTACGAAGCCAATTCTGAAACTCATGGCCTAGAAACTCTCCTCCACAATCCGATTGAAATTGACCTACTTGATAGCCATAATTTCTTTCCACCATTGCGACAAACTCCTTAAAGCGAGCAAAAGCCTCCGCTTTAGATTTGAGCAAATAACAAAACGTATAGCGAGTATGGTCATCCACCAAAAGGAACATGAAACGCGCCCCCCCTTTACTAGGAGCATTGGGGCCGGCTAAGTCTCCATGAACCAACTGAAAAGGCCTAGTTGACACTCTGTCACTTTTTCTAGCAATAGGAGCAGCCTTAATTTTAGATTGTTTGCACACAATACAATCAAGAAAGTCATCACACTTTTTGGATCCTAACTCAGGATACACCTTGGCCAGTTGGGACAAACTTCCCCACCCGGGATGTCCCAGAACTCTGTGATAATAGTGAATGCATTTGTTATGTGGGGGAACATTGGAAATACAATTTCCTGACACAATCCCCTGCTTAGGAAGCATTTCATACAATTGATTCACTAACTTCCCCCTAGCACATTCTATCCCATCTTTTTCAATAGAACATCCAGTACCCTTGAACACAACAGTATAACCAGACTTTACCAGGGCTGGAACGCTAAGGAGGGAAAAGTCAAGTGTAGGTACACACAACACATTTTGCATATTTATCCCCAAACAAGGAATGTATACTTCACCCTGAAAGGACACATCAGCCATAGATCCATCAGCCAGAGCAACCTGTTGGACTTTAGGCTTGCTTTTTGATAACAACAACTGTTCATTGTTGACAATGATTTGACTACAGGCTGAGTCCAAAAGCCAAGTCTCTGGGGAACGTCCACTCACAGCCGTGAGCAAAGCAGACACCTGGGTACGTTGTCTAGGCGCTTGTTTCCCCTTCTTTCGTACGAACCTCTTTCCACTGGCTCCACCGGCTGGGCGAGGTGGCTGGGGACAGTCTCTCATGAAGTGTTGGGTCGAGTTGCACCGGAAACATCTCCTCACAGCACACGCAGCCTCTGTTCCAACTGGAAAACGCTGAGCTGAAGCCTCAGGAACAGCAACAGATGACTTACTCTGCATTTTCTCCAAATCACGAGCTTGCTGGATTTCTTGCAGGCGATTTGTAAGATAATCCACAGTTAGGTCTTGGGGCCTCAACGTCTGAGTTGCCTCGATGAGCATGTCAAAGCTCTTGTCCAAGCTTGACAGGATGATACAAGCTCTCTGGGTATCAGGGATCACAACATCCCGGTCCTCAAGTTCAAGAAACAAAGTCTTGACTTTATGGAGGTGGGTCATCACGTTTCCACCGGGCTGCAGCTTCAAGTTGTAAAGCTGACGTGATATACCAACAATGGCAGCAGAGGTTTGCTTGGAATAAAGGGCTTTAAGAGCTTCCCAACAGGCATGTGCAGTCTCCAAATTACTGATATGCAGTAGCTGTGATGATTCTAGTCCCAGAATCAAGTTGCCATAAGCACGATCCAAACACAACTGCACTTCTTCAGTAATAGCACCGGTTGGAGGTGCGTCTTTCACATACTTCCACAAACCTTCTTTTAGGAAGAAAGACTTGATCTTCACACACCAGGTCCGATAGTTTGTGCCATTCAAACGCTCAAAGGGCAGACTGGTTAGCCCTGCAGCAGCAGCCATGCTGACCACTCAAAGAAAAACACGTTTACTTCAAAATGCAGCCTTAAAAACAAACCCCGTTGTTACAGCTAGATCCAGCGCAGCAAAGAAAAACACAAAATTCTCTCTGGGCCACCATAACCTGTTAGGTGATGGTTAACTACGCGGGGTTCCAGGCTTGAAGTAATCCAAACAACGTGTTGTAAGGCTAACAATATCTTTATTGATAGCATAAGGCAATAATGGATGTATAGTGCATTATTGCAAAAAGGTAAAATCAAAGCATAAGCAGAGTTCCATCACCAGAAGTGAGGAAAGAAAAAACATCATGGTCTGTGCAAAGACCAGGCATGGTTACAGTTCAGATACAAGTACATGCAGATAGCAGCCTACATAAAGAACAGAAGACATGTGTGTGTAGAACATAAGTGAGAACATAAGTATAAAGGAATACCCATGGTTCACAGCTCACATCTGATTGGTTTAAACATGGGCATCTCTTTCAGTATAGCATTTCTGGTAGTAATTGTACTTACTATAAAGCGTCACACGATGGCAGTGTTGTGTATTGGCCTTTTTTTGTTTTGAGAATAATCCTGATTACGGGTTTATTTTGTCTAGCTAAAGAGATATCTCAACACCTGCCATCTACGTCTCAGATGTTTTGAGAACCAAACTTACAATGCGGAAAACAATGTAGATTGTTTTCACTTGTATTTTTCCACTCTCTGGCCAGACACAGTGGAAGAAAATGCCATGCGTTTAATTCTGCATAGAATGCTTTAACCAAATAACCTTAACAGATTAATGCATCTCTGGGGGAGGGAGTGTTTCCAGCAGCCTTTAAGGAGGCCCTGGTGCACCCCCTCCTCAAGAAGTCGTCCCTGGACCCTACTGTTCTGGACAATTTTCGTCCAGTTTCCCACCTCCCCTTTTTAGGGAAGGTGGTGGAGAAAGTGGTGGCAACACAACTCCAGAGGATTCTGGATGAAACGGATTATCTAGACCCCTTTCAGTCAGGTTTCAGGCCAGGATATGGGACGTAGACTGCATTGGTCACGCTTATGGATGATCTCTGGCAAGGACGGGATGGTGGTAGTGCATCCATCCTTATCCTTTTAGATCTCTCAGCGGCTTTTGATACCATCGACCATGGTATCCTTTTGGGACGGCTCAGGGAGTTGGGGGTGGGCGGTGTGGTTCTGCAGTGGTTTGCCTCCTTCCTCCAGGGCCGTTCCCAATCAGTGATGATAGGGGAGGAGAGATCTGACCCACGGCCCCTCCTGTGTGGGGTGCCACAGGGTTCGGTGCTCTCCCCTCTCCTATTTAACATCTATATGAATCCGCTGGGTGAGATCATCCGTCACCACGGGATGAAATACCATCTATATGCTGATGATACACAGCTGTTTATCTCTATCCCGGGTGAAGTAAGTGATGCAGTTGCCACCCTATCTCAGTGTCTGGAGGCTGTGGGGGCCTGGATGGGGAACAACAGGCTTCGACTGAACCCTAGTAAGATGGAGTGGCTGTGGATTGATGGCCGCTCGGGTTCTAGGAAGTTGTCATCTTTGGCTCTAGAGGGGGTTGCACTACCCCATTCGGAGCCAGTGCGGAATCTGGGGGTTCTCCTGGACTCACGACTCCTGCTGGAAGAGCAGGTGGCAGTCGTGGCCAGGAGGGCCTTTGCACAACTTCGGATTGTGCACCAGTTACGCCCTTTCCTGGACCGAGATGCCCTCCGAACAGTCACTCATGCCCTTGTCATCTCCCACATAGACTATTGTAATGCGCTCTACATGGGGCTACCCTTGAGGAGTATCCGGAAGCTTCAGCTGGTCCAGAATGCGGCTACGCGGACAATTATTGGGGCCAGAAGATTGGCCCATGTGACACCATTGTTACGTGAGCTGCATTGGGTACCGGTTTGCTTCCTGGTACAATTCAAGGTGTTGGTTATCACCTTTAAAGCCCTACATGGCATAGGACCAGGTTACCTGACGAACCGTCTCATCCCCAGAACATCGACCCATCCCACCTGTTCAGCCAGAGAGGGCTTGCTGCAGACCCCATCGATTAAAGAGTTCCACCTAGCGGGGTCCAGGAAGTGGGCCTTCTCTGCAGTTGCGCCCGCCCTTTGGAATATCTTACCCCCAGAGCTGAGGCTGATTTCCTCGCTCCCAGCCTTCCGGAAAGGCTTAAAGACCTGGTTTTGCTGTCTTGCCTGGGAGGGAAATGCCAACAGTTCCTCTTGGGGATGGTTGGTCCCTTGAAGCCTCCCAGTATCTTATTTTAACATTTTACCCTTGGAATTCATATTATGTATTGTTGTAATTTTATATTTTATTGTGCACCGCCCAGGGTCCCTGCTGGGGGAGATGGGTGGTAATATAAATTTAATAAAATAAATAAATAAATAAATAAAATATATACGGTCGCCGAGTAAACTATGCATGGATGTTAATAGAGCCAAGAAATGGGGCCCTTAACACACTCGGGGCCCCAGGCCCAGGCACATAACCAGGTCTTCATGGCCTTATGGAAGGCCAACAGGGTCGGGGACATCCTGATCTCTGAAGGAATAATATTCCAGAGGGCAGGCGCTACAGCAGAGAAGGCACACCTTCTAGTCCCCGCCAACTGACATTCCTTGGCTGATGGGACCCATAGCATGCCCAACCTACCAGACCGAATTGGATGGGTAGAAACAACTGGGAGAAGACGGTCCCTTAGGTAACCCGGTCCCAAGCCATGAAGGGCTTTAAAGGTGACAACCGGCACCTTGAATTGCACCCGGAAGCACACCGGCAGTGAATGCAGCTCACGTAGTAGTGGTGTTACATGTGTCAAATATCCAACACCATTTACTACCCGTGTAAGCGGTACTACCAGTTGAAGCTTCTGAATGCTCTTCAAGGGCAGCTCCATGTAGAGCACATTGCAGTAATCCAAATGTGAGGTCACGAGGGCATGAGTGACTGTGAGCAAAGCCTCTCAGTCCAGGAACAGGTGCAACTGGCAAACAACCCGAAGGTGTGCAAAGGCCCTCCTAGACATGGTTGCCACCTGCTATTCAAGCAGGAGCCGTGAGTCTACAAGGACCCCCAGATTGTGCACTGGGTCTGTCTAAGGCAGTGCAACCCCACCCAGGACCAACGATGGAAAAACCTTGTCACCAGAAGGCCCACATACCCAAAGACACTGTCTTGCTTGGGTTGAGTCGAAGCCCATTGCACCCCATCCAGGCCCTTACAGCCTCCAGTCACTGGAACAGGATATCCATGGCATCACTCAGGTGGCCTGGGATGGAGATATAAAGCTGGGTATCATCAGCATATTGATGATACGTCACCCCCAACCATCGGATCACCTCCCCCAGTGGCCTCACATTAAATAGGAGAGGGGAGAGAACTGAGCCCTGAGGCACTCCACAAAGTAGGGGATGTGGGCTGGATCTCTCCCCCACATCAACACTGACTGGAACCAACCCAAGAGGAAGGAGGAGAACCAGCGCAACACTGTGCCACCCACCCCCAACTCCTGAAGCCAGTCCAGAAGGATACCATGATAAATGGTATTGAAGGCCGCTGAGAGGTCAAGAAGAGCGAGGATGGTCTCACTGTCCCCATCCCACTCCCGCCAGAGGTCATCTAAGAGTGCGATCAATGCCGTCTCAGTCCCATAACCTGGCCTGAACCCTGACCTGAAAGGGTCCAGATAATCCGCTTCATCCAGGGTCGCAGCTACCCTGTGACCACTCTCTCTACAACCTTCCCTAAAAAGGGGAGGTTGGAGACTGGACAAAAACTATCCAAACTGGTTGGGTCGAGCAATGGCCCCTTGAGGAGATGGTGCACCACCGCCTCCTTAAGAGCCGATGGAACCACCCCGTCCCTCAAAGAATTATTAACCACCTCCCAGACCCAATCACACACCCCCTCCCAGGCAGCCTTAGCCAGCGAGGAGGGACACAGATCTAATACAGAGGTGGCCGAGCTAGCAAGTGCAAGGGCCCTGTCCACTTCCTCAGGTGCAACAGGATCGAACTCCCCGGAGATAACCATGCAAGACTTAGCCCCTGCAGGCACCACTGGTGCTGCCGTAAAGCTGGAGTCCAACATAGAGCGAATGCGAGTGACTTTATCCGCTAGATGTGCAGCATATTCCTCACAGTAACCCTGTAGATGAAACCCAGTACTACTCCCTCCAAGGATCACCAAGGATTTCCGGGTCACCCGAAATAGGGCTGCCAGGTGACAGTCTGTGGACAGAATAAGAGTGAAGAAATAACCATGTTTCTGATAGGATGAACGCTGGCTTATAGGGAAAAATCAAGGCTTGAGAGTAAACAGACAGACACAGAGGGCAGCATTTCTGGCTAAAAAGTCTTTACTATAAATAAAGGCAGAGTTGTATATACATGGTACAGCATTGTAAAAAGAAAAAACAAAACTTACAAGTAGAGTATACACAGAAAATGCACATGTGTTGGCTTCCACTGTACGACAGATATGAAGGAGCATATTGTCATGGCATCACGCACATAGCCAGGTATAGCTCACACTTCTATTAGTCCACAGGAGCAGAAAACACAAATGACATGGCTAAAAGACACAGGAAGTCAAGAAGCATAGAACACCATTTTGCATGGATGGAAATAGGCTTTTTCCAGCTTTCTGATTGGAGGAAAACTTAGGTTAGGCCAAAAGCATAACCTGTCAATAGGTGGCAGTGTCGCAGCAAGCATGCTGTCTCCTCCCTCCCTCTGCTCCCCCCAGAGCAGGCTTCCCACGGAGGGAATCAGGAGGACTTGTTCCCATGCGAATGTTTAGGAACTAGCCAAAACAATACATCACATGGTACCTTCTAGCTTCATATCTAAAGAAGATATAAGCAAGGCTATTCAAAGCTATGGGAAGGCTTTGTTGGTAAAGAAAACAATTTGCACTTTTCACACGAGAACTCTGATGGTTTCGTCTCACTTACCGGCATGAGGTAGGCTCTAATAGTGGCTCTAGCTCGTGTTCAATCATCTTCGCTCCCTGTCTTCTGCCAGTGGCGCTCTAGGCGTCTCTTAGCCCTCTTAAGCTTCCGCAGCTCTTCCATATACCATGGGGATCTGCGGGAGCCGTGGGCATGGAAAGGCTGCTCAGGCATGATCTGATCCAAAGCCATGGCCACTCTGTCGTTCCATGCAGCCACCAAGGCTTTGGTCAGACCAGACAGCAGACTTTCCAGAACAACCCCAAGCTCCCTCTGAAACCCTCTGTACCAACTGGGTACATCAGTCACCTGGGGCAGGCTGATCTAATAAGCCCAGCCTCCCTGCGGGGGGTGGGGTGGTGCCAGAGAATTGGAGGCTCACCAGGAAGTGATCTGACCATGACAGGGGAGAAACCAGGATCTCCCTCAATTCCAGAACACGCTGCCACTGCTCTGACAGAAAAAACAGGTCAGGTGAATGACCACTATTATGTGTTGGGCCCTGGATGACTTGGGACAGGCCCATGGCTGTCATGGTGGCCATGAACTCCCGAGCTACCTCAGACCCCACACCCAGAGAAGGCAAGTTGAAGTCCCCCAGGACCATAAGCCTGGAGAACTCCACCGCCAACCCGGCCACGGAGTCAAGAAGCTCAGGCAAGGATGTTGCAACACAGCAGGTAGGCTGGTACAATAGCAATAGTCCCAACAGATCCCTAGTGCCCAACTTAATAAACAGGGTCTCGCACCCAGCAATCTGAGGAGCAGCGCCCCTGGATGTCTCCCAAGTACCTTGGATGACCACCGCCACCCCACCGCCCCTACCCTGGGGTCTCAGCTGGTGCCACACCCAGAAACCAGCTGGGCACATCTCAGAAAGGGGGACTCCCCCTTCCTCTCCCAGACAGGTCTCTGTAATACACATCAGGTCAGATGAAATCATGGATGAGGGTGGCCTTATTAAATAATGACCTGGCATTCAGCAGCAGCAGCCGACAACCCAGGGCCTTGAAAGTCTCCCATCTGGGGCCCGGGAGTGAGTTCGAGGGGCTGGAATGAGCCACAGGAACAATATACCTGTGGCCCATTCCTCGTAAACAGCTTGCCCCACATCTCCTGCCAATTCTCCCTCTACCTGTCACTATTGAGATGTTATAGCCTGCCCTCATCCATTCAGAGCCCTTCCCTTTCCCCTGTCCATCAAGGTCTATGTGCAGGACCACACCCCCCACCTCACACATAACCTACAATCCACCAATAAGGGCTCCTTAATGCCCGAGGCACTTCTGCAATATTCAGCACTCAACACCTCCAGCTAATCAAGGGCCACTTCTCATCCCCCCATCCACCAACCGTATGATGCCATAAGTCAGTCCCCTCTCAACAGGCCACTTAGGCCCCAATTACACAATCCCAGTGATTGAAAAAAACCCTTCCCCGGCTCTCACCCATTGACAGGGAGACAGAATCACAGGGAACAACCTAACTTCCAGCTTTACTAACCGTTCCAATTACAATCCTTTCAATCAAGTCCTCTTGGGTCACGATGACTACTGATTGAAAACAGTTCATGTGGATAGCTGTTAACAGCGCCTCCCAGCTCTCAGCCAAGGGGGAGGCAAAATGGCCACCCGCCTGCGTGGGGGAAGGAACTGCAGCCACAGGGCCCCAGGGGCTACAACCAGCCTGGTCCAGCCCCACCTCTGCCACAGCAAAATCCCTCACCTCCATATGACTGTGACAGAAAAAGGTAGCCCTCTTCCGTGCTCCGGCATCCTCCTCCTCCTCGTCTCCTTGCTCCTCAGCACAGTCCCTTCTGCAGGCCAATAGGGGCTTCCTCCATCGTCAGCACTGGCCTCCTTCCCACCACCGCACTGCCAATTGATGCAAAATGCACGGAGCACTTCCTGTGTGAGGCTGCTGATCCATGCTCCTGGTGGTCCCACAATCCAGCCGCCGCCGCCGGCTCCAATCCCCCAAGGCCAGTTCTCCAAGCTGTGGATCCAGGTAAGGGAATGGGCCCTGGACATCACACACAATCCTGTTCCAAGCCACCAAACAGCCCAACAAGAATTAGAAACCTCATGGGCCAGATAGAAAACCAATCCAGTTTGGTCCAGTCGGGAAGCGACCCCAAGAGACTCCACCACCATACAGTCCAAATCTCCAAATCTCTAGCCCTCCACAACATATTAAAACCCTCCAACAAACCGCACCCGTAGAGCCATTTGAATTGTGGACAGGCATTTTGTGAATTACATACAGATGATATTGTTGCTATTTCAGAAGGTCATGGATTGCTTACTCATTCATTCATGTGTGCAAATGAATGGCCACCAGATATTTTTTCTCTTGTTAAAAAAGAGTAGTGAAAAAATAATATGTTCAACAAAAGAACAAATAACTCATCAGTCTACCTTCTGTTGATATGGAAGAATAATTAAAAAAAAGCTTTGAAGCAAAAGAAATTATATTTTTAATGTACTCCCTAGTATGACCTATTCCAACAACAGATTTCTCACTTAGAAGTTTAGAGAATAATTTTGTCACTGAATGCTATTGCAATGACGTTACAGCACAGGTCTGTATGATTTCTGTTTGTGATAGAGAATTACTTCAAGATGGAAAATTGCCTAATGGTGAATGCAAACCATTTGCGGTTTTCACTCTTTCTTCTATGCTTCATTTGATTACCTATAGTTAAAAATGATTCACTGTCATATTTTGGTAATATGGTTGAAATTCTGAAACTGAAGTAATTGTAAGTTTTGAATCAACATCTAGACCAGGAATAATCTATGTTAAAACCTGGCCTCAGATAATGTTTCCTCATGTTTCCAACTTTTAAGTCATGAAGGTCTATATTGCATCTGTATTCTTTTGAGTTGGGAATAACTGAGTAACAATGTAAAAAGAAAAAAAAACCATGCACAAACCACACAGTATCTCTGGTTAATTGTGATGACTCTGGTCTCTCCAAAAACTCTAGATTTCATGTAGTAGTGTCCAGAAGCCAATGAAAAGAGCATCAGTAGATTGATCCCTCCTTACTGCTCTCACTCCAAATTTCCCTTGGGTAATTGGGGAAATTTCCACAGCAGATTTGCCAAGAGTGGAATACAAGAAGGGGAAATCTTGTTGTACAAGCATGTTTCACATTGTGTTGGATGGAGTCTGTTAATTGTAAGTAAGTTAGATAGATGGTTCACATACTGTAATTACTGAGAGTACTGACTATTTATTTATTTATTTATTTATTTATTTATTTATTATTTCAATTTATTCCCCGCCCATCTCCCTTGCAAGGGACTCTGGGCGGGTTACAACAATTGAAAGTTTAAAAACTATACAAAAACATCATCTAAAATACATCCAATAATAAATTACATGAATCCAAGATGGATTGGGGACCGTAGTATCGATCGTATTACTACGGGGCTAGCCAACCCCAGGAAGCACTGCCGCCTCTGTCGTCCCAGGCCCGGTGGCAGAGCCAGGTCTTAAGGGCCTTCCAGAAGGACAGGAGTGAGGGGGCCAGTCTCACCTCCGGGGGCAAGATATTCCATAAGGCGGGCGCTATCGCAGAGAAGGCACGTCTCCTGGACCCCGCTAGATGGAATTCTCTTGTTGAGGGGGTCCGAAGCATGCCCTCTCTGCATGTACGGGTGGGGCGGGCCGACGTTATCGGGACGAGACGGTCCCTCAGGTACCCTGGTCCTATGCCATATAGGGCTTTAAAGGTAATCACCAACACCTTGAATTGGACCTGGAAGCAAACTGGTAGCCAATGCAGCTCGCGTAGCAGAGGTGTTACATGTGCCAATCTCATGGCACCCATAACTGCTCGCGCCGCGGCATTCTGCACCAGCTGAAGCTTCCAGATACTCTTCAGGGGTAGCCCCATGTAGAGCGCATTACAGTAATCTATACGGGAGATGACAAGGGCGTGAGTGACTGTTTGGAGGGCCTCCCGATCCAGGAAAGGGCGTAACTGGCACACAACACGAAGTTGTGCAAAGGCCCTCCTGGCCGTGACTGCCACCTGCTCTTCGAGCAGGAGTCGTGAGTCCAGGAGGACCCCCAGATTCCGCACTGGATCCGAGCAAGGTAGTGCCACCCCACCCAGAACCAAAGATGACAACTTCCTGGATCTAGGGGGGCCATCAATCCACAGCCACTCCATCTTACCAGGGTTCAGTTGAAGCCTGTTGTTCCCCATCCAGACCCCCACAGCCTCCAGACACTGAGATAAGGCATCGACCGCATCACTTACTTCACCTGGGATGGAGATGTATACCTGGGTATCATCAGCATATTGGTGATACCTCATCCCATGGTGACGGATGATCTCGCCCAGCGGCTTCATGTAGATGTTGAACAGGAGAGGAGAGAGAACCGACCCCTGCGGCACCCAAGTCAGGGGCCGCGGGTCAGCCCTCTCCTCCCCTATCAACACCGACTGGGAACGGCCCTGGAGGAAGGAGGCGAACCAGCGCAAAACTACGCCGCCCACCCCCAACTCCCTGAGCCATCCCAAAAGTATACCGTGGTCGACGGTATTGAAAGCCGCTGAGAGATCTAAGAGAGCTAGGATGGACGCACTCCCTCCATCCCGCTCTCGCCTAAGATCATCCATAAGCGCGACCAATGCGGTCTCCGTCCCATATCCCGGCCTGAAACCTGACTGGAAGGGGTCTAGATAATCCGTTTCCTCCAGAATCCTCTGGAGTTGCCACGCCACCACCTTCTCAACCACCTTTCCCAAAAAGGGAAGGTGGGAGACTGGGCAAAAATTGCCCAGGATGGTAGGGTCCAGGGACGGCTTCTTGAGAAGGGGGTGCACCAGTGCCTCCTTAAAGGCCTCCGGGAACACCCCCTCACTCAAGGACAGATTAATCATCGCCTGGACCCATCCACATGTCACCTCACTGGCCGATTTCACCAGCCAGGAGGGACAAGGGTCAAGCTGGCATGTGGTGGCGTTCACAGTCCGGAGGATCCTGTCCACTTCCTCAGGCGCAACAGGATCAAACTGTTCCCAGATAACGTGGTAAGTACGAGCCCCTGGCATCTCCACAGATCCTGTCTCATGCTTGGAGTCCAACTTGGAATGAATCTGGGCGATTTTATCCTGCAGATGCTCAGAAAACTCTTCCGATCGGCCCTGTAAGTGGGTCTCCCCCTGCTCTTGACCCAACAGTGATATTGTAATTTTAAAAAGGGCCGTCGGGCAGCATTCTGCGGACACAATAAGAACGGAGAAATATTCACGTTTCGCCGCTCTTACCGCCACAAGGTAGGCCTTAACTGCGGCTCTAGATTGTGTTCGGTCAGATTCAGTCTTCGTCTTTCTCCAGCGGCGCTCTAGATGTCTCTTAACCCTCTTTAATGCCCTTAACTCTTCGGTAAACCACGGAGAGCGGCGGGCCAAGTAGGGCCGGAGAGGTCGCATAGGCGCGATCTTGTCCAGGGCTCCAGCCGCGGCCCTGTTCCAGGCCGCGGCCAGGAGCTCCACTGGACCGTGAAGCAAGTCCTCGGGAATAACCCCCAGCTCCTTCTGAAACCTCACTGGGTCCATCAGTCGCCGGGGGCGGACCAATCGAATAGGTCCCGCCTCCCTGTGGAGTGGGGCAGCACAAGAGAGTCTAAGGGTCACCAGGGCATGGTCTGACCATGACAATGGGGAAAGATGTAACTCTCCCCTCAGATCACATTGCCACTGCTCAGACAAGAAAACTAAGTCCGGGGTGAGACCACTGTCCTGAGTCGGGTCACGAATAATCTGAGACAGGCCCATAGCTGCCATGGTAGCCATGAACTCCCGAGCCGCCTCCGAGTCCCATCCCAGAGATGGCAGATTAAAGTCCCCCAGAACCATAAGTCTGGGGAACTCCACTGCCAACCCCGAGACAGCCTCAAGCAGCTCAGGCAGAGAGGTTGCTACGCAGCAGGGAGGCTGGTACAGCAGCAACACTCCCAACTGCTCTCGTGAACCCAACTTGAAAAACAGGGTCTCACACCAGGCCACTTGTGGAGCAGCGCCCCTGAAGGCCACAAGAGACTCTCGAATGACCACTGCCACCCCTCCTCCCCTGCCCCGGTGTCTTGGTTGATGCCAGACCTGAAACCCGGCTGGACACATTTCCGAGAGGGCCACTCCCCCCTCTTGTGCCAGCCAGGTCTCGGTAATACATACCAGGTCGGCCCCCTCATCCGTGATCAAGTCACTTATAAGGGGGGCTTTGTTGTTCACCGACCTGGCGTTCAACAGCAGCAGCCGGAGACCGGAGCCCACGAGGATCTGCTTACCAGGGCCTGGATGTGAACATGGGGGGCCGGAACGCACCACCGGTAACAAACACCGGGGGCGCCTTCCCCAAAGATGGCTTGCCCTCCGGTTCCCGTCATACCGTCCCCTGCCCGTCACCACCCGAATCAGATGGCCCGCCATATAGCCCCTGGAGATTCCCGGTTCTGGCCCAGTAGCCTCCACTCCCAGGCCTCCGGAATTCTTAGGGTTATTTAAGAGTCCCTTCTCCCAACCATCCATCACGCACTCCCACACACTCTTGGGCAGTGGTAAGACCCCCCAGTGCACCAGCTCTCGCTCTCGGCACTGGTAGGGTCTAGCACCACCCCACTCACACCCTGCACCTCTCCCCCAACTTCTCTCACTGGTCGGGGAGAGGTACCAACACTCACCACAATCACTCCTGCCCCACCTGCCTCTCACCCAGGGGGTACTCTTCCACACTCATACAATCTTAACCCCCCCTTCCTCGTCTCTCACCTGGGGGGGTTCACATTCACACCAAGGGACTCCTGCAAGTTCTCTGCCACCTTAGCTCAATGGTGTTAGTCCGAGCAGTTGTTGTTATTCTTATGCCCTGATCAACAGGGCTATTGGTCCGGCCTCCGTCCCATCCGCGTCTTCCAGGGCCACCGGGTTCGCCACCAGTTCCAAACAGCTCCCACATCAGGAGCCTCCGGGCCCTCTCAGAAAGTGGCCCGGGAAAAAGACCAGATAGTCTGTAGCGGGGGGCCGCCTCGTCCGTCTCCCACTCCACTCCGTAGCCTCTGGCAGCCCTTGATGGTCTCCGGAGGCTCCGAGGGCTTCGCTGCATCCGCTGGACTCCCTTCTGAGCCGCCCCGGGTCTGCTAGGCCGCCACCAACTCCACCGGCCTAGCTCACCTCCGACGGCTTCCAGGCTCCAGCGGTCGATTTCGGAGGCTTCCAGAAGCCTCCAGAAGCTCTCAGAAGTCTCCAACCCCTGCAAGCCCCGCTGGTCCGGCTCGAAGCCTCGCATTCAGAGTCTTCCGGCCTTTAGTGAGCTCCAGCTCCAGTTCTCGCCAACCCCGCCGGTCTAGGTCGCACCCGACAGCCCCTTGCAGACCCCGGCAGCCTACAGCTGTCTCCGGCAACTCACTGGGTCCCGTTTTGTCGCGTCGTTCCGGAGGCCCGACTAGCCTCGGCCAGCACTCCCCTCAGAGAAGCGACTCACCCCACTGGCAACCACCACCTCTCCAGAATCCCAAAGGTGAAATTTAGGGATTTCGGTGGGTTTTCAAGGGTTTTCGAAGGTTCTTTTCGGCTTTCTCCAGAGCTGTTATCGGCCGCGTTAACTTGCGGCCGCCATCTTGGATCCAGTTGGGGGATATCCCCCGGTTACACTACCCCTATATATCCATAAAACCTTACAACACATTATCATAACTGATCATAAAGTTGTTGTTGTTGTTGTTGTTCAGTATGACTAAAAACAGTTTGTGAGCTGAAAGGTGTCTTTTTTCATGGGCAATGTCTCACTGTAGACATGATTAATTCTGGTTAACATTTACATAACATAATTATCCAGATAGCATTGAAAGTTCATAATTCGTTGTTTCAGTAAAACTTATAATAGTTATTTAAGATTGGGAGGCCTTTCAAACGGTCACTCATGCCCTAGTCACCTCAAGGCTTGACTACTGCACTGTGCTCTACAGAGGGCTTCTCTTGAAAACCACTCAGAAGCTTCAGCTGGCCCTGAACAAAGTGGCACGGGCAGTGATGGACATGCCTCAGTATGTCCATGTGACACCTCTGCTCTGCAAGTTGCATTGCTTACCAGTCTGCTTCTGGGTGTGATTCAAGGTGCTGGTTGTTACCTATAAACATGGCATAAGGTAAAGTAAAGGTTCCCCCCGCACATTTGTGCAGTCGTGTCCGACTCTAGGGGCTGGTGCTCATCTCCGTTTGTTAGCCGAAGAGCCAGCATTGTCCAAAGATGCTTCTGCGGTCATGTAGCCGGCATGATGTGCGCGGAATGCTGTTACCTACCCACCGAAGTGGTACCTATTAATCTACTTGCATTTGCATGCTTTCGAATTGCTAGGTTGGCAAGAGCTGGGGCTAGTGCGGGAGCTCACTCCGTCACGCAGGGCTAGGGATTCGAACCTCCGAACTTGCAGTCTTCCGATTGACAAGCCTGGCGTCTTACCCACTGAGCCACCACACCCCTCATAAACATGGCATAGGGCTAGGTTATTTGAGGGACCACCTGTCTCCGATGGTTTCTGCCTTGCTGGTAGGTGTCGGAGAGTTGGCATGCTGCAGGTAACTTTGATTAAACAGTGTCATCTATTGGGACTCAGGAAGTACACCTTCTCTGTGCGGTGCCTGCCCTTTGGAATGAGATCCCCCAAGCAAACCATATGGCTCCCACCTGGTTGACATTCCATAAAGCCTTGAAGACCTGGTTGTTCTCTCAGGCCTTGGGGTGAGATGTTGGGTGTGTCTGTTATTTTTGTTTCTATCTGTACATTGTGCCTGGATCCCATAATGTTTTTGGTTTGTATTTGTTTTTATGTTATTATTTGTGAATTTCTCAGAGTCAGTTGGAGTCAGCAGTGTTTACATTGAAACAAACAAACAAACAAATAATAGAGTAATATTATTCATACTGTTTCAAAGATGGGAAAGGAAGAAATAAAGAGGGACTAATAGCTGGACTAATGTTGTTCAACATGATGTAGAATGCATATTGGCTGTGGATTGGTTTTTTTAGCTACAAAAGTTGGAAGGAATTGTTAAAATTAAGGTTGCTGTAGATGGGTGATATGATTGATGGATGGAGCTTGATTTTTGAGGTCTAGTAATTTCGTATTGCTAAGACTTTGTCTTGGTTTTTATTCTAGTTTCCTATGATCTATCACCAAAACAATAAAGAATGTTGAATGTATGGCTGAAGTCAGATGTTTTTCATTTTGTATTCATAAGCAATCATTCATATGTATACATATGTATAATCCAACAGCTCTCCATATTATGCCCTTCAATGAACTTGTAAATAGCACATCACTTTAGGACCATGTTGTCTAACCTGGCACTCTTCAGATGGGTTGGATTGTATCTCCCATAATTTGCAACAAAATTGGTCATTCTGACTGGGAATGCTGAGAACTATTTGTCTGGAGGGCCCCAGAAGGATAGGGAGGCAGCAAGAGGCTTGGATTAATTTGTATAACATATTTAGGAAAAAAATATCCTTAAGGGATATGTCGATGAAGATTCTCAGTCATCCAGGTGGAATTGGTCATATAAAATAAATAAATAAATAAATAAATAAATAAATAAATAAATAAATAAATAAATAAATAAATTGTCTGTAGCTTGAATCATGTCAACAGGATTTCTATTTTCTCAGTGGAAACGTTTCGCTCCTTATCCAAGAAGCTTCTTCAGTCTGAGCAAAGTTTGTAAGGGAATCCTTAAATATGTTTCTAGAGTGGCTGTGTGACCTTGCACCTGGGGCTAGGTCATGGTTATATTGAGATGTTTATTTCTAAGTCCCTTTATCATCCAAAGGAGGATCGTTAAGATTACCTTGCTGTTGTTGAGATTGCGAAATGGTCTTAATCTTCCTAGGCACAGAAGACAAAGCAGGAAGGAAAATAGAGGAAAGATTGTGCCTGAGGCCCCCACCTCTATTCAAAGAAGGATTTTCCAAGTTGGCATAAATGGATTCCTTGACCGCTCTTTCAAACCACTTATCTTCCCTGTCTAAAATGTGAACATTAAAGTCCTCAGATGAGTGTCCTTTTTCCTTTAGATGAAGGTAAACTGCTGACTCTGGTCCTATGGTGTTACTCCTCCTGTGTTGGGCCATCCTCCTGTACAAAGGTTGTTTGGTTTCTCCAATGTAGAGCTCAGAGCACTCCTCACTGCACTGGATTGTATACACCCAATTGCTTTTCTTGTGTTTTGGAGTTTGATCTTTGGGGTGTACAAGCCTCTGTCTCAGTGTGTTGGTGGGTTTGAAATATACAGGTATGTGGTGTTTGCCAAATATCCTTAGCACAATGGGTGACACAGGAGAACCCATGGCACAGCCGTGTTTTTGTCTGTAAAAGTCACCTCTGTATGAGAAATAAGTGGTGTTGAGACACAGGTCCAGAAGATGGCAGATCTGGTTTGGGTTGAGATGGTTTCTCCTTTCAAGGGTGCTGTCCTCTTCTAGTCTCTTCCTGACCGCGGATAGAGCATGAGTGGTGGGGATGCTGGTGAAAAGGGAGGACACATCGAAGGAGACCATAGTTTCATCTGTTTTTGATAGTCCTGTTTTTCTTTTGTTAACCAGTAAGTTGTTAGTTTTCATTTTACTCATGAATAAAACTATGTTTCATTATTTCAGAGTATGCTCAGTGCTCAGGGCACTTTCTATCATTTCAAAATAAATCACACAAAACACATTAAACTACAGCAGATAAAAGTCAACTAAAAACAGTTGGCTCAATCACTTTTACTAGACAAATGAAACATCAGCTGAATAATATAATCCTAGCTAAGCAGCAAGAGCCAATTTAGTGTACTGGTTAAAGATACTGGGCGAGGAATCAGGAGACTCTGAGTTCAAGTCCCACCTTAGGCACAGAGCAAGCTGGGTGACTTTGGGTCAGTTACTTTCAACCCTAGGAAGAAGGCAATAGCAAACCACTTCTGAAAATAATGCCAAGAAAACTGAATGGCCTTGTTCAGGCAGTTGTCCAGAGTCAAAAGTGATTCCAAAGTGTGCACACGAACACACAAGCTAAGCAGCACAAGATGGACAAAGAAGGAACTGAGAGGTTTTCCCAAGGACATTTCACAGTTTTGAGTAACAGAGTATGATTTCTTTCTACACCCACCCTGTCTAGTCTCAGCAACAGGTGGGATAATACTTTGTCATCTGATCTCAGAGACAGCATGGAAATGTATTGTTCTCTGGACAACTTGCACCCAAACCAAGAGGGGTGTCACGTGACACATAAAAACAGGCAGAGCTTTGATTGTACCATTGTAGCCTCCATACTGACTTTTTTGACCATATCCTGCAGATACCCCTGGTTGTATTTCATGGGTTTCATCCATGGAGAAGAACCTAACATTTGGGTGAAATGAAGGGCTTGCTTGTTATTTCTGTCTCCTAGAATCTGTGGAGGTGGCAGTATATAAGTCTAAATAAATAAATAAACTTTTAAAAGAAGCTGTATCCATATGAGTTAGCAATTTGTTTTCAGGCTCACATCAAGATGCCAATGATGTAAAGTCCTTAATAAACATTCAATAGAGTTTTGCTCGCATAATGGGTTTCTTCTTCCTCTCCTTTCCCCTATAATCTTTGCATTTCACCCAAAGCAATTCTTGAAGGTCCCCAACATTCTGGGCAAGGGAATATAATCGGTCGATGCCCTGTCTCAGTGCCTGAGGGCTGTGGGGGTCTGGATGGGGAACAACAGGCTTCAGCTGAACCCTGGTAAGATGGAGTGGCTGTGGATTGATGGCCTCTTGGGTTCCAGGAAGTTGTCATCTTTGGTCCTGGATGGGGTAGCACTGCCCCATTCAGAGACGGTGCAGAACTTGGGGGTCCTCCTGGACTCATGTCTCCTGCTTGAAGAGCAGGTGGCAGCCGTGGCCAGGAGGGCCTTTGCGCAACTTCGGGTTGTGCGCCAGTTGCGCCCATTCCTGGATCGAGATGCCCTCCGAATAGTCACTCATGCCCTTGTCATCTCCCATATAGACTACTGCAATGCGCTCTACATGGGGCTACCCTTGAAGAGTATCTGGAAGCTTCAGCTGGTCCAGAATGCGGCCGCACGGACAGTTATGGGTGCTGTAAGATCGGCCCATGTAACACCTCTGCTGCGCGAGCTGCATTGGGTACCAGTGTGCTTCTGGGTCCAATTCAAGGTGTTGGTTATCACCTATAAAGCCCTACATGGCATGGGACCAGGTTACCTGAGGGACCGTCTCATCCCCAGAACATTGTCCCGCCCCACTCGGTCATGCAGAGAGGGCATGCTACATATCCCATCGGCAAAAGAATTTCATCCAGCGGGATCCAGGAGGCATGCCTTCTCTGCAGTAGCACCCGCCCTTTGGAATACCTTGCCCCTGGAGCTGAGATGAGTTTCTTCGCTCCCGACCTTCCGGAAAGATTTGAAGACCTGGTTCTGCCGCCTTGCTTGGGACGGGTATGCCAATAGTTCCTCTTGGGAGTGGCTTATTATTAACATCTTTCTATTTGGATTTTATATGTAAATTATTGTTGTTGTAATTTTATATTTTTAACTTGTTGTGAACCTCCCAGAGTTCCCTGGTATAGAGGAGATGGGCAGTGATACAAATTGAAATAAAAAATAAATAAATAAAAAATAAACAAGATGGTGGCCATGATGGTGCAGTCAAAACTCTGCTTGTTTTTTATGTGTGATGCATATAAAAACTGGCTGTAGCTTCAACTGTACCATTGTGGTCACCCATCTTAACTTTTTTGACCATGCTGTGGAAATCCCTTTCTCTGGGAAGGATTTAGAAGCACAGAGAGCTGCATGGAGGAAGGGGGTTCAGTAGAAAACCCATAACTGATTTCTTGCAAACATTCTCTCTGCCTTTCAATACCACTTCTGTCAGGGAGACACAGGAGGGAGGGGGGGGGAAGCTTGCCCTTGTCAGTCAAACGGGTACGTAGCTCAGAAAGCCTCGCCTTCTCTCCCAAACGCATCAGGAAGGCTCCACCCTAGACTGGACTCATATCCTTGGCTTTCTTCGGGTACTCTCAGTTTAGCAGGATTTCTGGTTGTAGGATATGCAATAAACACTAGAGACTAGATTCCTTGCCTCGGCGTGTTATTCTGCACCTACACATGACAACTTCCCACAAATCCCAAACATTCTGTTGTGCCTGAAGAAAAATATCAAACACCAAATTTGCAATGTAGAAAAAAGAACAGTTGGGATAGCAGTCCAGTTTGGAGAAGTGGTTTCAAATGCAGTCTTAATATTTTCCAGCTTCAGAAACTATGATTTTTGAGCACAGAGTTCAAGAATTTCAGATTATATGATCATTTGTTGCTATATTATGACAGATAAATTCAGTCCCTGGTGATATTCTGCATGCAATTTTGTCCATTTATATCAATGGATTTATCAATATTGATATTTTCACACTTTGACAAATAATTTTTTTCTATTCAAAGAAACATGATTAACAAGTCATTTATAATAATCAGAGGAGGGATAAAATCATGCAAAGCAGGGGTAATTTAGTTCCAAAGAAGGCACACGTTCTAATGAATATAGATGATGCTGATTTATGAGTTTACCACAAAAGAAGAAGAGGGGGAGGAAGAAAAGTGGAAAATTACCTAAAAAGAATGCTGCAAAATTGACAGAGTCTATTGCATGAAATGTTGGATTTAAATTTCACAAAGAAGTGGAGTAGATTTCCATGGATCAGTTTTTTACTTTTGACTGAGAATATGGCATTTTATTTATTTATTTATTTATTTATTTATTCATTCATTCATTCATTCATTCATTCATTCATTCATTCATTCAATTTATATGACCGCCCATCTCCCCCTACAGGGAACTTTCCAAGAGTTACAACTCTGAGGAAAGAAATGGCCTTTCTCTCAAAATAATGTTGCTACTTTAAAGCAAAACAAAGTGAGTAGAGAAGAATGGAACAGAGTATGATTTCTGTTGTATTTATGATTACATTTTCCAGGAGCTGAAATGATCTATGTCAGTGTTTATTTATTTTATTTATTTATTATTGTATTTATACCCCGCCTATCCACTCCCTAAGCGGAGGGCTCTAGGTGGCTTACATTCATTGACATCATACATATTATATTATACAGCATATATATATATTAACAATGATTTTACCCGCGCGTTAGGGAGGGGGTGAGGGAACCGGCTCTTCATCCGCAGGTCGGACTACAGTTTCTCAACCTCAGCAACTTTAAGATGTTTGGACTTCACCTCCCAGAATTCCCCAGCAAGCATGCTTAAAGTGGCTGAGGTTGGGAAACACTGGTCTGTGTAGTTCTCCCATTTCATGCTGTGACACAGCTGCCACTTTGCCATAGCAGCACCAAACAGCCATTTAAAGCAAGGGCCCGAATCTTTTCAAGCTGATAGACACATTTGGAATCTTGAGGACACATCTTTGTGCACTCATACAAAATGTCTGCCATGTAGTGTGGCCAACTGGAAAACATATATTTACCAGAAAACAAATGGGAGAATTTGCTTCCCAATGTTATCTCAACAACTGCAGAACCTTTCCTACAATCTCCAATTTACCTTTGTCCCTTTTTCTTAGCAAAAAACAAAGGGTTAACTTGACTCATTGACTACGCTAAAGCCTTTGATTGTGTGGATCACAACAAACTGTGGCAAAGTCTTAAAGAGATGGGAGTACCAGACCACCTTACCTGTCTCCTGAGAAACCTGTATGCGGGTCAAGAAGCAACAGTTAGAACCGGACATGGAACAACCGACTGGTTCAAAATTGGGAAAGGAGTACGACAAGGCTGTATATTATCACCCTGCTTATTTAACTTATATGCAGAGTACATCATGAGAAATGCCGGGCTGGATGAATCACAAGCCGGAGTTAAGATTGCTGGGAGAAATATCAACAACCTCAGATATGCAGACGATACCACCCTAATGGCAGAAAGTGAAGAGGAACTAAAGAGCCTCTTGATGAGGGTGAAAGAGGAGAGTGCAAAAGCTGGCTTGAAACTCAACATTAAAAAACCCCAGATCATGGCATCTGGTCCCATCACTTCCTGGCAAATAGAAGGGGAAGAAATGGAAGCAGTGACAGATTTTATTTTCTTGGGCTCCAAGATCACCACAGACGGTGACTGCAGCCATGAAATTAAAAGACGCTTGCTCCTTGGGAGGAAAGCTATGGCAAACCTAGACAGCACATTAAAAAGCAGAGACATCACCTTGCCGACAAAGGTCCGTATAGTTAAAGCTATGGTTTTTCCAGTAGTAATGTATGGCTGTGAGAGTTGGACCATAAGGAAGGCTGAGCGCCGAAGAATTGATGCTTTCGAACTGTGGTGCTGGAGAAGACTCTTGAGAGTCCCTTGGACTGCAAGGAGGTCAAACCAGTCAATCCTAAAGGAAATCAACCCTGACTGCTCATTGGAAGGACAGATGCTGAAGCTGAAGCTCAAATACTTTGGCCACCTAATGCGAAGAGAGGACTCACTGGAAAAGACCCTGATGCTGGGAAAGACTGAAGGCAAAAGGAGAAGGGGACGGCAGAGGATGAGATGGTTAGATAGCATCACTGATGTAATGAACATGAATTTGAGTAAACTCCGGGAGACAGTGGAGGACAGGAAGGCCTGGCGTGCTATGGTCCATGAGGTCACGAAGAGTCGGACATGACTAAACGACTGAACAACAAAACTTGACTCACCTTTTTTATTTGTTAAAACAGAATCCAGAGTCCTTCTTAGAAATAAAGATTATGTTACTGGTTGATACTCCGTTTTTAATTAAAATAATATTTTAAAAAGATAGGGCAGGGAACATGGTAGAATCCAGAAAAGATGCCTGCAAGCATCTTACTGATCAGCTGCACTTGGGATTCTGGGTTCAAAGTTTAACTGGTTCTACATGCTATATATTCTGCTATCCATTGAAGATATTGTATAGTGCTTATTTTTATAATGATGTCTTGTATATTTTAATTGCTATGGTGTTGATGACAGACTTAGTTAGGCTTTGACCTGAGTGAGTCACATATTCTCCGTTGTATTAGTGCATTTAGACTGAAAGTAGGATTCTGAACATACAGTACATCATGCTATTATATTTTGGGGTTAAAAAACATTTGCGAAGTACAGAAAAGAGTCAGTAGTGATGAGCCAAAGAAATTTTAAGATAGGAGATAAGAGAATAGAAAAGAAACCTAGTTTATCCCTCCATTCACTATATAATTCCACATCATTCTATTCTTGCAAACTGTTGTTTCCAAACATCACTTCATACACTTTTTTTCTTGATACTTCTAACCCTTCTCTTTTTTGAGGATTTCATGTAATCCATCCAAACCACTATTCAGTCTTACTTTGCATATTTATTTTCTGATTAATTTTTTAATTTTTTTAATTTTTAATTTTTTTTTAATATTTTAATTTTAATTTATTTTTTATTTATTTATTTATTTTCTGATCCTCGTTCATTCTCTCTATATGGCCAAAGTCTCTCAACATACTTCTTTTGTACTGATCACTCACTTGGTGCTCAATGTATATTTATTCATAATCCATTTGTTTTTCACCCTATCTCTTCTTGTTTTAGCACGCAAATTTCTCAAATAGCCCATTCCCTTTATAAAAAGTTTATTAACCTTTAAAATCATTATAATTAACATTTTTTGAAAAATTAGGTATTAATTTGTGGTAATATATAGAACCTATACTATGTAAGAATATCACAACTTCATGGAAGATGATATGCTTTAAAGAAAACTTTTAACCTATATACACACAAACACAATATGGTAAAAGAAAAAAACAAACCCTATACTAAACTTTCTAAAGGAGAAAAAATGATAAAAACCCCTAGAGAATAATAAAAGAAAAAGAAATCGTAAAAAACAGAAACAGAAATTTAATTACGAAAGAGTGACACGCCGGCAGAGTCAAGTTAGGGATTTTCTGAATTTTTGACACGCCGAGCCCAAAAGGTTCGCCATCACTGCCCTAGACCATAGAGAATCATATCCAATCAACAGATTTAGAGGAATGATGGTTTATTGTTTATAAGATAAGAAGAATCTCAAAATTGCTTATCTCATGAAGAATAACATCAGATGGAATTTCTGGTGTAAACACCACTCTCTTCCATCTGAATTGGGGTGTGAGCCAGAGTTCCTGTGTGGTGAGGGGGAATAGATCATTTTTCAGTAGCTCTATAACAGCCTGTCTCGAAAACAAGGCTGGGGTGAGCTTGGGGGAGATTGGGGGAGCTATGTGAAAGACGTCTGACTCATAGGAGAAGACGAAGCCTGCTTCCCAGGATTACAAAACACAATAATCTTCCATAAATACCAGAAGCAGCAGCAGCAGTTTGGTAACATTTTCAGCTTACCAGCTGTCTTCAAACTTTGTCCACAACTTTTATTTTTACAGCTGACTGGCGACAGATAAATAAAATGCATGTTAGTGTATCATCATCTTACCAGAAGTCCTTAAAAGAGCCTCTTGCCACTGCATTAAACTTACTTTTAGATTTCTCCTGACATGCCTAACTCTCAATTTCATATAACAAAGTGGCAGATATACACCATTTTAACTTCTTCTGACAAACATCCATTCCTCACAATAGACCACATACTACCACTACTTTTCTAACAGTATTTGCACATCTTAAAATTTCTCCAGCCATTTTCTCATCTTAAGCATACTCTACCATTGTGCACACATTCATGTACTTCTCTAATTTTTCATTATTTATGTATAACTGCATTTTTCCTGTCAAGCACAACCACCTTGGTTTTTAGTTCAACAGCTTTTTAGCCATATTGCTTGTTACCTAACATTCTCTGCAAATTGTTTGGGTTCTCAGCCAACTACACGGCATTGTCAGCACACAATTAAAAACACATACATAGATGCCCCCAACCAACACATTTCTAGCATCATTGCAATAATTTCTTATATATTTTATGCATTAAATAACCAAAGGTATATCATACTGGTCAGTGTTAAACAATTCACAAAGCATTCCATTTATTCTCATGCCTGCTTTATACTTCCATCATATACAACTTTTCTTGTACATGGCAAACAATCATCAAACCTAAATTCACATAAAATATTATATAATTCAAATGTATTGGTTTTATTATATTAAATCCCTAAATAAATGTACAGTAAAGCTTCTTTCTAACATTCATACATTTTTGGATTGTTAAGGATCTGTCAAATAGATTCTCACTGTATTATCTGGGAATTTTAACCAATCTTACCACTTACAGAGTTCTAATAAAACCAATCAAAAAACATTATATAACAATTCTAAATTATACAGATGAATCCCTACATATTCACTTTGTATATCCTTACAACAATTAGGAAAATAGGTCTACTATCTTTATGTTGAAAATTTGGGAGCCTGAAGGTGAGAAAGGCTGTGTTTCTTAAGGTCATCAAGCAAAAAAAAAAAAAAAAAAAAGTTGAACAGCAGCATCAGTCATCAGTTTTTTTCCCCCATCACTATTATTCCCTATATTTGTTCTTCATTTTATAGGTGGTGTCCAAAATCAAATACTTCACAATGAGGTATGGCTATAAAGATAACAGCAGATAGATGGACATTTCTCTGAAACCTATGCTGAAGGTTATCTGCCAAACTGCTCAACAGGTAGATTGTTTTTTTTTTCTGCTTATGGAATTTTCAACTGCAGAATTGTCTCTTTCACCACCAAAGAAGGTTGCAGTTGGCTGTGACAGTGGCTTACTTGTCCCACTGAATATTTTAATGATAAGAGATAACGAGAACACTTGAGAAACATTTTCACCCAAACAAGCTTAAAATGTTATAGCTCAGAAATGGAAAGAAATACCTTGCAATGGCAGTTGATGCCTATTAAGCCTGAAAGGGTTAGGTATACTGCAAAAATATGTGCTGTTCATATATTCACAGGTGTCCAAAGTGCTTTGAAATACATTTAAGCGAGCTACAAACAGAATATTTGTCAAAGAAAATTAGTTCATATTCTTTGGGTTTGAAATCCTTCTCCATATACTGGTACCAGGTTGTCTAATAGTTGAGTCCATTATGCTCATGGCCATTTGGAAAAGGAATCTTTTGTTTTTCTCTACCAATACCAAAGTCACATTAATGACTCACATCTAAGGACAGAGATCAGCAAATATTGTGCTGGCTTCTACTGTACTTACAGCTTACTTACCTCTTGGGGATGCTAATCCCCAGCTGCATCGCTGTCTTCTTTTCTAGCTTCTGAGTTTGAAGTTTGCATACAGATTAATCTCAATCTCCTGTTAAAAAAAAAGCAATTGTTTGTATTTCCCTCTCTATTTTCCCAGTATTATAGAGATAGATTGCTAAAAAGAAAAGTGATGATATGTCTTGTTTTTTTTTCTTTTCCAAAGAGACTGCTGTTCTTTTGGAATAAATGTTACATTTCCTGAACTCAGAACTCCAGAAAATCCACCTCAAATTTTATAGTTTTAGATATCAGTTTATTCTACCTTACTCAGCTGTGAAATATCAAACCTATCAGATGTTCTGGAGTATAGACAGAAGTGTATTTGTGCCCCAGAAAGAGAATAAAATTAAGACATTGGAAGTAGATAAGCAGATATTTTTCTACAGTATTTCATTCAGCGTATTAAAACATAAAGTTTAGGGGTTTTTTTTAAATCAAGTGTATGGTTTTCAGCTGAATTTTGACCCTTTTTAAGCAAAGGTTCATGAATTTTATAGCTTTGGGAAAATGTTGGTTTCATCACCTTGTTCTTGGCTTTCTGCAATTTATAACGTTTTGAGCTTGATGATTCTGAATGTATAAAGTTAATTGAATTTCAGTTTTGGTAAATGTTTACATCCGTGCTTCAGAATAGTATGCAAATATGATTCAAGATAAAATAAATGTCTATCACCACCAAAATGTGTTTATCTTTAGAAAGAAATCTTCCTTCAATGAATGAAAAGGCAACTTCGCAAGAGTTGAGAAGTGATGAGAAAATATTGTTGGTCAAGTGAGAAGAGGAATAAAGATGCCTTACAGAATATTCCAAGAATAAAAGAGCCAATTTGGTCTAGTGGTTAAAGCACCAGGCTAGAAACCAGGAGACTGAGAGTTCTAGTCTCACCTCAGGCATGAAAGCTGGCTGGGTGACCTTGGGCCAGTCACTCTCAGCCCAACTCACCGCAAAAGGTTGTTGTTGTGGGGAAAATAGGAGGAGGGAGTATTAGGTATATTTGCCACCTTGAGTTATTTATAAAAATAATAAAGGCAGGATAAAAAAATCTAAAAAAAATATTTATTTATATTTATTTATTTATTTATATTTCCAACTTATATCACCGCCCATCTCCCCCCATTCCGGAGGAAATCGGGAAAAAAATACCCATGGAAGGCTTTGTTGTGTATGTTGTAGAAGGAATTTCTATTAGATAATAAGCATTAGCAACAAAAAAGAACAAAGAGAGAATGGTGCATTATCTATCTTTATACATAACCAGCTATTCTTGTTGAGCTGTTCAGCTTCTTTTTTTTTACTCTGGCCATGGCCCTCCTGCGCTCTCTCTCTTCAATGTCTCAAGGATATTTAATGAACTGCTACACTTTTCCATTGAACAACACTTAACAATTATCTCCTTAATACTTCCCCCCATTTTTCCATCTCTTTGTGTAGAAAACAACATATCATGCTGTGTCAAGGATACTGCAAAAATCCAAACATATTTGTTTAGCCTCTTTAGATAAGCAGCAGATTATCACTTGATATCCCATATTTATGTCAGATTTCCCATATGAAATTGGCAAATATTTTCTGTACGGAGAAAAGTGTCTCATGATGACGTAACGCCAGGTGGCTAGATAACAAAAAGCCTTCCCATAACTTTGAATGGCTTAGTTTACATCTCTTCATTAGATATGAAGCGAGAAGGTACCACGTGACGTCTTGTTATGGCTAGTGCCCACACAAGCAATGAGAACTTCCCATGAGAACAATTCCCCCTGAAGCCTTCGTGGGAAGCCCTGGGAGAACAGGGAGGGGGAGATCACGTGCTTGCTTAGATGCAGCACTGCCACCTTGTGCTATGGCCTACACAAAGGCCTGGTGTGTGTCACACCTAACTTCCAGCCAATCAGAAAGCTGGAAGAACTGAATATCTAACCATGCAAAATGGTTTTCTATGCTTCTTGACTTTTTGTGTCTTTAGCCATGTAGTTCTTCACGTGTATTCTACTTCTGCGGACTGGGCAGTGCGTAGTTATGCCTGGCTTTGGGTATAGGCCGTGGCATGAGCTCTGGCCCTGGGATCAATACACGGATCTCTGCTTATAAGTTTGCTTTTGTTTTTCCTTATTGCAATAATGTAAAATTTGCATTTATTGCCTTAACTATATATGCATTTATTGCCTTATGCTACAAGTAAACACTTTTAGCCCTAAACGCTGCACTCTTGTCTGGTTTATTCTCAAGCCTTGATTTTTTCCCTATAAGCCAGCGTACATCCTATCAATTTATCCAGAAGGAAGCCTGTGTTGATTTATTCCTGCCATTAAAAAAAAATAGACCCCTTCCCCCCACCCCAAATTCTTTGGAAAGCAACTAACCCTCCTTCCACATAAATCCTTTTAATCTTATTTTTCCCACTGTAACTTGAGCACATAGGCACTGTACTCTTAAACGTCTTCTGGTCAGTGCTGATGCTGGCTTAAATTTAAACTGGCTTAAGGAAAATTGACTAGACTGAGACACTTTGGCAGCAGCTTGCAAAGGATTCGGTTGGGAGTCCGGGCTATTAAGCCCCCCCACCCCTGGCTACAACTTTACATTCCAGGAAACTAACTGACAGTGCTTTTCTTTCTATGGGCAGGTCTTAGTGGATATGTGTATCCAAAGTTAAAGATATACACACACATTTAGATAATTAAAAAATACATATATGTAGGCACAACAACCAGTTTTTAAAATAAACATTCCTTTCTTGCATTTTCCCAGCTTTCCTCAAAAAGCCTGCTGCACCTTCTGTTCCACGTCTTTCTCCATGGCTTAGAGCACTTGTAACACTTACTTCACAGGTAGAGCACCCCTGGTTTGAAATCTAGCAGGAACTTTTTTTTAATTACAATTTTTCTTACCCTGAGCTACCCACTTGTCTTAGACTTATCTCAAGTGATTGGAAAAACAGTGAAATGGTTCACTGCTGGATTATTAAAAAGAAATCAAAGAAAGAAAGCCCAGAAGATAAATAGGTTATCCAGGGAAAGAAAAATAGTAATTAAAAAAAAAGTTTCTGCCAGGATTCAAACCAGAGATGCTCTGATATGTTTTGATATTTAAATATTCAAAGATATTTACTACATCAAATGAAATCAAATCAGTTTATTACAGCCATAAGGCCAGATACAGTGAAATATTCAATAGTAGAACTGTTACGTACAACTATATACATATATATATATAACAGAATATAACTTGGTAGACCAAATATCTGTCAGTAACTCACAAAATTCTTCTTGTTGCTCAAGAGTAAAGAGTAAATTTCATTCTTCAGTTCACATTCTCGTGTCAAGATGTTTCTTCCTGATAACTGTCTGATTGCTGTATGGAGGAAATTGATATGATTTGCTCCACATCTTTCACAAAGTTTGTTAGAGAGGAGTGACATTAATGACATACTTTTGATGTAGTTTGCAATTTTACAACTTTGACACAGCTGTAAACTCATCAATGATTGCTTTTGCATGCTTCATGAGACAGAAGGGACCACAATGCTTTATTAATGTTGATGTTTTTCATTAATGACACAAATCCTTTTATTGTCTGAACCAATTGAAGAAGCACCATGTGTACAAATTCTTACACAGAATTTCCAGGACAAGCCAACAGATTCTATGTAGTTAGTCAAAGTAGTGCAAATATCTTGTCCTCTTATGGTTTGTTCAGGTTCTTTACAACATAAAAACATATATTTTACAATCATTGGTGTAATGAATGAATGAATATTGGTGAATGACCTTTCCCTCCAATATTTGTTGGCTCATCTACTACATGTCACTTTTTTAAAAACTGAAGCACAAACATTTTCTTCAACTGATGTATCATGAACCTGTCTAAAAGTGGAACTGTCTGAGAGGAAAACAAGAAGCAGAACTTCTTGTTCTGCTTCATTCTCAAATTTCTTACAATGCTATAGTTAAGTGGGAAGAATCAATGTCTCTGCAACTGTATGAATTTTCTTAGTTTGTTGCTAGCAATTCTGCTGCTAAATGGCTGGCTTCTTAAGCTTTTGAAGAGAATATTTGTAGCTCAGGGTTGAACTGTGGAGTCCTTGGTGCTCTTTGGGCCTTGTTGTTTTCTTGCAGACGTTTCATTGCCAGACTAGGCAACATCTTCAGTGTGAAAAGGGAGTGGAACTTGCTCTCTGTTTATATACCATGGCACTGAAGACATTGCCTAGTCTGGCAATGAAACATCTGCAAGAAAACAACAAGGCTCAGAAAACATCAAGGACTCCACAGTTCTTAAGCTTTATCTAACATTCCATTTTGGCAAATTTCAAGCGATGTTTCTACAATTTTAACATCTCTCAAAGTAGAGTAGAGGTTTGTCAACAAGATTACTATGTTTTATTGAGAAATGTATCTTTAGCTTGCTGGGTACTATTGCTCCATTGGCTAATTTATCGACACAAATAACACATTCTAGAGTAGGATTAAATTCACCATACCTGTGGTGGATTCCGACACTGATGCTGTTTCCCAGGGGAAGAGAGCATTCCATACTGATAAGAGACTTCACAGCCCGGACTCTGTTGCTGGGAAGGTTAAGAAGTTCAAGGCAGCCCCTCCCTAGAGCCCTTTTGAGTTATTTCCCTTATCTTAGTGTAGGTAGCCTCAGTCTGGCAAGATTCTGTTCATAGGGTAAGAACAATAAAGAGACTAGAGTTGGAAACCCTTCTCAGTGTGGTTCTTGTCCTCGATTCCCTGACAATACCCAGTGAATTCCATTGCTAAGTAACTGTCTGAATAGAAACAATTTTTCTTTGGTTTTGTAGACACCCTGGTCTTTTTATTGTGGGCCAACATTTTTTTCCTTTTCTCTTCTATTTCCACCTTCATTTGTTGCTTGGTCCTTTCCTCTTCTATCTTCATATTTTCTCTTTTTGACAAAAGTATCCCTCATGATGTTTAGGGCAAGTCACAATGTGCACTTCCAGATGCCTTCTCTGATATCCATCAGAAGGACTTTCATTACTCCTCACTGGCCAATCAAGCTACACACTTCCAATTGTTATCTAGGGGATACCTATCCCTGTTCTGGGTTGATTGGCAGATGACTTTACTTCATACAAGGGGCAGTTTCCAAACATTTTTAGGCCCAGCTTGTCAGTTAACTCACCTCTGAACATGTAAAAACACACAGAAACTTTAAGTTCCAGATCTCCACAATAGCATGTACAGTATCTGTCCTGTCCTCAAACAAAATTGCATTTCTGTTGTAATACTGTATGTGTTTGTGTGATTGTATGCAATGACCTAGCTGTAAGAGTGTAGTTGAAACTAATAATTTTATGGCACCTCTGAGCAATCTCTATGGCATCCCAAGTTGCCATGGCACCCTGGTTGAAAATCACTGACGTAGAAAAATTAACCTCTGTCCATTTCTTACATAAGAAAGCTTTTCTATTACTGTATCACTACTCAGATATTCCCAGATAATTAAGCACAGGAAATGAATTTGAAGCTGAATATTCCGCAGTGCAGCTTTGTGAAATTACTTTTATTAATCAACATTGATTTTTTTTGAAAACCAACTATAATGGTATCATAAACTTTCCTATAATAAATATAGTGAGTCACCTACTGGAGCACTGGGAAATAATGACTCTCTGCAACATACAGGTAGTCCACAACATGAACACTTGTAAGTTTCTTTAGTTTAAAACCTCCCATTGAGATTTTGTTCCTGTTTTTGAAAATGAACTGGCTGACAGTATTATGTTTTGCAAAATCACACTCTTGAAAGACCATTGTTATAAGTGCACTGAAATTTTGTTACATGACTTAATAAGAGATATCAGGCAATTATTACGCAGCACCTCTGCATAATAATCCAATGCTTACTCAGAAGTACATCCCACCACATTTATGGGGGCTTACTCCCAGATAAGTATATGTCTTTATTTCATGCATATTCCACCTTTCTGTTCTGAGGAGCGCTTGGGGCTGTTGACATAATTTAAAACAAAAAGAGGATATAAAAAGGAAACAGTACAGGTTAAAATTAATTAATTAAAATTAACTTGTGCAAATTAAAAAAATGCATATGAATGGATGTAGCAGCCAAGTATTGGACATAACCCTTTATGTACCTAGTGAGAGCAATAGGGTGTAACTATGAATTAATGGGGCAGAACTACAAAGACATTGAGGTTTTGAAAGAACAAAGGGGTAGTATTCCATGAACACAGCAAATTTTCTTTTGCTCTCCAAATTTTCTGCTTGCCTCCCTATGTCTTTTCCCAGCTTATTAGCATTCCTTGGCCTTCTAAATGTTTTATGGCTAAGTTGACAGTTTAACTTTCCCTGGGAAAGTATTTTTGTAATGGGGATAGTTGCTGAATTTGACACCATATAGCTGAGTCCATGCTTTGTTTCCTGGAAAGATGTCTTTGGGTTGGGGGCTTTTTACTTGGCCCCCAAAATTCTCCTTCAGATGACATGTGACTGCAATTTTCAACAACCTGACACTCAAGAAACAGTGTGTGTGTGTGTGTGTACGTGTGTGTATGTATGTATGTGTGTGTGTTTGTGTGTGTGTGTGTGTGTGTATATATATATATATATATGAATGAGTTGGAAAACAAAAAATGTGTTTTTTTGCTAGAAGAACTAGAGTAGAAGGTAAGATTAAAAGAGAATTGTTGTTGTAATTTTCCTTTGTCAACTGAGTAGATAAACATGTTGGTGTATTATTCCTTGAGGGTAAGTCACAGCAATATAACCTTATTAGGTAAATACCTGTGAGAGTCCAGTTCGACTCTGACTCTGAGCTAGAGGAAAATGAAACTCACAACAGAAACGAAATTTATCTTGTGCAGCAACCAGTGCAGGGAACTCATGATGAGCAGGTGCAGGGTCAAAAGTGTGATACTCTTAATCCAACTCATGATGAGCAGGTGCAGGAGTCCGGACCTGGGGATGACCCAGCAGCGCGGGAGAATCCTGAAGAGATGATTGGTCCAGAACCAGGAACTAAGTCTAGATCACCAATCAATGCACGGGAAAGGAGGGCTGAGAAGCGCGCCAAGCAGAAGGAAGCCCGATTGGCTCCTGAGGACAGAAGGCATTCGGAGAGCAGAATAAAAGGACGGTGGAGCAAGCAACCAATTGCGGGTGACAACTGTTCCAACAAGCTAACAGCTAAAATGACTGGCGTCATTAATTGTTCTCTGGTGCTGATTGCTTGATACACTGTGTGTGCAAGAAAACACACTCTCCAACAGGTTATGGGCCCAGACCCAGAGAAGCACAAAGAGAGACCAGCTCAACGGCAGCTCGTTTGCATCTGAAGAAGAAAAGTAAACGTGGCAAGTGAATTGCTTTTCTTTGAAGTTTACTGGGAGGCTTCTAGCAGCTATCTGTTTGCAGAAAAGCTAAGCTGAGGAATTTACGAGGTGATTTGTGAAGATAGAGCCATGGCTGCTTCTCAGTCATTAGGAATGCTGCTCAAATGCTTATCAGATTCTAATTATATAAACTGGAGTTTAAGGATGGAAATGTATCTTTGGAGAACTGTTTGTAGAACTGCAAGAGAGAGGAATGGAGTTTACACCTCTAACAAAAGCATACATTATTTTATCTTCACTGAATGAAACGTGGGACACATTGATTTGCACCCTAGAAGCAGTGCCCGAGGAAGAACGTACTCCTTCGTTTGTTTCAGGATGGCTACTTGCTGAGTGGGAGAAGTGAAAGGAATGGCACTCAGCTCCACCCATTTATTCTAGTAAGCTACCATGTGAGAGAGCGAAGGAAGGGAAGAGCAGCAACCAAGCTGAGGCAACAGCGTTAGCCAGTTGCAGGTGTTTTAATTGTGGATCAGCTGATCATTTACAGAAAGACTGTAATTTATTGCCCAAAGAGCGAAAGACAGGAAAAAAAGAACAAAGAGGCAACACGGAAGAAGGTTCTTCAAACAACACATATTGCACGAGTTCATGAAAAATATGATTTTGATTTCTGGGTGTTAGATTCTGGTGCTAATTGTCATTTATCAAACTGTAAAAATTCCTTTGTTTTCTTGTCTAAAACTAATAGACAAAGTGTTTCTATAGCTGATGGATCTACAATAGAAATTATGGGTCAAGGTGACATGTATCTATCTTGTTTGGGAGAAACTGTTAAAAGTTTGCAGTTTGTTCCTAAATTGCAAACTAACCTTTTATCTGTATCCCAATTAGTAGCAGCTGGATATGTCATAACATTTAAGAAAGATGGCTTTTAAAACTTAAAATTACCTTTTAAGTTTTGGGGTGAAGCAGTATCAACTGCCTGTTATGTTCAGAACAGACTGTTTAATTGTGTGATTGAGGACACTCCATTTCATTTGTTTTATGGTGTGAAACCAAAAGTGAACCATCTCAGAGTTTTTGCAGTGCTGCATGGGTTCAGATACCAAAACAACAGAGAAGAAAAGGAGGTTCCAAAACAAAGACAGCAATTTTTGTTGGGTATGAACAAAGCCAAAGAAGCTACAGGTTCATATTAGGAGATAAATTGATTATAAGCAAGAGTGCTTCATTTGCAGAACAAAACCAGGAAAAAATAAAATCCAGTTCTCAGGTTGATTTGAAATCAGGGTAAAGGGAAGAATTTGCTGACAGTATTCTGGAAGATTCTTTGCCAAATGAGTTCATTAAACAAGAGGAGCAAGCTGAAAATCTGTCTGATGAGACAGATGATACTCAGGAAAGTGATGGAAGACAGGTTGTTAATCCTGTTAGTCCTGTCCTACCTCGCAGGTCACAGAGGAGTAATAAAGGAATTCCTCCTAAATGTTTTGAGGGGGATATGGTTAAAGCTTTCCATGTTTACTGTGAAAGAGTCTTTACAGCAAATAAATGATATGCCACCTGAGATTGCAAAATGCTGGTATAATGCAATGCAACAGGAATTAGATTCCTTGAAAGAAAATAAAACTCAGAGATTAGTTAATCTACCTCCCAATGAATGTTGTCTGGGTTGTAGGTGGGTTTTCAAACTAAAAAAGGATGCTAGTGGGAAAATTCAAAACTACAAAGCAAGGTTAGTTGCTAAAGGATTTTCTCAAATAAAAGATTTGGATTTTGACAAAACCTTTGCACCTGTTACAAAGGGTGAATCAATCAGATTTTATTTATTTATTTATTTATTTATTTATTTTTCAGATTTATTCCCCGCCCATCTCCCATGCAAGGGACTCTGGGCGGGTTACAACAAATACAATTTAAAAACTATACAAAAATATCTAAAAAACACAACAAAAAATAAATACAATAAAATCCAAGATGGATTAAAACCCGCAGATAGATCACGGAGCTACGGGGCGAGCCAACCCCAGGAGGCACTACTACCTCCGTCGTCCCAGGCCAGGTGGCAGAGCCAGGTCTTAAGGGCCTTCCGAAAGGCCAGGAGGGAGGGGGCCAGTCTCACCTCCAGGGGCAAGATATTCCATAAGGCGGGCGCTATCACAGAGAAGGCACGCCTCCTGGACCCCGCTAGATGGAATTCTCTTGTTGAGGGGGTCCGAAGCATGCCCTCTCTGCATGCACGGGTGGGACGGGCCGACGTTATCGGGATGAGACGGTCCCTCAGGTATTTTTTTATTTTTATTTAGATTGTTGTTAAAAGTTGCTGCATTGAAAGGGATGTCAGTTCATCATTATGATATTCAAACTGCATTTTTGTATGGTGAGTTAGACCAGAAATTGTACATGCAACAACCACCTGGTTTTGAACAAGGTAAAAATCTAGAGTGTGAACTACTGTACAAAAATCAATCTATGGTTTGATACAAGCATCTTGCTGTTGGAATCTAAAATTAGATGAAAAACTGCAAAGTTTTGGTTTTGAAAAAGGAAAAGCAGATCCATGTGTTTATGTTAAGAAAGATAAAGTTTTATGTATTTGTGTTTGTATGTTGATGTTTTACTGTTACTTACTTCATCAGATAAACAGTGACTTGATTTTGAAATATACATAAAGAACAATCTTACGTTAAAGAAACTTGGCATAGTAACAAATTACTTAGACTTGGAAATATACAGAGAAAAAGATGGTAGTTTCCTAATAAGTCAAAGTAATAAGATCAAGAGACTCCTAGAGGAATACTTTCTGCTTCTGAGACTGCAGAAGAATTACTAGCATATGCTGATTCAGATTGGAGAGCAGACCTAAATGATCATAAGTCAACTTCTGGAGCTGTAATTCAGTATGCTGGCTCCACAATAGCCTGGCATTCTAAGAAACAGACACTTGTTGCACTTTCTACAGCAGAAGCAGAATTTTATAGTCTAGCACAAAACTGTAATGAGATTGTATGTTTTAAACAATTATTAAAAGATATAGGCATGGAATTGCATCAGCCTGTAACTGTTTTTGAAGATAATCAGGCTTGTATCATATGGCTCAGTCTGAGGGTTGTAGGAACAGAATTAAGCATATTGACATATGATGCTATCATGTCAAGGATTTAATAGCCAAAGGTGAAATCATGTTAAAGTATTGTGACTCAAAAGACATGATTGCTGATTTTCTAACAAAACCCCTTGGTGCAGTAAAACACAAGGAGTTACCTGAAAAAATTGGATTGTGACTTACACCTCTAGCATAATAAGAGGAGTGTTGGTGTATTATTTTTTGAGGAGTAAGTCACAGCAATATAACCTTATTAGGTAAACACCTGCAAACTTTAAAAGGTCAGGCAGCACGTGATTCAGGCTAAAGAGTATAAAAGAATCTGTCTGCCCTTTCCTGCTTCCTGCTCTCTGTTTCTGTTTCTTTCTGTTTGTTACTACTTGGTATGTAGAATTGTAATACTTCCAGGGATCTGGAAGATAACTGTAAATATCTGTTTATATGAGTAACAAATATAACTGCAACTAAGTTACTAAAATGACTGGCATCATTAATTGTTCTCTGGTGCTGATCACTTTCTGATACTCTGTGTGTACAAGAAAACACACTCTCCAACAAAACATTTGTGTATGTATTGTCGAAGGCTTTCACGGCCGGAGTTCAATGGCTGTTGTGGGTCTTCCGGGCTGTGTGGCCATGTTCTGGAAGTTGTGGTTCCTAACGTTTCGCCAGCATCTGTGGCCAGCATCTTCAGAGAGCAGGAGCACAGATCTGTGCTCCTGCCCTCTGAATATGCTGGCCACAGATGCTGGCGAAATGTTAGGAACCACAACTTCCAGAACACGGCCACACAGCCCGGAAGACCCACAACAGCCATTTGTGTATGCATTGACAAACTTTTAATTTTTGAACTTAGTAGTGAAACTATTCAAAGACTCATGCCAAATTAGTAAACAGCTCTTCAATCCACTCTCTGAAGCATAAGGAGAACCTATCTAGGCTTAGCAATGTATGCATTTAAACACAGTTTAATGTTTACATGCTCCACTTAATATGCTCTGTATTTCTATATCCATGCAATATAATCTGAATAAGATAAAACAAAAACATGTCTCTATCTTTTCTCTAACTTAAAGAAGCTGAATAAGACAAAACAATAAATTTTTTTATAAGTTTTTTATTTCTATTCAACATTCAGGGTAAGATATACCAGGGTGTCAGGATCAGACCAAGAATGACACTGAAACCAGTGTATTCCAATCTAGTTCTTTATTGTTCTTACCATATAGACAGAATCTTGCCAGACTAAAGCTACTCTAACTAACCTAAGGGCAAATAACCTGGGAAGGTTCTAGGGCGGAGCTACCTTGAACTTCTTAACCTTCCCAGCAACAATGTCTGGGCTGTGAATCCTTTTATCTGCCTGGAATGCATTCCCCCCTGGAAACCAGTGACAGCATCGGATTCCACCACATCGGGTTTTCCAAACTGGGTTCTATGGAACCCTATGTTTTTGTGAGGACTTGAATGAGTTCCATGGGAGCAAGGGTATGGGGGAAACCTCTCTGCAAGGGACTAGGGCTTAGTCCCTTGTGGAGAGGTCCCCCCCGGTCACTTAGAAACATTGCTAGGGACATCCCTGAAGAGCAGCGTTGAGGTAGGAGCAGATGGCTGAGTGCATTTGAGTTTGTTTTTTCCCCTTACTTCCTTGCAAGTTGTTGCAAGGGACTAAGGGATAATAAACCTTAAAACACTCAGCCATCTGCTCCTACCTCAACGCTGCTCTTCCGGGGAATTCAGATGAATTTTTCTAAGGTACAGCAGAAAGGATATGGGTTGTCAGCTGACACTCAGAAGCCCCACCCTTTCTGATCAGGGGTTCTGGCATTTTTTTTTTAACTCAGCCTGAAAACGTTTGAAAACCCTGAGATAGACTATTGATGACATGGAAGCCTTATTTGGGGGAATTACAATCTCTACTTAGCAAATCTTGAGATATCAATCTCAAATACATTTGGGGAAGATTTAAATTTCCTAGGAAAAGGTACAACCTGCACAATTCTTTATATATTTCCTAAACATTGAGAAAGTGAAAGCTGAACACAACACCTGAGACAATGGTTCCATGCCTTGGGAGAGCACAGAAGAATAGGATTGCGGCCTTTGTTTCGGAAGGAAGAGCCTTCTGCATTAGGAAGGTTGTAATTGTATATCACAACTGTATTGTTTATCAAAAATAGTGGCATGAAGAGCCAAGGACCACTCTCCTATTTCCATGAGAATATCTGCATGCTTAGAACACAAATTGAACTTGCCTATGATAGTCTGATGCTTTTAAAAGCAGACCTTTGAGATTTAACCCTTTTACCTGATATTGTTTAAACTGGAGTTTCCAGAGTTCAATCTAGATCTTTTATTTATTTATTTATTTATTTATTTATTTAAATTTATATGGCCGCCCAACTCCCACAACGGGGGAATTTTGCATGCAGATTTGTGTTTTATCACAGTTAACCATTAGTTTATATAATAAACTTTCTTGAATAGCTGAGCAATATGTAAAATTCATCACTAATGACCAATCTTTCTTTTTGTAAAAGGACTAAGACTCCTTATGGTATGTCAGCAATGTGGAAGCTGCTTGATAACAAATAAGATCTTATACTGTGGCTTCTTTCTGTGCAAAAATTACTAAAGAATCCAAATGGGGTTCACTGGAGATTTGCACCACCAAGTGATGTGGAAAAAAATACAGCTGCAATGGCTCTCATGTCCTTGAAGAATGCTGCCTGGCTTAAGGAGAAAGCAGAGACTAAATTCAGATGGCACAAAGATGGCAGAGACCATTTCTCAAGACATGGTTGGAAGAGTGGGGATGCAGAACCTCCTCTCTCTCTTCTTCAATATGGATTACCTCTTTCTTCTATCATTTGGAATAATCAGAAGTGGCTGATGCATCCACATGTAGCCCAAACTAGGGATTTGTTTTAAAGGAAACTTAAATGAACTTCATTTTAAAATACATTTTATAATTAAGGAAGAAACTCCTGATCTGATCTGATCATAATCAGCCCAATTCAGGTGGAACAGCATAAACTGTAGTTAAAACAAATCAGAAATGGAACAGATATTCTGCAGATCAAGATAGGAGATAGCATGAAAAGTTATGGCATACCTCATCTAACTCTTACTGTTTGCTACAATAGTTGCCAAGAATAGTAGACCAAGTGGATTTTGATTTAATCCTGGGAGACTTTCCTTCTGCCCTAAAGGAGGATTACATATCTGCAGTATGCCTTAAGTGGGCCATAGAAGCTCCAATCAGATTGTACATTAAGGAGGACTGAATATGTACAAGAAGCAACCTTTACATAAAATCTGAACAGCCACATCTGTATAGGGCTTTCTCTGTGTGATGAGAAACTCTTGTTTTCCAGAATTCTTGATCATGCGGAAAGAACAATAGATGCACCCTGCCACACTGCCTAGCTACAGGCTTCATATAATTATTCAGCTGAAAGTGTGAAGGTCAGGAGGTGGGATTTATTTCCATGAACACTCTCATATATTCATCCTTGATACGTTGTTTGAACTGGCTATAATTCAAACTGTAAGGAAAAAGAACATGCAAGACTAAAGTGAATTTACCTCTTCATCTTGGGCACTGACTGTGCATGTAACTTGCTTCCTGCAGCATAGAAAATTTCCACAACACTTCATTTTTTGAGTTGGACCAATGTTTTTGTTCTGCTTGATCAAAGGCTAAGAACATTTAGTGCAGAAATGCCATACTAAATCTTTTGTAACTAAATGCTGCAGTCAAGCAATTTACAATAGGCATGGATGAAGTGATGGCATATTAAATAAACTGAGCTCATGGGTCTGTCTCAAGCTCACTAGGAGAATCAGCTAGGTGTATGAATTGCTTGCAAGTACATATATGGTTTCTGTGAATTGCTTGCAAGTACAGATATGATTTCTGTGAACTTTCCAAGGTGTCCTCCTCTAGAAGATGTTGCACTAATCCAAACTGGGTGTAATTCAGACATGTGCTCAGAAACAGGCTCAGCTGGTGAATCAGCCTGGGCTGTTAAAGGCAGTGCTAGTCATTCAGATGTAAAGCCGGGTCCAGAAACACCCACAGACCTGGTTCTTCTACTACTCCATCCAAAAGCCAGTTCCAGAGTTTGTTTTCATTCTGAACAGGAGCACATATCTCTTCCCTAGATTAGTCTTTATTTATTTAAGCTACTTTTATTCATTTTTATTTAAGCTATGAACACCAGTTGCAAATTCAGATTGTCCTTGTTTTTAGAAGAAGAAATCAAAATATGTATCATAACATCATATCATATCATATCCCATATCATTTCATATCATCATATATCACATCACATCATCTCATTCTTACATTTCTGTAAAATAGAAAAAATCTGTATCTCCTTCTTTTCATCTTCTGTACCATATTGTAACATTTTGTCATCATTGGCATCTTTTCCACAAGAGAGTGTGTACTTTTTAGCAGAACCAACCAACCAACCAACCAACCAACCAACCAACCAACCAACCAACCAACCAACCAACCAACCAACCTTTTCTTTATTCTAGTGTATTCCCATTTCTCTACTCCTGTAACTGCTTTCATTGCAACTGAATGGACCTGAAGACAATTAGTTAAACTTTAGAAAAGATAAAAATGAACAGCATTTAAAAAAAATCGCCCTGCAGGAGATAGTTGGAGGGAGAACAGAGGCTCATTGTGCTGATTCAGTTTTGCCTAATCATTTTATTAATCACAAAAATCAGAAGCAGAATTGCACACATATATTAGTTAATTTGAATGCTTGATAGGGGGTGAGATGAAGAAAAAGCTGAAAAATGAAAGGCTGGGTGGAAAAATCTTAGTTTTTTGTACTATTGTGTGATATATTACTATTGTGATAGATGATACAGATGATACAGATACAGATACAGAAAGATGTGTGTGTGTGTGTGAGAGAGAATATTAGAAGGCTGAAGAAGAACAAATTTGTCCTGGCTTTGAACCAAGCCATGTTACTTCCCATTTGGAGTGGGGGGTGGACAAGCTTATCTTGCCCCTGGCTGATGGGGGAGGAGAAGATGGATTTGTTCATTGCTATGGATATTTGGATTAGTGAAAAGCTGGTGTAGTGTGATGTAGCAGTAAGGTGTTAGACTAGGATACCCATGATCAAGTCCACCCTTAAGTGTAGAAGCTGACTGAGTGACTTAAGCCAGTCTGTATTTCTTAGGTCAACATACTGTACCTCACAAGGTTGGTGCTGGGGAGAAAAATTACAGAGAGTGAATCCTAGGTATATCACCTTGAGTTCCTGGAAGAAAATCAGGATATAAATCTCATGAATAAATGAATATTTGTAATGTCCTAACAATCTGAAGTTACTTTATGTTTGTTGATAAGTCCTTTCATACAAGAAAAGGGTGCCTTAGCACCAAATCTGTCAGCAAGAAAGTCTCCAGCTATTTCTCAAGGGCAGAAGTCTTCCTCAGTTCTGAAAGTAACATTTTCTTGCTCGAGGAAAAATAATAATAAAAGGAATTCTCCCTGGTACCTTCTTCCCTTCTTCTTCATCTTCCCTTGAGATGTAATAGAAGTATGGGAAGTTAGGGGGAACTCAAGATGTTGGAGAGAACCTGGATATCTGCAGCTCAAAATGATGAAAGCAGCATCATGTCATTGCTTGGAAGCTCCACCCCTATGGGACACTGGTGCAATGTCATTACAGGCATATAGAAATGATGCTCACTCGCTGGATCGTCACCTTGTTGTGGTGAGTGGGCTTGTGTGTTCCCAATGAACCCTGTGAGCGAAGCCGTCGGGAGTCATGTACTCCTGGCAGGGTCACCCATGGCGGTAAGGTCCAGGGGGAGGAACCAGACAAAGAACGATCCAAGAAAGTCCTCAACGGCAGAACAGGCGGAAGATAACAAGGTGTATTGTTACAACGGCTGCGAAGGCGGATGAAGGCTGCAGCAGACAAAAGGTCACCAATCGTCATGGTATCCATGCCATTGGATTAGAACCTTTTTCTGTGAAGGTTGTGTGCTGATCGTTGTGCACCGATCTCCACACATAAAACAAATTCACGCACAGGCGTCTTCCAACCACACCAAACCCAAAACAACCAAAAGTCCCATGGCGACTGACGAATGGCAACGGGGGCAGGACTGTGAAATCCGGAAGCTCCTAGTCATGGACCAGCACATGGGCGGTGGATACGGATTCAGTCGCCCTGACTCAAGGATCGAGGCAGTTGAGTAGTTCGGCAGCTGTATCCACGACTGAGCAGCCCTATTTAGGATCCACTCTGCTCACCCCATATGGGGAGGGGGCTAGAAAAGGTGCCCTAAACATAGTCTGCCTCATTTTCTCCCTGACTGGATTACCGCGACCAGTGGGGTCACCATCTAGCGGTCGTAAAAAACACATGAATTTTGGAACATGGAATATACGGACACTGCAAGACAATATGGATAGTGAACGACCTGAACGTAGGACTGCCATTATTGCAAGGGAGCTGAGACGTTTTAATATTGATATAGCAGCACTCCAAGAAACTCGAAGAGCAGGAGAAGGACAGTTGAAGGAAGAAAAAGGAGGTTATACCTTCTTTTGGAAAGGACTGCCTGAACAAGAACGACGAATACATGGGGTAGGCTTTGCTATCAAAAACGACATTGTGAAGCTCTTGTCAGAAGTTCCCACTGGGATTAACGAACGACTCTCAACTCTGCGAATAAAACTCACCAAAAACCAACAGGCAACTATCCTAAGTGCTTACGCACCAACACTAGATGCAGATGAGGATATCAAGGAAAAATTTTATACCCAGCTGGACACCATCTTATCAGAGATACCAAAGGAGGATAAAATTATCCTCCTGGGCGATTTCAATGCAAGAGTTGGGCATGATTTTGATTTGTGGCCAGGGATCATTGGGAAAGAAGGAGTTGACAACAGCAACACAAATGGAATCTTACTTCTGACTAAATGTGCAGAGCATAACCTTGTCATTACTAACACACTCTTTCGCCAGAAAAATAAATTTAAAACATCATGGAAGCACCCACGGTCGAAGCAATGGCATCTTTTAGATTATGTAATTGTCCGTGCTAGAGATCGCCGTGATGTACTTCTCACCAGAGCCATGACGAGCGCCGATGACTGCTGGACAGACCATCGATTAATTCGATCCACGATGGCCATAAAGATTGTCCCTCATCGTAGGCTCCAAGGAAGAAAACCAAGGCGTAAAATGAATACACTGGCCCTTCAAGATCCTATTAAACGAGCTTGCTTTCAATCAACTCTCAAGGAACATCTGCCTATGGAACTTCCTGAAAATGTTGAGGAACACTGGATTAAATTGAAGACTTCTATTATTTCAGCCTGTGAACAAACTATCGGATACCAGACTAAGAGACATCAGGACTGGTTTGATGAGAACGATAGTGAGATTGAACATATTATTGACAAGAAAAGGAAAGCCTTCCAGATATGGCAAAAAGATATTAACTGTGCCGTTAAGAAAAAAATCTACGCCAGTGCAAAGGCAGAAGTCCAAAGAAGAACTAGAGAACTTAAGAACATATGATGGATAAAAAAAGCCCAAGAAACCCAACATTTTGCAGATGCTCATGATGCACGGGGCTTTTTTAATGCCATAAAGGCCATCTATGGACCAACAAACCATGGTACAAATCCCTTACGCTCAGTAGATGGTGCTAAGCTTCTAAAGGACAAAGAGTCTATTGCACTGCGCTGGAAAGAGCATTACTACAATCTCCTTAATCGTCACTCTACTGTGGCTGATGAAGTCTTCTTGCAAATCCCGCAAAAACAAATAAGAAATGAGCTTGCAGTACCCCCTAGTTTGGAGGAAGTCAGTAAAGCCACTAAACAAATGAAAAATAACAAAGCTAGTGGACCTGATGGGATTCCTGCTGAAGTCTTTAAAGAAGGCGGGCCTGAACTTACACAACAACTTCATAAGCTCATCGAAAAAATCTGGATGAGGGAGGAGATTCCAGCAGACTTTAGGGATGCCATAATTATCACTCTCTTTAAAAAGGGTGATAGAACAGACTGTGGAAACTATCGAGGCATCTCCCTTCTAGCCACAGCAGGCAAAATCCTGGCAAAGATCATTGCAAACCGTCTCCTATCTGTATCAGAAGACATCCTCCCTGAAACGCAAAATGGCTTCCGCCCTTCCAGGGGAACAGTGGATATGATCTTCACTGCACGACAGCTTCAAGAAAAATGCAAGGAGCAAAACCGCCCTCTGTACATGGCGTTTATTGATCTGACTAAAGCTTTTGATACTGTAAATCGTACTGCTCTCTGGACCATCCTTCTGAAAATCGGATGCCCTGATAAATTTGTGAACATCTTGCGATTACTCCATGATGACATGATGGCAACAATCCTGAATAACAATGGCTCTCAAAGCGATCCATTTAAAGTGGAATCCGGCGTTAAACAGGGATGTGTTATTGCTCCAACCTTATTCGCTATCTTCATCGCTATGATTATGCACCTTGTTGAAGAGAAACTTCCTACTGGTGTAGAAATTATATATCGAACAGATGGAAAGTTTTTTAATCTTAGTAGGCTGAAAGCAAAAAATAAGGTAATTGCAACTTCTGTTATAGAACTTCAATATGCTGATGATAACGTAGTCTGTGCACACTCCGAGGAAGATCTTCAAACTATCCTAAACATCTTTGCAGAAGCATATGAAAAACTCGGCCTCTCGATTAACATTAAAAAAACCAAAGTGCTTTACCAGCAAGTTCGAACCAATCCCTCCGCAGCGCCATCAATCCAGCTTAAAGGTGTGTCACTAGAAAATGTCGATCACTTTTCTTATCTCGGCAGCCATCTATCTACAAAAGCCGACATCGACGCTGAAATTCAGCATCGCCTGAGCTCTGCGAGTGTAGCTTTCTCCCGAATGAAGCGTAGAGTGTTTGAGGATCGGGACATTCGCAGGGAGACCAAAATGCTTGTTTACAAAGCCATTGTACTACCAACCCTTCTGTACGCCTGTGAAACATGGACCCTCTACAAACGCCACCTCCAACTTCTTGAAAGATTCCATCAACGCTGCCTCCGAAAAATTCTGCAAATTACTTGGGAAGATAGGCGGACTAATGTTAGCGTATTAGAAGAAGCGAAAACCACCAGCATTGAAACAATGATCATCCAACATCAACTTCGCTGGACCGGTCATGTTGTTCGAATGCCTGACCATCGTCTTCCAAAGCAGCTACTTTACTCCCAACTTAAGAATGGAAAACGGAATATTGGTGGACAGCAAAAGAGATTCAAAGATACTCTCAAAGTTAATTTAAAAAAATGTAATATCAGCATTGAGAACTGGGAAGCCCTAACTCATGAGCGTTTCAATTGGAGGTCATCCTTTATTAATGGCGCTATGGACTTTGAAGAAACACGAGTACAGGGCGAAAAGGATAAAAGAGCTAAAAGGAAGGCACGTCAGGCAGACCCTCATCATGACCGTCTCCCACCCGGAAACCTATGCCCTCATTGTGGGAGGTTGTGCGGATCCAAAATTGGCCTTTACAGCCACTTACGGATCCACCGTTAAAATTTTACCTTTGGAAGACAATCTTACTCGGCTACGAGTGATCGCCAATGATAGAAATGATGGGTTACAGTATGATGGTGCGACACTGCTTTTCTTAGTTTCGTCCTCCTATGGATCCTCTCATTGGGAGAGAGGAGTGCAGTAAAAGACTGGACATTCACCCACTTCATGAACATCTTGTACATAAGTAAGTGCAGAACACCACACACTACCCCTGAAATTCTCTTCTCTTCACAGTTTCTAAAATATTCTTCATCAAACTGAATGGGAATTGATAGGAAAGAAATGCATGAAAATGTCTCTCCTGGGTACTACAGGAAGCTGTAAAGAAACAGATTTACAAGTTATGCTAGAGATGTCATAATAAGTAGAACATCCTTTGGTTCGGGAGCATGGTACCTCCCCCTGAACACGCACATAGCATACACACACACACACGTATTAGATGAGTATTCCTGTAAATCTCCGCTCTTGTACAACTTGGCTAGGGCTGGTGAGAGGTGAAAGTGATGTTCAGAAACTATTGGTGAACACCAAGTTGCTTATCCTTCCTTTAGAAGATGGAAATATGTTCTTTTATTCTACAGTTACAAAGGATGACAAAGGTCCTGGGATTTTAAAATGTTATGAGAAAAAGGAATTGCCTTATAGGCAGCAGTCAGAATTATAATCATTGGCTTTATAAAATGAGAATCTCCAGAGATATTACAGGCTTCCTTGAATGTTCAATTTTCACCTTCAAAAATAATGTCCCTAGTTCTTAGTTCTATTATAATAACAGAAGCACAATTCATATGGTATTCTATGGAAAGTTCAATGAAAACAAAACTGATCCCACCTTGTAGCATAGAAGTCAATGACTACAGGGACAAGCAGAAATTGCGGAAACTGACAAGCAGACCTTGCTTTATTTTCTTTATTTAATTACCACTAGGGGAAAAAGAGATTATATTGTACTTTTCCTATAATTAACCAGGGTCATCTGTAGTTACTGATGATAATTAATTATGATGTAGATCGATAATGGAGTCACTGATATCCTAGGAATACATTCCTGATTTGGTGTTTATGCATTCTGCACAGCCTCAAGATGCTTCCTTGCTCTGTAGCTGAACCCTGACATTCAAAATAAGTTTTGGAGTTCAACTATATGCCAGATTTAAGTACTGGAATTCTTTTTTTTTAAAGTAGCATGTTATTAATAAGTAGTTTCCTGAGTACTGCTTACATTGCAACAATCTCTGTAAGCTAAATGCTTAAACTTTTTGTATTTCAAACTCAATTTTTAGAAGAGCTGATATTACTTTTTGAGTGGCTTCAGGTAGAACTAGGTTGTGAGGGTTGCTATAGTAATCGTCAGGTTGATCAAATCATGGCCTAGAATAATAAAAGAGGGGAAGATTATATGAAACCTGATTGCAAATATTCTCCACACACAAATTCTCTATTTGCCCAAGAGAATAGATGGTTATGGGTAAGATGGGAACATAGCTGAAGATCAAGTGAGAGGCAAGTAGGCTAATAAGAAAGAAAAAGAAAACAGAGATATAATAATATACCTTTGACCACATGAATTTGGATAATTTGGATTTCCATTCAGTGAAAGGACATTATTGCTCAGTATTTTTCTAATGTTTTATTCCCATAAAATAATATGTGATTGACTCTACCTATATCTGACAATTGAGTACATACACACACACATCCATGTAGAGCACATCAGCCACAAGATTTGGCTTGGGTTCAGTCTGGCATTTTTAGGCTGACCATATTTCCTTCAGACAAGAACGGGACTTTTGGGATGGCAAAACGGGACAGGGTCTTATGCCACCATGCCGGCCTCCAAACCCCGCCCCCCAGTCCACGCAATTGGCTCCCACCTGCAAACCCCACCCCCGCCCCACACGATTGGCTTCTGCCTGCAAACCCCGCCCCCATCAGCGTGATTGGCTCGGATTTTATTTTTTTTCCCCTGATTTTTAAAGGTGTTTTTTTTTTCTAGCAGAAAATGGTGTGGCAGAGCTGGTGTGTTTGGGGGAGGCCGGAGTACACACACTGTGCACACAGCACCGTCATCGGCCAGGGAACAAGGGGCAGGGATGGAGGGGATGGAGGCCCACCACTGCCCCATCCCCTTTGGGCTTGGCCGAGGGGGGGAGGAGAGTCGCTGCTGCTGCCACCGCCGCAGAGCAGGAGAAGCAGGAGGAGCCGGCTGCACTTGGCTGCTTGAGCCACACCACTTTGCCCCTTGCTGCCCGCTGAAGCTCCCCAGGGTGGCCGGCTCCTGCTTCTCCTGCTCGGCGGCCCGACAACTCTCCTCCCTTGGCCAAGCCCGATCAGATGCACATACACACACTCACACACTCACAGGACAGACTGCCCTCGGCAGAAGCCGGCCGTGCTGGGAGGCTTCAGCCACACCACTCCGCCCCTCGCCACCCGCTGAAGCCCCCCAGCATGACCAGCTCTTGCCAAGGGCAGTCTGTCCTGTGAGTGTGTGTGTGTGTGTGCATCTGATCGGGCTTGGCCGAGGGAGGAGAGTTGTCGACCACTCCGTCCCTTGCTGCCCGCAGAAGCTCCCCAGGGTGGCCAGCTCCTGCTTCTCCTGCTCGGCGGCCCGACAACTCTCCTCCCTTGGCCAAGCCAAATCAGATGCGCGCGCACACACACACACACACACACACGGACCCCACACCCTCTTTCTCCAGCCTCCCCATGACCAAATGCACCTGCACCTGTTGCAGGGAGGCTGGAGAAAGAGGGTGTGGGGTGCGTGCGTGTGTGTGTGTGTGTGCGATTATGCTGAGCAAGTAATCCACACGCGTGCACACACACGCACGCACCCCACACCCTCTTTCTCCAGCCTCCCTGCAACAGGTGCGGGTGCATTTGGTCATGGGGGGCTGGAGAAAGAGGGTGTGGGGTGCATGTGTGTGTATGTGTGTGCGCGATTACTCTGAGCAAGTAATCTGCACGCACGCACGCGTGCGCGCACACACACACACATGCACCCTCTTTCCAAAACCTTCCCATGCCTGCTTTCCCTGGCCTCACCACTGCTGGGCAGACAATCTCAGGATCAGGTAAGGAGGCAGGAACCTGGACTGTGATGCAGTGTCTGCTGCTGGGCTCGCACGTGGCAACTGGGCTTCCAGTTGCTGCGCTGATAGGGCCTCTTCCGGGCTGCCTCCAATGGCAAGTCCAGCTCCAGTCCTCCTTCCTGTCTTCCTGTCCTCCTTCCCGCCGGGTTTAAAAAAGGGACAAAATTGAGATTTTGATCAAAACGATGGGACGGTTGAAAAATGCTAAAATAACGGGACTGTCCCGTTCAAAACGGGACGTATGGTCACCCTAGGCATTTTGGAATACAGCCTGCTTTGATATAGGTCAAAGTTTTTTGGTAGATTTACATTCTAGCTTTCTTCTAGGAGACCATAGCTGTCAGGTTCAAGGTGGGGCTTGAGTTCTAAGTTAAATTTTTTGTCTCTCATTGACTAAAACAAAAAAGTCAGAAATGCTGTTCCTTTCTTTTTCTTTTTTTCTTTTTTATCAGAATAGGATGAAATCTAAAGGCACAACAGATAGTTTTAATAATATGAAACCTCCCCTGTTTTACAGAACTTGGAAGAGAGTTATTTGGAATTTAGGGTCCTTTAAAAATTTTAAAAATGTAATTCTTTTTCTGTTATTCTGAGGAAGAATTTTATGATGTTTAAAGCAAAATTTTCCCCCTCTGGAGTAGATCTGTCAAATGTAGAGAGATACTGTAGCTGCAACAATTGATACATGGGTTTTAGGGCTAGGGTTCTTTACATTCAGACATTTACTAAGAAAGTAATGCCTGTACCTTTCATTTTCCAACACACACACACACACACACACTGCGCTACAGACAAATAATTCTCTCAAAGCAATGTAACTGAAGAACCCCAAACAAACATTTCTTTTTCTCTTTCTCTCTCTGTCCCTCCCTGGCATTTTATGGATAAATGAAGGTTCAATATAGTAATTTTTTAAAACAGATCTATTGTCTACCTTTTGGCAATTCTCAGAAAAGGTAAATTACAATGCCTTGTGAGAGTACTGATTTGGTTTGTGTCACTTCTTAAGGATTTTGCTTTGATTTGTAATGCTACAGCCCAATCTGACACAGGATTCAGCTGAATCTGATGTTTATTCCTACCAATTAAAGTTGCAGTCCCATTACTTGAGATTTATTTCTGAGTAAACATGCCTAGGATGATGATGAAACTGTGTACTTATATCCCATTGATATCAAATCCCAGCGATAGCCCAAATTCTTTGTTATTTGCCTAATTATAGTAATGAATGTGAATTGTGTCATTAACGTAATTAATGAAGAAGTTGTTTGCAGGAAAAATGAATTGCAAAATATCATGCCATTAAATAACAGGAGCTATGGGGCTGCATGTTGATGCTGATGTGTTACTAAGATGTAGTCTCTTGAATATGTTTTGTACAAATAGCACAGAGCAGTATAGATAGGCAAAAACAGCAGATTAAAAGAATAAAGGCAGTCCTCACTTAACAACCACAATTGGGACGAGCAACTCCATTGCTAAGCAACATGGTCATTAAGTGAGACATCATGTGACCATGACAGACTTATGACTTCACTTATGCCATGGTCATTAAACAGATCACCTGCGTTCACTAAGTAAGGCATCATGTGATCATGACTTGCAATTTTACTGCCGACTTCTCCATTGACTCTGCTTGTTGGAAGCCAGCTGTGAAGCATGCAAATGGCAATCACATGACAGTGAGATGCAGCAACCATCGTAAACGTTCGTTGGTTGCAAAGTGCCCGAATCCCAATCACGTGATTGCGGGGATGCTGTGGCAATCGTAAGTGTGAGGACTGGTCATAAAGTTACTTTTTCAGCAATGTCGTAACTTCAAATGGTCGCTAAACAGGGCAGTTGTTAAGTGAGGACTATCTGTATGCAATTCTAGCTGAAATACAGCAAACTTTCTCTTAACTGCATTTATAAAAAGCTTCTATATGGTTTGTATTATTTACAAGAAGCTTAATCTCTTACCTAATGATAAATTTATGGTTATAATGGTCCTTACCATGATTTGGTTCAGGAGAAAAAGCAGGGGATTACAGCAAAGGCCATATTTTTTAGACTTGCACTTTTTTTAATTCAAGACTTCTAATTGGCATTGGGAGATGACATTACAAATTTGTTATGGCACTTATTATGTATAAGGAGATACTCAGAAGAATAAGAAGATCCTCAGAAGTCTCTTCTGAGACTCTTAAAGTATATTCAAGGAAATACATACAAGGTAATATGCTATGAATGAATTAATTTTACCCTAAAATCAGTGGGAATATTTTGGCTGTGTACTTATCCTGCGTGTATTTGAACAATGGGAGTGGTTATTTCCAAACTGACAAGACATCCTACTTCATTTAGAGTTCATGTTGTTGTTTATTCGTTCAGTCGTTTCCGACTCTTCGTGACTTCATGGACCAGTCCACGCCAGAGCTTTCTGTCGGCCGTCACCATCCCCAGCTCCCCAATGGTTGAGTCCGTCACCTCCAGAATACCATCCATCCATCTTGCCCTTGGTCGGCCCCTCTTCCTTTTGCCTTCCACTTTTCCTAGCATCAGCTTCTTCTCCAGGGTATCCTGTCTTCTCATTATGTGGCCAAAGTACTTCAGTTTTGCCTTTAATATCATTCCCTCAAGTGAGCAGTCTGGCTTGATTTCCTGGAGTATGGACTGGTTTGATCTTCTTGCAGTCCAAGGCACTCTCAGAATTTTCCTCCAACACCACAGTTCAAAAGCATCTATCTTCCTTTGCTCAGCCTTCCTTATGGTCCAGCTCTCGCAGCCATAGGTTACTACAGGGAATACCATTGCTTTAACTATGCGGACCTTTGTTGTCAGTGTGATGTCTCTGCTCTTAACTATTTTATCAAGATTTGCCATTGCTCTCCTCCCAAGAAGTAGACGTCTTCTGATTTCCTGGCTGCAGTCAGCGTCTGCAGTAATCTTTGCGCCTAGAAATACAAAGTCTGTCACTGCCTCCACTTTTTCTCCCTCTATTTGCCAGTCATCAATCAAGCTCGTTGCCATAATCTTGGTTTTTTTGAGGTTTAACTGCAGCCCAGCTTTTGCACTTTCTTCTTTCACCTTCGTCATAAGGCTCCTCAACTCCTCCTCGCTTTCAGCCATCAAAGTGGTATCATCTGCATATCTGAGATTGTTAATGTTTCTTCCAGCGATTTTAACTCCAGCCTTGGATTCCTCAAGCCCAGCATGTCGCATGATGTGTTCTGCGTACAGGTTGAATAGGTAGGGTGAGAGTAAACAACCCTGCCGTACTCCTTTCCCAATCTTAAACCAGTCCGTTGTTCCGTGCTCTGTTCTTACTGTTGCTACTTGGTCGTTATACAGATTCCTCAGGAGGCAGACAAGATGACGTGGTATCCCCATACCACCAAGAACTTGCCACAATTTGTTATGATCCACACAGTCAAAGGCTTTAGAATAGTCAATAAAACAGAAATAGATGTTTTTCTGAAATTCCCTGGCTTTCTCCATTATCCAGCGGATATTGGCAATTTGGTCTCTAGTTCCTCTGCCTTTTCTAAACCCAGCTTGTACATCTGGCAATTCTCGCTCCATGAATTGCTGGAGTCTACCTTGCAAGATCTTGAGCATTACCTTACTGGCATGTGAAATAAGTGCCACTGTTCGATAGTTTGAACATTCTTTAGTGCTTCCCTTTTTTGGTATGGGGATATAAGTTGATTTTTTCCAATCTGATGGCCATTCTTGTGTTTTCCAAATTTGCTGGCATATGGCATGCATCACCTTGACAGCATCATCTTGCAAGATTTTAAACAGTTCAGCTGGGATACCGTCGTCTCCTGCTGCCTTGTTATTAGCAATGCTTCTTAAGGCCCATTCAACCTCACTCTTCAGGATGTCTGGCTCTAACTCACTGACCACACCATCAAAGCTATCTCCAATATTATTATCCTTCCTATACAGATCTTCCGTATATTCTTGCCACCTTTTCTTGATCTCTTCTGCTTCTGTTAGGTCCTTACCATCTTTGTTTTTGATCATACCCATTTTTGCCTGGAATTTACCTCCGATGTTTCTAATTTTCTGGAAGAGGTCTCTTGTCCTTCCTATTCTATTGTCTTCTTCCACTTCCGCACATTGCTTGTTTAAAAATAATTCCTTATCTCTTCTGGCTAACCTCTGGAATTTTGCATTTAATTGGGCATATCTCCCCCTATCACTATTGCCTTTTGCTTTCCTTCTTTCTTGGGCTACTTCCAGTGTTTCAGCAGACAGCCATCTTGCCTTCTTGGTTTTCTTTTTCTTTGGGACGTTTTTTGTTGCCGCCTCCTGAACAATGTTGCGAACTTCTGTCCATAGTTCTTCTGGGACCCTATCTACTAAATCTAGTCCCTTAAATCTATTCTTCACCTCCACTGCATATTCCTTAGGAATATTAGTGAGCTCATATCTAACTGATCTGTGGGTCTTCCCTATTCTCTTTAGTCTGATTCTAAATTTTGCAATAAGAAGTTCGTGATCTGAACTACAGTCAGCTCCAGGTCTTGTTTTTACCGACTGTATAGATGTCCGCCACCTTTGGCTGCAAAGGATGTAGTCAATCTGATTTCGGTGTCGACCATCTGGTGAAGTCCATGTATAAAGTCGTCTTTTAGGTTGTTGGAAGAGAGTGTTTGTTATGCACAGTGAGTTGTCTTGGCAAAATTCTATCAGCCTATGTCCTGCTTCATTTTGTTCTCCCAGACCATGCTTGCCTGTAATTCCAGGTGTCGTCTGACTACCCACCTTAGCATTCCAGTCTCCTGTAATGAAAATAACATCTCTTTTTGGTGTATTATCTAGTAGGTGCTGCAGATCCTCATAGAACTGATCTACTTCTGCTTCTTCGGCATCTGTGGTTGGGGCGTATATTTGGATCACTGTGATGTTAAATGGCTTACCCTGAATTCGAATTGAGATCATTCTATCGTTTTTTGGATTGTATCCAAGCACTGCTTTAGCCACTTTATTATTAATTATGAAGGCTACTCCATTTCTTCTGTGGTCCTCTTGTCCACAGTAGTAGATCTGGTGGTCATCTGATGTGAAGTGACCCATCCCAGTCCATTTCAGTTCACTGACACCTAAAATGTCTATATTTAATCTTGACATCTCACCAATAACCACATCCAATTTGCCCTGGCTCATAGATCTTACATTCCAGGTTCCTATGGTGTGTTGATCTTTAGAACATCGGATTCGTCGTTCACCACCAGCACCGTCGGCCGCTAGCCGTCCTTTCGGCTTTGAGCTAGCTGCGTCATCACGTCTGGGGCTAGTTGAACGTATCCTCTGTTCCTCCCCAGTAGCATTTTGACCATCTTCCGACCTGGGAGTCCCATCTTCCGATGGTATACCGACATATCTTTGGTTGTACTGATCCATTTAGTTTTCATGGCAAGAATACTGGGGTGGGTTGCCATTACCTTCCCCAGGGATCGTATTTAGTCTGACCTCTCTGCCACGACCTTCCCGTCTTGGGTGTCCCTTCACGGTTTAGCTCATGGTTTCATTGAGGTGCTCAAGCTCCAGCACCACGACAAGGTAACGATCTCCTTTGCTGGAGATAGAGTTCATAGAATCCACTGAATCTATTGCTGAAATCCATCTTTATCATAAGCACAAGCAACACCAAACTTGACAGTTCCGCCTTAGAATGTTGCCTCATTCCATCTTCTAAATATACACCAATTGTTAGGCACTGAATCGTTGAAAATATCTATCCAACTGGGAAAAAAAAATCTATTTACCATTTTTTCCATAGGTGGCCATCTACCAGTAGCAAAGTTTGCTAAATTTTTCCTTTAGCAGTATATCGGTGAAGAGCTCTTCTTGTATTCAGAATATTTTTTTGATTGTTAAATATGAACAAGCACAGTTAGCTATGTCAAGAGGGATGATAAATAAGATGAATGTACACAAGGTCTTTAAATTGGCAGCTGAACTAGTTGTCAGTGAACTTGCATTAAAGGTTCATGCAATGGAAAGTATAGAAAATACAACTCAATCTTCTGTACAGTGCAAATGCACTCTTTTCTGAAATAGCGTCACTTACTTAGCATTGCAGATGTGAGAAGAACGACTGGAAGTGGGAACTGTACATGTCAATCATTAGCAAAAACCTATCCAAAGTTCCACTCATCAGGAATTCTACAGCTCAAGTGTCAGAGATCGGCAGATCTCTGCCAAAGCGCTAGACGGATATGCGCACTCCGGGAAGCTGCAACTGACAGGACACTGACGCCGGTCGAGTAGACCAGTTCGCACATGGCTGATGACCGCGAATACACATCCTCGCCACCGGATGACGACGCGTCTCGAAAGACACGATTACACGTGTCTCCAAACAAAGAACCTTGGGGGGCAGGGAATGCTTAAATGTAACCACTGTATCTATTTCACCCATTCAAGTCTTTGTTCGCACTAGCTTCTGTATCCTGTAATAAAACTTCCTGCTTCTAAGAACTCACGCGTCTGTGAGTTACTCTAGAACAAGGAGATTACAGATAGTGGATGGAGTGCCTTACATAAAGACTTGAATGCCAAAACTAACCGGTTTTCCCGGGAGCGAACCCGAATCTCCGGGAAGCTTCACGGTTGAGACCGGCTTCTACTCATACTGGGCAGAGACCCAGAGAAAAATTTTTCGGAAGGGGACCAGGCGAGCGAGGAGCAGGCTTTCCCCAGCAGCGGAGCAGCCCAAACAGTGGAGCGGCAAAATCGGCACTCCCAACAGCTGAGCGGGGCATTCCAAGCAGCTGATCGGCGGCTAGACGGGCCCAAGCAGCTGAACGGAGGCGGCGAAGCAGCAGCGGATCCGGAGCTCTAACAGCTGAGTGGCAGCAGCAGCGCAGCGGCGGACCCCAGCGGTCCCAACAGCGATTAGACGACCCAAACAGCTGAGCGGAGGCGGCGGAGCTACACCAAGTTAGTTTCAGGGCTCCCTTTTCCCCTTGATTAAAGTAAGGTATCCAGCAAGGGGCAATAATAAATAATAATTTTTCAGAAAAAAAAAACCTGGGAAGTGTAGAACTTGGTTGGATTAACTATAATATTAAGGAAGAGCAGTCTAGCTAGGTCATTTTAGATCCTGGTATTGCTTTAGATGGCAGCAAAATTGATTTCAGTTATGAAACATATTGCTAACATTTTGCTTCTTTCCCAGCACCACATTATTTTTAGCAGCTCTTCCTGATATGTTAGCTATAAACAGAGACTGAGAGAGAGTGACAACTTGCTAAGTCTGGTTGCTGTTGTTATTATTCCTATTATTATTAAATTGAGTATGTTGAAATTTATATTTTAATTCACACCAATCACAGCACCACCATACAGATTAGCTTCTGCTGTCCATATTTTTTAAAATATTCACATTCAATTGGGAATAGTAGTAATAGTGGTTTTATTTATTATGTGCTTCTAATTAAGCACAATGGAGATATAGATTAAAACAACTGATACAGAAATGTATTACAATCAATTATTACATCATAATATAAAACAAGGAGCCTTTAAACTAAAAGATCTATGATATATAATGTTGCAAACCTCTATACAGTCAAAGGAACAGCTAGGAATGTATTTTATTTATTGATTTATTTAAGAAATTTATACGGCAGCCCAGCTTGAACACTATGACTCTGGGCAGCTTACAGTAGCCCACAAAACAAACAAAAACAAAATTAAGAATTCCTATTAAAACCAAGGGGTGCGATGGCTAAGTGGTTAAGATGCCAGGCTTGTCGATCGGAAGGTCGGTGGTTCGACACCCGAGCTCCATGTGACGGAGTGAGCTCCCGCACTCGCCCCAGCTCTTGCCAACCTAGCAATTTGAAAGCATGCAAATGCAAGTAGATAAATAGGTACCAATTCTGTGGGAGGGTAACAGCGTTCCATGCCGTCATGCCGGCCACATGACTGCGGAAGTGTCTTCGGACAGCGTTGGCTCTTCGGCTAAGAAACGGAGATGAGCACCGCCCCCTAGAGTCGGACATGACTGTGCAGGGGAAAACCTTTATCTTTACCTTTTATTAAAACCAACACACCACCATTAATAAGCAAACAAGAACTCATAATTATTGCCCTCCTCCAGATGGGGAACTCCAATCATCCTGGCCCCAATAGTAATATCCCTTTAAATTGAAATCACATTGTCACTACCCCAACACAAAACAGATCTGAAGTGTGACTCCCCTTATGAGTTGGGCCCACAATAGCCAGCCTGCTTGCCTGGGACTCCCAACTCTTCTTTTTTTTCTTGCTTAATGACCTGCATGGTCCTGGGATTATGATGGCAACCAGGACTGCCCGGATTGCTGTCGCTAAGTGATGCAGTCACGTGACATCACACTTTATGACTGCATTGCTTAGCAATGGAAATTCCAGTAAATTCCAGTCCTGATTGCTGTCGTAACCCAAGGACTACCTGTATGGATGGTCAGCAGCATCCTGTATTAAATCCTGGATGAGGTAAGCCTTATTAGAATTCAACCTGTAACAACAGTCAGAACAGAAAGCCCATGTAAGGCTCAATGGGCAGGCATTGGGTGTGATTACGGGTGGGGTGGGGTGGGGTGAGAACAGTACCAGTACAAGACCTGGGCCCAAGTTTCCCATTAGTGACCTACCCCCTGACTCCCACTGTTTCTCCTGTTACCCATCACTGCTGCAACGTTCCTGTCTGTCCAAATCCCTCCCCAAAAATTCTCTAACTACCCCTGAATCCTGCCTTCTTTTCTGTTGGGTCAAGGGCCTGATCAACATGCTCCATCCTAACCCTTTCTCAATAGACTGGACAGTCAGAACCAGGACACTTCTGAGTGGCACTTAATATCCTCAGCATGAACCACTCGTCCCCTCCCTCAGCCACACCGTCATGAGTCCTGGGGGCAGGGTAGAGACAAAAACGATGGAACAATCACCTCAGAAACTAATCCCCCCACTCCCCCTTCCATCTCCCACCTGGGGATGGGGAATAAACTGCTATAACCCCAGCCACCCAAGAACCATACTAAAATCCACCCAAATCCATTCTGTGCAAAGTTCTGCAATCAAGGAATCCATTCCAGCATTATCTGAAACTTGCAAGATCAAAAAGCAAGGTGGCAAGTCTATGGCTATTATCTTATCCTATACTCTATCTCTAATGATACTATATAATGTTATACTACCCTCTATACTAGCAATGGTATTCCCTGTAGTAACCTATGGCTGTGAGAGCTGGACCATAAGGAAGGCTGAGCGAAGGAAGATAGATGCTTTTGAACTGTGGTGTTGGAGGAGAATTCTGAGAGTGCCTTGGACTGCAAGAAGATCAAACCAGTCCATACTCCAGGAAATAAAGCCAGACTGCTCACTTGAGGGAATGATATTAAAGGCAAAACTGATGTACTTTGGCCACATAATGAGAAGACAGGATACCCTGGAGAAGAAGCTGATGCTAGGCAAAGTGGAAGGCAAAAGGAAGAGGGGCCGACCAAGGGCAAGATGGATGGATGATATTCTGGAGGTGACAGACTCAACCATGGGGGAGCTGGGGATGGTTACGGTTCACAGGAAGCTCTGGCATGGGCTGGTCCATGAAGTCACGAAGAGTCGGAAGCGACTGAACGAATAAACAACAAAACCCTCTATACTATTACTTCTATACTATAGTATTGCTTTTCTACTACTACTATTACAAGTATACTATTACTTTTCTACTACTACTATTACTAGTATAATATTACTATCACTTACAGAGCCTGGTCTATCTTTAAATCCTCTCTCTTTCTAGGATTTTTTCTATTGTTTTTCTTCTTTATTAATGGGAAGCATGTAAAGCACTTGCACCGTCCCAACGTGGTGCTTAGCTTTGCTGTGCCTCTTCATTTTTCCTCTGGACCCTTTAGTCTGTGAAGAAAAAGCCCATCTTTATTTGGCTGCTTTCTCTGTTGCTGCTGCTGCAATTCCAAAACACACACGTCCTCCCCCACCTGCTTCAAGGTTGCAATTTTTATAAGCAACTCTGCCGTGCTAAGGCTAGGCAGAATGCTGAAATAGGAAAGGGGGAGGCAGGAGAGGTTCCTGCAATTGTTTGTCTACAGCCTGCTCTTCCACAAGGACACAGTGAAGGCAAGATGGCTGCTGTTTTCCAGGTATCTCATTTTGGCCATAGACCACCAGCCAGCTCCTGCTTCCTTTGAGGCTTGATGCCAAAACATAATCACATCAACCCACTAAAACACCAAGGGCTGGAAACTCACTTTTCATTGCTACCAAGAGGAAGTCTTCTGCAGCTCTGCCCTGGCAGGTACATGGCCAAACCTTTATTAAGTATTTTTGAAGTTTGTTGTTTATTCATTCAGTCACTTCCGACTCTTCGTGACTTCATGGACCAGCCCACGCCAGAGCTTCCTGTTAGCCATCGCCATCCCCAGCTCCCCCACGGTCGAGTCTATCACCTCCAGAATATCATCCATCCATCTTGCCCTTGGTCGGCCCCTGTTCCTTTTGCCTTCCACTTTCCCTAGCATCAGCATCTTCTCCAGGGTATCCTGTCTTCTCATTATGTGGCCAAGTACTTCAGTTTTGCCTTTAATATCATTCCCTCAAGTGAACAGTCTGGCTTTATTTCCTGGAGTATGGACTGGTTTGATCTTCTTGCAGTCCAAGGCACTCTCAGAATTTTCCTCCAACACCACAGTTCAAAAGCATCTATCTTCCTTCGCTCAGTCTTCCTTGTGGTCCCGCTCTCGCAGCCATAGGCTACTACAGGGAATACCATTGCTTTAACTATGCGGATCTTTGTTGTCAGTGTGAGGTCTCTGCTCTTAACTATTTTATCAAGATTTTTCATTGCTCTCCTCCCAAGAAGTATACGTCTTCTGATTTCCTGGCTGCAGTCAAAATCTGCAGTAATCTTTGTGCCTAGAAATACAAAGTGTGTCACTGCCTCCACTTTTTCTCCCTCTATTTGCCAGTTATCAATCAAGCTGGTTGCCATAATCTTGGTTTTTTTGAGGTTTAACTGCAACCCAGCTTTTGCACTTTCTTCTTTCACTTTCATCATAAGGCTCCTCAACTCCTCTTTGCTTTCAGCCATCAAAGTGGTATCATCTGCATATCTGAGACTGTTAACGTTTCTTCCAGCGATTTTAACTCCAGCCTTGGATTCATGAAGCCCAGCATGTCGCATGATGTGCTCTGTGTACAGGTTGAATAGGTAGGGTGAGAGTATACAACCCTGCCATACTCCTTTCCCAATCTTAAACCAGTCCGTTGTTCTGTGGTGTGTTCTTACTGTTGCTACTTGGTCGTTATACAGATTCCTCAGGAGGCAGACAAGATGACTTGGTATCCCCATACCACCAAGAACTTGTCACAATTTGTTATGATCCACACAGTCAAAGGCTTTAGAATAGTCAATAAATAGATGTTTTTCTGAAACTCCCTGGCTTTCTCCATTATCCAGCGGATATTGGCAATTTGGTCTCTAGTTCCTCTGCCTTTTCTAAACCCAGCTTGTACTTCTGGCAATTTTCACTCCATGAATTGCTGGAGTCCTTGGAAGATCTTGAGCATTACCTTACTGGCATGTGAAATAAGTGCCACTGTTCGATAGTTTGAACATTCTTTAGTGTTTCCCTTTTTTGGTATGGGGATATAAGTTGATTTTTTTCCAATCTGATGGCCATTCTTGTGTTTTCCAAATTTGCTGGCATATGGCATGCATCACCTTGACAGCATCACCTTGCAAGATTTTAAACAGTTCAGCTGGGATACCGTCGTCTCCTGCTGCCTTATTGTTAGCAATGCTTCTTAAGGCCCATTCAACCTCACTCTTCAGGATGTCTGCCTCTAACCCACTGACCACACCGTCAAAGCTATCCCCGATATTATTATCCTTCCTATACAGATATTCCGTATATTCTTGCCACCTTTTCTTGATCTCTTCTGCTTCTGTTAGGTCCTTGCCATCTTTGAATTTTTGCCATTTTTGAAGTAATGAATAAATAAATTGTCCCAACTCTCCATCAGCTATTTCAGACTTCTTGCTTTCTTGCTTCTCTCTTATTTTCACATAGCTAAGACTCCTGGGGTGGTGTCAGGCTGTTGCTGTGGGCTCTATGCCACTGCCAGCCTTAACTGTTCCTACATTCTGCAAGCCAACAATATCCCATGCCCACAAAGTACCATCAGCTGCCTGTTTACATTGCTATTTAGGAAATCTGTTTTGTTTTTGATAAGTAGAATGGTGTTGTCCCCAAGACGGGGTTTGATTCGTTTGTTTGGTGCGGCCGGGCCAATCACCACATGAGACTCGAGAATTCAAAGAAACTCATTTATTAAAGGCCTGCAATAAAGGAGGGGTCCCTCATGAAAAGAAGGTGAGCCCTGAACAAACAGTTTTCCAAGCTTTTATATCTAACTGTTGGCGCGCTTAAACTTGATTGGCTGTAAGGTATACACATGTCATAAGGTGATTGGTTGCAAGATATAGACACATCGTAAGATGCCTGGTTACAGCTTGCAGTTAGCTGTTCCTACTACCTTACACGTACTCAGTTTCAACTGTTACAGTTAACACATCTGCATTCGCCCTCACTCTCGTCTGACTCCAATTCAAGATGTTCCCCCTTCCACTGCACATACCCAGTTCTTCCATCCTTCAATGGGGAGTGCTCTGCAGACAACTTTGGATTTTTTTAATTTCTCTTGTCTTTTTTAATGAGACACTGTGTATACAGTATTTGTTCCTGGCCTGAGTTGTTGATCTAAGTAAAAAATAAAAATAAAAAAAATAAAAAATAAAGATAAAGTGTTTCATTTAAGAAATCTTACTATGTTTGGGGTATTTAAACATAAAAACTTGCTGTAAAGCTCACCCTAATAATATAAATCATATTTATAAATCATATCCTCAAGGAAGCATCACCCTAGCCCTAACTTCAGAGTCCTGCCCATAGAAATATTTATGCTGAAGTTTTCCTAGCAAGCAATCCCCATCTATATACTAGTAAAACTCACATGTCTGTTTGTAACCTTCAATTGGCCAAAACAGTGCACCATAGGGGAACAATTTCTGAACCAAGGTACCTGAAATGGGATAACTTACAAAATGCGTCCAAAATCCAGGATTCATTACTCCCATGGGATTGAAATTTGGCAAAGTTGTGTCCGCTTCAATGCCACTGCACTACTGTGCCGCTTCAGTCAGCCGTAGTCATGTGATCATCTCCCTGCCAGCTTCCCACAAGGAATGTCTATGGGGAAGCTGGCAGGGAAGGTTGCACCTCCTTCCCCAGCCTCCCTGCATTGGCACACATGCACACACCCAGCAGCACCCTCCTTTCTGGGCCTCTCTTTCCCCACTTGCACTGCAGCACCCCCCTCCTCCAACTCATGCACGGCCTCCCCCACCCTGCTGCGGCACCTCTGCACTCCTTAGCTGGGACTTCCCCTGCTTCCCCCCCTTTGGCATCCCCACAGCAGAGTTATCTGCACATCACACCAAGCCAAACTCAAGGGCAGAATACAAATGTGATTTACAACACAAGTGAGTGTGTGCGTCAGAGAGAAAGGGAATGGCATTTAAGGGCATATACTACATATTTATAACAATGATTAAGAAAACAGAAATATTAAAAGTGGAAAATTAATGTTTTAGCCTTCATGTTTTCAATTGCTCTACTGTAAACAACAACTGTTTTTTTCAGATGAGCTGAAAAAGGCAAAAATCAAAGCCTTTTTCTTTTTAAAAGGGTGTGTGGATTAAGCCATTCCAGGAATTCTGTAAAAATTAGCATGAATGATAAAAATGTTTTAAATAAGCAACATAAATATTCAGCAGTGGATTTCACTGAATTTGATGGAATTTATGGAAAAGTGGTTACAGGTTTATTAGATCGCACAAACAGTGTTTGTAGGAACAGTTTGTATGAATTCTAGCAGTTTATTTCTGCTATTCAGGATTTAAACTTTAAGTATAATGAACATAGTTTTCAAATATGTCACTAATAAAAAAAAAGTTTCCCCCTGCACAGTCATGTCTGACTCTAGGGGCCGGTGCTCATCTCCATTTGTTAGCTGAACAGCCAGAGTTGTCCGAAGACACTTCCACGGTCATGTGGCTGGCATGACGCACGTGGAACGCTGTTACCATCCCACCAAAGTGGTACCTATTTATCTACTTGCATTTGCATGCTTTCGAATTGCTAGGTTGGCAAGAGCTGGGGCTAGTGCGGGAGATCACTCCATCACGCAGGGCTAGGGATTCGAACCTCCGAACTTGCGATCTTCCGATCAACAAGCCTGGTGTCTTACCCACTGAGCCATCGCGCCTCTATATCTCAGTATATGTCAGTATATGTCAATATATGTCACTAATAACGGTAAAGGTTCCCCTCACACATTTGTGCAGTAGTGTCTGACTCTAGGGGCTGGTGCTAATCTCCATTTGTTAGCTGAAGAGCCAGTGTTGTCCGAAGACGCTTCCATGGTCATGTGGCTGGCATGACGCACGCGGTACGCTGTTACCTACCCACAAAAGTGGTACCTATTAATCTACTTGCATTTGCATGCTTTCGAATTGCTAGGTTGGCAAGAGCTGGGGCTAGTGCAGGAGCTCACTCCGTCACGTGGGACTAGGGCAGAGCTTTCCAAACTGTGTGTCGTGACACAAAAGTGTGTCACCACACACAGTCTGGTATGTCGCCACACAACCTGGAAGCGCTGATCATCATCAGCGCTTCCGGGTTTTCCCGCGGCGACACACCAACGGCGGCGCGCAAAAACTGAAAGCGGCAGCAGCGCTTCCGGGTTTTTGCGTGCTGCTGCAACGGTGGCACTTCCGGGTTTTCCCGCGGCGACACACCAACGGCGGTTGGTGTGTCATCGCGGGAAAACTTTGGAAAGCCCTGGACTAGGGATTCGAACCTCCGAACTTGCGATCTTCCGATCAACAAGCCTGGCGTCTTACCTGCTAAGCCACCACACCCCCTATGTCACTAATACTGTGCTCCAAATCCTACATTCCAATCTGCAAATTTAATATATTTTTTCTTTATTGAACTGGTTATTATACAGTATATGCTTCTAATATTTTATAAGTCACTCAACAACTCTCTCTTTTGGAGGAATAAAAGGATTTTTTTTAAAAAAAAGTTTCAATTCTACAATAGAATTTAATTAGAAACATTAGACAAATTACTATCTTTAGCTTTCTGGAGTTTTTTAATGTCCACATTTAATTTTAACGCAAATAAATAAAACAAGTAACATTTAAAAAACAATTTAACATACATATGTCTATCTGTGTGTGGGTCCACACTTGCTATCTCAGTCTCTTCCTCTCACTTCAGTATTATATTTAAAGTTTTATCTGATCAAATATTCTGGATTGTGAGGCCTTGATGAATTCAGATCATATACCCATACCATTTTGTACCTCTGTATGTACAGTGGAAGAGAAAATCAGATGTGCGGAAAAGACAAGTCAAAAGCTGGATGTGAAATATTTTGGATATAATCCAAGAAAGCAGGGGAGGGGATAGTTATAATCTAAGATGCAATACTATATCAAGTTTAAAATCAAATTGTGATTTAGTTTACAAAGGTTAAATCCATTTTTCCATTAAAAAATCTCAAAGTACAAAAAAATGCTAATAATTTAAGTGTACTCTTTATAATGATAAATGAGTAATTAAAAGCTTTAAGGCCCCTAATTTTCATGATAATTCTGTTTAGGTAAGGAAATATCTCTGAAATGATGACCCAACGGGCTGCCATGGTCAGCCACAGTTACAATGCTCCCTGCCAGCTTCCCACAAGGAAAGTCAGTGGGGAAGCTGGCAGGAAGTTGGAAATCGCTCCTGCTTCCACTACTTTTTTGCCCTTGGTCATTCTGTTTCTCTGTTTAGGTAAAGAAATATCTCTGAAACGATGACCCAATGGGTCACGGGTTGTCTAGTTATAACCTGAATGTAAGAATACCAGAAATAATAAAATTTCTCCCCAACGCTAACCTTACCATTAAATATAACCTTAGACCTCAAGGAAGTTTAAACCTAAGTCTAACTTCACCGTAATGGCATTTTTTAAAACTTTAAATGTTATCCCAGACTGTAATTCCTCTAATGATAATGTTAAGATTACCACTAACCATAAGAACTTGCCCTAAAGTTAGGATTACCAGATATCTGAACAGGTAAAGGAGGACCTGGACATTTTCAAAGGAAGCCAAACGGGGGAAAAGGAGAACACAATAACTGTTTAATCTTTTTGGCATCTGCAATAAAAATTACAGCAAAAAACTGCAAAAAAATGTGCTTAGGCCTACATGTGTATGAATTTTTTCATACACATACTTTTTCCAGCATCAGAAAGACGTTTTTTTCAGTCACAATATTTATCCAACAAATCTTTATTTTCAAGAATATATGCTAGTGATAATATAGAATTGACAATATGTTTTTCACACTTCACCATAGGAGTGTGTGATGAGTCATGTGATCTACAGTCTACAGTGATCATAGACCATAGAAGGGGCTGGATTGAAGCCAATTGCTGGAATCAGAAAATAAAGTAAATAACATAAACCTAGGCTGTCAAGTGTGTTAACTGATGTGGGAAAGAAAGAAGCAAACAATTTACAAGGTCACAATACACAAAAGTTTGAATGACTACTGTTGTGAAAACAGTCCAGTTTTTTAAAAAAAACCCAAGGTACTCAAAAAGTTGGACAATATTTGATTTTAAGGCTATGGAGGACATGAGGACAAAGAGGAGGACTTGACCTCCTATTTCTGGATGTCTGGTAACCCTACCTAAAGCTGACTCTCACACCAAATTGAAACATGGAACTAAAAAAAGCCTAAACTCAACACTAATTTTACTCCAACCTAAAAGTTGACCTGGCAAGCAATTCCTACTATACAAGAATGTAAGAATACCATTGGTTTTAAGAACTCAACCCAAAACTAACCCTGCTGTTAAATGGGACCATGTACCTCAAAGAGGCCTAACCCCTAGTTGCAACCTACTGCCAGTAGAAATGTTTTACCCCAAAAGGTACTCTGGCAGGTAATCCCTACTGTTACATGAATGCAAGACTACCAATAATCATAAATCATCTCTGTGGTAGCGCCCACACTGTGGAACATCTTGCCCCCAGAGTTGAGGCAGATCTCCTCCCTCCCGACCTTTAGGAAAGAACTGAAGACCTGGTTCTGCCGCCTGGCATGGGAAGGAGGAAGGGATAGTTCCTCATGGGGGTGGTTAATTCCTTAATTTATTGTCCTTCGTTTAATTCCATCTCCATCTGGGTTTATAATTATTTATTAATTTTATATATTGTACATTGATGTTTTATCCTGTTTTAATCTATTTTATTGTAAACCGCCCAGAGTTCCCCGTTGGGGGAGATGGGCGGTTATATCAATTTAATTAAATAAAAAATAAATAAAAAATAAATAAAAACTCACACAAAAACTAATGTCCATTAAATATTATACCAAAAGGAAACCTAAACCTAATCCTACCTTCACCTTTATGTTAAAAAATAACATAATATTTTATGTTATTTAAAGATAACCATAAGCACTCAGGCTAACTCTCACATCAAATGGAACAACAGACCTCAAGGAAGACTAACCCTAACTCCAATTCACCCTACTGCCAATAGAAGTTTTTTTTTTTAACCCCGTAAGGTACCCTCTAATGCAGTGTTTCTCAGCCTTGGCAGCTTGAAGATGTGTGGACTTCAACACATCTCCAAGTTGCCAAGGTTGAGAAGCACTGCTCTAATGCAATACCTACCATAACATGAATAACAGACTTACCTCCCTCTCCTTTCCCCAGCCAAGGTCAAAGGGAAGGCAGGAGCTTCCCTTCAGGCAACAATTCCTCATTTGTTTTGGGCAGGCAGCAATTAGTTACAATTAGCATAAGTTTCCTTTTATTGTCAATTTTCGCTCACTAGAGCTTTGCCTCTTGAACAGGGGTTTCGGGACATTTTATTTTAACAGGTTCCATGACCTGAAAAAGTTTGAAAACCATTGTTCTAGATGATCATTTGAGGGCTGTCTTAGGCTGTGGTACTCTAGACCTTGGCCTAGAGGTTAGATCCTGATTGCACCATTGTTCAGGAAGCTAAACATTTCAATGGGAGGCTTTATTGACTTACAGTTTACACTTGAACTCAGTACACCAGGTGTTACATGCAGATAAATATAATTCCTTTAGGAACATGCAACATCTTACTCAGTGTGTATTAATCTGCTAGATGATATTACTATTACTACTACTACTAGACAACCCATTGGGTCATCATTTCAGATATATTTCCTTACCAGATTCCTCAATGCCTTCAACAGTGGCAGAGTTTCTAATATACTGTGTTCACCAGAAAAGTTCTTAAAAATTCAGGGAGATATTCAGAGATGTATCTGTGTTGAAAATAGCCCACGTTGAACTGTATAACATAGTCAATCAGGAGTTTACCACAGGAAATGTTTTATGACATTTTATATTATGGCATAAAGTGTTTTATGATAATTTTTATGTTATAAAATATTTTATAAAATTTGCCAAATTTCAATTCCATGGGAGTCATGGGTCCCGGATTTTGGATGCATTCTGTAAGTTAGCCCATTTGAGGTACTTTGTTCAAAAATTGTTGGCCTGTGACGCACCATTTTGCCCAGTTAAAGGTTACAAGCATCAAACAGATACGAGATTCTTCTGTACTGTATTTAGATGCTTTTGCTCAATATAGGCTTGAGAAGGCATGATTGGGCATCCCCATGTCTTGGGACTTAGTGGCAAAGGTGGCAGTACTGAACTACAATTCATACATCTGAAATCATAATTGCTTATTTCTTTAGAAATAATGAGTCTTCTGGGGGAGATTCCATATCAACAGATCTTAAGAAACAGTTTTCAGATGTGTTGGTTTATTGAATCAGTGCAGGATAATCTTTTTAGTTCTGTCCTTGGGAAGACCACTGGAAATGTCCTTATGTTTGATAAATTGGACCAATGTGCCTCAGCCTGTATCACTACCCTGTTATCATCAAGAAAGTCTAGTTTGAAATACTGAAACAGTGCTGTGAGATATTGGTGACTACAGGTAGTACTCGACTTATAACCACAGTAGGGACCGGAAAAGTCATCATTAAGTGGTGCGGTCATTAAGCGAGGCATCACATGGCTGCACCTGATTTTATGACCTTTTTTGCCATGGTTGTTACATGAATCACCGTGGTTGTTAAGCGAATCCGACTTTCCCCATTCATTTTGCTTGTTGGAAGCCAGCTGAGGTGGTCACAAATGACAATCACGTGACCCTGGGACGCTGCAACCATCGTAAATACATGCTGGTTGCCAAGTGCCTGACTTTGGTCCTGTGACTGTGGGGATGGTGTGACAGTCCTAAGTGCGAGGACCAGTCGTAAGTAACTTTTTTCAGCACTGTCGTAACTTCGAATGGTTGCTAAACGAATGGTCATTAAGTCAAGAACTACCTGTATTCATGTTCAAGCTGATTGCAGAACAGTTGATATTTAAAAAGCACTATACTGTAGTGGCTTGCGAACTAGAACTAGAAATATTTTATGTAGCTAGTTCTTGGTGATACATGGAGAGGCAACCTAAAGATGGAGCGGTGATATAAATTAAAAAATAAATAAATAAATAAATAAAAAATAAATAAATAAAATTTAATTTAGTTCCTTGGATATCCCATACCACTCAGGGCTTTGTAAATCAATATCAGCATTTTGAATTGGTCCTGGAAACAGGCCAGCAACTTGGTAATTATGCATTCCTGTTAACGCTTTTAGAATATCCATCCAGTTTCCTCAATCAAGCCTTGTCTTTGCCATTTTTCATGCATCCTATTTTCTATCAGTCTCCTGATTGGCTTATGGAAGGCTTGCCCAATTCAGTCTGGTAACAGCATGTGGTTTATATGTTTTTACCATTCATTTTTACCACTGACTGACCAATCGGAGTTTAATACCTCGATCAACATCAAACTGGAATGGACCCCATACATGCTGTCCTGTGATTAGGTAGTGTTGTTAACATAAAATTTTCTTACCAGAAGAGCCAAGAGGTATTTGATATGACAGCAGCTTTAACTGCAGGAAAATCTGGTGCATCTGAGCAATCAAAAGGGGCTTTAACATTTAGACAGCTATTAAGCAAGCAGTTTAAACCATCTGTTTCTGGAATGCTTCATTCATTTTGATTCCTGCCTTGAAAGATATTTGGATATTGGCAAGGCCCTGTGAATGAATGATGGGTGGCCATTTTCTTCTGTACAAATTGTTGTGAATTAAGAGGATTTGCTCAGCTCTCTTCATGAAGCAAATTGCAGACATCTCAGTGGGCCAAAAAGAAACTAAGATGGATGAACCTATTGTCCAGTTGCTAAAGGATGGAGTTGTTTGCAAATTTCAGTTAAGTAGACTAAACAGAGGAATGAAGATCGGCTCTTTGAAATGATTCTGTCATGCCCCTATGAAGAGGAGACAATGGTTATTGATGCAGGTTGTAGTTCAACACATGTGGATGTCATCAGGTTTGAGTACTTCTCTTCTATGATGCTAGAAATATGGTAAAATAAAATTAGAACTTCTGTTTCTTCTACTATTTGCAATATTTAGTATTTGTGCTAAGCTAATAGTCAAAAATCCATTTTGTTCTACTACCTCCCAGATAACATATGGAGTGATGTCCATGTCTATTGAACAATCTATAACCTACCATCTGATACCTAGCTCTCTGTTTATGCATAAATAAATAAAAATGTTTATATATAAATAAACAAACAAGGTGTTACAAGGCTGATGAACTGTTCCCTTATTTTCAAACCATTTTCATATTAGCTTTGCAACAGTAGAAATGCCCTTTCTGATACGGTTAGATTCTAACATGTGTAATTTTAAAGTGTCAGATATTTTACAAATCTGTTGCCTAACAGTAATTGTACAATTTATTTCCTTGGTAGATAAAAGATAATTTTATTTACCAAATATGCTTGATAAAGAAAAACTTTTTTACCTAGCTTTGTTTGAAGCACTTCAACTATTTTATTGCTCATATTATGGGGCATACTGAAGTAATTGCGTAGTTAAGAGATAATGTCAATGCAATAGAACATGGTTGACAAGATAATAGTCTCCTGCAGCTATATAAATGTCAAGGCAAAGCTGACAAATATGTAAAAAAAATCAAACACATGCACAAAGAAAATAAATTAAGTTTTGTTTGTGTTCAGAAGTGGTAACTTGCAATTGGCTTGAATTTAATCATTTTGTTCCTGTAATTGCTTCACATACTTGGGAAAAGCAAAATATCAATTTTATCTGGCAGGTGCTACAATCTTCTAAAAATCTGTCCAGAACTGATACAGAGGAAGTGGCAGGCAGCTCCATGCTCTTGGTTGGGTGTGAAGGTTATCTGATTATCTGGTCTTAACATTTAAGAGGCTGTATTCAAGTTATTGGTGATACTGCAGCTAAAGTTCAAAGGAAAAGGACTTAACTTTGGTTCCCTAGATTATGGCGTGTATCATATGTTATATTCTATAGGCCAGGGATGGGCAACTTGATGTCCATGATTTGTACATAATTCCCACATACTTTTCTGCAATCCCTGGAGACACTTTCCAAGTAATACTACTAGAAGTTGGTTGCAAAAACTCAGAAGTTCAGCAACTTGATTTTCTTGGTGAAAGTATCAAGTAAAATAGATATGTTAATTTATCCCATAATCTAAATTGGAAAAAAAAATACCCCCAAATTTGGCCTATTCACTCTATCAATGCCATGTACCATATGATCCTGGTGGCTGCTTTTTTGAAAAAGTGAAAGTCTGGGACGTCCGGTGGAGGCATGGTGAGATAAACACATCTCTGTGGAGAATGGAGATGATGACTGCAGCAAAGACCAATGAGCCAGTGAGTAGATCAGTTCTTCGGAACCTCTCTGGACAAGAAGTGGATGGGAGATTGCCCACATGTGCTCTGGACAGCAGTGGTCTCCCATGGGTTTGAGTGCTGTGAAACGAAGGGATCAATCATCAAGCTCACAACTGCATTGGAACCTTTTAAAGAATACTAATTTTGCTAACCTCACTTCTAATCACTTTTGGAAATTGCTTATTTAACCATCTTAAAGCTGTTAGAGATATTGGGAACAAGTTTGAAAAGCCAGATGAGTCTATCTTCATTTCTGAACAAAAGAAAAATTAACTATGAGTTTAAGAAAGAACTTAAAAAATTTGAAATAAATGGCACAAAGCTAAATAAGATTTTGAACCAAGAAAGTTATAAATAAAGGAATTAAGTCCAGAAATAAATTTGTCCAGACAAATTTGAAACTTTTATTATAAGATATTGGAACTCATTGGCGATCACTCGTAGCCGAGTAAGATTGTCTTCCAAAGGTAAAATTTTAACGGTGGATCCGTAAGTGGCTATAAAGGCCAATTCTGGATCCGCACAACCTCCCACAATGAGGGCATAGGTTTCCGGGTGGGAGACGGTCATGATGAGGGTTTGCCTGACGTGCCTTCCTTTTAGCTCTTTTTTCCCTTTCGCCCTGTACTTGTGCTTCTTCAAAGTCCATAGCGCCATTGATAAAGGATGACCTCCAATTGAAACGCTCATGAGTTAGGGCTTCCCAGTTCTCAATGCTGATATTACATTTTTTAAATTAAATTAATTTAATTTAATTAAAAATTAAAATATTGGAACTAACTATATAAAATAAACAGCTTTTTGTGGGAACCAAAATTTTGTCTACTGTAAGTCATAATAGAGATTAGAAACATTATCATTTAAATTGGATACTAGAGGGGACTAAAGGTTCCAGGCAAAAAAACAACAACCTGCCTTTGGTTTTGATTAGGATTGGGATTTAGACTATGTCTAAAGGATGTTAATGAAAAAATGACAGAAGTGAAACAAATGTTGCTTGATGTAGAAATAGTAGAATCAGAAATGTTGGATTAAAAAAATGTGGATTACAAGACAGAGAAGGCATTTAAAGTGAAAATACAAGTGACAGGCCAAGAGAATCACCTGGGTAATGACTCTTTACTGGATATACAAAAGAAGCTGGCTGAAGTTTTAAAAATTAAAGGGGAAATGCAAATGGCAAACCAAGAGAATAACCTGGATAATGTCTTTTTATTGGATTTACAAAAGAGGCTTGTTAAAGCCTTGAAGAAGCCTATGTGATGGGACAAAGAAAAATTGAAGAGAGATCAAATCCTACGACAATATTTAAATGAATTAAAGATTAAGATTTTCAGAAGTAACAGGAAGGAATATAAAGTTGGCTTATTTGATCAAGGTTAAAATAAGACATTTTTTTATGAAATTCTGGCAACCCTTTATGGACTTTTTGCTGACACCAGGATTGAAAAGTTGATGTCTTATGGATTTGCATAAGTTATGGGATGGGTTATGGGAGGAAGAGATATCTGATTGTAACCCCATAGGGAGCAAAGAGCTACCAGACTTTTTAATACTTGTTGTGATGAAGATTGGAAGTCACTTCTTTATATATTTCTTTTCTTTTTCATTATTTTACTCTTTCCTTTTTCTTTTCTTTCTTTTTTACTTTTTCTTTCTTTGCACTTTTTACTCTCTCTTTTTACTTTTCTTTCTCTCTCTGAGTTTAGGTTGTATTAGTTTGTATTACTGTAATTAAACTCTTTAATAAAAATTAGATAGATGGATGGATGGATGGATGGATGGATGGATGGATGATAGGTGTAGTGGTTAAGGCACTGGGCTAGAAACCAAGCTGAGAGAACACCAAGAACCCAATAGTCCTGTCTCTATTCAAATTGGGAGTGTTTTCATACAAATGCAAAGCAACCCAGAGAGTCAAGTGGATTCATGATTTGGCTTTTGCTAGGTACTACTTCACTATTAAATAGAAGGAACTGCATAGTTCTAAGGGTGATTCCATTCAAGGAAGATTTGTTCAAACCACCGAAACAAATCTCAAAGGTGATTGAATGTGATGAATCAAATCAAATGCCATGAATCACTACAGAGACTTTCTGGGGTTTGTGCCTTTGCTAGAGTTTTCAAACATTGCTAGAGTTTTCCTTCCATATAGGGTCAAAAGTGAGAGGGGACTGAACAGTGTGATGGGCTCTGTGATATTGACATAAACAACCCTGCTATTTTCATCTACTTCTATGAAACAATGAAGTAGCTGCAGGCATTTTGAGGATTCCTTAGTATAATCTGTGGCTAACTCTTTTGTTTAATGAGTTCTTGAATTGATTCTAATCAAAACATTGTGGTCTTTGAATTCAGAACCTCAAAATGAACCAAACTTTGCCATCTTGGGATGTTGAATTTGAATAATAGCTTTGCTGATTTACTTTTAACTCCCTGTTTGTTTCTGTACTGGGAAATAGGAATAACCTTGAGGAACAGGAGGAAGAACCGCAACCAAGATGATGGTCAGATAAAAGAAATTGAGTCCAAGGCAGAAATGTAATTTGAGAAAACGCCTCAGACTTGACCCTCCCTAATTATCACAAAAGGAGGGAAGGGGGAAGCATATTCATCCTTGCAAGAATCTGTTATTGTAACCTTACAATAAAAGTAGTATTAGCATTCATAACTTTCGTTTCCTAGTCTGGTCTACCTCAAAGGGCTGACAGTTTCTAAATTCAGTGCTGGGAATGTGCCCTTTAAACCATTCAATCCCTATCATGTGCTGGGAATGTGCCCTTCAGTTGAGATTTTTGCTAGAGGCCCTTTTCTGTGTTCTCTAGTCTTCTAAAATCAGACGGAAGCTTCTAGAAAGGAGGACGTATCTGCAGTATTGTCCATAATATGGAACCCTTGCTCTAAAGCTGGAAAAATCTCTCAAATGTTGATGTCAGATAGCAATTCATTTTTCTAAGCTTGAATTCATTTTGTTATGTTAACTTCATTCTTAAAAAGAAATTAGTATGAATATTTTATGTATTTGGGAGCATATTTATCCTAAAATTTGCACTTTAATTATGCAATTGCCCCTTATTTAATGTGTTTTGGATCGTGAAAACTAATTTTGGGTGCGTATTTTTCACTAATATGTGCAACTATATATAATTTTTCATTGGCAAAGTGAACCATTGCATTTGGAAAACTGGATATTGCATATTAGTTGGTGTATTTGTTAAAGATATATGAATGACAGAAATGCACATTAAAGTGACCCTTTTTCTCCATCATTCCTATCTCTGCTATTTAGATATGTTTGCCTAGTTGGCAGTTTTTTGGTTAGTTTTTAAATGGCAGGCAAAGAAATTAAGCTTTTAGTTGTATTTAAGTTCATTTTAATTATCCTTACCTACTACCGTAGTTTTATCTTTGTGATTTTTACTGTGGTTGATTTGGTCTGTCTAAATTTTATTGCTTTTGTTAATGTTGTAAGCTTTCTTGAAGCATTAGCACTGAAAGGCAGTATATAAATCCAGTCTATCAGTCAAGCCTGTAAATCTGATTTACAATGTAAGTTAATATGCTGCTTCCTCAAAAAATGATTAGAGGAAAGATTTAGTTATCTCCCGCTTTAAATGGTCTTTATTCGGTCTGATTTACTAAATGAATTAAATGAGCTCTTCACTAGTAATAGCCATCTTTTTCAGGATATAATTATCTCTCTAGTTTCCCATACTTCCATTAAGTCCCAGGAAAGACCCAACAAGAGAACTCTGCTCATGGAATTTTTTAGTAGTGGTGCTGTGTGGAGGTTCTGCCAGGCAGAAGTTCTTGGAGAACTTCATGCTTCCTTGGAGAAATTTGGAGAAGTCATTCAGCCAATGTCTCTGCTCACAGTTTTGGAGGAGAATTTCAGGCCATTTGTGTCTGGATGGCAGCACCTAGCTCACCATAGCTGACAGCAAAACGCTAACCGATGTTGGACATGTATAGAACTTGGATAGGAAACCAGGAAATTTCAGGGTCTAGACTAGAAAGATGAAAAATCATCCCAGAAAAAAGCAGCGGCAAATAATTTCTGTATTGCTGCCAAAAATCTACATGGACTTTCATGCTTGACTCAAGACAGTCGTTACCATTTTTTAAAAATTGTATGTATTTAGAGAATGAATTTATTCAGAGAATGTTATGAAGACTTGCGCATAAGGAATTAAGCATACCATAGAGCTTGATGGTCTCTATGGAAGGATTGTCCTTTTGCCCATAAAGAAAACTTTAGTAAAGAGTATAGTGCTGTGTATTGTAAAACATAACAAACTAATAGAATTCTTGGAGCAAACAATTTGATGCAGAATTCATGCCTATTTTGGAAGCTTGAAGGAGATGGTGAGTAGATACATCACTGTCTGCATTATACATGTAACAGAGTGCAGGCAATTCAGCTGATGCATATTAGTGTTTTTCAACAACAGGCAAATTCCAAATATGCTTGTGAGGAAAGAAAGAATTTGAGACAAGAGCTGGCAAGAAACTATTCCTGTAGTTAATAATGATGTTAAGGAACTAAGCAGGAGAGATTGAAGTAATTACAAGCTATGGATCTAACATAAGTATATTTTTAATTTGGATTCCAATAAAATGAGTAACTAAAACAAAGCCACCCCACCCCACCCCCTGCCCTTACTGTGATAAAATGATTGGAATATCTTTAACTAATATTTAGCCAGTTTTTATTCTTTTAAAAGCAAAGCAAAGAATCTATATAATGAAATAGCATTCCACCAATAGTGGAAAACATGGGATGAATCAGAAAAATGTAGGCAGTCAATAAACTTGCTTAAACTTGTACTTGGTTTTTTACTGGACCATGGTAACCATTCTTCTTCATGTTTTTCACAGTGATGTCATCTCTCTGCACCCAAGAAGCCTCCATGTCCACAGCAACTTGGCCTTGTTATGGATGAATCTGAGCCTGTTTTCCCCCCATCCATATCCCTACAGTCTCCAGACACAGAGAACCTCAACAGCACTGCTTGGCCAGCCAAATGTTGAGATATACAGTATAACTGGGTATCATCAGCATACTAATGATACCTAACCCTCTGCCAAGGATAACCTTAACCAGTACCCTCAGGTAGGGTCATGTTAAAGCTGAGTGAAGAGAGAATTGAACCCTGAGATATCCCACAAAGTAACCTCCCCCACACCCCACACCAATTACAACCAGCTTTGGAGGAAGGAGGAGAATCACCATAATACCATGTCTGCCACTTCCAACCTCCTCAGCTGGGCCAAAAGGATACCACAATCTGTCAGAGTTCAGTCTGACTCTGACTGTGAGCTAGAGGAAAATGAAACTTACCTCAGAAATGAAACTGATACTGAGCAGCAACCAGCACAGGCTCAAAAGTGCGATACCCGTGATCCATCTCGTGATGAAAAGGTGCAGGAGCCTGGACCTGGAGATGACGCAGCAGCACAGGAGAATCCTGGAGAGCTGATTGGTCAGGAACCCGGAACTAAGTCTAGGACACCAATCATGGCACGTGAAAGAAGGGCGGAGAAGCGTGCCAAGCAGAAGGAAGCCCGATTGGCTCCTGAGGAGAAGTCGCGTTTGGAGAACAGGATAAAAGGGCGCCAACGCAAGCATCAGGCTGCCGGTGACAAACGTTCCACTCAGCTAACAGCTTCTTCAGGGGAAGTCCAGCCAGAACAGTCCTTGGAGTCCCGCCCTGTAGCTGCCACGGAACCAGAGCCAGAGCCAGAGCCTCAACTCATTTCTGAATTGACCCCAGCTGCATTAGAAGCAGGTTCACTGCAGCATCAAGAACGGAACCTCATCTCGTAGTTCTTCAGCAAACCCCAGCTAAGGAAACTTTGATCACTTCAGGCATTCATCAGCTTGCATCCATAGCTTCACAGCATTCAGCAGCCTTGGCAGCGTTTCAACGCTTCAGTTAAGTACTCCGTTCATCCTCGTGTGTTTCATTGCACTCATTCAGTGCAGCCACGTTCTGTCATTAGGGGGTATTCTAGTGTGGAGAGTCCTGTCCTGCCTGGTTTTTCAGGCAGCGTTGCCTAGTGGAACCAGTCCTGTTTGCCTTGCAATTCCAGTCTAGTTGCCTAATGGTTCCAGTCCTGTTTGCCTTGCAGTTCCAGTCCAGTTACCTAGTGGTTCCAGTCCTGTCTGCCTTGCAGTTCCAGTCCGGTCTGCCTTGAAGATCCAGTCCAGTGTTATCCTGAGAATCCAGAGAAACCCTGTCCAGTCCTGCCTTACAGATCCAGTCCAGTATTGTCCTGTCGACCCAGAAGAACCTTGTCCATCCTGCCTTGCAGTCTTCTTGTTCCAGACTTCAGTCATGCCAAGTAACCAGCTTAGCCGTTCCCAGTGTTTCAGAAGAAACCAACCAACCTAGCATCTTGTTCCAGAATTATTGTTCTACTTGTTGATGTGAACTCTAGCTTGTGCTACCGCATAGCTGCCTACCTCCAAGTGCAACCAAGTGAATCTCCAATTGATCCAATCTTCAGTTGAGTTTATGGACTTAACTTTGTAAATAGTTTTTTATAGTAATAAAAACTATTTTCTTCAGGTTCTGGTGGTCTCATACTCCGAACAGAACACAGTCAATGATACTGAAGGCCAGTGAGAGATCAAGGAGGGCCAGGATGGATGCACCATCCCCAGTTCATCCCCATCATAGGCCATCCATAAGCATGGTCAATGTAGTATTGTTATTGTGCCCAGGCCTGAAACCTGAATGAAATCCAGATAATCTGTTTCCTCCAATGGCTTCTGAAGCTGCAGCCCAACCACATTATCAACACTCTTCCAAAAAGGGAAGTTTAGAGATGGGTTGGAAATTATCCAACACCTTTGGGTCCAACAATGACTTCTCATGTATTTAAGTACAGGTGGATCAACTCCCTCCCCAAGGATGAATTCACCCACGTATCACTTCCCAGGCGGCTTTGATCAAACAAGAGGGGCATGGATCTAATACACAAATGGCCACACTAGCAGCTCCAAGCACCCTGTTCACTTCCTCGGGTCCAACAGGTTCAAACTCTTCCCAGATAACCTTGCCAGACTATACCTCAGTCAACTCTACCAGGCTTGTAGAGCTGGAGTCCAGTTCATAGCAAATCTGAACAACTTTATCCAACAGATAAACTTTTTGTGAGATGGGCGGCTATATAAATTTGATAAGCAAACAAATGCCTGGAATAATTCTCACAGTGATTCTTCAGATGGTTTTCTGATCCATCTCTCCCTATGAGCAACTGGGTCACTTTACACAGAGCTGCCAGATGGCAATCTGCAGATAGAATAAGAGTGGAAAAATAACTATGTTTTGCCACTCTTATTGCCTTGGTTTAATCCTTAATAAAGGCTCTTACTCACGTTTGGTCAGATTCATTCTTTATTTTTTTCTGCACTGTAGCCTGTTGTTTCATCTCCCAGAGTTCCTCTGAGAACCAGGGGACCCTCCAATATCCATGTGCAGAGAGAAGCCATACAAGCCCAATCTGATCTAATGCCGTTGCCACTCTCTCATTCTAAGAGGTGACCAAGGCCTCAGTCGAACTCCACAACAAGCATCCTCTAAACCCAATAGGGTCTATTAGACATCTGGGGCAAATGTGTCCTTACCTCCCTGCAGCACAGAACAGGTATGGAGAACTCCAGAGCAATCACAGAGTGATCTATCCATGACAAAGGACAAATAGTAATCACTCCTAACTCCAAGTCACATTGCCACTGCCCCAAAACAAAAGCCAGATCCAATATGTGACCCTTCCTCCCTGCCACTGTGCATCAGGCAGTCAATGATTTTGGTCAGGTTCATGGTTGCCATGGTGGTAATGAACTCTTGAGCTGCTTCAGGCTCCATCTCAGAGAAGGCAGGTTGAAGTCTCCCAGAACCACGAGTGGGAAAATCTACTGCCAACCCAGCCACAGTGTCAAGCAGCTCAGGCAGGAAGCTGCTATGCAGCGGGGAGGCTGGTACTATAGCAGCAAGCCCATCTGTTCCCTAGAGCCCAGCTTCACAAACAAGGTCACTCATCCAGCTATATGCAGAGAAGCATCTCTGAGTGCCACAAGAGTCTCCCAGATGATAATAGCAATTTCCCCACCCCTGCCCTGGTGTCTGGCTGAGACAACTCAAAGCCCAGTTGGGCAAATTTTTGAGAGGGGAACCCTCCTCCATGCCAATCCCCACTTCTGGCCCTCAGCCTCAATTTGGAAGCCAGGTAACTGGATTGCTGGAGACCTTGGTCTCATGCTGATGCTACTGAATGCCAGGTCTATCTGTAATAACACCACCTTGGTCCACAACTTAATTGTAAACAAAAAAAGACCTGGTGTATATCACTGAAACATGGCTGGAGTGTGTGTGTCCTGACTGAGATATGACTGTCTCAGTTTTAGTATTGCATCAGCCTCCAACCCAAGGTAAGGGAGGTAGAATATCACTTTTCCATTGTGAGAACCTGTTAGTGACTAGGGGCTCTGATCCACAGGTGGCTGGGTGTGAGGCCCTCAATGTTCAATTGGACCTAAGGGTCAAGAAATGGATATTTTTATTGTACTACTATTGTACTACTCTCCCAGCTGCACAGTGGCATCCCTGCTTGAGCTTACCTTGGGCTTGGTGGCTTCTGGCACTGAGTGATTTCAGCTTGAGGTAGTTGAGGATTTTATAGCTATTATGACAACCATGGTTTTGTCCCAGGCCATTATGAGCCTCCCTGATCTGATATTCAGAAAACCTGGCTCTTTCCAAGTGTGTTTTGGGACAGTGGAGTATAGGGTCAGTGTACCTGAGTTGACTGGCGATGCTATTAATATGGAATGTAACTATGGGCTGCTGTGAGATGGAATTATGTTATTAAAATATTTTTCTATTTATTTATTGATGTTTTTGTATGCTGATTTGTAAATAATTTATGATGTTTTGTGCTGTAAGCTATTTAGCTTCATACAATTAAAGCAGCATAAGAGTGTGTGAAATAAGTACTTCAGATAGAATAAACACATAACAATATACTTTTGTAAGAATCCTAGCATGACAGAGCCAATGTTCTTCATAATCAGATGCATTCCCTATCACAAATACTTTGGGTTATCATTGCTGCAACATAAATGTAAGGAAGCTATCTTGACCTTCAGCCATTTCACTAGCATATGATAGCTTGTTTTTAAAACATTTGCAATAATCCATGAAAAGCTGCCTCAGACTGAATCCTGCACCTATTCATATGATATTCTGTAATCATATCCTACTGGAAATGTATTTTGTATTATCACAGTAATACATATTCATGGGCTATCTCTCAGCATTTTCTCATTAGGCAAAGTAGATACTTCACTTACCACCATTGTCATGCAACTTCATGCATTCGGTTAGCAACAATTGATGATAATTTCCCAAATTCCAATAGAAGAGAATATCTGTAGCTCAGGGTTGAACTGTGGGGTCCTTGGTGCTCTCTGAGCTTGGTTTTGCTTGCAGATGTTTCATTACCCAACTAGGTGACATCAGTGCTGATGATGTTACCTAGTTGGGTAATGAAACATCTGCAAGCAAACAACCAAACTCAGAGAGCACCAAGGACTCCACGATCCCCCAAATGCCTGGAGATAAACTGCCCTTGCAAATCACATTGAAATCAATACAACTTTCTCAGAGCAAGCTTTCAAACGCAGTGGAGGTAATTTTACACTTTTCAACCATTCTAGAAATGTCTAATTAATAAAAACTGGAAAATCAAGCTGTATGGTTCCAAGGTAGTTTCTAAAACAATCAGCAATGATTTGGGTAATTATACTTTGTATTTTTCAATTGTTCTTGTTGAAAAAAGTCTAAAAGGAAACATTATTGGATTTTAGCAGCTTCCTAGGTTAGTGCTTTTTGGAAACAGAAGAATAAACCTCTTTTTTGATACCTTCTCTTACTAAGATCGGTTTGACGGTAATTTTGCAGGGAAGAGTGAAAAGTAATATAATATCAGGGTATGAGAAAATCCCAATCTGGCTGATTACACTGTGACTGGCTACCTCCTGGGAGAGAAAAGAAAACTTTTATGCTGGTTAGTACTCTGGTAGAAAATAAGAAATATGTGCATAAACTCATCTCTAAATTTAATGCATATCTCTCATTGGACTGTAGATGGGTGGTAGAATACAGAATTTTAAAAGCAAAGGCAAAGTTTTTAGTAATATAAAAGGAAAGGGTATATTTCAGGATTCCTTCAGTAATTACACCAAGTGAAATATTTCCTGACGTTACTTTGTTCATCCTGACAATTCATTTAGTATATCCTGTATAATTTGAGAATACATTTTACTTGGAAGGCTTAAACTGAGGTTGTTTTAGTGGTGAGTGGAGAAGAGACTGCTATACTAATATTTACATTTGTACATACATAGAAATGGCATGAATGTCACATTAATGCAGTACTTATGTTATATAGAATTTTTTAAAAAAATTATTTATTTGATTTTTGATGCTGCCTGATTCCAACTGACTCTGGGCAGCTCACAGAGTAAAGAGCAACATAAAAATACAATAATACAATAAATGAGACCGAAACAAATTACAAAATGCATTCTCCCATGGTCTTATTTATATTTATGTTTAATTGTTTTTAATGGTTATTTAAGACTTGTTTTAATTGTTTTGCTTTATAGTACATCACCCAGAGTTGTAGCTGTGAGATGGGTGGCTATATAAATTAAACAATTAAATAAATAAATAAATAAATAATAATTGCAAGATGCCAATCCAGACAAGACATCAAAATATAAAACATTACAAACAGGGGCGTCCTATCTATCCTACCCCAAGGCCCGGGAGATTAGCCAGGTCTTTAAGGCCTTCTAGAACGCCATCAAGGTGGGAACCATATGGATCTTTGGGGGACCTTATTCCATAGGGAAGGTGCTGCTACAAAGAAGGTGTACTTCCTGGGTCCCAAAAGATGACAGTTTAATTGAGGGGACCTGGAGCCCACTCACTGTGCCAGATTGTACTGGCTGGGAAGAAACCATGGGAGATAGGCAGTCCCTCAAATAACCAGGCTGTATGCCATGTAGGGCTTCATAGGTAACAACTAGCACCGTGAATCTCACCTGCAGGTACACTGGCAACCAGTACATCTTGGGAAGCAGAGGTGTCACATGGGTATGCTGAGGCATGTTCATCACTGCTTCTGCCGCTGCATTCTGGACCAGTTGAAGATGCCAAGTGGTCTTCAAGGGCAGCCCCATGTATACCATGTTGCAATAGTTCAGCTGTGAGGTGGCAAAGGTGTAAATGACTGTTTGGAGGTCCATCAGGAAAGGGTGCAACTGGTGCACTGGATGGAGCTGTGCAAAGCCCCTCTTGGCCACAACTACCACCTGCTCATTGAGAAGGAGCTGTGAGTCTGAGAGGAACCCCAAACTGTGCACCATTCCTGACTGGGAAATGCAACCCCACCCAGGAGGAAAATTCCTGTACCAAGGAGGTCCCAACAGCCACAGCCACTCAATCTTGGTAGGATTGAGCCAGTCAGTTTCTCTCTATCTAGGCCCACAAAGCCTCCAGGCATTGGGGCAGAATTTTGATAGCCTCACTTGGCCAGCCTGGAGTCAAAAGATATAATTGGGTATCATCAACATATTGATGATACTGGACCCCAAACTGGCCGATGACTGCACCCACTGGTTTCATTTAGATGTTGAATTGGAGGGGAGAGAGCATTGAGCCCTGAGGCACCCTGCAAAGAAGGAGCCTAGGGAGCAACCTCTCCCATACTGCCAAAACCAGCTGGACCCAGCCACAAAGGAAAGAACAGAACCACTGTAATACAGTGCTCCCAAATCCCAACCCTCAGAGCCAGACCAGAACGACACATTGGTTTACAGTATCAAAAGCTGCTGAGAGATGGATGGATGTACTGCCTCCATTTTGGCTCCACTACAGGTCATCAATAAGTATGACCAAGGCTGTCTCCATACTTAATACCAGCCTAAGCTCTGACTAGAATGTGCGCAGATAATCCATTTCCTCCAGGGTCCTCTGTAACTACAGCCCAACCACCCTCTCAACAACCTTTCTTAAAGAGGGTAGGTTAGAGACAGGACAATAGTTGGGTCCAGGGACAGCCTCTTGAGGAAGGGGTACATCACAGCCTCCTTCAAGGCCTCTGGGACCATCTCCTCCCTCAAAGAGGCTGATACCACTGGATGGACCCAACTATAAGTCACCTCCCTGCCCACCTTCACAAGCCAGGAAAGGCTGGTCCAATAAACAGGCTGAGCTCTCCATGCGGAGAAACTTATACACCTCCTTGAGAGTCACTGACTCAGACTCATCTCAGATCACACCACCAGACTGTGCCTCTGGTACCTCAGCTGGACTTGCCCAGTCAGAATCCAACTTGGCATGGATCTCAGTGACTTCATTCACCAAATATCCAAATATTTGTATTTATACTGGATTTTAAAATGAAGTCTAACTGATCTAAGGCTTTTAACAAGCTTTTTCAATAAGCTGAGACAGAAAGGACATTTGATCAGACATTTGTAATTATGACTCTTAAAATGTTCATACCAGCCAAGTACCCTGAAATAACTAAAGAAATCAAATTAAAGCTTGACATCAGCCAACTGATGACAGAACGTTGCAGAATGTTATTGCTATGAATTTATCGGGAAGGTGATGATATGAATCTCTACAAAGGTAGAGGATGTAGAATGAATCCAACTTTCCATTAGACTGTGCCTGTTAAATATAATATCACTTGATTTCTGATTCTAAGTGGTTTTCTTTGATGTTTGGAGTGCAAAGGGGAACACAAATTTATTTTGAGAGAGAGAGAGAGAGAGAGAGAGAGAGAGAGAGAGAGAGAGAGAGAGAGAGAGAGAGAGAGAGAGAGAGAGAGAGAGAGAGAGAGAGAGAGAGAGCGCGAGCGCGCGCCAGTTTGGTCTAGTGGTTAAGGTGCTGGGCTAGAAACCAGGAATCTGTGAGTTCTAGTCCCGCCTTAGGCATGAAAGCCGGCTGGGTGACCTTGGGCCAGTCCCTGTCTCTCAGCCCTAGGAAAGAGCCAATGGCAAACCAGGAGACTGAGAGTTCTAGTCCCGCCTTAGGCATGAAAGCCGGCTGGGTGACCTTGGGCCAGTCACTCTCTCTCTCAGCCCTAGGAAGGAGCCAGTGGGAAACCAGGAGACTGAGAGTTCTAGTCCTGCCTTAGGCATGAAAGCTGGCTGGGTGACCTTGGGCCAGTCACTCTCTCTCTCAGCCCTAGGAAGGAGCCAATGGGAAACCAGGAGACTGAGAGTTCTAGTCCCGCCTTAGGCATGAAAGCTGGCTGGGTGACCTTGGGCCAGTCACTCTCTCTCAGCCCCTCACCTCACAGGGTGGTTGTGGGGAAAATAGGAGGAAGGAGTATTAGGTCTGTTCCCTTCCTTGAGTTATTTATAAAAATAATAAAGGCGGGATAAAAATTAAATATAAATAAATAAATAAAATAAACTCCATGGATGGGTTTGTCTTGTTTTGTAATATTTCCAGTTCCTGCGAGTGAGCTTAACTTGAAGTAAAATGTTAGGTCTTATTGTTAGTATGTTTTTCCCTTTATTGTGTTTATGAAAAATGTATTGTAAGTTGATGTTCTTTTTATTAAATTAAGTAAGTTTTGTTGCATACTAATTTGCGATTTTGCCATTTCACTCAGCTGGTAAATGAGATATACTAAATTAAATTTATCTAAATTTAATGCATTTGTGGAATATCAATTTTTAGAGGCTATCCTGAACAGGATGTGGGGATTCAATTACCCATACTTCCAAAAACTAAAATGTCCAAACATTTATCCAACAATTATGATTGAAAATAAATATTATATATGCAACAATAGGTCTCCAACTTAAACATTTTATTTAGTATTAAACTCTATCCAACTCAAACAAATTTACTGATGAGTAGACTTGTAGAGAATTGCAAATGAATCATTTTGTCTTTGGGGTAAACTTATATTGCAGTAAGGGGAGAAAAATCTAAGAGTGCTTAACTTGAAGTCTACTTTTTTCTTTTTCAGTTTTAACGAAGCCTATCTGGAAAACATGAAATATAGCTTTGGGATTATATATATTTTCTTCCTAGGGTTAAATCAAGTTTTCAGTTATTTCACAGCCATTTGACATATTTATGGAACTTTAGCCAGATGGGACCATAAAGGACTATTGCAGACTGGAAAATGCAGATATTTTGAGCGTTCCAGTTGGCTATACTCTGTTGGCTTCATTAGAATTACTGTACTTCTTGTTAACATAGATGTGAGTGAGAAATCAGGTATAGTGAAGTTGAAATTATTACCATTACATTTCCTAGTTTCCATTTCCCTACTGATCATCTCAGGATAGCGCCAGATACCAGTTACCTGGGAAATTGAAATGTTCTTCAGGCACAGCACCTTATCTTTCCCCACTGGATGCAGACCTTTTACCAAGCGAAAGCCTGCTAGGAAGAAATGCATTGCTATCATTCTAACAGCTCTTGCCTAACATTGATTTGCCCTTCATGAGAAGCCCTTGATGCTTCCGAATATCCTGAATTGCGAATGGCTCTCTTTTCATAGCATTCATGCAAAATTCTCTATGTGTTAATGTATGTGCTTGTTTAACATATTTTATACAGTATCATATAAGTTTCAAATAAACTTTCTATTTCTCACACAGTGATCTATTTATTTTCCATGGATGATAGCCAGCCCTGTTGCTACTTTGATAGAACACCAGAAGTTTATTGATTTATTTGTTCAATTTATATAGCTGCCCATCTCACAGATGTGACTCTAAACAAATATAAACAATCAGAACAAAAAACCATTAAAACAATTAAAACCATAAAACATAATCCATGGAAGAGTGCAGTCCATATATTACAAACAATGCAACCATTTTGCAGGCTCCATACCTCCACCGGATCCCCAGGCACAATGGGAAAACCATGTCTTCAGGGCCTTCCGGAAGGCCAATAGGGTTGGGGCCAATCTAACCTCAGTGGGGATGATATTCCAGAGGGCGGATGCTGCAGCAGAAAAGACTGTCCTCCTGTGTCTGGTCAAATGACACTCTTTAATAGACAGGACCTGTAATATGCCTCTTCTTCCAGATGAAAATTATCCAGAATGGTTGGTCTAGCAATAGTTTGGGGGGGGGGTAGTGCCAGAGAATCTCATGGTTACTAGGGAATGATCTGACCATGGCATAGGAGTCACAGAGAGCTCCCCCAATTCCAGATCACATTGCCACTGCTCCAACAAGAAAATCAGATCAGGCATGTGACCACTCTCCTGTGTCAGGCTGTGGATGACCTGGGATAGGCCCATGGCTGTCATCGTGGCCATGAACTCCTGAGTAACCTCAGAGCCCACCCCCAGAGAAGGCAGATTGAAGTCCCCCAGGACCGTAAGCCTGGGAAACGCCACCAGAAATGGAGCCAAGGAGTTCAGACAGGGAGGTTCCTACACAGTAGAGAGGCTGGTATAGCATCAACAATCCCATTGATCCCTAGAGCCCAACTTAATGAACAGGGTCTCACATCCAGTAACCTGTGGAGCAATACCCCAGATAACAATTGCCATTCCTCCACCCCTACCCCGGGATCTATACCCCAGTCCCTCTCTTCCCTGAATAATTGCCATGCCTTTACCTTTTCACAAGCAAGAACATTGAGATGTTTTATGTTTGAGTTTGAGTTTGCCCTAAAGCACCAGAGAAGAATGCTCAGGAAACAGAACTTCAATCACTCCTTCTTAGCAGTAGGTATCTCACTGAAGTGCTGTTTAAAAACTAATTATGTCTTTGCAGTACAGCAAAACAGGCTGTGAAAAGGACACAGAAACAAAGTTCTGTTTCTAAAAATTCCACCTAGACATAACAGTTAAAGAAGCCCAGCATGTTTCATTCTTGTTTTGTTAAAAAAGCAACACCTATAACAAAGAGCATCTGTTTTAATGAAAAAAATTACCTGGTGCAGGTTAATGGTGAGTTGACTTGAGGTAAGCCAGGAGTGGGGAGTCTTATTTTCTCTTGAAGGCCGTACTTCTTTAAGTCAGGGAATGGCAGCCTCTGGCCCCAAAGCTGTAGGGGAACCTGAACTCATTTTTAGGTCCTCAACTCCTTCTGAAATCTCTGCTGAATTTCAGAGAATTCAGTAGAGACTAGAGAATTTCTATCAGTAACATAGATTCCTTCCATTTTGGGATGGAAAACAATAAAACTGATAGGCAAACAGTAGAATAGGCATAACACTTAAAACACAAATAAACTCCCCATGAACTGGTAGGGAAGTTCCAAACTAATCTGAAGTTTTAAGTAGTTCTCCTGCAGAAGGCTTTTGAATTTATGCCAAGGTTTGCAGACCCACCCATGTCATATAGCAAAATCTTGGCTTACTGCTGTGCTAGGTGTCCTGGGCATTTCCGTGAGATGACTTATACCAATTATCTGTTCTTAGGAATAATTCATCTAGTGCAGGGGTCCCCAACCTGTGGCCTTGTTGGGGTTTGATATACCCAGGAATTTACAGCTAGATATAAATTATATTGAGAGGCTTGATAGTTAGGTGAAAGGGGAAATATTCTGCAGAGTCACCCAATTAGCAGCCATTGTTGTAGGGATGATGTGGCAGTGTATGACACATACAACAGGTGCTAAGAGTTAAGTTGGGTGTGGTGAATAATGAGAGTGACCTATAAGGTGATTGGTCAGTTTATATATAAATACAGAGATGTCCTGTATTCTTTCTTCTCATTTATTCTCATTCTACCTCTGTATGCTGTATCGTTGGTTTATCATTTGTTACCTGTGGAAGTGATCTGTAAATACGTATGTATATAAGTAAATAGGATATTTGATATAACTTCTGTTTGGAGTCTATTTACTGCATAGTACTTGGATCGCTGGTGCCTAGGAGAGAAGCAGGCCGCTCCATCCACTCGCCACGACAGGTTATGGGCCCAGAGACGACAGGCTTAGGACTGGCTGTGGATCGTGGGATCGTGTGCAGTCTGTGAGCTGGAAGCCTATCTGGGAGTCGTATGGCTATTTGGAGTGATTTGGAGCTTTAACAGGTTCCGTGCCTGCGTGTGTTTTTTTCTCCTACGTTTGTTTTGCAGCTGGAGGACATTCTGATAAGGTCTGTGTCTTTAATCATCAGTGTCTGCCCAGGAGGGGCGGAAGACAGATGGGCTCAGTGAAGATGTTGCCAGCAGTCGGGGGAGGTTTTCCTCTGGAAAGACTGAATGACACTAATTATTCGTCATGGGCATACAAAATGGAAATGTATCTTCGACGTGTGGGTCTTTGGAAGATTATTGTTGACCCACCGACCGAGTTGGATGGAGAAGCAGTTGCTCTATTACACGATAGAGCATTGGCAAGCATAATTTTATGTCTGGAGGATAGCCAGCTATGTTATGTTAGACATTTAACGTTAGCCAGTGTGTGTTGGGAAGCTTTAAAGAATGTTTATCTGAGAAGGATGCCGTTATGCAAGGTTATGCTGACAGGGAAGCTTTATCACGCCAGATTAGGGGTAACTGATAATATTCAGGATCACCTGCATTATATGACAGAATTGTTTCAGGAGTTGGCTCAGAGAGATATGCCGTTTACAGAAGCAAATAAAGTGTATGTAATTCTCAGTTCTCTAAATGAAACGTGGGATAATTTAGCTACAAGCTTCGGGTCTTTATCTGAAAGGGATTTGACCGTAAATTATTTGTCTGGCAGATTATTGGAAGAAGAGCAGAGGAGGCTAGATTCTAATGTAATTAGGTCTAAGCAAAACAGTATTTCTATTAAGGAATGTTATTCTAATAAGTCTGACAATATTTTATTTGTAAAGCGTAAATGTTTTCGCTGTGGTTCAGAAAGGCATTTGTTAAGAGATTGTGATAAGAAACAGACGCCTAAAGCCAAGCCGAGAATATCCAAGCCGGGAGACAATGCACAGCTGTCTCTAATTACTTCAAGTGTACAAGATTTAAAGGGACCATGGCTGCTTGACAGCGGGGCTGGTGAGCATGTAGCCAACAACAGACAGATGTTTAAGAGTTTTATGCAGGCTGACCGTAACCATGTTAGCCTGGCAAATGGAAGCATTGCATCTGTGACTGGTAAGGGTATATGTACCAGGATTAAATGTTAAATAAATAAATAAATATTTAAATAAATTAAATAAGGGTGTATGTACCAGGATTAAATGTTGAATTATCAATGTTATGTGCACCAGAACTAGAGTACAATATCATAAGTGTTTCTCAATTGGATACACAGGGTTATAATGTACAGTTTGGTAATGGTGAATGTATTGTCATGAAAGATAATAATGTTTGTGGTAAAGGTGTTTTACAGAACAATCTTTATGAAATGGTACAAACCAGGACAAGCAGAAGCCATGATGTAGCCACAATTAATAAGCCAACACATGATTCATGTGAGCATCTATGGCATAGAAGGCTGGGGCATCCGAGTTTCAAAGTGATTGAAAAGATGTCAGAAGCAAGTTCTGGAATGAATTTGAAACAGTGCCAAGTGTATTTGGATTGCACAGCTTGTAAGGTTGCAAAGTCAAATGTATTTCCTGTGAGCAAATTCAGTGATAGGAAGTCACATAAATGTTTTGAATTAATTCACGCTGACTTAATTGGTCCATTACCAGCTACAATAGGGGGTGCTAAATATGTTTTAGTTATTGTAGATGATTACACCAGATTTGGGTTCTGTTACCTATTGAAAGCTAAAAGTCAAACATTTGATAAGTTTAGAAACTGGGTGCAGTTTGTGGAACGTAGATATAGCACAAAGGTGTGTAGTTTACAAACTGACTGGGGTACTGAGTTTCTGAGTGGTAGTTTTCAGCAATGGCTCGGTAGAAGGGGCATTGTGCATAGGAGAACCAATCCGCATAGTTCAGCTGAGAATGGCGTGGCTGAACGTAGGAATTTGGCATTGCAGACAGTGAAGGATTCACTTATAGCTGACTCAGGGTTATCTAGAGGATACTGGGGAGAGGCTATATTAACTGCTAATTATTTAATTAACAGGTTATGGAGTGTGTCTGTAAATCAAACTCCATATTATATGTTATATGGCAAGAAGCCATCATTAGGTCATTTGAAAGTGTTTGGGTGCACTGCCTATGTTCACGTGCATAATTTGGTATGTAGGAAAGGGCAGGCAAAAGCACAGAAGATGATGTTTGTGGGGTATGAGCCAGGGACCAAGGGATATAGGTTCACTGATGGCAGGAAAGTTGTTATCTCTAGATCAGCAAGTTTTAGTGAGCACAGCAATTGGCAGAGATTACATGGGAGTAGTGCAGTTTTTCTTCCTAGTCAGGGACATTTTGAGTTCTCAGAGTGGAGAGAGTCCACTGATGTGATTAAGAAGGAAGAGGAATTAACTCCTAGTATGCCAATGATGCAGGATGCTACAGTTTTGCGCAGATCTGAGAGAGTTAACAAGGGCATACCACCTCAACGTTATACACCAGGTGATGTAAAAGTGTGTTTTATCAATTATGAACCTCGTAATTACCAGGAAGTTTTGGAGTTGCCATCACATGAACAGAGTAGATGGAAGGCTGCTATGGATGTGGAAATGAAAGCCATTAATTCTCACAAGGTTTTTAAATCTACCAGGTTGCCTGAGGGGCATAGGGCAGTAGGTTGTAGGTGGGTTTATAAGAAGAAAACCTTAGTGAATGGTGATATTCAGTATAAGGCTAGGTTGGTAGCACAAGGGTTTTCCCAGATTAAGAATCAGACTTATGATGAGGTTTTTGCACCAACGCTAAGAGGGGAGACATTTAGGTTTGCCTTAGCAATGGCAGCAGCTGGTAATTGTGCAGTACACCATTATGATATTACCACAGCATAACTGCATGCTGATTTGAAAGAAGAAATCTATATGGCTGAAGCCCCAGGTTATGAATCAAATATTGCAGGAAGAGTATACAAGTTGCAGAAAGCGTTGTATGGACTCAAGCAATCGGCACGTTGCTGGAATCTAAAGTTAGATAAGGAATTACAAAGAATGGGATTCAAGTGTAGTATAGCTGACCCATGTCTGTATGTAAAGCAATGTGAAAATGATGAACAGATTTTGCTTTTGATTTTTGTAGACGATTTGTGTTTTATAGCGAAAGATCAAAGCAGGGTAATTGAATGTACTGAAAATCTGAAACAACAATTTGATGTCAAAGATCTGGGAGAAATTAGGAATTACCTAGGCGTGGGTATTCAGAAGGTTGATGGGGATTATGTTCTAGAGCAGCAGACGAAAATTGAAGCACTGCTAAGAGAGAACAATATGGAACATTGCAAGGAAGTTCCAACCCCGATGACAACAGATTTTGTTAAAACAGAGACTGGAGATGATGACCAAACTTCATGTGATCAAGAACACTATCATTCAATAATTGGAAGTTTATTGTATTGTATTGTATTGATTTGCAATATTGTCCCTCTGAGTGTAATGTAGCAGATGTGATGACAAAGCCTCTAAGCATAGATAGACATAGGATGTGTATATCTCAAATGTGTATGTCTTCTATTCTGTACAAGTGAAATGTGAATGTGATATCTATTGTAAATTGAAGGGGTGTTGGGGTTTGATATACCCAGGAATTTACAGCTAGATATAAATTATATTGAGAGGCTTGATATTTAGGTGAAAGGGGAAATATTCTGCAGAGTCACCCAATTAGCAGCCATTGTTGTAGGGATGATGTGGCAGTGTATGACACATACAACAGGTGCTAAGAGTTAAGTTGGGTGTGGTGAATAATGAGAGTGACCTATAAGGTGATTGGTCAGTTTATATATAAATACAGAGATGTCCTGTATTCTTTCTTCTCATTTATTCTCATTCTACCTCTGTATGCTGTATCGTTGGTTTATCATTTGTTACCTGTGGAAGTGATCTGTAAATACGTATGTATATAAGTAAATAGGATATTTGATATAACTTCTGTTTGGAGTCTATTTACTGCATAGTACTTGGATCGCTGGTGCCTAGGAGAGAAGCAGGCCGCTCCATCCACTCGCCCCGACAGGCCTGTTAGGAAATGGGCCACGGGACTCCCTCCTGTGAACCCCACCTCCCGGTGGGCGCGATTACCCCACCCCCGGTGGGCGTGATTGGCTCCCGCCTGCAAATCCCACCCCCCGGTGCACGCAATTGGCTCTCACCTGCAAACCCTGCCTCCCTGGTCCTTGGAAAAATTTTCTTCCACGACCGGTCCCTGGTACCAGAAAGGTTGGGGACCACTGATCTAGTGCATATCTGAAACTTCCGATTATGAGATGCATTCCCCCATGGAGATACATATACCGTCTGAGGCTACTACATATTTCACACTGTCTTCCAGTACTTGCTAAAACTAAGCCAGGAGCAATTAATCACCTTCTCAGTCTTGGAATTCTGATCCACAACCTGAAAACCAGTCTAATATGAAATTCATCTAGGATGCCTTTTATTACACTGAAAGGCAAAATAAGAAATTCCATTTCTAAAAAAAGAAAAAGAGGTAGAGATCCCAAAATATAACCTCATTAGCAATCAACAATTCCTTTTTATATTTTCACAACTCCAACATGATTATACCTCCAATGATTACATTATAAAATGCAGTTTCATAATTACATAGACAACCAGAAATATGTATGCATATACATAATTTAAAAAATTATATCCTGCCTGTTCATAGAGTTCTAGGTGGTTCACAACAATTAGCAGATAAAAACATTAGCCTAAAAGACAAAATATGAATACAGAATTGTAGATGGAAAAGCACAGAAATGCTAATCAACGATATTCAAATTGTTAAAAACCAGTAATTGATGTTTAAAAAGGCAAGAAGGCCCATATATTGAAGGCTTTCTATAAATTTAGCTCTGACACTTGTTCTCAGCAAGAAGTGTCAGAGCTGAGGGAAGTTAGTGAAAACTCTCTCTCCCTAGTTGCAACTAGGCAGGTCCCAAGGGTAGTTCTCTTGAGCATTTTTCTACCAGTCCTCATACCATTTGAAAGAAAATTCATCTTATCAATTCCTTCAAAGAAAAGAGAATTTTAGTAAAATACCCTTTTTGTGCACTTATTTAGTTGTGTGTTGAAAAAGGAACATGGGAGACATATACTATGAAAAAAAAATTCCTTTCTCACCACTATGGGTGGTATGTGTCTTCCTCAACCTCGGGTCCTCTACCAGAGGCCTGGGAGTTTGAGGGTTCTGCGCAGTATCTTAGCTGTTCCTAGCATTGCACTCTTCTGGACAGAGAGCTCTGATGTTGCTCCTGGGATCTGTTGGACTCACTCTCCCAGCTTAGGAGTCACAGCCCCGAGTGCTTCTACCGCCACTGGGACCACTTTGGCCTTCACTTTCCACATTCTCTCTAGTTCTTCCTTCAGGTGCTGGTACTTCTCCAGCTTCTCATACTCCTTCTTCCTGATGTTGCTGTCTCTTGGCACCACTATATCTATCACCACCGCCATCTTCTGGTCCTTGTCTACTACCACAATGTCTGGTTGATTGGCCAGTACCTGCCTGTCTGTCTGGATCTGGAAGTCCCACAGGATCTTAGCCCTGTCATTCTCCACAACCTTCTGTGGAATCTCCCATCTGGACTTTGGAGGGTCTAGCCCATACGCTGTGCAGATGTCCCTGTACACAATGCCAGCTACTTGGCTGTGCCGTTCAGTGTATGCTGTTCCTGCCTGCATCTTACACCCTGCCACTATGTGTTGGACTGTCTCTGAGGCCCCTCTGCACAGTCTGCACCTTGAGTCCTGTCTAGTGTGGTATACCCCTGCTTCTATGGATCGAGTGCTTAGTGCCTGTTCTTGTGCTGCTATGATCAGTGCCTCAGTGCTGTCTTTTAGTCCAGCCCTTTCTAGCCACTGGTACGATTTCTCAAGGTCAGCCACCTCAGCTATCTGTCAATGGTACATCCCATGCAGGGTCTTGTCTTGCCATGGCACTTCCTGTGCTTGATCTTTTTTCTATGTCTGCTGCTGCTTCAGGCATTCAGAGCCCTTTTAAACATCGACCCATCAAATCTTGGATTTTGTATTTAAATTTATTGTATTGGAGAGTATTTATATACGTTGTTTTAATTGTTGAGTTTTAACTGTCGATTTTTTGTAAACCGCCCAGAGTTCCCTCGTGGGGAGATGGAGCGGTAAATACAAGTCGAATTATAAATAAATAAATAAATAAATAAATAAATAAATTCTCTCAGCAGCTCATCTTTCGATGCCATCTTACTGATGTACTCCTGGATGCTCTGGGTCTCATCCAGAACAGTGGCTCTGACACTCACCAGACCCCGACTGCCCTCTTTCCGGCTGGTGCACAGTCTCTGGGTGTTGGACTTGGGGTGAAAGACTCCGTACATTGTAAGGAGCTTCTGGGTCTTCACATCAGCAGCCTCCATGTCCTCCTTTGGCCAGCTCACTATACCGGCAGGGTATCTGATGACTGGCAGGGCATACATGTTAATGGCATGGATCTTGTTCTTCCTGTTGAGCTGGCTCTTCAGGACCTGTCTAATCCTTTGGTGGTACTTGGATGTTGCTGTCTTCCTTGCCTCCTCATCGTGGTTCCCATGTGACTGTGGGATACCAAGGTACTTGTAGCTGGTCTGCATGTCTGCTATGTGGCCTGCTGGTAGTTCCAACCCATCAGTCTTAACTACCTTCCCTCTCTTTACTACCATCCGGCCACCCTTCTCTAGCGTGAATGACATCCCAATGTCCTCACTGTAGTTCCGTGTCAGGTGGATCAGTGAGTCGATGTCTTGTTCACTCTTAGCATACAGCTTGATGTCATCCATGTAGAGGAGGTGGCTGATGGTAGTTTCACTCTTGAACTTGTATCCGTATCCAGTTCTTGTGATAATCTGGCTGAGGAGGTTCAAGCCCATGCAGAACAGCAACGGGGACAGTGCATCACCTTGGTATATGCCACACTTGATGGCCACTTGTGCGAGCTGTCTTGAGTTGACTTCCAGTGTTGTCTTCCACAGTCCCATTGAGTTCTTGAGGAAGGTCCTTAGTGTCTTGTTGACTTTGAATAGCACCAGGCATTCACAGATCCATGTGTGTGGCACTGAGTTTTAGGCTTTCCTGCAGTCAATCCAGGCTGTGCTCAGATTGGTCTATCTAGACCTTGAGTCTCGGGCGACTGCTCTATCTATGAGCAACTGGTGTTTGGAGCCTCTGGTGTTGTTCCCAATGCCCTTCTGAGCTGTGCTCATGTACTGGCCCATATGGTCCTGCAGCTTGGCGGCTATAATGCCTGATAGGACTTGCCATGTTGTGGGGAGGCAGGTTATTGGCCGGTAGTTGGACGGTGTTGTTCCCTTGTTGGGGTCTTTCATGATCAGCACTGTCCTACCTTGTGTTAGCCAGTCTGGGTTGGAGCCTGCTGCTAGCAGCTGGTTCATCTGCACTGCTAGGCATTCATGCACTGCTGTTAGTTTATTTAGCCCGTAGGTGTGGATCATGTCTGGGCCAGGTGCTGTCCAGCTCTTCATGTTCTTGACATGCTGTTGGATATCTGCTACTGTGATGGTGACTGGTTCCTGCTCTGGGAGATTTCTGTGGTCTGTTCTCAGGTCCTGCAGCCACTTTGCACTGGTGTTATGTGTCTTCTCTTTCTCCCATATGTTCCAGTACTGTTCCGTTTCTGCTGCTGGTGGCTCTGCTGTTACTGTGTTGTTGCACTGCAGCTGGGAATACACCTTGGATGGTTCTTTGGAGAACAGGCATTTATCTTCTTGGCCTCTGCTTCTCTAGTGTATCTCCTTATCCTGGTAGCCAGTGCTGTGAGCCTTTGTTTGGCAGTCTCTAGGGCTTCAGATGGAGTCAGGCCCTTGTATTTTTTCAGTAGCTGAGTCTTATCCTTAATCTCCACACCATTCTGTAGTTCTACCAGCTGACTAACTTCTCTCCGAGTTACCTTGATCTTAGCCTCCAATCTCATTTTCCAGGGGGGATTATGTAGTGCAGTTCTTCTTGATCATGTAGCCAAGTATATCCAGGATTACAGTGGCTGTAGAGTATACCAGTTCATTGGTTTGAGTTATAGTGGTAGTAGGGATTGTCATGAGGGCTCTGTTGGCATCTTCTAGCATACTATCCGATGGTACTTCTCCACTGAGCCATAGTAATCAGTCTCAAGAGTTGACTGTAGCTAATTTATCCATGATCTTTTGCCTCATATTAGCTGCTGTGCTCTGTAATGGAGGGGGTGGCAGTGACGTTCCAGCTTCAGGTGTTGGCTGCACCTCCAGTTGTTCTTTCGGGTCTTCTTGAATCTGGGATATAATGTGTAGTTGGTCTATCTCAAGTTGTGAGAGCATCTTCCTCTTCACTTTGTTGAAGTGTTGGGTAACTAGCTGTTTCTCAGTTAGTGTTGATGCAGGTCTTCTGTCCATCCATAGTTCCCTCATACGTTTCATATATCCCCTCTCATTAGGTCTACTGTTGTAGTAGCATTCCATCAATTCCAGGTTCTCTTGTCTTGTCCATGTATGGTTTGAAAGATGTACCATTGGTCATCCATGTACCATTTGAAAGAAAATTCATCTTATAAATTCCTTCAAAGAAAAGAGAATTTTTGTAAAATACCATGTTTGTGCACCTATTTAGTTATGTGTTGACCAAGGAACTTGTGAGACATATACTCGGTGTGTGTGTGTGTATATATATATATACATACACAGTATATGTACACATACAATACTATACTATACTATACATATATTATAATATGGTGGGACGCGGTGGCTCAGCGGGTTAAACCGCTGAAGCTGTAGACTGCCGATTGGAAGGTCGGCAGTTCGAATCCCCACGTAACGAGGTGAGCTCTCGTTACTTGTCCCAGCTCCTGTCAACCCAACAGTTCGAAAGCTCTACAAATAGATGAATGGGTACCACCTTAAGTGGGAGAATATGCTGGCGTCCTGTCGGGGGTCGCCCACCGAACGGAGAAGATCTCATGAATGGTGGCGGAGACGACGGATCCCGAACAGCAACATCCAGGACGTCAGCAGCCGACTCCGAAGCAAGGTATTCTGGGACATGTAGTCCAGTACTCACGAAAAAGTCAGTTCCCTTACCCTTGCCCTTAGCGCGCAGTTAAATGTTGTATGATATATGAAATGTATAAATATATGAAATATGATGTATGTAAGCCGCCTAGAGTCCTCCGTTAGGGAGGGGATAGGCGGGGTATAAATACGATAAATAAATAAATAAATAAATAATATTAATACAATGGCTGTTGTGGGTCTTCCGGGCTGTGTGGCTGTGTTCTGGAAGTTGTGGTTCCTAACGTTTCGCCAGCATCTGTGGCCAGCATCTTCAGAGGGCAGGAGCACAGATAGAAGCAAAATCTCTGTGCCCAGGTAGAGTGGCAATGTTCTATTTATAGAGCTAAATTATAGGAGATTAGGTGGGGTTTTTTGTTGTGTTGAAATGTTAACAAGTGGCTGATGAGCGTGATTAGCATGTTCATTGTGAGAAGTATTCCCATGTCCTGGTGGTTGGACTGAGTTCGTTGACCTTTTGCAGGCTGTGTTTTTCAGGACTGGTAGCCAGGTTTTGCTAATTTTTAAACTTTCTTCTTTTTTATTGTAACTGTGCTGGAGTTCAATGGCTGTTGTGGGTCTTCCGGGCTGTGTGGCCGTGTTCTGGAAGTTGTGCCACACAGCCCGGAAGACCCACAACAGCCATTGAACTCCGGCCGTGAAAGCCTTCGACAATACATTGAACGCCTCTATGGGGAGGAAACGTTCCGACAGACACGGAGACTGGAAACACTCCGGAACAGAAAAGCACACCTTCTCTGCTCCTTAACCTTCCTAGTGCGATGCAGAGATACCAGGACCATTCCAGCTTTTCTCAGAACGAAAAGGAACTTCAAATCGTCACAAGCCAGCCACATTTACGACTGCCTTGAACAAGCCCTCCTGCGCGAGAGAATTCACACAACCCGCCGAAACCTTGCCATCACAGAAAAAGATCTATTCGACACACATATGAGCCTTAGTCACAAAATGAGAAGCCAGGATTGGGACAAGATTGATACCATATCCTACAGAAAAATGGAAAAGGACATCTTTGACTACACAAACAGACAAAAGCAAAAATTCAACAAATGCCAAAACAGTCAACCAAAACCGGCACTGGATACTTCACGCATTGTCATCAATTTGACAGAACGCCTGCTCTCTCCTGAAGAAACCTCCATCCTAAGCAAAGGAGGAAACTTTGCAATTACACCCACCAGAATTCCAGTGGAAGATATCATTGCCAATGTGGAATCAGCCATTCACCAACGTCCAGAGGAAGAAGCAGAAGAAATAAGGGGTGAAGTGGCAAGAATCCTAAGGAAAGCAAAGCCCCCCACCAGCAACATTACTAAGAAGGAGAGAAACGCCATAGAGACCCTCAATTCGGACCCAGACATCATCATCCTTCCAGCGGACAAAGGCAATGCCACAGTAATTATGAACATAGATGAATACAAAGACAAAATCAGAGAATTACTAGACCCCACCACATACAGAACAATAAGACGGGATCCGACCAGCAAAATCATGAAGCAAACCAACACACTGATAAAGAGCTCCTCCCTGCATCCCAACGTACTACAACGTATTTGCAAGACAGAAGCTCTCTCACCTAGACTATACGGACTCCCCAAAATCCACAAAGACTCGATCCCACTCAGACCCATTGTAAGTGCCATTGGCTCCCCGACATATGAATTATCCAAACATTTGGCAACCCTTTTACAGACCCACATCGGACAGACTCCATCCCACATCAAAGACTCAGGACACTTCATCAACAAAATCAGCACCCTAAAACTCAACCACACGGACAAACTGGTCAGCTTTGACGTGGTCTCCCTGTTTACCAAGGTGCCAGTAAGGGACACCCTGGCACTCATCAAGCAAATCTTCCCAGAAGACATTACAGCTTTATTTCAACACTGCCTAACAACTAGTTACTTTCAATGGGAGAATGAGTTCTACGAACAGATGGATGGCGTTGCCATGGGAAGCCCCCTGAGCCCAGTCATAGCAAACTTTTACATGGAACACTTTGAAAAACAGGCTTTGGAATCGGCACCCATTACACCAACAGTCTGGTTCCGGTTCGTGGATGACACCTTCGCAATTTGGAGTCATACTGAAGAAGAACTGGAGAAATTTCTGGACCACCTAAACGGCATCCACCCCAATATACAATTCACTATGGAAAAAGAAACTGATGGCAAACTTCCATTTTTAGATACGCTGGTCATACGCAATCCGGACCTCAAACTAGGACACAAAGTATACAGAAAACCCACCCATACGGACCGATATCTACACAAAAATTCCAATCACCACCCACGACAAAAGAGAGGCATGATCAAAACCTTGGTGGATCGTGCTAATCGAAACTGTGAAACCCAATTTCTAAACAATGAACTTAACCATCTGAATTGGGTCCTACAGGCAAATGGCTATTCCAAGAATGAAATAAAAAGAGCCATCAAACCAAGAAAACAACATCCAACTGAAGAAAAACAGCCCCCCACAAACAAAGTATTCCTGCCCTACATCAAAGGAGTCACTGACCGTATGGGAAAACTGATGGAAAAACACAACTTTCAAACAGTCTTCAGACCCACCAGAAAAATACAACAAATGCTAAAATCAGCAAAAGACAAAAGGGACCCCCGCACCGCTGCAGGAGTATACCGCATACCATGCAGCTGTGGACAAGTATACATCAGAACCACAAAACGAAGCATTCACACCAGGATAAAAGAACATGAAAGACACTGCAGACTACAGCAACCGGAAAAATCTTCAGTAGCTGAACATGCTCTCAAGCAAACGGGACACAAAATCCTATTTGAAAACACAGAAATAATGGACAACACCAAAAGCCACTACACCAGATTATACAGAGAAGCCATTGAAATTCACAAACACCAGCACAGTTACAATAAAAAAGAAGAAAGTTTAAAAATTAGCAAAACCTGGCTACCAGTCCTGAAAAACACAGCCTGCAAAAGGTCAACGAACTCAGTCCAACCACCAGGACATGGGAATACTTCTCACAATGAACATGCTAATCACGCTCATCAGCCACTCGTTAACATTTCAACACAACAAAAAACCCCACCTAATCTCCTATAATTTAGCTCTATAAATAGAACATTGCCACTCTACCTGGGCACAGAGATTTTGCTTCTATCTGTGCTCCTGCCCTCTGAAGATGCTGGCCACAGATGCTGGCGAAACGTTAGGAACCACAACTTCCAGAACACAGCCACACAGCCCGGAAGACCCACAACAGCCATTGAACTCCGGCCGTGAAAGCCTTCGACAATACAATATTAATACACACACACACACACACACACACATATATATATATATATATATACACACACACACACACACACACACACACACACACATACACACATACAGGTAGTCCTCGTTTAGCAACTGTTCAGTTATGATGGTGATGAAAAAGTAACTTTGTGAACAGTCCTCACATTTATGACCTTTGCAGGTCTGTAAAGCAAAGGAAAGCTGAAGTAAGATCATAAGCACAGCTGCAGTTTCACTTAGTGACCACTTTGCTTAACAACCAAGTTGCCGGTCCCAATTGTGGTTCCTAAATGAGGTATACTTATCTCTCCAGAGGGTTCCCATCAGGGCTCAGCAGTATAATCACAGTGCTTCAGACATTTAACCCCTTATTCAGCATTTGGCTTGACTTGGTAGCAGATTCTCAGATTAGATTAGAAACTAATCTAAAAGTGCCGGTGCTATGGAATAGCCTCCTGATGGAGATCGGGCTGGCCTCCTCCTTGTTGGTCTTCAGCAAAATGTTAACATTATTTCAGAGAGCATTCTCCTAACTTTATGCACTGTACCATCTTTTGCTCTTTTAGTTTTTTTCATTAGTGCTGCAATTTGTTTGGTGGATTTTGTGATTGTTATTTGTTCCATTGTAATCATGCTATGGATGTTTTAAAATTTTGGTTATAGTATACTTTAATAAGTCACAGAGAGTTGGTAGATTGTGGTGCAGTATACTTTAATAAATAAAGAAATAAATACTCTTTACTGCAGACAAGAATTAAGCCTTTAACGCAGGGCTTTCCAAAGTGCCACCGCTGGCGACACACCCGGCAGCGGCGGCGGTGGCGACATGCGTGTGCACGGCGGCGGCGTGGGGGGCGTGCGGCGGTGCACGCGCACGGCGGCGGTGCGGGGGGCGTGTGGCGGCGCGCACGCGCACGGTGGTGGTGCGGGAGGGGCGTGCGGCGGCGCGGGGGGCGTGCGGCGGCATGCATGTGCATGGCGGCCGCCGTGCACGCGCGCGCCGCCGCTTCCGGGTGGTGTGGCGACACACCACGCTGTGTGTGGCGACACACTTTTGTGTTGCGACACACAGTTTGGAAAGCTCTGCTTTAACGGCTTAACAGTAAGTCATCCACAGTAAAGCCAAGATCTCAGAGCCTTTATATATTTATGTTCCAGATTTTAAACTCTCAGTTTCTTCCTCCCATTTTTCAGAGTTAATGGATACAGGGTGGGTCCCTTGTAGCCTGGAAACTGCTGGTCCCCACTTTGCCAGCTTTAATCCTTACAAGATGTCCATAGCCTCCTTGGACTCCCATCCTTCAATTAAATTCCAAAGCAAGGAATTTACTTCACGAGGAAGTACCTCTTGCAGTTCCCGCCCCCCCACCCCCAGTAGTGGCACTACTCTTACCACAAAGGGGAATTCCTCATCTTGAGATATCTTCAGAGAATTTCTCCTTTCCCTGGAGAAATTCAGAAAAGTCATCAAAACATCTGTCATGGTGTTAATGACAAGGGAAGACAGTACTCCATGACTCAACATGGTCCTCAATTGCTAAATGATGATAACTTGATTAAAGTTTGTTTCACAATGATGGAAAGTAGAGTTACCCTGCTTCAGGGCATCTCCTTCCTGTGGAGGTAGATGGGCGGTGATAAAAATTTGATAGATAAATAAATAAATAAATAAGATAATCCAACGAGGTACAGTATTGCTTCTTAATGGAAATATCTTCTGAATAATAAAGTGATAATTGTAAGGAAAGGGATAATCACTATGAACAGTGATAATTGTTTATACTATTTGGGTGTTGTTTCCAAAATATATAGCATATTATTGTTATGTGCCCTGTAGAACAAAGGCAAGGACTATTTGACAGGACTATTGGACATGACTATTGATTCTTAATTCAGGCTTCTGGATTTGCCAAGTATTTCCTTTGCATTCCCCACTATTAAGCAGCACCTGAGATTGAGTGCAGGAACTGAAAAATTAAAACCCGCAGGACAATCTAGTTGGCATTTAAGTCCTGCACCCTCTTATTTTTTAAACTCACAGCTAATTTTCTGAGCATGTCTATTTATAAGGTCACACACAGTACAGATAGAACAAAACAGAACTAAAGATACAAAGAAATAGCCCTGATAAATCCAATCCAATCAATCAGTCAGTCAATCAATCAATCAATCAATCAATCAATCAATCAATCAATGCATTTCTATCTGGCTCCACATTCTCCTGAAGGTTAATTTCTTCTGATTTGCCACTCCTTGTTTAGGTTGGGATGTGTTTCTTACCTGGTGTGAGTCAGTCTGAGAAGAAATGCTATCTCTGTGTGACAGAAGGCAAGACAACAAAGACAAAACAGAGCTAGGTCCTTCTCCTTTCAAAAGCTCACCTGAGAGAGGGGGAAAAAGCTCCTGATTGGTTGCTTTGAGTATGAGTTTCCTGGGCTTTTCTAAACTCCACTCAATACCTGATGGAGTCTTGAAGGTTAATAAAAGAACTCCAAGCAGCTAGCAATAAATCTTGCAGAGTAGAAGCATGAACCAGCAGGGAACTTGCACTTTAAGCTTAATTGCGTTCAGAAATAAATTCAGTCTTCACACATTAGTTAGATCAAACTGCCGCCGTTGGCAACACACCAACGGTGGCAGCGGCAGCGGCACGGGGGGGGGGGGGCGTGGCGGAGGCATGCATGGTGGCGGCCTTGTGTTTTCCGCTAAAACGCGGAAGTGCCGCCGCTGCCATGCACACCGCCGCCGTGCACACCGCTGCCACCGCCGTGCACACTACCACTGCCGCTTCCAGGTTGTGTTGAGACACACTAAACTGTGTGTTGCGACACACTAAAGTGTCACGACACACAGTTTGAAAAGCTATGAGTTAGATGAAGAAAAATAGAGATAGCTTACATTTATTCAGTAGATCTGGATACGAGTAGATTCATAGTAGATCTGCGTGCAAGTGAGATAGAATGGACGAAAGCTGCATGGTGCAGCCCTCCTGCTTGCAGGTGTGCCCAAAGCATAATGGAGGTTGTTAATCCCCCAAACCAAGAAGGAGGAGGAAGAGGAAATTGGGTGACCTAGGTAACATCCCAGAAGCACAGTAGAGATGCGTTTACTAGAAAGACCCCCTATTATGCTTGTGAGAAAATGCTGAGTTGAGTCCTGATAATCCCAACATCCCTTCTCAAGTTAGTATGTCTCAGAGTCCACAAGGTTCAACTTCTTCCGCAGTTCTTGGTAACTGCTCCTCAGCAACGGCTTCGTGAGAATGTCCGCAGTCATGTTCCTTGTGGGACAATAGTCTAGTCTGACTATTCCTTGCTCTTGCAAGTTTCTTACTGTATGATACTTAACATCAATGTGTTTAGTTCTCCCATTAATCCTTTCTGACTGTGAGAGCATAATACAACTTTGCTTGTCTTCGTAGACCTGAATAGGGGTAGATTCCTCTATCCCCATGTCTTCAAGCAGTAGTTTGAGCCATGAAATCTCTTTGCATGTTACTGCTGCTGAAACATACTGTGCCTCTGTGGAGGAATGTGCAACTGTATCTTGCTTATGGCTTCCCCAGCTTACTGCTCCACCCCCATAGAAAAATACATGCCCACTAGTGGATTTACGGTCAGTAATGTCTTCTGCCCAATCCGCATCTGTAAACCCCACTAGATTAGGATTGTTAGTGGCTGGTAGCTTTAGTTTTAGGTGTATGGTGCCCTTTAGGTACCTTCCCACCCACTTAACACCAGTCCAGTCTCTGTGTTTGTGTGTGCTAATCTTTCTACATAGAATGTTTACTGCAGCTGCCATGTCTGGCCTAGTGTTAGTGGCTAGATACAGTAGCTTACCTATGGCACCTTTATAGCCATTGTTCTCTGGTAAGAGTTCACTAGGTTCCTGTTGCTTGTGGAAACCTGTTTCCATTGATGTTGGCATAGGATTAGCATTTTGCAGTCCTAAACTTTCCAACAGTTCTAGGATCTTTTGCTTCTGGCTTAGAAGAAAACTTCCATCTTCTTCCTTTTCAATCTGTATCCCCAAGTAGTAGCTGGCATTGCCCAGATGCTTGATTTCTACTTCCTTGTTCAGGTTGGACACTATTTCATCAAAGTCTCTTTTGTGATTATGGCAGATCATCAAATCATCCACATAACAGAGAATGTACACCTCTCTGCCATTTCTGTGTCTTGTGTAGAGACAGGGATCAGCTTGGCCTTGAACAAAACCTTAAGAAGTACTTGGTTCAACTTCTTATTCCATGCTCTTGCTGCTTGCTTCAGGCCATAAATCCACTTCTGAAGTTTGCAAATGAGTTGCTGTGTCTTGGGATCAGCAAAGCCTGGAGGTTGTAGCATGTACAGTTCTTCCTCTATCTCTCCATGCAGAAATGAAGTTTTTACATCCAGGTGCTCAACACTCATGTTCCTGGAAGCTGCTAGACTCAGGAGCATTCTGATTGTGGTATGTTTTACAACAGGGGCAAAACACTCATTGTAATCAAGTCCATATTTTTGTGAATAGCCTTTTGCAACTAGTCTAGCTTTGTATCTTTGTACTTCTCCATTTTCATCTTGTTTGGCTTTGAAAACCCATTTGCATCCTATGGCTTTCTTGCCTGATGGTAGTTTTGTCAAAGTCCATGTTTTGTTCTTGTGTACAGCTCCTAGCTCTTCTTGTGCTGCTTTCTTCCACTTGCTTGCTTCATCTGGTGGCATTTGCTGCACTTCGTTCCATGATGCAGGTTCTTTTGGTAATGACGACCTTGCGAGGTAGGTGAGTCTCTCAGCTGGAACTCCTTTGTTGGGTCATGATGAGCGTCTTGGAGCAGGTTCAGGAGTGGCACTTGGTGGTTCAACCCCTTCTGCATCCTCGGCCTCGTCATCTGACTCTGGTGGAGTTTCTGCCTGGGCTTCTATCTCCCTTTGGGTCCATGTGGTGGTTGTCTTTGGATGTTGGGCTAAACATCTCAAGCTGGTAACTGCCACTCTTGGTTTCTGCGTAGTCATCATCAGCATAACTATGGTAGCCTTTCTGTCATTCATCGAAGTACACCACTCTGCATGTGCTTACTTTTCCTGTCTTCACATTCAGGATTCTGTATCCCTTGCTTCCTGGAGCGTACCTGATCATGATGCCTTCTTCAGCTCTGGGGTGTAGTTTGGATCTCTTTTCTTTTGGTATGTGTGCATAAGCCTTGGATCCAAATACTCTCAGATGCTTTCACTTGGTTTGCGTTCATGCCATAGCTCAAAAGGTGTTACCTCGTTGACTTTGGTTGGCAGTCTATTCTGTAAGTATGTAGCTGTTAAAAAAGCATCTGCCCAGTATTTGTCAGGCAGATCTGCTTCTAAAAGCATACATCTTTCCATGTCCATTAGTGAGCAATTTTTCCTTTCAGCAACTCTATTTTGTTCAGGTGTGTATGGAGTGGTTAGTCTGTGTTCTATGCCTAGGTGTGTTAGGTATGTTTGCATGGTTTGTGAAATGAACTCACCCCCTTGATCACTTTGAAGTGATTGAGGGGTTCTGTTGAACTTGTTGGTCAGCATGGCTACATACGCTCTCAGCATGTCCGCTGTTTGGGATTTCTCCTTCAATAGGTAGGTCACACAGTATCTGGAAAAATCGTCTATAAATCATAAAACATATTTGTTTCCACCCGCTGATGCTTGCAGAGGTCCACACAAATCAGTGTGGATACGTTCGAGTGGCTTAGCTGCCTGCTTTTCCCTTTGTTTGGGTATGGCTGGTCTTGTTGCCTTTCCTTTGATTCATATCACACATTTTGATTGGCATTTATCATGGTTGCTTATTTCAAAATCTCTTACCATGCCTTCAGTTTTCATTCTTAAAATTGCATTAAAATCATGGTGCGCAAAACGTCTGTGCCGGGGGTGGTGCTGTTGTTTTCCTTTTGCTGCCAATAGGCGAGGCTGACAACTAGTGGCAATTGTTTGCAGTGCACCTGGTAAACACCATCTTTTTGAAAACCTGTAACATAAATCTTTTCTCCACTGGTGACTTTACATTGCCATTAGCATTAAAAAATACATTAAAACCTTTGTTATTCAATGTTGAGACACTCAATAAATTCGCTTCTAAGTCTAGTACATAAAAGACATTTGTTGCCATAAGATCTTTGAAGCATAAGATCCATTGAAGCATCGCAATGGCAAACTTACTTTTCCTTGAATCAAAATTGAATTTCCATCTGCTAATGTTATGCTTCCTTCTGTTTTTTCACTTAGCTCACAAAAATCACTTTTATTCCCACATAGATGCCTGCTGGCCCCTGAATCGATTACCCATCGTCTGGGGCATGTATTGGTATCAGCTTTAAGAACAGTATCAGCTTTATAAATATTGTGTAAAGCTTTTTCACTTTTAAAAGATTTTCCCTTGGAAAAATCCTTCTTGTCCCTGCTTCTGCAAAACTTGGCAAAATGTCCTGGTTTCTTGCAAGCATTACAAACAATGGACTTTTTGGGCTTTTGTTGAGTCACTAATGGCTCTAGCTCATGTTTACCCTTTGTTGCTAGGTAACCAATGTCTCTGCTAGGTAATGTTATGCAAATTCTCTTGCCTCTGACATTCTGATCTAATTGCTCCCAGAAAGTGAGAAAAATTATTCCCTTTTAAATTCAAACCAGCAACGAAAGGAAAAAGTCTATTTGGTAACGTGCTCAGCACAAAAGACATCTTAAGTTTCTCATTCATGAGATTCTGAACTGTGCTCAGCTGATCAAACATTCCCTGTATTTTGCTCAGGTGGTTGTTTACATTTCCACTATCTTCCAGATTACATGCATGCAGTTCTCGCAACAAAGAAATCACTTTCTGATCGTCAGCTTCTGAATATAGGGTGCATGAATTCTCAATCATTTCCTTAGCAGTAGAAATATTTTTAATCTCTGCTAATCTGTGATCTGGAAGAGATCTAGCAATGAGAATTTTAGCTCTCTTATCCTTTTTCTTCCATTGTTTATTGGCTTCCTCCCCATCCTCTGATTTTGGTTCTGGTGAATCCAGAGCATCCAAACAATCTTCAAAATCTAGCTGCATCCTTAATCTGAATAGCCATGCTGATTAATTATCTTCAGTCAATTTTGGTACACGGGAAGCCCCCTCCTCTTTCTCCATTGTTTAGAGGGAAAAAAAATCTGACCGTAGCTCTTTAAATGTGCAAAGCAGCTTCCCTTTTTGTGGCTGTGAGGCCAACTGGTCTTGTACTGGTCTTGTACTGGGTCCATAACCCTTGATAGAGTCTTGAAGGTTAATAAAAGAACTCCAAGCAGCTAATAACAAATCTTGCAGAGTAGAACCAGTACCAACAATACCTAGAATGATGATTGATTAACACTTTCTGAACCTCTGGTGTTTCTTTCATTCTTACCTGAAAAATGTGTATATAATGTGTATATATATTTCCTCAAATGGCTAAATTATAGTTGGATATTTCCAATATTTTACAGTCTTTGAAGATGATAGATAGATAGATAGATAGATAGATAGATAGATAGATAGATAGATATAGACATAATGAGATTCTCTATCATCTATCTATCATCTATCTATCATCTATCTATCATCTATCTATCTATCTGTCTATCTATCATCTATCTATCATCTATCTATCTATCTATCTATCTATCTATCTATCTATCTATCTATCTATCTATCTACATACTCTGCTTGGGCTAAGATAAGAGTGTGAGGAGAGGAGACTAGAAGAAAAACTGGCATGTCTGTTCTCAAATTCCAAAAGGCATCTTGGTTGTTTGGGATATTATCAATTCTGGTGGTGCCAGCACTGATCAGCAAAGTCTCTGCTAGGAGACAACTCTCTGCTCAACAAATGCTGGAATAAAGATTGGTTGCCTCCCTGGGACTAGCAAAACATTGCAGCCCTATTACTTCTCTTCTTGTTGTTCCCGAGTCCTTCACTAAAAGCAGAGGCTACCTTGTGTGAGGACCCTGCAGGGGCTTCCCTCCCTTTTTCACTGGAGTCCTAGAAAACATGAATTCTACAGCAGTTTCAGGACTAGCTCAATCTGAATGGGAGGAACAGCAGCTGCTAAGATATTGCGGTGACATCATTTGCTTGCCCATAACAAGGAGGAGCAAAGTCCGGGAGCAAAGTCTGGGTCATGGCATGTCCCCACCATAAGCATAAGGATGTCAATTTGTAGAAAAGTAGAGTGGATGTAGACCTCCATCTCTATGCTATGCTACTCTCCAACAAATGAAGATAACCTTTCACAAAAATGCCATTTCTGGTTTCATGTTCTGAGTCAAAGCATCAAAGTAAAATCCTTCCTGCTCTGATATGCTAGGACAAAATCCTTGAAAACAAAAAGTGATATACATTTTCAATAGCTGTCAAGGGTAGAATATAACCTCTCTTCCTTATTTTTAAAGCAGAAACTAAAATAGGTAGTTTATCCAGATCATAAAATGAAGCTGACTTCTTTTTTTTAATAGTAATTTTATTAAAGATTACAATTACAACATTGAAGTTGACTCCTCATCCAAATTGTACATTCTCAGTTGTTCAGAAAAGTGACGCATGAGAATGGGGATATTGGATCACATTAAGGTGCCAGGAAAAATGGCAAGCTGCCTCTGCGATTCACAGGTGTGGCAATCACTCTTGGATAAGTTTTTTAATTTGGTAGTTTATCTTCCATTAGCACAGCTCATCGATCAGACTGAAACTTCAGATACAGTATCACAAGATGCACCATTTTTGCATTTGTAGAGACAGGGCTGCGATGTACAATCAAAGGAAATAAAATCATATTGTTAGAAGGGAAAATACTCTCTTACACGGACATGCATAGTCATCTACATGGACATAATTATGGTGTGGTCAATCCCTTTTGAATATATCTAAGAAGCAGCTGATTTTCTGACAGTCATAACAGTTAAAGTGGCATAAGCCAGTATAAGTTACTGGGTGTTAAGGTTTGGGAATTAAACCTAGAATTTACAGATAGAACAGAATGGAAATGTATCCAATGTATCTAGGTAAAAGGGTATAAAAACTGCTATGTCATTCTATCAGCAAAAAGATGATGACACAAGGATGTAATAGGAATGATGCAACCTACTGGCAAGAGTATGCAAATGTGTTATGTGGCTGATGCAATGCTACTGTAATGTGAGTCCTGATTGGACAGATATATGTATAAAAGCACTGTGTAAGGTGCTATACTCTCTCTTTCTATTTGATGTGCCTCTGGACAATGTATCTGTATTTCTTGGACTGCTGTGTATGAAGACTGTGTATGTATAATTGTAAATAGACTTTTTACCTAAACCTCATTTCGTGTGAGTCTGTTTACTCCTATCAGGACAGGAAGAACGTACTGCTCTAAGGCTTCTTGGATATTGGGCTGCCCCAGAACCTCTGACTCTGACACTGGGGATGAAGTTTATCACCACATCACCAGCCTAGGGCAGAGTCATCCAGCTGATGATGGGTGTTTGGGCTGAACAGACAAATATGCCTAATACATACTGTACATGTCAATATACTGTAACTATTAAGCAAGATAATCCCACATGGCTAACATGGTTGATAGTTGTCTGATTCACAAATTTTGGATTGTTGACTTGTAAACTGATAATATGAAATTTATCCTAGTAATTGCACAGTTATATCCTGCTTTGTCATGCTTTATTACTAATTTTAAGAAACTGAACACATTGTCAATTAGGAAGCACTGTCATAGCTAGCAAGTATAAAAACAAATCAAAGGTATTCAAGGACAAGACAGTGTGTCCTGATGGGGCAATTTTAGCCTTTCTCTTTTCAGCCTGGTGTGTTTGTTTCAGTTCCTCCTAGTGGTATGCCACCACTTATCATAGATCTTCTCTTTTGTCTTTCTGCAGAGCACATCATCTTTGCCTTTCAGAAATCTACCTGCTTCTATCTATCTGTCATCTATTTTTCATCCATCTGTGTCAGAGTACACAGCACTGGGGCTGCCAATGTTCCTTCTAGACCTCAGAGCAATACGTTCTATTGAGAAAGCAGACACTCACAAGAGTTTAGATAAAATAATCTATTTACTCTATATACTGTACATATGTAGTACAATACAGTCCAACAACGTCCAACACAGATACAGATGAGAAGATAGTAATGAGAAAGAATGAACACCCAAACTTCTCTACTTTTATACAAATACCAACCAATGACATTATAGGTCAAACAAATTATCTGCCACACCCAGCTTAAACTATATCAGCTGCAGTATGTGTCACCACTTACTTCAACAATGGCTGCTAATTGAATGACTTGCAGAAAGTATTACCTCTAACCTATTTACCTCTCCTGTCTAATTAATCTATCTGTAAATTCTGGGTATTTATTCAAACCCCAACAATCTGTCATCCATCTGTCATCATCTGTCATCCATCTATCATCTATCAATCATCTATCTCTATCTCTCTATCTCTCGGAAGACTCAGAGCCTGTTTCTTCTACAAGGGCCTGGAAGCTACTTTTGCATTTCAGTGGTGTGGAATATTTCTTGCTTTAGATAGCCATTCTTGTCTACAGGACTTTCTTCTTTGTTTAATAGATCAAGTTACTTCCTCTAACAGTTCCTATCGCGGTCTTTTCTATTTTGTTCTGATAAATCTTCATACTCTCTCATTATGTGACATGTGACCATTTGTTGCTCCAATCCTTTTGACATTTTCTTCAATGATTGCTACTATTTATGCTACTGTATATGCTAGGCTTTTAGGCAGGAATACAAACAAGCTGCAACAACTGCTGCTCATAACTACAGAGTTCTTCAGATACCTCTAGTAGATGGCTTTTATTTCTTCTTGCTCACTTCTCAGGCTTTCAAATTAGCTAACTACACATTATTAAAAAGGGAAAATTGTTAAGGACTTACCCTCAGACTTCCTCACTGAATTGCACTGAAAATTCCTGTTTAACTTCCATTACAAACATGTCCCCTGGAACTTTGCTGCCTTATATTCTTCCTGCAGTCTCTGCTTATTCAGCAGGAAACAGTCACTCAATCATCCACAAGGACAATCAACAGCTTTTAGAACACATCCCTTGCAATCAGCAGTTATTCTGGAGATGACCTTTACACCTTTCTCAGCTGAGTATATAGTTCCTTAGAAAATACAGCTCTGATGGCTTTCTTGTCTTCCTTGTCTCTTTTGCCTGCTGAACTATCTGACAAACTCCTGTTTGCTCTTTTAATGAATAACATTCACTAATAAACATCACACTTTAAGAACCTGACACCAAGGAGTCAAACATTCCACATGTTTTTGTGCAATATAATGGGCTATTTATTACTTCATGGCAAACAAAATCTCACTTGTAAATTTCTCTCCCCTCCCGCTCCCCCTGAACTAGGGTCACTAATATAAAGTCCTTGGCTTTATATTAGAACACAGTAAATGGGGAATTATTCAGTGAGCCACTTAAATAATAGAAGCAGAAACAGAAGCAGAGAGAGCATGTGAAACAACTTTCAAAATATTCTCTTCTTCTTTGCTTTCCTCTCCTCCCTCAGCCTATGTTTCTGCAACATTCCTTCTCATTCCATACATGAAAAACAAGCTCAATCCAAGCAGTGTTTTCAGACTTTTTCTTTCCTTCTTTTGAGGTGATTGCCTAGAGACTGCCTACCCCTTTCATAATATCTGAGATGATTCCTTGGCCCAAAGATTAGTTGATTTGGATTGATTGGACTTTGGTTGCAGCCCAGGAATTGGATGGCAAATCATAAACTTCACATACCCAAATCAGAAATCACAGCTGAAGCTTTCCAATTTGGTTGGGTGGCTAGCACAAGACTGCTGGCTTATCTTGTCGGTTTGGTATGTTTGGAAGGGAGGAGGCAAGAGTAAACAAACAGCAGAGCAGAGCTTTCAACGGCTATAAATCTTTACTGTAGATAAAAAGATATACATATGATACAGCACAAGCGTTTCTTGAAGGAAACAACAGCAGAAACAGCTTACAAGCAGAAGATTCAAATATTCTCCATTTTCTTGCTTCTGTCGAATACAAGACTCAAGGAACACAAACCTGGCTAACAGTATGCCTGTTGGCTACACTTCAAAGTCTTTTGTCGAGAGCAAAAGAAAAACACTTGGTAATGGCTACCAGACAAGCAGAGTCAAGAGCAAAAACATTCATTACCAGCATACATTGATATACCCCCCTGAACCAACCCTGATTGGTCAGGTTACAGATCTGGAGACTCTGAGCACAGAGTATGACCTGCCAGTAGGTGGCAGTGTTGCATCTAGCAAGCATGCTTCTCACCCCCCTACTAGTATGTAGTAGAGGTCTCTAATCTAGGTAAAGGTAAAGGTTCCCCCCGCACATTTGTGCAGTCGTGTCCAACTCTAGGGGCCGGTGCTCATCTCCGTTTGTTAGCCGAAGAGCCAGCGTTGTCCGAAGACACTTCCATGGTCATGTGGCCGCATGACATGCGCGGAATGCTGTTACCTACCCAACGAAGTGGTACCTATTAATCTACTTGCATTTGCATGCTTTCGAATTGCTAGGTTGGCAAGAGCTGGAGCTAGTGTGGGAGCTCACTCCACATGCAGGGCTAGGGATTCGAACCTCCGAACTTGCGATCTTCCGATCGACAAGCCTGGCGTCTTACCCGCTGAGCCACCACGCCCCTAGGGTCTCTAATCTACATGGTTAGAAACTTTAGACAAAACATATCATATCAGCCTGTGAAGAACACAATTTGCAATTTCTTTCCCATGAGAATTCTGACATATCTAGCCATCTATGGCATTTCTCTCCAAATGATAGCAAATGCTTTAAAATGTGCATCTATGTGGATCAATTAGCTTGTGTGAATATTAGGCAAGTCTGGGTAATCTTTTTGGGAGTATGTGTGAAGCAATGGAGATCTGGCCTTGGAAATGGGGAAGAAATGAGTCATTAAGGGTTGGGGCTGAGGTGGGGTGGATGGGGGGGACTTTCAGAAACGAATACTGTACTTGATCCTCAGAAAAGGGAAAGTATGAGAAAGAAACTCAAAATAATCCCATTTTGATTTTGTTTGGTATGACATGAGGCAGAGAAACTGAGGCAGGCTTCTTTCAAGATTCTATTATTCTAGCCTACAACAATACAGCAAAGAACATTCCTGGAATCCTTGCCATGCCTGTTTCTTGACCTTGTTCAACTGAAAGGGCTGACAATATGTCTGTGTAGGTGATGTATTTCCTCTTTTTTTAATAGTAAAGTTTATTAGGTTTCAAGAGAAGAATAAAAACTACAAAAAACAAAAAAAACTACAAAGAAAAAAACCTAAAAAAGTGCAGAAACACAAGAGAATTTTTTTTCCAATTTACAAAAAGATGTGGCTTCTGACTTTTAACAGCAAGGATATACAAAAATTTCCATAATCAATCTCTTACTCTATATTAAACCAAAATACCACATTATTTCTATAAGTCATTTCACTTTAACACATAACAAAAATCACTAAGTACAGTTACTCCTCCCCCTTATATTAAAATAAAGAAAAAAAGTTCATATAAACCTCCTAAACATCTTTCTCCCCTCCAAAAGATAAAACATATTTAAATATTCCCTTCCTACCACTATTCTATACATTTCTGTCTACTATAATAAGAATCAAATTAAAAAGCACATACATTGTCTGCTATTATACTTAATAGTACAACAATTTTACTAATCCCAATCTTAATAAACCCCCAAAACAAAGCCGATTCAAAACAGTAATTCCATATCTTTAAAAAGGATTAACATCAATCAAATCCTTAAAGCAAACCAGTTAAACATTCTTCAACCCTTATCCCACTTCAAAATAAACCAAAGCAGTTACATATCCCCCCAATGTGCACAGAGCTTTCCTCTTGAAAGAATCAAACAGCCCAACTACCCCCCTCAAGGATTCCAGGTTCTTTTCATGGCATTCCACCAGGAGATCAATTTTATTTATGGCTTGCAGATCACTCTCTCCCTTAGATTTCTCCAAATCCATTATCCAATCTTCACCCAGCATTTCTTTTTTTTCATAAGAATTTTATTAGATTTAAGACAAAGATAAAAACTACGAAAAACAAATTTCCCATAATCAATTCCTTACTCTATATTAAACCAAAATCACATTATTTCTATAAATCATTCCATTGGCACATTATAAAAATCACTAAATGCAGTTGCTCCATCCCCTTATATTAAAAGAAAAACAAGAAATATATACACTGTGTGTGTGTGTGTGTGTATCAACCTCCTAATCAGCTTCCCCCCGCAAAGATAACTATTTGATTATTTCCTTCCTACTACTATTCCATACATTTCTGTCTACTATACTCCCTAGGGGGAGCTGGAGCGGTGAATATAAATCAAAAAATAAATAAATGAATGAATGAATGAATGAATGAATGAATGAATGAATGAATCAAACTACAAAGCATATACATTGTCTGCCATTATAATTAATAATACAACACTTATAATAATCCTAATCATATTAAGCCTAAAACCAAGCATTTATTATTATACCTTATTAATCTTAATCCAAATAATTAAAAATGAATGAAGTCAAACAAACCCTAGAAGCAATCCAGATAAATATTCTTAAAGCCTTACCCCACTTCAAAATAAACCAGAGCATTTACATATCCTCACAATGAACACAGAGCTTTTTTCATAAAGAAATCAAACAGCCCAACTGCCCCCCTTAAAAAATCAGACTTCTCAACTGAAAGCTTCCCATACATAATAACCCCTTCTTTTCCATAACATTCCATCAGAAAATCAATTTCACTAATGACTTGCAACTTGGCCTGTCCCTTTAATTTCTTCAACTCGACTATCCACTCTTTATCTAGCGCATAACTTTCCAAACTGTGTGTTGCGACACATTAGTGTGTCGCAACAAAACCCAGAAGTGGTGATGGTGCGTTGCCGCCACCCTTGCGGCGGCGCACGCAGCGGGGTGGTGGTGCAGTGGCACGCCATCAGCGCTTCCGGGTTTTAGCGGAAAACACGAGGCCACAGCCGCTGCCATGCACGCCGCCGCCATGCGCCCCCCTGCACCGCCGCTGCCGCTGTTGGTGTGTCACCAACGGTGGGAGTTTGGAAAGCAGTGATCTAGCATTTCAACAGAAGCCACGATCTCGCTCTTAGAAGAGACATTTCTGTCACTGTTAAATCTCAGTCTTAAAAAAAACCCTTTCTATCGCTCTTAAATTCCGCAATTTCATCCACCACATCCCCAACCTGATGGCACATTTTAGAACTCATATTTTCCACAATGTCCTGGATATCTTGCATAAAACCTTGATAGAAGTCAGAATAAACCTGTTTAAAATCCTGGTGAAAGTCAGAAAGAATCTGTTTGAAATCCTCCATGTCTCACGCAGTAGATTATGGTGCCCCTAGGAGCTTAACCAGTGAAAGTCAAAGATATGGAAGAGTTCCAAAGTATGTTTACATAAAGTGAGAGTGAGATAGCAGACAGTTCTCAAGGGAAAGTGAAAACAGAAAGCTGAAGGTTCAAATCAGCCGATTCAACGGGTAGGAAAATGATAATATCTTCAAATTTAATACAAAAATAATAACAGAAGGCAATTGCTTACTCTCAATCTTCGGAATTTCCTTTGGAAGGAAAACAAAATCCAAAACTTAAAATATTTTTTTTTAAAAAAAGTAACCCCAAAAATATTGTTAAGCACCAAGAGAACCAGCTTCTCCTCACTGTAGAAAGCCTCTCTTGGGGTACATATACTTTTAAAAAAATACAAATTGGTGATTTAGAAATGGGGTGGCTGGTCTTAGTGTCCCTTTAAGACTACAGTGTAGCTTGGAAAGTGATGAAGTCCCCGCCTCACAGCTGGCTTTTACCAGTTGAATGCGAAATGCTGTTTGCGATCTTCTGGCTGCAAGCAGCCGTCCGGAGTGTTGGAATTATCAGGGGTCAACTCAGCATTGTCTCATAAGCATAAGGGGGGTGCTTTCTAGTAAACACATCTCTATTGTGCTTGTGGGATGTCACATAGGTCACCTGATTTCCACTTCCTTCTTCTTCTTGAGTTTGGGGGATTAACAATCTCCATTACTCTTTGGGCACACCTGCAAGCAGGAGGTGCTGCACAATGCATCTCTCATCCTTTCATCTTGCTTGCATGGAGATCTACTATGAATCTACTTGTATCCAGATCTACTGAATAAATGTAAGCTATCTCTATTTTTACTTCATCTAACTACTATGTGAAGACACAATTTATTTCTGAATGTAATTAAGCTTAATGTGCAAGTCCCTTCTGGTTCACGCTTCTACTTTGCAATATTGTTGTTAGCTGCTTGGAGTTCTTTTTATTAACCTTCAAAACTCCATCACGGAGGACAGATGGGATGATTCCATGTATTCTCTTTGATCCAGAGATCCTTTCTGGGCTTCAGGAAAACCCGCCTGAGCCCGAAAAATGTTACCGCAGTGTCAGCTCCACCAGCTGAACCAGCAGGCACAGCCGTTCAGTCCGACATTCCCACCGGAAGCCGAGTCATCCTACTATTACCAGCTGACCAGATATGAAATTCCAGTCTGTGTTCACATCTTAAGAATTCTGGATTCTTGGGATCAGTTGTTCTTTTCTATTTTTATCTAAGGTGCTATGTACTACCTCTCCAGATGTTAAAAACATCCTTTGCAAAACTTTTATTTGGGATGTACCTTCTGGCTGAACTTCAAAAATATGGATGACAGCAGAGTAAGAACTTACGAAAAGTCCTAATGGATTAAACCAAAGGCCTAACTAGTCCGATCTTCAGTTTTTACTGCAGCCAAACAGGTGCCATTAGTAAGTTCCCAAATGGGACTTGGGGGAACTGATCTTTTCCACTATTACTCCCAGTAATTGGCATTGTGAAGTGTTTTGCTTCTCTTCCTGAAGATAGTATCATGCCTAGTATGTCTTGCAAAACTTTGCATGTTTTGTGCTAGATATGTAATGCATTTGCTTCTCATCCTGTGTTCTTTGTCTGCTATTTTGCTCCTTGGCTTTCACTCAGCTTGAATAAGAGAGTCCTAGAAATCAAACAGATTGCTTTACTAAAGCAAAACTAATGCATATTTCTATAATTCATCATCATCATCATCATCATCATCATCATCATCATCATCATCATGCTTACCTCTGTTGGTACTGTGATAATCCATCTGCAGTTACAATTCCATCTTTCCTCCTGATCCAGAGCCATTTCCCATGATTACTGAATATATAGATAGGGAGGTCCTGAAGCCCATCAGCTGCCCTTTATCTATGCTGCCAGTGGTATCTGCCGGGGTGGTCAAAACATCTATGATGGCAATCTTTGCAGCATAATTGAAGCTCCACTCCTTTGTACATGCAGATTGATGTGTGACATTAACATATTTACCAAACGGACAGTGTTTGGATTGCAATGCCACTTTTGCCATCTTGCTTCTTTTGACTTTTTCTTCCAGCTCCGGATACTGCTGGATGTAACACACATCCACCAGTGAACAGGACGTGATACATTTGCACAGACTGCACCAAAGATGCTACATCTCTCTTTTCAACCCTCCATCCTGTGCAGAATTGATATACCTGACTAGCAAACCTCCCTAGGTAGCTTTAACCTTAGCTCTAAAGGTGCTACTGCACTGCGAATCTTCAGAACTGCTGAGACGTAGCTTTACTGCAACAGGCTAAATGTGGAATTAAATTGGAAATGTCATACCACTCTTTTTTGATATGAAATAAAAAGGGGATAAAAATGAGAGGACATTAGCAACCAAAGCTTCCCTGGGCCATTGAGAGATAACCTGAAGCTGGAGTAATTTAACAAGATGATGATGATGATGATGAAGAAGAAGAAGAAGAAGAAGAAGAAGAAGAAGAAGAAGAAGAAGAAGAAGAAGAAGAAGAAGAAGAAGAAGAAGAAAATGTATATGCCACCTGAGTACCAGCACAAGGGGCAATGGAAAGGTAATGCAAACTACAAAGCCCAGATCAAGAGGAGGCAATAAAATTGATAAATTGGAAGGGGTAAGCAACTTTTTGCAGCCAGAAGCCAAACTTAACTTTTTGTATTTTAAGGAGAAGAGTGCAAGTGATGATGTTACCAAATACAGAGGGCATGTTTGGTCTAGTGCATGGGTGTCCAACCTTTTGGATTCCCTGGGCCACGTTGAGTGAAGAGGAATTGTCTTGGGTCATGTTGTTGTTGTTGTTGTTGTTGTTTATTCGTTCAGTCGCTTCCGACTCTTCGTGACTTCATCTGGACCAGCCCACGCCAGAACTTCCTGTCGGCTGTCACCATCCCCAGCTCCCCCACGGTCGAGTCCATCACCTCCAGAATATCATCCATCCATCTTGCCCTTGGACGGCCCCTCTTCCTTTTGCCTTCCACTTTCCCTAGCATCAGCTTCTTCTCCAGGGTATCCTGTCTTCTCATGATGTGGCCAAAGTACTTCAGTTTTGCCTTTAATATCATTCCCTCAAGTGAGCAGTCTGGCTTTATTTCCTGGAGTATGGACTGGTTTGATCTTCTTGCAGTCCAAGGCACTCTCAGGATTTTCCTCCACCACAGTTCAAAAGCATCTATCTTCCTTCGCTCAGCCTTCCTTATGGTCCAGCTCTCACAGCCATAGGTTACTTCGGGGAATACCATTGCTTTAACTAGGCGGACCTTTGTTGTCAGTGTGATGTCTCTGCTCTTAACTATTTTATTGAGATTTGTCATTGCTCTCCTCCCAAGAAGTAGACGTCTTCTGATTTCCTGGCTGCAGTCAGCGTCTGCAGTAATCTTTGCACCTAGAAATACGAAGTCTGTCACTGCCTCCACTTTTCCTCCCTCTATTTGCCAGTCATCAATCAAGCTGGTTGCCATAATCTTGGTTTTTTTGAGGTTTAACTGCAACCCAGCTTTTGCACTTTCTTCTTTCATCTTCATCATCAGCTCCTCCTCGCTTTCAGCCATCAAAGTGGTATCATCTGCATATCTGAGATTGTTAATGTTTCTTCCAGCGATTTTAACTCCAGCCTTGGTTTCATCAAGTCCAGCACGTCACATGATGTGTTCTGCATACAGGTTGAATAGCTAGGGTGAGAGTATACAGCCCTGTCGTACTCCTTTCCCAATCTTAAACAGTCCGTTGTTCCGTGATCTGTTCTTACCGTTGCTACTTGGTCATTATACAGATTCCTTAGGAGACAGACAAGATGACTTGGTATCCCCATACCACCAAGAACTTGCCACAATTTGTTATGATCCACACAGTTAAAGGCTTTAGAATAGTCAATAAAACAAAAATAGATGTTTTTCTGAAACTCCCTGGCTTTCTCCATTATCCAGCGGATATTGGCAATTTGGTCTCTAGTTCCTCTGCCTTTTCTAAACCCAGCTTGTACTTCTGGCAATTCTCGCTCCATGAATTGCTGGAGTCTACCTTGCAAGATCTTGAGCATTACCTTACTGGCATGTGAAATAAGTGCCACTGTTCAATACTTTGAACATTCTTTAGTGCTTCCCTTTTTTGATATGGGGATATAAGTTGATTTTTTCCAATCTGATGGCCATGCTTGTGTTTTCCAAATTTGCTGGCATCGTTTTTTGGATTGTATCCAAGTACTGCTTTAGTCACTTTATTATTAATTACGAAGGCTACTCCATTTCTTCTGTGGTCCTCTTGTCCACAGTAGTAGATCTGGTGGTCATCTGATGTGAAGTGGCCCATTCCAGTCCATTTCAGTTCACTGACGCCCAAAATGTCTATATTTAATCTTGACATCCAATAACCACATCCAATTTGCCCAGGCTCATAGATCTTACATTCCAGGTTCCTATGGTATGTTGATCTTTAGAACATCGGATTCATCGTTCACCACCAGCACCGTCGGCCGCTAGCTGTCCTTTTGGCTTTGAGCTAGCTGTGTCATCACATCTGGGGCTAGTTGAACTTATCCTCTGTTCCTCCCCAGTAGCATTTTGACCATCTTCCGACCTGGGAGTCCCATCTTCTGATGGTATACCGACATATCTCTGGTTGTACTGATCCATTTAGTTTTCACAGCAAGAATACTGGGGTGGGTTGCCGTTACCTTCCCCAGGGATCGTATGTAGTCTGACCTCTCTTCCATGACCTTTCCGTCTTGGGTGTCCCTTCACGGTTTAGCTCATGGTCTTCATTGAGGTGCTCAAGCTCCAGCACCATGACAAGGTAACAATCTCCTTTGCTGGAGGTCTTGGGCCATACATTTGAAAATTTGGAGGTGATGTAGATATGTCAACTGAAAATGGAGTCGAAAATATACCAAAATATTGATGATTTTTCCGGAAATCTTGAAATCTGTTCTCAAATTCCTGTATCAAACCGAAAAGCAAGGCTGCATATTTCTCGCTGTTCACAGGACTGTGTTTAGCCAATGTATTAAAATGTATAAAATTATTTTCCATAACTTGAGCTTGCCATACTTTAAGTTTCATTTCAAATGCTGTTATGGTTTGAAACATTGCAGTGATAAGTTGGTTTTCACCTTGAAGATGCATATTTAACTCATTTAAATGAGCGGTCAAATCCACCAGAAATGCTAACTCTGTGAGCCATTTTTCATCTTCAAGTTCGGGCACAAATTTTCTTTTTGATTCCATAAACGACTTGATTTCATTTCGCAAATCATAAAATCTTTTCAGCATTTTACCTTGACTTAGCCACCTTACTTCAGAAAAGTAAATGATGTCCCCATAATCAGCATCCATAATTTTAAGGAACTCCTGGAATTGACGATGATTCAATCCCTTGGCCCTTATGAAATTCACTGCTTTGATGACAATTTGCATGACATCCATTTTTAAAGCTTTCGCGCATAAATTTTCTTGATGCAGTGATACTTCATCAAACGTGAGTTGCCGGCGGCACTTGCATCATCTTCTATCAATTTTGTAAGTCCCTCACTTTTACCAACCATCGCCGGGGCACCATCAGTAGATATACCAGATATGTTGACAATGGTTAAAGAAAATCAATTTAATGTCATTTTTACTGCTTCGTACAAATCAAGAGATTTAGTTTTGTCTTTTAATGGCACTAAAGAAGCCATTTCTTCAGTGACATTATATTTGTTATCAATACCTCTTAATAAAAATGGCAAGTTGAGCCATATCTGTAGCATCAGTACTTTCATCCATTGCCAAAGCATAAAATTTGAAATTAGCAGCTTTGTTCTTCAAACCTCTTTCGATAGATTTTCCTATTTCTTCATTTCACCTGGCTATAGTCTGGTGAGACAAACTGATTTTAGAAAAATCACGTTTTTTAATCAGGACAAATTATATCCGCCACACTTTCCATACATTGCTTAATAAACTCACCATCGGTAAATGGTTTTGATTTTTTTGCAATCAGATTTGCTACCAAATAACTAGCTTTTATAATAGAGTCCTTTTGAGTTGTGACTTTTTTTAAAAAAAATTGAGACAACAGACTTTTTTTCAGTTCCGCTAATTTGTCTTTATGACAAATTCCTTGATACGCTTTGAATTTGGCAGCATGTTTTTCCATATAATGCCTTTTCAAATTGTAGTCTTTGAAAACTGACACATTTTCCCTACAAATTAAACATAGTGCCTTAGTATTTGTCTCAACAAAAAAGTACTCATCTGTCGATTTTTCGTTGAATACTCTTCCTTCCTCCGCAATTTTTCTTTTTTTCTTTTCTTTTTTGGGTTCTGTTTTCTGTTGAAACGACATTGAAGCCATGCTGGAATAAATTTATTTAGGAATAATTTTTTTTTAAAGAAATAACAGAACAAGCCCATCGTAAATTGTTAGGTAGGCAAATAAACAAAGCAAAGTTTAATAATCAAATAAGAAAACTTACATGTCTACTTAATAATAATAACAATAAATGCTTGTCATCACAAAACACGTGTAGGTAGGTTGAAATATTATATATAACACGAAGTCGCCACAAGCTGATGTGTGTAGCGGGCGGTGGCGGCATTACCACTGCACTGCCCCCTCCCCTACACAGCGTTCCATTGTTTCTACCTACGCAGTCCGCGCTCAAGCCCCACGCAATCGAGTCATGAAAAGAATTGCAAAATAATGTTAAAAAATTACGATTTTGGGGGGCTGCATTACTAGCTGTTCAGGGCCGCATGCGGCCTGTAGGCAGTGGGTTGGACATGCCTGGTCTAGTGGTTAAGGTGCTGGGCTTGAATCCAGGAGACTGAGAGTTCTAGTCCCGCCTTAGGCATGAAAGCCGGCTGGGTGACCTTGGGCCAGTCCCTGTCTCTCAGCCCAACTCACCTCACAGGGTGGTGGTTGTGCGGAAGAAGGAGGAAGGAGTATTAGGTATGTTCGCCGCCTTGAGTTATTTATAAAAATAATAAAGGCGGGATAGAAAATAAATAAACAAATAAATAAATAAATAAATAAATAAATAAATAAATGATAAAAACATACAGTTATGATTTTTTTTGTCTTTTCTTCTTTGGGGTTTTCTTTTTTTGGGGGGGGTGTCCCTACAATTTTCATATTGTTTCTCACCTTAAAATGTACAGCAATTACAAATGGAGGGGATTCCAGGAGCCACAAAGAAGGAACTACATGTGGCCAGCACTGGGGTCTTGGTTGGTTATTCCTGGTTTAAAAACATAGGAACCCTGAAATGTATTTTTGTTTCTTGACTGGAAAGACTGTTGCTGAAATGTATGTTATCACCATGCACATACATTAATTTTATTTATTTTATTATTTCAATTTATTCCCCGCCCATCTCCCTTGCAAGGGACTCTTAAGTCTGACAAATATTGGAGAGTTATTTGGAAACACATTGGGTGACAATAGTATGACATGGATGCTATGAAAGAAAGGGATGGATGAAGGATGCAATGGTATCCAAAGCCTGGAAAAAAGAGGCAACACACAACCACTGGAAAATCTAGTGTCAGAAATTTACATAATTTGACACTGGAGATCTGCAACTGGAGTCTAACATTAGTGCAAGAGTTCAGTTGAAGTGGAACCACTGTCAGGGTTCTTTTCATACAACTGAATTGGGTGCAAGTACTAAATTCTGTACTTCTCTTAGACTAGTTGAAAAGCCCTCCTGACTCAGTTCCCCATTTTTTTTTTCATTCATAGGTCTGATCAATTGATTATGTGCTATCATGATAGTGTTGACTCTTAGCGACTGCATAGACCAGAGCTTTCCAAACTGTGTGTCGCGACACAAAAGTGTGTCGCCACACACAGCGTGGTGTGTCGCCACACCACCCGGAAGCGGCGGCGCGCGCGTGCACGGCGGCCGCCCGCCCCTCCCGCGCCGCCGCCCGCCCCTCCCGCGCCGCTGCCCGCCCCTCCCGCGCCGCCGCCCGCCCCTCCTGCGCCGCCGCCCGCCCCTCCCGCGCTGCTGCCGTGCGCGCGTGTGTCGCCGCCGCCGCCGCCGGGTGTGTCGCCAGCGGCGGCACTTTGGAAAGCCCTGGCATAGACAGACCATCTCCAGGATGAATACACCTTCTCCAGGTTGACCCCAGGTCCTACAGTCTCTTAAAGGTATATAGAAGACGCTTCTTCAAAAAGGTAACTCAGATTAAGCTGAAGAAGGACTTACTGACTTTTTCCCCCACAGTACCTTGCCCTTGTGATCAACTGATTTAAATTCAACACCTCCTTCGTTAAAAAAAAACACAGGTACACCAGACTGAGAGGTTAATACTTAAATTCATTTGGTATGCCAGTTGCACCCTTTCCTGGATTCAGAGTCCCTTCTCACCATCATTCATGTGACAGCCACCTCATGTGTGAACTACTACAATGTACTTGAATATCACTTGGAAGCTGCAGCTGGTCCACAATGTAGTAGCATGGACAGTTATGGGTGTACCTTGGAATACCCATGTAACACTTCTTCTGAGTGAGCTGTACTGGCTACAGTAAACTTCTGGGTATACTTCAAGGTGCTGGTTGTTACCTATGCATAGAAAAAATTGTGGCATCATAAAGATCTCATGAGATTCTGGGGATTATCTCATAGGATTCTGGGGACCACCAAAAAGGGTCATTTGCAACTTCTGAGTTTTGAGTTTCTTAGCACCTTGATAGTCTAAAAATAAAAGTAGCACAAAAGAGATGCTTTTAAAAGGCAGGCGTAAGGGTAGGTGCAGCTACAGATTTTTGTAAGGGTTAAACAAAAGACACTGATTGGCTCTATGCTTCGGTTAAAGGAGCATAACTTGAAGACTGCAGTTAATTTGGTAATATTTAGCAGGCTTGGTCCCTTCATGAAGGTCTAGCTTGCTTGCCAATTCCCCCCACAAAAATCAGTTATTTGTATTTCTCCCAGAATATACTATGGGTTATAAAAATATGTTTTAATGAATTGCATTTTGAATTCTAGCACCTGATTAGATTTAAAAATCCATAGTTTAATACAAAATAAATAAATCCAATCCCAAAATTTCAAATTGGGCCTCAGAAATATAGACTGCACTTAGAGGGTGAAGAATGAGCTGGGGAGAATGAGCTGGCTTGGACATTACTAATGAGAATCCTCAATCACAGGATTTAATCTTTTCGCCAACACAAATCTAATGCTTGTGTGACTCAACTCTCATCTGAGAGAAAGAATTAAATTTTGATATACAGTAGAAAAACAGGTTTAGTCATAATTTAGTTAATGACTAAATTGATATATTTTTAAAGTAACCTATAGGTTAGGATTGGTGTGTTGGTGGTGGCTTCTAGCTTGACCTATTTTTATGCCTCAGTGTTCTGCCAACATGTGTCTTATTGACAGAAGTGATTATTTTTCCTCCCCATTCACATCCCCCTTTCTCCCATTGCAAGGTGGGGAGAATTGCTCTCACTAGTGGCTTCAGATGGTTGCTGTGTGATGAGACAAATAGAACATGAAGCACTGTTACCAAGGTTTCAGAGATAGCTAGGATGGAGGAAAAACTCACCAATCATCCCTCAAAGTAATGGAAAGAAATCATAGTCATGTCATTTTGGAGATTAGTTTGATATGTGTTTCATTAAATTCTGCTATATGGAGGAAACTATGTGTTACCAATCGAAAAGAAACTATGTGTGATGGAGTGAGCTTCTGCACTCGCCCCAGCTCTTGCCAACCTAGCAATCTGAAAGCATGAAAATGCAAGTAGATGAATAGGTACCACTTCGGTGGGTAGGTAACAGCGTTCCGAGCGTGTCATGCTGGCCACATGACCGCGGAAGCGTCTTCGGACAACGCTGGCTCTTCGGCTAACAAACAGAGATGAGCACCGGCCCCTAGAGTCGGACACGACTGAACAAATGTGTGGGAGAAACATTTACTTTTATCTATGTGTGTTATATTAGTGCTCTGAAGACAAATGCAAGTTTAGACTATGAGTTCTTTCTTACACACACACACACACACACACACACACACCATTATGTAAAAAATTGCAGAGATACTTTTTTTAGAAGAAGAAAGGTTGAGCTAAACACTCATTAAGTTCTCAAAAATGTGAGCACTTCATCAAAAAAGAGTCTTCAGATAAAGCACTAAAGTCTGGGCTTTAGTATTTAGATCCAAAATAGTTTTATGCATAAAAAAAGCATAACTTTCAAGATGTTTTCTTCTGTTTCCCTGAATAGTTCAGACATAACACTTTGGTTAGACTTTCTTGCAGAGAATTCACACTCTGTAAGCAGTGTATTGGCATGTAGGATGAGCTTCCAACCAAGCTTCTATTTTTTTTTCCTGGCAGGTCTAGATCAGTTGCACAATGAATATGAAAAAAAAAAAACCTGTGTGCTGTGGGAATTACTCAAGTTAAGCTATTAATGAACTATTTACAGTGACACCAAGGTTTAATTCCTATAATCAGGAGACAAATTCACTATAATCTTTCACCTTGTGTTTGACTTATCTTGGAATACTTACTATTTTTTTCTTTATTTGATTTGTATGGCTATCCTTCTCACAGTTGTGACTCTGGGCAGCTCACAACACATTAAAAACAATAAGAAGGAATATAAACAAAATATAAAAACCTACAATGGATGCCAAGAATAAAACCAAAGCTTCAGCAGGTCAACCACAATGCACAGGCCACCTAACCTTCCAATGCCCATGCTCTGGAGCACATCTACGTCTTCAATGCTCTGTGAAAGGCTGGCAGGTTGGAAGCCAATCTAATCTCTGGGGGTATGGGGTTCCAGAGTTCAGGTACTGTAACAGAAAAGGCCTATTTCCTAAGTCCCATTAGACAACATTCTTTAATTGAGGGACCCTGGAATGAGCCCCTCCCCCTTTGTAGAGAGTAAAGAAGATGGCCTTGACCGAAATATGCAAGAACCCTTACCTAGGCAGAAAGGGCTGAGACATTTTTAAAGTCCAGAGTAATGAGATAACATTTGGAAGTAGCTCAGGCAGATGCCTCCTTGAGTCACTGGAGTATAAAAGGGAGGAGGAGGTATAGCACAATCATACTTGCAAGATTCTGTTATTATAGCCAACCTCAATAAAAGTAGTTTCAGTCTTCCTGTGGAGTTGATTTCCTGGTCTGGTCTACTTAGTGGAGCTGACAGGAAGCCTTGGCTAATCAGGAGGGACAAGGGTACAACACACAGGTGTCTGAACAAAGAGTCCCAAGAACCTTTTCAACTATATCAGGACCAAAAGGATAAACTCATCCCAGATAACCAGACCAGATTTGGCCTCAGTCATCTCCATGGTATCTGCCTCAAGGCCGTAGTCCAGCTTGAGGCAATCTGAGTGACTTTATCTGATGGATGACTTTAAAGTGGCTCTGAAGGAAAACAAATGGGTCAGGTCCATGGCTGTCATAGTGGCCATAAACTCTTTGCTACCTCAGACTCAGCCCCCAGAGAAGGGAGGTTAAAGTCTCCAAAGACCATAAGCCTACAGAACATTACTTAAATGTGAATATTGGGTATCTTTGACTGAAAATAGTGATGTTAAACCCACTGGGCTATATCTAGATATGGCCATTCTTTGAATAAACCCACTGAAATCAATGGGACTCAGATTATTTATGATGAACTCATCCCATGAGATAAACAACCTGCTATAGGGAGAAGAAAGATATACTTTCTCACAAGGTTTCAGCAATTTTAAGAAGACAACCCAAAATTTACACATCCTCTTAACAAGCCTTGTAAGAACAAAATGTTCTGTGATGCAGTGTTGATGGAATTTTGAGGGATGGTAACAGCTCCTCTGTTGTTATAGTAATAGCTGGTTATTGGAAAATCATTAAGAATGCGGAAGTGGAATGCCAGATACAGAAGGTATGAATTCAAAGCTTCCGTCTCTGAATAGACATTGAACTAACAGTTTACTCATGAATGCAATGTGTTACTGGGACTGTTCATTAAAATGAAAAAGATGGCAAGAAAACAAGGACTGAGCACAAGAAATATCAATAAAAGGTGAATTAAAGTGCTTTCAGATCTCTGCCACTGTCAAATAATTATTTAGTGTGTTGTATATGATATTGGGTTCTTTAAAGCACCAAGTCAATTTAATGACAACTCAGACTTTGTATGTTTGTGTGTGTATACACGTACACATACTGTATGTATCTCAGTATTAAACTTTACTTAAAATTACTGTATTGCAATACAGAGAGAAAGGCCGAGGTTTCAATCATGATGTTGTACCTTATGAATTTTGACACATACTCTTTGCAGATGGGAGAAGGAATTCTCACCCCCACATCTGGAAATTATAGAGTAACACATCTGGGGGATATCAAGTTGGGAAGGCTGTTGTCAAGTTTATTAAGCCTTGGGAGAAGACACTTGCTGAATATTTTTATACATCTGGCCTAAGAGAAATAAGCCTCTTTAAGCTACATTTCCTTAATCTATTTTAAATAGTTCATTTTTTTAAAAAAAAGTAATATATTTTAAACATTTTTAAACTTTAATTCGTATTCTGCCTTTATGTGGTACACAAAGTAGCTAACAAAAGAAAAGAAAAAAAAGCCCACCCAAATTAATTGCATAATTAAATCCATTTTTAGATGAGATATGCTTCTGCATCCAAGCTCTGCCCAGAGGAGAAGAAATGGCCAGCACCATGAAAATAAAAAAATAACAGAAATAGGTCTTCCCATATTAGATTTTGGGATATGGCACAGCACAAAAGGTCAATATCATAAAACACAAAAACAGCAGATTAAAACAGATACTTCCCTTAAAACAGTCTGACCCCTTGATGGATTGAGTAAGTTTAGCATTTGTTTATAAAGGCTTGGTTGAATAGAAATGCCTTCATCTGTCACATACACGATAGAGATATTAATACACAGCAGACCACCATGGAGAGAGCCATAACCATCAGGGGACCACAAGTCCTTTCACCTCTGATGGAAAAGAACTTCAGCCATTAATTTTCCAGGAACAGCTCTCTTTGTCCCACAGCCTAAGTTCAGTGCGCTCACCAACAATCTGAAGAACATTGGATGGAAAGCAAGACCTACAGTATGTGGAGGAAAGGTATGAGTGAAAAAGGGCAGAGCCCTTAGCAGTAGGTGCTCTTAAGCCCTGCTATGAGTTGGGCTCAGAAGTGAACTGGCAGCCCCAAATATTCCTTTTAAATTTGCTTAATGTAGATCTATTTAGATACGTATATCGGGCCAGGCCAACCTTATTCTACACTAATTTAAACCTCCGGGATAACTCCAAGGGCAGCCCCTCACGTTTTCAGAATATGCTACGAAGAACTGTATCAAATGGTTTCCAGCTCTGCTCCCCTAAACGACAGGCTGAGAAAGACAGCTTTTTGAGGGGAAGGTACATCAACATGTTTGCAGCCACTTCCAAGAGTTGGCTCATATTGTAAGCCAGAGTTTCGCCCATTCCTGGAGCTGGTTTCAGGAATCCTCAGGCTAATCTAGCCCATGATGCAGAGAAGCGAGTGTGGACATATTTTTCCTCCTTGCTCATTCAGCATACTGGTCGTACCTTGTAGACTTGTACATCCATCAGGGGAATATACAAATTGACTTTCCATTTGGGATTTTACATATGTAGAATGACTTCATACCTGTAACTACGTTAAGGATATATGTATCTCACTCAGTACAACAGACCAGATCAGTCCCCAGATATCACTCAGATTAGTCCAAATATCAGATTAGCCTAAGGATAGTGCCCCCAAAACTCCTGAACTCAACACACATATAAGGTTGTTTCATCTAAGTTGACAGGTAGCTTGCATCCGCTGACTGATGGCTGTGGTTGTCACGGCTTCATTCTGAATCTTGCAGAAGAGGAATGTGTCACAAACAAATCATGATTGAGCCTGAACACTGTGAAGACAATAAAAAGGCAAAATGGCAATCCTTGCTGAATAATGAGCTCGTAGACATAGTTGATGAGTTGGGCTCCCAAAATGGAGCAAAAGGCTGACATGTTTACTACAACCACCAGACGAGCAATGCAGAAAGCTGTTGTAAAATGTAATTGGTAATAAATGATTAATACTTGGCTTCTAAACCAGCTGAGTTCATTGTGCAGTGGTGAGAACATGAATGGTGCAATTATTTAATAATTCATATGCTCTTGCCCACAGAACATATAAATATTCCAAAGAGTCCTTCTATTACCAAGTGGCAGCCTCTCTGCTTACACATTATCTTTTCATTGTTACCCTCAGAAGACGGTGTGAGGGTATGTTCTTGTTGATCCCCCTAAAATGCTTTTGACATGATTTATTTCTTTACCAATGAACTTTATGTCTGCATCTCTGTTGGATAAATAAGAAACTGAAGGCTAAACTTCTGTATAGCTATTTTATAACTGCTCTTTTGAAAAGCACCAAAATGAGCACTCTGCCCAATTGTGGAGCAGCAGTAACTGGTTTTGGTCATCTATGGAAGGGATGGCCAATTGCAGCCTACAAATCCTTCTCACCAAGAAATACTGGACCAGACTGTTACTCTGTTACTCCCTAGGCATTGGGCGGACTTTTTATACCCTAAAACACCGATTAAACTAAACTAAAAGCAATTTCAATATATTCTGGTAGGAACTGATACTTGTTTTTGGATTGTCTGGACTCCTACAATTATAGAATTATAGAATTCTATGTAGAATTATAGAAAATTTTAATTCTCCTGTTGCCAGAAGGACTTTTCAGTTGCAGTGCTGTACACATTAGAGACGTTTCCCGCAATCTGGTGCTCTCTGTACATTTGGGGACTGCATTTCCAAGCATTCCCAGCCAGATAGGAATTCTGGGAGTTGCAGCCTCAGCATATCTAGCAATCCCAGGTTGCTCCTCTAGGAAAGACATTCCCGTAAAATCAGGAGGGTTCCCTTTACAGGAAAGGATATTGCCATGGAAAACTTAAAGGACCTGAATAGGAAGCCAGATACAGTATAGGCTTTTGTTTACTTTTCTTAAACAAGAACAGAGCACTTTAGCTTCTGCCCAGACAGAATTCAATACATTACCTAACATCTAATAGCACCATCCGTTTGTGTGTAAGGAGATACATTATTTTTTCCAGACTTGACGTTTGCTTGTATTTGTGTATCAGCACAGTGAAATTTTGATTTAATGGACCCCAATTAGCTTACAAAATTTTCATCCAGACATCTCCCTGAGATAATAGACAAGTAGACTATAGACTGCATCCAAAGTAGACAGGGCGAGGTACTTACATTTACATTAGTTGCACCTTAGTATACATTTGAGGCAATTAATGTCATTTACATAATGCAGTCGCTATGCAAATTACCTCATTTGAGTCCATTTACATTCCTTGCATAATGACATCAGAATCTAATCTGCATAATGACATCACAACCAAAATAACATAAGCTGCTGCGACGACATACTTTCATATTTAATAGACATTCAGGGCTAACAGACAACCCTTCCATTCAAATGTTTCCTTAAAATTAAGATTCACTTTTAGAGCATTCTTTCTGAGAACAGGGATGGGGTTTGGCTTGTTTGTCATAAGCAGAAGTTGGGAATGTATAAATTTATTTGCAAGCTTCCTGTCAAATGATGCACATACCTCTTGTAAGAAATAGGGAAAAACAATTGTCAATGCCTTATCTCAGTGTCTGGAGGCTGTGGGGGTCTGGATGGGGAACAACGGGCTTCAACTGAACCCTGGTAAGACGGAGTGGCTGTGGATTGATGGCCCCCCTAGATCCGGGAAGTTGTCATCCTTGGTTCTGGGTGGGGTTGCACTACCTCACTCGGATCCAGTGCGGAATCTGGGGGGTCCTCCTGGACTCGCGACTCCTGCCTGAAGAGCAGGTGGCAGTCGCGGCCAGGAGGGCCTTTGCACAACTTCGAGTTGTGCGCCAGTTACACCCTTTCCTGGATCGGGGGGCCCTCCGAACAGTCACTCACGCCCTTGTCATATCCCGTATAGACTACTGTAATGCGCTCTACATGGGGCTACCCTTGTATCCGGAAGCTTCAGCTGGTATAGAATGCGGCGGCGCGAGCAGTTACGGGTGCCATGAGATTGGCACACGTAAAACCTCTGCTACGCGAGCTGCATTGGCTGCCAGTTTGCTTCCGGGTCCAATTCAAGGTGTTGGTGATTACCTTTAAAGCCCTATATGGCATAGGGCCAGGGTACCTGAGGGACCGTCTCGTCCCAATAACATCGGCCCGCCCCACCCGTGCATGCAGAGAGGGCATGCTTCGGACCCCCTCAACAAGAGAATTCCATCTAGCGGGGTCCAGGAGGCGTGTCTTCTCTGCGATAGCGCCCGCCTTATGGAATATCTTGCCCCCGGAGGTGAGACTGGCCCCTTCACTCCTGGCCTTTCGGAAGGCCCTTAAGACCTGGCTCTGCCGCCTGGCCTGGGACGACAGAGGCTGTAGTGCCTCCTGGGGTTGGCTGGCCCCATAGCAACATGATCTATGCTACAGTTCCTAATCCATGTTGGATTTTATTTATTTTATATTGATTGTGTTTTTTAGATATTTCTATTTTGTATAGCTTTTAAATTTTTAATTATTGTAACCTGCCCAGAGTCCCTTGCATGGGAGATGGGCGGGGAATAAATTGAAATAATAAATAAATAAATAATAATAAAAAATTGTGCAATTATTAGAGATTACATACTGTATATATGCATTCTGTACCTATTTTTTAAAAATAATATGCATAACTGTACATATATATTTATTAGTTGATAACTATTCCACAACATTCTTTTACAAAAATCCCCATTCTATATGCATTCCTCTATATCAAGCTAGTCAACGTGGTTAACATCCAAACAGGTTTACCTCTTATTTAGTCTCAACCAGCATGGCCTGTGGCAAAGGGCAGTGCTAGTTGAAATTCAAAACATCTGGGAGGCACTAGCTTGTCTACTCTTGTCCTTTATAGTCAGGATTTCCCCCCCAATAATTTTCATTTATCTTACACAGGAAACTACCTTTGGCTAAAAAACCAAGAAGCCAGAATGAGAAATGCAGTTACTGTATATTCCCTGGCCCAGAGCAAGAGACAGAAAAAGACAGTAACTGGCAATGGATTGTAGTTAATGTATAGTCGAAGGCTTTCACGGCCGGAATCCGATGGTTGTTGTGGGTTTTCCAGGACTCCTCTGAAGATGCCAGCCACAGCTACTGGCGAAACATTAGGAACAAAAACTGCCAGAACATGGCCACACAGCCTGGAAAACCCACAATAACCATCAATTGTAGTTAAGTATAGCGCTATATGACTTCAGGTGTCAAAAGAGCATTGGCTATGAAGTCGAAGAGCCTAACTTCATGTACTCTGTGCCAGAAGCTGAATAGCCTGGACATCTTATAACCTTTTCCTGCCATATAAAGGAAATGCCTAATGTGACTCAATGAAAAGGTATTGACCACTGCTTGCAGACAGCAAATAAGCTGATTCCTTATTCAAGGTTCCTTTTGCTAAGGCAATAGCATTGTTGCACTGAAAACTTTGCCATAGGGCTAACACGTTCGATCAAGAAGAATGTATCCAATAGAGGAATAATGTTTTTGGGTCACAGCTAAGGTAGCATGAATTTATATTATCTTTCCCATGGCATCATGCAAATGGCCTAGAAGGATAAAGCTGATAATGAAACTAGGACTTTAGAAAAAGAAGAATCAAAGAGATGAATATAATAGGACCTCCTGAGTGGGAACAGTATAAATATTTGATGTAGCTCTCCAACTTTCCTGTAGAATATGAATGAGGATGATAGTGATAGTGTTCGTGGAGAGGCCCAGATTTCAGCTCTATTCGGTGTTAGTGAAAATATTAAATGTGAGTCATGGGTTTTCTTGATGACCATAATAACAGAGAACCAAGGACCGACTTTGAAGGCTTCTTTTCTTTTGCAGCAAAGCTCTGGTGCCCTCCAAATGTTTTGGACATGAGCTTGCATAGGTAATGGAGAGGGATTGTGGGAGCTGTATTCCAAACTCGATGGAGAACCAGTTGAATATCCTAGCGCTGTCTGAAGGCCTTTTAGACAGCTCATTGAAGAAAGTTGTCTGACAGATACAAAAAGTGTGGCCTGCCAGCATCCCTTTTGCACTTAGGTGTCCATCGGGGAGGGTGGGGGAGGGATGACATAATGTATTCCACTAAACAAACCACATGATTGATCTAATTGTGTCCAGTGTTGGGACTCAAGTACAAAAGGTTGGGATTCATGTTGTGATAGGATGTTTCATCATTTTTTGGCATTGCGGTTTGTACTGGACAACTTTGTTTCTGTGTCATTGCTTGGGAATGAGGGCGGGAGTTAAGGAATAAAATATGTTCTTAAGGTCCTGCAGATTTTTAGGGCACACATTTCATCCCTTAAAACCTTTGAAAAACCCTTCCTAAATTGGATCTGGTCCCATCAATCTGCTGTGGTCCTTGAACCATCAGAAGTTGGGTATCCCTGATCTATTGAAGTCAACCAGTCTATGGTTGATTTAAAAATAACCACACAAAGAGAAAAGTTGTGTCTTTAAAGCTGCCCATTAACAGATAGCCAGACAGCAGACACAGCTAGCATATGGGTCACCCAATCACAGCCTTTCCCATTAACATGAGATGCTATTTACTTTATTGCTATTTATTTTACAGTCACTTCTAAATTTTTATTATACCAAAAAAGCATCTATTAAATGTAAAACCTTTCTCCTTTTAAGGAATGACACATTCTTCCTCTTTGTTCTCCTTCTCCTCTTCCATACGGCCCACTTCTCTTTTTCTGGGTCCCAGACCAGCTTGTAGATCTCACACTGCTAAAATGCTGATGCAAAACATGAACTACATAATTGTTCACATTCTTCTACCAAACAAACAACAACAATGTGCAAAATGGGGCCCTTAAGATTCTTTAAGTATTACCCAAAAGCAAAACAAGATGTCTATTGGTCCACTTTGCAAAAGAGACTCCTTATACTTGCTCAACCTTCCTTCCTGTGCTTGGGTTTCTTTCTCCAGGGAGTCTTGTCAGTTCCTCCTAACCTGATCCTGATTCTTGCTTGTGGAATAGAACCCTGCCCTTCTTCTCCCTTTCTCTCTTGTCCTTAGGACTGCAAGACTTCCTTCTCCTTCCTTGTTCCTAATGCAAAGTCAGAAGCTTTCTTTCCATGACCTCCTCAGTTTTTTTCTCTTTTCTGTAATCATTTTTACCACTCTTGAAATAGATGCCTGTAACTGCTCATTGGAAGGACAGATGCTGAAGCTGAAGCTCAAATACTTTGGCCACCTAATGCGAAGAGAGGACTCACTGGAAAAGACCCTGATGCTGGGAAAGACTGAAGGCAAAAGGAGAAGGGGACGGCAGAGGATGAGATGGTTAGATAGCATCACCGATGTAACGAACATGAATTTGAGCAAACTCCGGGAGACAGTGGAGGACAGGAAGGCCTGGCGTGCTATGGTCCATGAGGTCACGAAGAGTCGGACACGACTAAACGACTGAACAACAACAACAACAACAACAACAAAAAATTTGAAGAAACTCTCTGAAAGGATGCAGGCTGTGGTGTCAGGGATAGCCTATAAAAGGTAGGATCTGCAGAAATCAAGCTTTCCCCTTTTATGATCTGATGTATTTTCTGCTTGTGCAAGAGCTGTTTACATTCCCACTGCTTGTGTTAGGAAGCTGCACCTCTCACTTCTAGGCAGCTATTAAAGCACAAGATTTTTCTTTTTGGAGATGGAATCGATATGTGCCCTAGAATTAATGTTACTCTATCTCTGCTAACGTTCCAAGCTTTTTTTGTTTTTAAAGTTTCAGGTTTTTCCTCAGAGACTGACTGATGCAACTAAATTGTTGGTTTGGCCAAGGGGAAGTTGTAAGGGCTAATGTCTCCCTTACAACCTGAGCGTGCTGCTTGACACAGGTGTATCACTTCTCTTGAAATTGCTTTTTAATGTCTTCCCACCCCAAAAGGAGACTAACAATCTCATTCTGAGTTGTCCATCTCGCTGACACTGTTGAAAATCAAAACGTTATTAAGGGCTAAGTCAATTCAGCTCTGAACTACAATGGATGGCAAAAAAATAATAATCTTATTTTCAGCCAGAGTAAGTTTGAAGGCTTTGTAATGGCATGTGTTATTAGGGCACTACAGCTTCCATAATTCTCAGCTGGAATGGTAGTCCAACAGACATGCAGGGCACCAGATTGAAAAGGCCGAGTAGGCTAGAAGGGGAAATAGAGAAACTTAGAGCAAAGGACATATTTGTCACAGGTATGGTGGGTATATAAATTTGACTAATAAATAAATAATAAATGGTGGTGATCAAACTTTAGCAGGTTTAATGGCTGTTGTGGGTCTTCCGGGCTGTGTGGCCGTGTTCTGGAAGTTGTGATTCCTAACGTTTCGCCAGCATCTGTGGCCAGCATCTTCAGAGGGCAGGAGCACAGATAGAAGCAAAATCTCTGTGCCCAGGTAGAGTGGCAATGTTCTATTTATAGAGCTAAATTATAGGAGATTAGGTGGGTTTTTTTGTTGTGTTGAAATGTTAACGAGTGGCTGATGAGCGTGATTAGCATGTTCATTGTGAGAAGTATTCCCATGTCCTGGTGGTTGGACTGAGTTCGTTGACCTTTTGCAGACTGTGTTTTTCAGGACTGGTAGCCAGGTTTTGCTAATTTTTAAACTTTCTTCTTTTTTATTGTAACTGTGCTGGTGTTTGTGAATTTCAATGGCTTCTCTGTATAATCTGGTGTAGTGGCTTTTGGTGTTGTCCAGTATTTCTGTGTTTTCAAATAGGATTTTGTGTCCTGTTTGCTTGAGAGCATGTTCAGCTACTGAAGATTTTTCCGGTTGCTGTAGTCTGCAGTGTCTTTCATGTTCTTTTATCCTGGTGTGAATGCTTCATTTTGTGGTTCCGATGTATACTTGTCCACAGCTGCATGGTATGCGGTATGCTCCTGCAGCGGTGCGGGGGTCCCTTTTGTCTTTTGCTGATTTTAGCATTTGTTGTATTTTTCTGGTGGGTCTGAAGACTGTTTGAAAGTTGTGTTTTTCCATCAGTTTTCCCATGCGGTCAGTGACTCCTTTGATGTAGGGCAGGAATACTTTGTTTGTGGGGGGCTGTTTTTCTTCAGTTGGATGTTGTTTTCTTGGTTTGATGGCTCTTTTTATTTCATTCTTGGAATAGCCATTTGCCTGTAGGACCCAATTCAGATGGTTAAGTTCATTGTTGAGAAATTGGGTTTCACAGTTTCGATTAGCACGATCCACCAAGGTTTTGATCATGCCTCTCTTTTGTCGTGGGTGGTGATTGGAATTTTTGTGTAGATATCGGTCCGTATGGGTGGGTTTTCTGTATACTTTGTGTCCTAGTTTGAGGTCCGGATTGCGTATGACCAGCGTATCTAAAAATGGAAGTTTGCCATCAGTTTCTTTTTCCATAGTGAATTGTATATTGGGGTGGATGCCGTTTAGGTGGTCCAGAAATTTCTCCAGTTCTTCTTCAGTATGACTCCAAATTGCGAAGGTGTCATCCACGAACCGGAACCAGACTGTTGGTGTAATGGGTGCCGATTCCAAAGCCTGTTTTTCAAAGTGTTCCATGTAAAAGTTTGCTATGACTGGGCTCAGGGGGCTTCCCATGGCAACTCCATCCATCTGTTCGTAGAACTCATTCTCCCATTGAAAGTAACTGGTTGTTAGGCAGTGTTGAAATAAAGCTGTAATGTCTTCTGGGAAGATTTGCTTGATGAGTGCCAGGGTGTCCCTTACTGGCACCTTACTGGGACACCCTGGCACTCATCAAGCAAATCTTCCCAGAAGATATTACAGCTTTATTTCAACACTGCCTAACAACTAGTTACTTTCAATGGGAGAATGAGTTCTACAAACAGATGGATGGCGTTGCCATGGGAAGCCCCCTGAGCCCAGTCATAGCAAACTTTTACATGGAACACTTTGAAAAACAGGCTTTGGAATCGGCACCCATTACACCAACAGTCTGGTTCCGGTTCGTGGATGACACCTTCGCAATTTGGAGTCATACTGAAGAAGAACTGGAGAAATTTCTGGACCACCTAAATGGCATCCACCCCAATATACAGTTCACCATGGAAAAAGAAACTGATGGCAAACTTCCATTTTTAGATACGCTGGTCATACGCAATCTGGACCTCAAATTAGGACACAAAGTATACAGAAAACCCACCCATACAGACCGGTATCTACACAGAAATTCCAATCACCACCCACGACAAAAGAGAGGCATGATCAAAACCTTGGTGGATCGTGCTAATCGAAACTGTGAAACCCAATTTCTCAACAATGAACTTAACCATCTGAATTGGGTCCTACAGGCAAATGGCTATTCCAAGAATGAAATAAAAAGAGCCATCAAACCAAGAAAACAACATCCAACTGAAGAAAAACAGCCCCCCACAAACAAAGTATTCCTGCCCTACATCAAAGGAGTCACTGACCGCATGGGAAAACTGATGGAAAAACACAACTTTCAAACAGTCTTCAGACCCACCAGAAAAATACAACAAATGCTAAAATCAGCAAAAGACAAAAGGGACCCCCGCACCGCTGCAGGAGTATACCGCATACCATGCAGCTGTGGACAAGTATACATCGGAACCACAAAACGAAGCATTCACACCAGGATAAAAGAACACGAAAGACACTGCAGACTACAGCAACCGGAAAAATCTTCAGTAGCTGAACATGCTCTCAAGCAAACGGGACACAAAATCCTATTTGAAAACACAGAAATACTGGACAACACCAAAAGCCACTACACCAGATTATACAGAGAAGCCATTGAAATTCACAAACACCAGCACAGTTACAATAAAAAAGAAGAAAGTTTAAAAATTAGCAAAACCTGGCTACCAGTCCTGAAAAACACAGCCTGCAAAAGGTCAACGAACTCAGTCCAACCACCAGGACATGGGAATACTTCTCACAATGAACATGCTAATCATGCTCATCAGCCACTCGTTAACATTTCAACACAACGAAAAAACCCATCTAATCTCCTATAATTTAGCTCTATAAATAGAACATTGCCACTCTACCTGGGCACAGAGATTTTGCTTCTATCTGTGCTCCTGCCCTCTGAAGATGCTGGCCACAGATGCTGGCGAAACGTTAGGAATCACAACTTCCAGAACACGGCCACACAGCCCGGAAGACCCACAACAGCCATTGAACTCCGGCCGTGAAAGCCTTCGACAATACATTTAGCAGGTTTAGTTTGGATGGAGACCAACAACTATCAGAGACAGTTGTCCCCCCTTACTGAGATTTCTAAATCAACTCATTACCAGTGAAAATCTTGCTTGTTTATTTGATCTGACTAAATACACTTATTATTCAGAAACTACAGTCCTCTCTGATATGAATCCTCCTCCCACATGTCTGTATCTGGTAAAAATGTCTTCTCTGCAAAAGTCCCCCTATTCCTCTTCACCTTTGCTCCAGTACTTGATGTTACGAAAATATTGGGTTAAATAGGATTAAAAAGGTAAAGGTTCCCCCTGCACATTTGTGCAGTCGTGTCTGACTCTAGGGGCTGGTGCTCATCTCCGTTTGTTAGCCGAAGAGCCAGCGTTGTCCAAGACGCTTCCACAGTCATGTGGCCGGCATGACGCACACGGAACGCTGTTACCTACCCACCAAAGTGGTACCTATTAATCTACTTGCATTTGCATGCTTTCGAATTGCTAGGTTGACAAGAGCTGGGGTTAGTGCAGGAGCTCACTCCGTCACGCGGGACTAGGGATTCGAACCTCCAAACCTGTGATCTTCTGATCGACAAGCCTGGCATCTTACCCGCTGAGCCACAAAACTCTAAAATGGCACTACTGAGGTCCCCAAATTTCAGTTAGAAGAACACAACCTCCAGATCAAACCCCCTAAGAATATGAGGTAGAGAATTTGAGACACAGGATGGTATCTTTCTGTTATGCTCCATCTGTGCTGGACAGTTTCAAAAATATTGCCCATGGTAGTTACGTATGTAATAAAATGGAAGCAGATTTCATAAAGTTGGTTGTTTATTTTCTCCAGTTGTTCTTACCTTTTTGCCTTGAATAATGTAATACTTTACTCCATATCTTATGATGCCAAAGGTTTCCCTGAAGCATCATGGTGCCCTTGCTTCAAGAGCGAGGTGAAGCAGCCACCTTTGTTTTGCTGTGCTACACAACCTCTCCTCAGCATATGTACTGAAGCCACTTCTAGCTCTGGCAAGGGCTGAGCAAAGCCCTCCATTCAATCTTCCCCAACAGCACTTGGCAAAGTGTGCATCAGCCCCTCCCAGCCTTTGCAAGTGATGCATAGGAGACCCAGGAAGCTCTGAGACAATATGAAGTCCTTCATGGAGGAAAATGGCGTTGCCTCTTTGTTTTGATGAATCATGTTGCCTTTGCGCCATGGAACTCTTTCCTGAAGTGAATCTAACCCACTTTGCCCAGGCATGGTTGTCACACAATTAAGGTAGCATCTTTTTGTTGCAGATTTTCTCAGGTGCAGGCTTTTAAAATGCACATTTATTCAAAGTGAGCTCCTTTCCCCCCTCCAGTAACTACCAGTTTTGGTATATAGCTTCAGAAAATATGCATTCTTTGACAGATCTCTCACAGATTTTTGGCAAGAAAATGAAAGACACCGATGTACTCTTGAGTGCTGACAATCCATGCCATGTTGGACTCTGTTTTGGCAGACCCCATAAATCCATTTCCATAGAAAGCCATGGCAGATTTCTTTTCCATCCACGGAACTGTTAAGTTGTCTTGATGTGTTTCACTGATGTGTTGGCATAAATGTAGGAAAATTAGATCTTCCATATGTAGTAGGAATTATTAATGCATTTTGCACATGGGTCTGTAATGAATCTTGTAAAAGTAATCGAACCCAATGTAAGTTTTTTAAAAAGTATTATTTCTACACTTTGAGGAGCCAGATAAAGATGTGCCATACAATTCTCACCTTTTGGGTGGTGGCAGTCACACATAATAACAAAATGAAATTCATCATCTTCATTTAAAAAAAATCTGTAAAAAAGGCCAGAGATTGGAATAAAGAGAGCACATTTAAAATGATCTGCACAGACCTGAGCAATACTATTGTGAGGTATCATCAGTGGATAACTGTTAGCTTCTTTTTTCTTATTTTGGCTGACACCAATCTGAATGTTCATCTTCTTTTTAATTTCATGCAGCTTTCAATCACTTTCAGTCTATATTGTCTCCTATATCTTTCTCCCAGGCTCTTGAAAACCACTTAATTTTTCCCACAGATCCTATAATACTTTCCATTTCAATTTTAAAAAGGAACATTATACTTTCAAAATATGTAAGTGAGCTAAGCACTCAGCTCTTAACAGCTAAATTTGTTCTGAAATGTATGTTAGTGGAGAAGCCCCCATGTCAGTTAATGTCTCCTTTTTGGGGCCTTCTTTTTCTTATGATTTTCTCCCCTAAACAGATCTTGCAATTTGATTACCTTGTTCCCATTGTTCTTAGAAGAGTGGATGGAGTTGGAAAGAATAAGGGGTAAGGCATCCTTTTGCCCTATTTTCTGTATGTCAAACGTAGGGCAGGATTTTCAGTCAACTGTATCTAGTCCATGCACCACATACTGTATTTTTACTTTTTTTTTCCTGTGTGACTTTAGAATTCATTTTTTTTTGCTTAGTGATTTTTTAAAATTTGTTTGAGCCCACTGATATCTTAATACTTCTATAAGTTTGGAATGCTTAATGTCCTTCCTCATTGCCTTCTACTCCTCACTTGGATTTTTATCAGTCTATAAAATCCCTCAGTCTTTAAAAGACAAGCCCACTCTACCCATAGGTTCTGAAAATTACTGCTATTTCCCTCATCACCACAGCCATTGTGGGACAAAGAACTATCATGAAATCACAAATCCACTGATGTAACAAGCCAGTGAACGGAACACCTTAAGCAAAGGAATTCTCACCCCCTTTGGAAGATTCCAAGACCTCAGACACATTTAAATAAGAGGAATGAGTGCTGGTTGGATCAAGCACTCATTGGAGTCCACAGGTGAATCTCATTGCCCCATGCACCTGATTTATTTTTATTGGTTAATTATACTAAAACTAAGTAACCCAATACCATGCTTCTCTTATAATTGCTGTTGACAGTTCAAATCCTGGTACGGCCATTCATTGTTTATACTGGAGATGAATTTCCTGCTTCCATTCACTTCAGAATTAGTCATTCCCTCTCCCCAGAATGGGATTTCAATTTTTAATCCTAAATCTCACAATCAATATCATTACCTGATGTCCATGTGACAAAGTCTTCCGAAAATTCTCTATACTACAATTAGGAATTTTGTTCCAGCCTTAGTTTTGCCATAGAAAATTGCAGTACCTGCTGGATTTTGCCTGATCTTGAAAACTGAGCGGGGTTAGAGCTCATTAGTAATTGGATAATCCCACGGGCTATAGATTACACCAGGAAGTCAAGAAAAGACCCTGGAAGAAGAGACTTTTAGTGGCCTTTTTAGAAAATTGATAAACAATACCTTCTCAAAATATGAAGTCCAGCAGCAACATCCTGAGCCTAATGCTATTCTGCTCTCAGTAGCTTGAGGCTCTCCGAGCTGATACTCAGCCAGCAGTGGGATTCCAGCAAAGGAATGTACTATTTATTTAGTAAGCAAATTTATATAGCTGCCCATCTCACCAAAAGCGACTCTGGGTGGCGTACAACAATAAAAACAACAACAAATATAAAAACATATAAAAATATAAAAACAACATTAATAAATGTCATAAAAACCAAAAATACAAACCATAGGCGAAGGGAGAATAAAAATGCCCCCTCAACAACGGAGCCATCTAAGCAAGTCTCCCGTTCCCTGGGAGCCCCAGGCCTGATCACATAACCAGATCTTGAGGGCCTTTTGGAATATCAAAAGGGTTGGCACTAATCTAATCTTGGGAGGAAGGATATCCCATAAGGCGGGTGCCATGGCAGAGAAGGCACGTCTCCTGGGACCCACCAAATGCAGGTCCCTAGCTGATGGTACCCGCAGATACCTTCTCTGCAAGATCTGATGGGGCGGGCTGATGTAACCAGGGAGAGGCGGTTCCTCAGATAGCACGGTCCCATGCCCTGAAGGGCTTTAAAGGTTAAAATCAGCACCTTGAATTGGACCCGGAAGCAAACCGGTAACCAATGCAGCTTGTGGAGCAGCAGTGTAACATGTGCTGTTCTCGGAGCGCACATAACTGCCCGCGCTGCTGAATTCTGTAGCAGCTCAAGCTTCCAGATACTCTTCAAAGGCAGCCCCATGCAGAGCACATTGCAATAGTCCAGTCTGGAGGTGATTAGGGCATGAGTGACTGTAAGCACGGCCTGCCAATCCAGGAACAGGCGCAACTGGTGCACAAGATGAAGCTGTGCAAAGGCCCTCCTAGCCACGGCTGCCACCTGCTCATCAAGCAGGAGTCATGAGTCTAGGAGGACCCCCAGACTGTGCACTGGATCTGTCTGGTGTACTGCAACCCCATCCAGGACCAAAAATAGCATAGCCCTGGAACTAGTGGGCCCCAAAAACCACAGCCACTCAGTGTTGCCAGGGTTCAGATGAAGCCTGTTGTTCCCCATCCAGACCCTCACAGGCTTTTTAAAAATTTAAACAGAAGAACTATACTTGTAGCAGTAAAAAAGCTTCATCTGCCATGCTATAGTCAAGCTTGTTGATGTACAGTATTCCAGGGGCCAGGTTGTAACTGCAGATTCTTCAAAGAAACTAATTCACATCCTACTGTTATATCAAGCCTCTCAAATAAAGGCCACTCCTTTGTATAAGAGAAGAGATGTCCTTTTATGTCTGTGTTGGAAATACAAGATGCCTTAAGCAGGTCTAAATCTGCTTATGAGAAACCTGCATTTACTCAAGTAACCTAACTGGCTGCAGCAGAGCTGAGAAATAAATAAAGGTATTCAAGCTGATGCAAACCAGTTGGTGTTAAGGTTGTTAAGATAAATTGCAGCATGTAGGAAACAAGTTAGTAGAACTGTACTGCTCTTAATGCTGGCCATCCTAACATCCAAGAGTGAAATTTTATGTAACCCCCTAAAGATCAGATGTCAGGTAGAAGGCAGAAGGAATGAAGTGTAGGGGGGAGCTTGTTTTTGGAGAAGGCAGAGAGTAGCCAAGAAGGTTTCGGTGTTGCACAGAGGTGGTTAGATAGGAAGAAGGAAGACAAGGGCATTTGGAAGAAGCATAATGAGGGACCTTCTCCTCTGCAGCAGAAAGATTACTTGTGAGGAAGCCTAAGCGGAGCAGTTCAACCTAGCAAAGATTTCCCTCCTCAGAGTTACATCAGAAGGGGGAGGGAGAAGCAGTGTACCCAATGCCTAATTGGTTGGAAAAAGAGAAGACTGCACAGAGGATTGAGCCCAGAAGGGGGCTGGAGGAAAGCAGCATTAATGGAAGACTTGGAACCCATGGGAAAAAGACTAAAAATAGCAGAGAGGCAGGAAGGAGAATTTGAGAGGAGAAGATATGTGGAGAGAACATGCCCACGAAAAGATTGGAGAAACCCATGGGATAAAGGGGAAGCTGAATCAGGCCAAAATTCTGGGAAAGGAGGAGGGAAGGAGCAGGAGGGTTCCTTGCTGACGTTCCCTTTTGCTTGAGCTTTAGGACTTAAGCAGAGCAAATGCCATTAGCTGCCGTTGTCTTGCTGTATATATTGATATGCACCATTAGGTGCAGGTGGAGGAAAAGGTTGGTTTACTGCATATACATAGGTTTTAGAAGTCTCTTCAGTCTGCACAGAGAGGTTCACAGTTCTTTTACACCTATTGGTCTGCTGCTTTCTTTAATGATATCAGTGAGTCTGTAAGACTTCAGAGTTTGGATATTTTTCCTTTATGGATGTGTGGGGGGAGGAGATAATTGCTCCTTAGAGATACCCCCCACCCTGCCAAAAGTTTTAATAGCAGGTTTGTTGCAAAGGAGGTGCTGAGAGATTCTATGAGGAGCCAAGTCCTCAAACTCTGGACCAATTTCCATTTTCCAGCATTTGCTACACAGAAATAGTAAAGTGGGGCTGATCTCTTCAGTATTTGTGTGTGTGTTCGTGTCAGAAGCACCGAAGCGCTTCTGTAGTGAAAGGATTTGCCGGTGACATCACCGTTGCCCGGGGGATGCCCAAGGAGGCTCCTTTCATGTCCCTGTGATTTTTCCCACCGGAGTGGTACCTGATTTATCTAATCACATTTGCATGCTTTTGAACTGCTAGGTCGGCAGGAGCTGGGACTGATTTTTACTAATTGCCGGTAGCTCACTCCGGCACGCGGCTCACGCTCTTGGATTTCGAACTGCCGAGCTGTCAGCCTTAATGGCTTCTGACTCAGCATCTTAACCACTGAGCCACCATGGTCCCTTTCGGTATTTTGCTTGGGGGAAGCCAAAAGCTGGAAGGTACAGCTGGCAACTGCATTCTACATATGGTTTCCTCTTCCCAACCTCAGAGTCCTGGGCCTCCTTGAACCTGTCTTGAAATGTCTTTAATTCCCATTGTGCGGCTAGGATGAAGATCCTGTCCATTTAAGAAAAGGTACACTTCTGCATCTTCTATAGTTCGCCAACTTCCTTCCTTCCCAGTCTTCTGTCTTACCCTGTAACTTTAAAATCACTGTTAAACATTTTAAAATTTAAACATTTAAAATCACTTAATCCTGCTTTCTGGAATTACTATGAGGCAGTTTACACCAGTCTAACAAACACTCATACACTGAAACAAACACACAATAGCTTAAAAAATATACTGGGTCTCTAAACCAGCTTTTTGCAAACTCATGCCACCAAAAGATCAGTGTTGACTCAGGAATTCAGAACTGTGGTTGCAACCTGTTTATAGGGTACCAGACTGAGAAGCTGCCTTAAACAAATGGCAAAGGCTAGCCTCAGTTTTACATATATCTCCAAAGAACTTTATAAATAAATTAGCCTTGATTGTTAATTGGCTTATTAAAAAGGCAGCTAAAGAAATCTATTTCAATTGTCTTTCTATTTTAATTTGCAATCTGTTGAACAATAGTTATTGGACAGGCTAAATGTGGAGATGGGTTGGGAGCTAGAGTTTCCCAGGACAGGAATGCTGAAAATATATTTATTTATTTATTTACATAAATTTAAAGAACAGCCAACTCCAACTGACTCCAACATCCTATAAGAAATAAAAAATCTTACAGGATCTCACCCACCACGCTGCCATAAGGCCTAGGAGAATAGCAAGGTTTTCAGTGCCTTTTGAAACATCATGGATGGGGGGGGGAATACAGATCTCTGAGGGAATGCTATTCCTGAGGGCAGGAAATGTCAGCAACCAACAACCTATCAGTAAACATGAACTGTGAAGTACGGCAAAGGGTTTATGTCACACCATGGAAAGGGCAGGAGGAAAAGGCATTTTGATTAAACCATGGAAGATATAAATGAGGACGCCCACCTGAACTGTCAGAAGGCAATTGACTGCTAGAAGTGGCTCCAGTCCTAATGTCCAATAAAGGTTTTTCAACTGGTATGTTGAGTTTCTGCAAAGTTTCAGCCAAGGAGAGCCTGACACTAACACCAGCTTTCTGACAATATGGATTTTAGCCAGGAGTGTCCAGGAGATGTGTATGTCGAAAAAGTAAAGATGGCTCTGTTACCATGTGATTGAAGCCCTGCCTGTGATGATCTCAACAACAATGTCCCAATAAACACTTCTCCATGCAATTCATTGAAATGCAGATAAAGTTTTATTTAGGATACATGTTCATTGAAGCACTCCTAAAGACTTGAATACTGATTCCCGCCAAACTATGCTCTCTTAACCCTTCCCTTTGCGCGCCAATTCACCAGCGATGATCTCATGGAGCAAACGGTCCCATCTCCTCTCCTTTGCAGGTGCGTGACCTTGGCCTAGCAGTCTCTAGCTTCCAGCAGCAGACATAACACTCAACTGTCATTCCCCCTCCCAACTACTATACAAGCACTAAGCTATTATAGATCCTAATGGCAGGATTCATAGACATGAACCCTGACATGCCGACCCTCCAAAAGAAAGAATAGTATGCCAAGAACAAGAAAGGTTAAGAAATACAAGTATACATAAAGGTACATGGACAAATTCCAGAATTCTTCAGGCTGCAAGACAATGGGAGGCACTGAGATCTGAAAAACAGAAATAAGAATAATTGTGCAGTTAACCAGGTTTAGAAGGGAATTGATCATGGAATTTCTTCAATAACCTTGGCGCTGAAACATGAATCTTATCAACCCACTCCTCAAACCCCACAGGCAAATGTTTCCATTGCACCAAATACTGTAATTTTCCCCGGTGCAATCTGGAGTCCAAAATGTTCACAATTTCAAAATGTTCGTTATCTCCCACCATGATAGGTGGCGGCGCCACTGGATCTGGATGCCACTGATCAGCTGGTTTAACTGGTTTCAATAAGCTGATGTGGAAGACAGGATGTACTCTACGAAGGTTCTTTGGCAAGTCCAATTGAGCGGCTACTGGGTTGATCACTTTCACAATGGGAAATGGCCCAATAAACTTAGGCCCCAGTTTCTTGCATGGCTGAGTTGATTTCAAATGTTTTGTAGACAGGTAGACCTTTTCTCCCACCACTAAAGGCCATTCTGGAGCCCGTTTACGATCAGCAAAATTTTTGTATGAATTTTTTGCTTCTTGTAATATATTCAACATTATCGGCCAATTTGATCGTATTTTTGTAATCCATTCATCTGCTAGTACAGGATCAGTTTGTTGAAGCATGGCAGGGTCAGGTAGCTCAGGAATAGGTACAAAATCCTGGCCAGTAGCCACTTTAAATGGTGAAAATCCAGTGCTCTGATGAACAGCATTATTATACGCTACCTCAGCAAAGGGTAACAACTCCACCCAATTATCTTGCTGATGACTAATGTAACACCGCAAATACTGTTCCAACACGGAGTTAAGCCGTTCACAAGCTCCGTTACCCTCCGGATGATGCCCAGAGGTAAGACCCTGTTCAGTTCCAATCAATTTTAGAAATGATTTCCAAAATTTGGCGGTAAACTGACTTCCGCGATCGCTGATAATCCGCAAGGGGGCGCCGTGCGCTCGGTAAATGTGCAAGATGAATAACTTTGCCAGTTGACCAGCAGATGGCAGTCCTTTACAAGGGATGAAATGAGCTTGTTTAGAAAATAAGTCAGTTACTACCCATATGACGGTCTTGCCTTTACTCTCTGGTAAGTCTACAATGAAATCCATTGAAATTTGTTTCCATGGGCTTGTTGGCTCAGCCACTGTTTGCAATAGTCCCACCGGTTTCCCGGGTGCTTTTTTCATGGATGCACAAACATGACATGACAAAACATATTGTTTAACATCTTTCCTCAAAGTTGGCCACCAAAATTGCCTTCTGACCAAATGTAAAGTTTTTACAAATCCGAAATGTCCGGCAATTTTGCTATCATGACAACGTTGTAAAATAGCCTTTCTCACAGTCTCTGGAACATATAATCTATCTCCATTCCACCACACCCCATTCGTCTCAGTTAATGTTTGCTTGTGCTCTTTCCACCAATCGTCAGCCTCTATAGCGGTTTTGAGTTCTTTCTCTAGAGAGGGTTCACATAGAGGTTTCGGTGGTTTGGCCTTGCTTCTAGTGATAGCCACCTTCCCTTGCAATTGTACAGGTATGGGTGCTGCATCGTTGTCAGAACCAGGTTCCTCCTGGTTGGATAATCCCAATTGTTGGGGAGACAATACTGTGGATACCATCAGTTCTGGTTGAGTGTCATGCTGTGGCAGTCTAGATAAAGCATCTGCTAAAAAGTTTTTTCCAGCTGGCAAATACTTTAATGTGAAATTGAACCTACTGAAAAATTCAGCCCAACGGATTTGTTTAGGATTTAATTTCCGAGGCGTTTTAAGTGCTTCCAAGTTCTTATGGTCAGTGAAGACTTCAAAGGGATGAGGCGAACCCTCCAGCAGGTGTCGCCATGTAGCTAGAGCATGTCGCACTGCAAAAGCTTCCTTTTCCCACACCAACCAACGTTGTTCAGCCTCAGTAAATTTACGAGAAATATATGCACAAGGCCTTAATTGATCATTATTGTCTTTTTGCAATAATACGCATCCAACCGCAGAATTGGACGCTTCTGTCTGGATCACAAAGGGACGTTCTGGATCAGGATGTTTTAAAACGGGTTCTGCAGTGAACAACTGCTTCAGTTGTTCAAAAGCCGTTTGGCACGCCGGCGTCCATTTTAATTTCGGTTGAGGTTTATTTGCTAATACGCCATCAGCCGATTTCTTGGTTTTTAACATATCGGTTAACGGTAACGCAATCTTGGCGAACCCGGGAATGAACTGGCGATAGAAATTTGCGAACCCGAGAAAAGATTGTAATTGCTTTTTTGTTCTGGGGGTTTCCCATGCCAATACATCTTTAACTTTGGCGGGATCCATTTCAATGCCCTGATGGGATATTCTGTAGCCTAGAAAATCCAGTTTTTCTTTGTGAAATTCACATTTAGACAACTTAACATACAGTTTGTTTTCTAAAAGCTTTCTGAGCACTGCTTTTACTAGTTTTACATGTTGTTCCATGGTCTCTGTGTATATTAAGATGTCATCCAGATATACCAATACCCCCTGGTACAGAAATTCATGCAGAACCTCATTAATTAAGCTCATGAAGACTCCAGGCCCGCCCCTTAATCCGAACGGCATGACTTTATATTGAAAACAACCTAATTGGCAATTAAAAGCGGTCTTCCACTCATCCCCTTCTTTTATGCGTACTCTAAAATACGCTTCTCTCAAATCCAGCTTAGTGAATATTTTCCCTTTGGTCAGTTGAGCCAGCATATCTTTCATCAACGGGAGCGGATATTGGTTAGAAATACAAATAGCATTCAACCCCCTGTAGTCCGTACAAAGCCGTAATGAGCCATCTTTCTTTTTCCGGAATAAAACCGGAGCCGCCGTGGGTGAGGTGGATGGCTCAATAAAACCCCGCTTGAGGTTCTTATCTATAAAATTCCTCAGCTCTTGTAGTTCCTTATGAGTCATTGAATACAACTTGGGTTTAGGTAACACTGCTCCAGGCTCCAATTGTAAAGAACAGTCTGTTTTCCGATGAGGGGGCATCTGGTCTGATTCCGTCTCTAAGAAAATCTCCCCCTCCTCCTCATATAGTGACGGTGCCACCGCTGCTTGAGCTAGCTCCCGCACCACACCGAGTCCTGCAGTTTCCCGCTCAACTCCCAAATATGAGCCATCTGCAAATTCCATTTCTCCAGAAACCCAGTCAATCTGAGGGTTACGCTCCCTCAACCATTTGAGCCCCAATACTATGGGCTGATTGGAAATGGGAGCCACAATAAACCTAATAGTCTCTTGATGAGTCCCAATAGTCATTTTTAGGGCTTCTGTATAGTATTCCACTGGACCCCCTTTCATATCTGACCCGTCCAGCTGACAAAATATGATGGGAACTTTTAACTTATGCAACTTAAGTCTCAGTCCTGTAACAATGGCAGGATGCATCAAACATCTTGAGCACCCCGAGTCCAGCATTGCCATCAAATTGTTCTGATCCCTCCCATCCAAAGTTTCAAGCTTTATCTTAACCTGCATGGTAGGACAATCTCCACTCACCAGCGGATCGGAGCGCCGATCTGCAAATGTCTGGCCCACGGCGCACTTCAAGCCAGACATCGCTCGTTTTCCGCCGGCTGCATGAACTCTTCGTCAGAGGAGTCGTTCTCTCCCCCAACCAGATCCCGGGTCTTGCTGTCCTCCAGAGCATGAGCTGTTCCCTTGCGTGGTGGTAGCTTAGATGGTTTGGAAGGCTGGCTGTCTGGCTTTGCTTTTACTGTAGAGGGGTTCTGAGGGCAGTTACCAATGCGATGTCCCTCTTTGCCACATTTGAAACACAAGCCTCTCTTTGCTCTGCGTTCTTTTTCCTCTTCCCAAGCAGTGGCTCTAGCTAGCTTCTTCGCCGGGGGCTGTCCCAAAGGGCTTTTCCCCGAGCTATGTAGCTTCCTGTACGATCTCAGTCTTAATTGGGTGCTCTCAACCTTTCCGGCTAATTGAATCCATTCTTCTAGGGTGTCAGGGTCACCCCGTCCTGCTGCCATCTCTAAAATCTCGGGTTTCAGCCCCATCTGGAAGTATTCCACCTGAAACGTCTCAGGACAAGATGGGACCATGCCTATGAGTTTTTAAAACTCCATTGCGTATTCGGCAACAGATCGGTTTCCCTGGCGTAGCTGCTGCAGCTGCACTTTAGCTGACATTTTAGAGAGGGTATCTTCAAACCGGCGTCGTAAAGCTAGCATAAAGCCATTAAAAGTCCATAAATCTGGAGAGTTAGAGTCATGCAACGCCACCAGCCATAAAGCAGCCTCTCCCTCTAAGAAACTTGAGACGTACCTTACTTTGGCTTCTTCCGTTAAGAAAGACTCTTCAAACTCCTCCATAAAACCCCTGACATGGGTCATAAAGCAAGCCAATTTCGCTGGGTCCCCATCAAATCTTGTTTTCAGTTTGTTCAACGCGAACACCCTAGGTTGGCCCCTTTGTAATTTACTCACGGCCGGTTGAGGCACCTCCATTTCGGATCCAGAGGATTCCTCCTCCTCCTCTCCACTAGACGTGCCGCTCTCTGCTGCCGTGGTCATCAATTTAGGTGGTAAATCCGCCCCTGGAATACCTTCCTGCTTTGAAATCAAAGCCAGTTGTTGCACGGATTGAATAAGGGTTTGTAGTTGGTGACTAATAGTCTCCATTTCACCATCAATACGTGCAGTCTTCGCTTCCAGTGAAGCCATCCTCTGGGACTGGGTCACTCTGGGTTTAGCAGTGCGTTTTCCCTTCCCAGCCCGGATGCCGCCTCCAATTCCCACGGACCATTCCGCTCCCACTCGAGGGGTGTGTGCCATGGCTAGTTCGGTAGTCTCTACGCCACTTCGTCGAGACACCTTCTTAGAGGCTTTTTTCTTAGCTGCTTCGGGTTCAGCAGCCGCACTCTTCGCTTCCCAACCTGAAGAGGGGCCTGGTTGCTCCCCTTCCTCCGTCTGGAAGCATTCCATAGATTCTTCCATGCTGAAGTTGCTTGGACAAGCCGATTCTCACTCAGGAGGCACTAAATGGAGTTACCACTTGTAACCTCAGGATAAACCGACTGGATTGTAGATTCAAGTCTTTCTGTGATGATCTCAACAACAATGTCCCAATAAACACTTCTCCATGCAATTCATTGAAATGCAGATAAAGCTTTATTTAGGATACATGTTCATTGAAGCACTCCTAAAGACTTGAATACTGATTCCCGCCAAACTATGCTCTCTTAACCCTTCCCTTTGCGCGCCAATTCACCAGCGATGATCTCATGGAGCAAACGGTCCCATCTCCTCTCCTTTGCAGGTGCGTGACCTTGGCCTAGCAGTCTCTAGCTTCCAGCAGCAGACATAACACTCAACTGTCATTCCCCCTCCCAACTACTATACAAGCACTAAGCTATTATAGATCCTAATGGCAGGATTCATAGACATAGAACCCTTTATACATACATATATGTGATGTCACATGTACAAAAGGGGCAGGGATTCAATTGCATACTTGCAGCCTACATCTTGACTTGTTTTGAGTCTCCATCCTGCAGACACTACTGCTGTTAGCTTATGAAGTTTTATGCCATAAAAAAACTGTTTGATTTTAAGATGCCTCAAGATGCTTTGTTGTTTGTGCTGCAACAGGCTAAGATGGCCTATCTCTCTGGAATGTGTACTTTTTGGAGGTATGAATCCTCTTCACAAAAGGTAAACTAGGCTAGAATCCCTCATAGAAACCTGGAACAAGAAGGGGACTTTTAGGCCACTGAGTCTAATCCAGTGCAGGAGAACCCACTATGTTTGGTAATGAGGTTCTGTGTCAACTGCTCTTTCTGTTAGGAAGGCTTTCCAAATATTCCGCTGGAATCTGCCTTTATTTATTTATTTTGAAAATATAGAAAATCTTGGGATTTGAAGGTTATGATTGTAAATCTTGGGATTTGATGATTATGATTGTATAAGAATATAGAAATAATGTGTTTTATGATCCTGTTGGACCCGAGGAAGTGGATAGGATCCTCCAGACTGTAAATGCCACCATGTGCAAATTAGATCCATGTCCCTCCTGGCTTGTTCAATCAGCTCGGGAGGTGACGTGTGACTGGGTCCAGTCGATGGTAAATGCATCCTTGCAGGAGGGGGTGTTTCTGACGGCCTTCAAGGAGGCATTGGTGCCCCCCTTCTCAAGAAACCATCGCTGGACCCTGTTGTACTGGACAATTTTCATCCAGTCTCCCACCTTCCCTTTATGGGGAAGGTGGTTGAGAAAGTGGTGGCGTTGCAGCTCCAGAGGATTCTTGATGAAACGGATTATCTAGACCCCTTTCAGTCAGGTTTCAGGCTGGAAACAGCATTGGTCGCACTTATGGATGATCTCTGGTGGGAGTGGGATGGAGGCAGTGCATCCATCCTGGCTCTCCTTGACCTCTCAGCGGCTTTCGATACCATCGACCATGATATCCTTTTGGGATGCCTGAGAGAGTTGGGGGTGGGCAGTGTGGTTTTGAGCTGGTTCACCTCCTTCCTCCAGGGCCGGTCCCACTCGGTGTTGATAGGGGAGGAGAGATAAGGTCCACGGCCCCTCCTTTGTGGGGTGCCGCAGGGCTCAGTGCTCTCTCCTCTCCTATTTAACAACTACATGAAACCACTGGGCAAGATCATCCGTCTCCACGGGATGAGGTATCATCAATATGCTGATGATACACAGTTATACATCTCCATCCCGGGGGAAGTAAGTGATGCTGTGACTACCCTGTCCAAGTGCCTGGGGGCTGTAGGGGTCTGGATGGGGAACAACAGGCTTCAGCTGAACCCTGGTAAGACAGAGTGGCTGTGGATTAATGGCCCCTCGGTGTCTAGGAATTTATCATCCTTAGTTCTGGATGGGGTTTCACTACCCCAGACAGACCTGGTGCATAACTTGGGGGTCCTCTTGGACTCACGACTCCTGCTCGAAGAGCAGGTGGCAGTCATGGCCAGAAGGGCCTTTGCACAAGTTCGTGTTGTGCACCAATTACACCCTTTCCTGGAGCGAGAGGCCCTTCGAACAGTCACTCATGCCCTGGTCATCTCCCAGATAGACTATTGTAATGCGCTCTACATGGGGATACCCTTGAAGAGCGTCCAGAAGCTTCAGCTGGTTCAAAATGCAGCCGCGTGGGCGATTTTAGGTGCCTCAAGATCGGCACATATAACACCTTTGCTCCGTGAGCTGCATTGGGTCCCAGCACCTGTCTGTCTGTCTGTCTCTCTCTCTCTCTCTCTCTATATATATATATATATATATATACACACACACACACATACACACACACTATATATTTACATATATTTATTGTTTATTTATAATTATAATTATTTATAATTAAATAATAATAATAATTATTTATTTATATATATATATATTTAATCTCTCTCTCTCTCTCTCTCTCTCTCTCTCTCTCTATATATATATATATATATATATATATATATTGTTTATTATTGATATTTATTGTTTTAATTGATTTTAAACCTTGCTGTGAACCGCCCAGGGTCCCTCCTTGTGGGGGAGATGGGCAAGATATAAATGTAATAAATAAATAAATATAAATAAATAAATAAATAAATAAAATAGAGTAAGAGGTTAACTTGTATCTGTACTGAAGATAGTCGGAAGTCACTCACTCTCTTTCTTTCTTTCTTTCTTTCTTTCTTTCTTTCTTTCTTTCTTTCTTTCTTTCTTTCTCTCTTTCTTTCTTTCTTTCTTCTTTCTTTCTTTCTCTCTCTCTCTCTCTCTCTCTCTTTCTTTCTTCTTCTTTCTATTTTTATATGTTTTACTTATAGTCTGACATTTAATAGTTTCTTATAAAAAGAAAATATATATCCCCGCTCACCTCACATACAAAACTCTGAGCAGTTAACAACCAGTTTACAAGAAAGGCAATATTAAAAAGAACCTCCATAACAATAAAGTTAAAAATAATCCAATATAAAAGAAAACCAAGGCAGCATGTAACAAACAAAACAGACACTTGTATATTGGGGTTCTCTAACCCCCAGCCCTAGAGCTTAGGGGGAAAAACCAGGTCTTGAACAGCTTATCAGAAGGTCAAGAGATTCAGAGAATAGGAATCTCAGGAAGGAATCTGTATCATAGGACAGGTGCTGGGACACGGAAGGCATGTCTCCTTGGTCCCACAAGATGACAATGTTTAATAGAGGGGACCTGAAGCATGCCCACCCTGTTGGATCTGGTGCAATGGGCGGAAACCCTTGGAGATAGGCAATCCCACAAGTAGCCTGACCCTGTGCCATACAGAACTTCAAAGGTGATAACCAGCACCTTGAATTGCATACAGAAGCATACTGGAAGCCAGTGCAGCTCAACAGCAGTGGTATCACATGGACAAACTTTGAAGCACCCAAAACTAAATGTGCCACTACATTCTGGACTAGTTGAAGCTTCTGAATGTTGTTCAAGGGCAGCCCCATGTACAGCATGTTGCAGTAAACCAGTTGGGAAGTGACTAAGGCAACTAGAGCTTCTTAGTCCAGGAATGGATACAACTGGAACACAGGACAAATCAGTGCAAAGGCCCCCCTGGCCACAGCTGCCACCTGTTCTTTGAGCAGAAGCTAAGAGTCCAGGAGGACCCCCAGATTGTGTACCAACTCTATCTAGGGAAGTGCAACCCTATCAAGAGTTAAAGATAAAGATAAAAATCTCCCATTGGAGGAGATGGGTGGTCATATAAATCAATCAATCAATCAATCAATCATCAATCAATCAAATAAATAAATAAATAAATAAGAAAAATCACCAGATCTATGGGACTCAAAACCCAAAGCCACTCAATATTACTAGAGTTGACTTGCAACCTTTCCTCTCCCTTCCAGATCCTCACAGCCTCCAGGCACTAGGTAAGAATCTCAAAAGCATTGCTTTAATGGCCAGAAGTAGAAAGATATAGTTGGGTGTCATCATCATATTGATGGCATTTCACCCTGTGTTGATGGATGACCTTGCCCAGAAGTTTCATGTAGATGTTACATATGATTATGGTGTGGTTGCTGCTGAGTTGTATTCTTACATTTATGGAAGGGCAACTGGATATTTGGACCTTGGAAAAAAGGGATCTAGGGCTAGAAACCCCCCCCCCCCCACAACACCAGTTGGAACTACCTCAGAGAAAGGAGGAGAACTTCTGCAAAACAGTGCCCCCTACTCCCAACCCCCTAAGCTAGTCCCGAAGGATACCATGGTTGATGGTATCAAAAGCTGCTGAGAGATCTAGAAGAGCAAGGATGGATGCCCACACTCCTCACACACACACATCTCCATCTCTCGAAAGGTCATCCAGAAGTGCAACCAATTCTGTCCTGGTACTATAACCTGGTCTGCAACCAGATCTGTTTCTTCCAGAGCTCCCTGATGCTCTGCACCTACCACCTTCTCAACAACCCTCCCTAAAAAGAGAAAGTTGGAGACTACAGTAGATGAAAGTTATCCATACTGTTAGATTCAAGGATAGCCTCTTGAGGAGGGGACAGATCACAACCTCCAACAAAGAAGCATTCACCGCTGCTTGGACCCAATGCATGCCACCTCCCAGGAGGCCTTGACCACCCAGGAGGGGCATGGGTCTAAAACACAGGTGGCACAGCTCATATCTCCAAAGGCCCTGTCCACTTCCTCAGGTCTAACCAGATGAAATTCTTCCTGTAACTTGAGACTCTTCTAAAGTGTCAGCTGTTTATGTTCAGGAATATGGGAGATTAGATAGATAGATAGATAATAAATAGATGATAGATAGATAGATAGATAGATAGATAGATAGATAGATAGATAGATGATACATAGAGATAGATGAATAATAGTAGTAATAGCAGAAGCAGCAGTGCTATGAAAGGATACCAGATAGATGAATAATAGTAGTAATAGCAGAAGCAGCAGTGCTATGAAAGGATACCAGATCCTCAATTAATTTGAAATGATAGTCAAGACATGGGTAGATCGCCTCTGTTTGAACTAGGTGTTTTGGAGAGTTATCCCTGTTTCTCTTCATATAAGTCTCTTACTTTGAGTAGTATGTCTTTTAAAAGTGTGTAGTTTTCAGAAAATGAAAGGTGACACAGATTTGAATTTTTGAAAACACATTGGATCATAGACTTGTTAAGTTCCATGTTAGCTTTGATATGTGGAAGATCTCCAAAGTGCATTGTAAAAAAAGGAGGCTTACAATACTGAATAATATTGAAGGGCAATGACATAGAACACTAGGTAAAGAAAGGAACATTCCTTACAGCCATCTATTCAAAGACTCAAAGTAATATAGGTATTATCTGTGCTTCTTAGACCATCCAACCCTGCTACTGTTCTTATTTGATTCCTGCTAGAAGATTTGTCATTAGTTACCTGCACAGCTGGGGTTTAGGCCCAAATCAATTTGTTTCTAAAATGCCTGATCACTTGCATTACTTATTTTTATTTGTCAAGGGTTTTCCCCTAAAAAGCCAATTTATATCGAATTAAAAGGCTGAATTGACAGCCTAGGAAAAGAAGGTGTTTTCACCTCTGTTCAGCTATAGTCATTACATTCAAAGCAATTACCTGCAAAGGGAAGATATACACATGCACCCATTTATTCACCAACATGCAAATGAATTAAGAAACAAACCATTTCAAGCCTTTGTAGTGAGTATGAATCAATTAGCTATGTTCTGCAACATAATAAAAGGTCTCTACTACAGATCCCACAAATACTTATTTCAAATGTTCATTGAAATACTAGTAGGACATTGCATTTTGTAAGGGATTCAAAAAGTTCTGTGGAAATCCTTGTCATTAAAATACTTTGTAGAGGGTTGTCTCTTTACTAAGTGGTCCCAGGCAATCAGAGGTCACAGTCAACATGAAAACATCATCAGAGTTCATAGCCAATCGCTGAGGCCAAGATCAAGCAAGGCATTTCCACTGCTATGAGACACGGAACAAAGATATTAATTTTGTCCAGGCAATAAGACTGAGGTTTCTTTCTTCCCAAACCTTGCTGTGTTTGCTCAAACCATGCAATGAGCTAGCGTCCCCCTCATTGATTCTAACTCTTGCTGGCTATAGTTACAACATATCAATTTAATTTAATTTAATTTAATTTAATTTAATTTAATTTAATTTAATTTAATTTAATTTAATTTAATTTAATTTAATTTAATTTAATTTAATTTAATTTAATTTAATTTAATTTAATTTAATTTAATTTAATTATCTATCCCGCCTTTATTATTTTTATAAATAACTCAAGACAGCGAACATACCTAATACTCCTTCCTCCTCCTATTTTCCCCACAACAACAACCCTGTGAGGTGGGTTGGGCTGAGAGGGAGCGGCTGGCCCAAAGTCACCCAGCCAGCTTTCATGCCTAAGGCAGGACTAGAACTCCCATACTCCTGGTTTCTAGCCCAGCACCTTAACCACTAGACCAAACTGGCTCTCTATAACCAAACTATGATATAATGTGGATACCAGATCCAAATCCATCCTTCCCTCCATCGCCAGATAGTCAATTACTGCATGACTGGATCCAAAGAAAAGTATCAGCCTAATTTCTTACAACAGAAAGCTGTATTTTGTTCTCCATAATACTGGATCTTGCTGCGTTCCTTCCAAACAATTCCATAACCTTTCCTGAAGAGGTGCCAAATACCTTTTAACAGTGAAGGACTGGATGATGTGTCCATGCCATCGTTAGCAAAGTGGCTGTGGGTTTTGAGACCCCCTTATCCCAGAACTGGATTTTTTCCACCATTGGCATTGAGAGGATCAAAGAGTAGGTGGTAGCTGTGGCCAGGAGGTCCTTTGCACAACTTTTCACATCTTGTGAAACAATTATGCCCATTCATGGACCAGAAGGCTCTATGTGGTTGCTCATGTCTTAGTCACCTCTTGGTTGGATTATTGCAACGTGCTGTATGTGGGACTGCCTTTGAAGACCATCTAAAAGCTGCATCTGGTCCATAATGTAGTGGTACAGGTAGTCATGGGCACCCATGTAACACCTCTATTTCATGAGCTGCACGGGCCCCCGGTGATGTAATGGGCAGAAGGAATAAACTTGAGGAACAGGATGAAGAGCCGTAACCAAAACAATGGTCAGATAAAAGAAATCTGAGTTTGGGACAGAAATGTAATTTGAGAAAGCATCTCAGATAAGACCCTCCCTAGTTCTCACAAAGATAAAGGGAGAGAGGGGGAAAATGCCTTTCAGACTTGCAAGATTCTGTTAGCATAACTGTCAGGCTCAGCCCAAGAACAACGAAGAGTCAGTCCATTCAAACTCCAGTTCTTTATTTGCTCACACTGTATAGACAGAATCTTGCCAGACTAAAGCTACTCTAACTAACCTAAGGGGAAATAACCTGGGAGACTCTAGGGCGGGGCTATCCTGAACCTCTTCGTTTTCCCACCATTGCTCCCCGGACTGTGCCTCTGCTTATCTCCTCCACCTCCTTGGAATGTGCTCCCTCCTTCCTGAGAACCAGCGGCACTGTCGAAATCTACCACATCAACCTTATAATAAAAGTAGTGTTGACATGCATGACTTTGGTTTCCGTGTCTGGTCTACCTTGAAGGGCTGAGAGGTATGCTTCTGGATGCAACTCAAGGTACTGGTGATCACTTATAAAGCCTTTCATGATAGAGCACTAGATTATTTGCAGGATTGCCTGTGTCCAGTTGTTTCTGCCTGTCCCATACAGAGTGGGTATGCTCCATGTCCCTTCCTTGAAACAATGTCATCTGATGAAACCTAGGAGGCATGCCTATTCTGTTGTGGTGCCTGCCCTGTGCAACAATCTCTCCCCTGAGATTTGACTGGCCCAGACCCTGTTAGCCTTGAGCTTTGAAGACCTGGTTGTTCCCTCAGGCATTGAGTCCTGGGAGGTGGAGTATATATTGGTGTGCCCCAACTGTGTGTTATTTTGTTGTTGTTGGTTTTGGGCCATTTTTTGTTTTGGGAATATTGTAATTTTGTTTTTATTGCTGTACACCATTGAACTTCCTTCCTTCCTTCCTTCCTTCCTTCCTTCCTTCCTTCCTTCCTTCCTTCCTTCCTTCCTTCTCTACAATTTTTGGCCTGGATTGTATCTTTTCTTGCTACTAGTAAATCCCTCCTCCACCAAAATCATACCCATTTGTTTATTTATTGAACATTTCTGTAGCCCACTCCAATCCATAGACTCTGGGTGACATACAAAGGAGTAATAATGATGATGATACAAAATGTCAAAACAGAAAAACAAACAAAAAAACAGAAAAAATAAAACAACAACAAAAAAAACCCACTTCCCAAGATGCATGCCAAAAAACTGTCAACTTGAATCAACAGCATGGTGGTAATACTCATTTTGGACATGAACTTCCTTGTTCAGTCAATTTTTACTCCATTCTGATGCCTTTGACTCTAAACATCCAGTTAGCACTAATCGCACTAATGAAATTAATGATTGTTTGGATACTGTTGATTACTTATTCCTTTGGAACTGCCCCAAAGTTGTTAGTTAAGTTGGGTCATTTAGCTTCTACTAAACTGTGCACAAATTTAACTGTTTAATAAAGCCAGTCAGATTTCACTAGCATTTCTCATTGTTTTCATATATATGCATGTATCCCCTCATGTGAATCACTGAGGTTTCAAGGAAACCACAAATTTGGCACCAAGCCTTAATGATCTGATGCACTATTGCCTCCATTTTGATTGTAGATTCAAAAGGTTGGGATCATATCTCAAGGAGGCTGTTATTTTAATTCTGGGTGCTTGGTCAACATTGTGTTAACTAACCATGGCTCTCTAGATAAAGCTAAGACAAGAATCTAAAAAAATAAAACAAATCTGTCATGGATTGGTGTTATTTTGAAATACCATTATTTATTTATTTATTTATTTATGTTTCAATTTATATACCGCTCCATCTCCCCGCAAGGGAACTCTGGGCGGTTTACAAAACACAAAAATTAAAATCCGACAATTAAAACAACCCAATAAAACACTCTAATATATTAAAATTAAATATAAAAATCCAAGATGCGGTGGTATGATGTTTGGATGTTTAAAAGGGCCCTATGGCACCAGCCATCCCCAAGAGGAACTGTTCCCCCCCTCCCCCCACGCAAGGCGGCAGAACCAGGTCTTTAAGTTCTTTCTGAAGGCTGGGAGCGATGAGGCCTGCCTCACCTCCGGGGGTAGCATATTCCAAAGGGTGGGCGCCGTTATCGAGAAGGCACGCCTCCTAGACCCCATCAGGTGACATTCCTTTACGGACGGGATCCGTAGCATGCCCTCTCTGAATGACCGAGTGGGACGGTTCGACGTTATGGGGATGAGACGGTCCCTCAGGTAACCTGGCCCCATGCCATGTAGGGCTTTAAAGGTGATAACCAACACCTTGAATTGGACCCGGAAGCACACAGGCACCCAGTGCAGCTGTCGCAACAGAGGTGTCACATGCGCTGATCTAGGCGCACCAATAACTGCGCGAGCAGCCGCATTCTGGACCAATTGAAGCTTCCGGATACTCCTCAAGGGTAGCCCCATGTAGAGCGCGTTGCAATAGTCTATATGGGAGATGACCAGGGCATGAGTGACTGTACGGAGGGCTTCCCGATCCAGGAAAGGGCGTAACTGACGCAAAACACGAAGTTGTGCAAAAGCCCTCCTGGCCACGGCTACCACCTGCTCTTCGAGCAGGAGCCGTGAGTCCAGAAGAATGTCAGATTTCTTATACTATATGATATTGGTAAATTGGATTTATTTTCAATGCAAAAGTGTTTTGGCAAATTGCATCTTTTACAAAGCAAAGCAAAGCATTCTCATGGTGACGTGAATGCCAGGTGGCTGGACAACAGAGAAGCCTTGGCGTTGTTTACGTCCTCATGAGATAAGGAGCGAGAAGGTACCATATTATGGCTAGCAATGGAAATCTTCCCATGAGAAGATATCCTCCTGATGTCCTTCCGTGGGAAGATTTGCCAAGGCCCCCCTGAGCAAGGAGGAAGGGGGAACTCATGCTATGTGCTTTGAGGCCTAGTGTGTGTCACAGCTAACTTCCAGCCAATCAGAATGCTAGAAGAACTGAATATACAACCATGCAAAATGGTGTTCTATGTCTTCTTGATTTCTAGTGTCTTTTAGCCATGTAGTTCTTCACGTGTTCACTTCCCGTGGACTGGGCAGAGTGAGCTATGCCTGGCTTTGGATATAGGCCATGGCAGGAACTCTGGCCCTGGGATCAATACACAGAACTCTGCTTATAAGTTCTAGTTTTGTTTTTCTTTTTACAATGCTGTATCATGTATATTCAACTTTCCTTTTTGCGATAATGTGATTGTATATACATTATTGCCCTATGCTAAACAGTAAACACTGTTGGCCCTAAGAAGCTGCATTCTTGTCTGTTTATTCTCAAGCCTCAGTTTTTCCCCTTTAAGCCAGCATATACCCCATCAGGTTATGGTTGCCCAGAGAGAAATTTGCATTTTCTTTGCTGCGTTGGACCTGGCTGTGAAAGGGAGTTTGTTTTTAGAGGCTGTTTTCGGAATAAACATGTTTTCTTTGAGTGGTCAGCAATGGCTGAACAGTGTCTGGTCAGTCTGCCGTTTGAGGCTTTAGATGGCACAAACTATCTGACCTGGTGTGTGGAGATGGAACCATTCTTTTTGCAAGAAGAAGAGTTGTGGCAGTAAGTGGCAAATCCACTTCCAGAGATCCCTAGAGGATTCGGAGAGAATCTCTCTGAAGAAGTGCAAGCATGTTTGGACTGTGCTTATGGCATTTTTGCTTTTGGGACTCAACTCCTCTGAATGGAATTATTTCAGCTACTGCATGTCAGCAACCCACGGACTGAGAAATGGGTGCTGAGAGCTGTTGGAGCCTTCAATACACAGTAGAACTCTGTTGCCCTTGGTGGTCTATTAAGACAGCTTTATGGTTTGAAGCTGCAACCGGTGAGACTGTGATGACCCACCTTGGTGAGTTCAAGACTTTGTTTGCTGCATTTGAACAAGAAGGCTTGTTTTTCTGAGGCTATGAAAAAGCATGCGTGATTTTTGTCAAGCCTGGAGCTACTGGTCACTTCCAGGAGCCGTCTGTTGCTGTTGCCTAACAAAGTGTTCCAGCTGCAGTAAAACCTGGTATGGAATTTACATTTGCCGTGGTGTGCTGCTTCTCAGAAACTTTCTACAAGGCTCTTCCCTGCCCCGATGCCCAGCGGAGGCCTGATTTACGAAGGGAGGGGACGCCAGATGCCAGGAGTCAGCTGAACAACGAATCCAAGTTTTCTATTCTACCGGCTGCTGTTGTGTAAGCATTTCTCTACAGAGACTCTGTTTTTGAATTCAGCTCGCTGTAAAGTTTGTAAACATGGACGGTTATTGTTACAAATTTCAGCCTTGAGTTCAGCAAGTAATTTTAGCTGATATTTCTGTGTAAGAATGTATATGTGTACACTTGTTGTTTTTCTCTCCTCAGTGTTCCAGCCCTGGTCAAGTCTAACTGTACTTGTTGTATTCAAAGGTGCTGAATGTTTCATTGCGATATGAAACTGCTTGTGTTGAGGCTGAGTGTGTTAGAGACAAACCTGTAAAATCAAGTGTGTGAGATGCTGTGGAGATTGTGTGGACAGGACATTGTGTGTTTAATGTTCCCCACATCATAACTGCATCCATAAAGTTTTCACAAAGTACTGGGGTATCCCGGGATGGGAAAGTGTGTCTCAGATAGCCAAATGCATTCTGAGTTAGAACCCAGAAAATGTGCAAAAGTTTCTTGATTGTGTTGTGTGTAAACAATCTAAAATCAGGACTGTGTCTGTTACTAGTCAAAGTAACAGAGTGTTAACTAGACCATTTCAGTTGGTTCATAGAGACCTAGTTAGCCCCCATGTCCCAAGTAATGGTGGGGTGCGAGTTTCATTTTCCTTCTGGTTGATGATCATACCTGCTTGTGTTGTTGCTACTTGTTGAAGTCTAAAGCGAAGGTCTGTGCTCGCTTTGAAGTGTATGTAGCAAGAGTAGGATGAAAATATGGTCATGTGTTGAGCCATGTGTTCCAGAATTGGCTTTGTAGGAAAGTATTCTCCCAAAGACTTGCCAATGTTGGAATTCTAGCTGAGTATTGGTGTTGTGAATACCATTACAAATAGCCTGCTGTTAGTTGCTCAGGTGCCATCCCATGTCTGGGGAGAGGCTGCCTTGATTGCAGTGTGTTTCTAACTAACAGAGTGTAGAATTCAACTGTAAAAAGAAATTGTTTTTCTTTGGTATGGCAAGCGCCCTTCACTGAAGTACCTGCATGTCTGTGAAACATCTGCGTGTGTTCACAACCCCAGGTCACAGAGAAGGAAGAACCAAGGAAGCAGAGTGCTTCAGGTTGTTGGTTGTTGGTTGTTGATTAAAATCCAAGGCTTATCGGTGTTTCATTAAGCCATGGTCAAATCCAAATCTCCAGAAGTGCTTTATTTTTAAGCAGCCTACTGGTTGGGAAAGGTTATGCTAAGGTTGCAGAAGTGTTGCTGCATTGCTAGTGTAAACCCACTGTCTATGGTTCAGTAGATGGGCAAAAACCAGTTCAGGTTTCTTCTGTTCCCCAGTCTCCGAGTGTGAAAAGGGCCCCTCAGGTGAAGGAGTGAAAATTTCACCTGAGCAGTTGCAGGGCCTGGAGGGGGAGTCAGGTATTAGGGAAAAGAGATGGTGATGAGGAAGCACAGTGGTCATTCCTCATGGGTCTTCTTATTCCAGGGTGTGAAGCCTGACAGATTTGTGATTTAGCAGGTGACAGTGTGTCAAGTTACCTGAGAAAACCCAGTCTTTGCTAGATGTGTTGCTCCTGCCTTTGAGAGGCATGAAGAACGTTGGAACACAGCTGTGGATAGTCAGTTTGAGTTTTGGTGAAGTGTTAACAGTAACCACCCTATCCTTTGTTTTAGTAAGCTGTAGATTCCAGATGAGTGTTCAGAAAGACATTTCTTTCTGATAATACTATGCAGTGTAAAGCCAGTGTTGCCCAGGGATTTGTTTCACAAAAAGGAGTTTGTGAACTGTGGATCTAATGTATGCACCCACAGCTAGGCCAGAATATTTACGTGTGGTGCGTTTTCTGGTTGCGTAGCGTGGAAACAGGTGTCCATTTACATATTGTGATGTTGGCACAGCATATTTGAATGTAGATCTCCCTGAAACAGTGTGTGTAAGGCAAGCGTTGTGGCTCTACGTGTGTGGCAGTTCCCAAACAATTCATTGACTTAACAGGGTGCTTTATGGATTTAAAAGCAGGCCAGTCATTGATAGCATGGTGCAGATGCTAACTGGGATGCGAGAACAATCACGTGCTGTTTTCTATGTGTACATAAGAAAGTGTAGAAGTTTGTGTAGGACTTCGTACTTATGTAGTTGTTTTTCTGCTTAGAAACTGAAGTTTTCCACCTTGAATAAGAATTTGTCAGTCAGCTGAAATAGAATTGCCAGCTGAGGAAGTTCAGCACAAATTCAAACATTTATCTTGGTGTTGAAGTTACAAAAGCCCAAAATCAAGAATCCTATGGTTCTTGAGAGTGTCAAATGACAGAGTGTTACTGAGTGTCATTTGTGTAAAAGAAAGCTTATCCTTAATTTGTTGTACAGTTTATCACTCTACAGTAATGCAGTGGACATGCCCTGAGTTAGTTTTGCCCAGGTAGGGTACCAAGCTTGCAAAATGATTTGGCCCTAAAAAAAAAAAAAAAAAAAAAAATATATATCCTGCGGCAGGATTGGAATTCCTTATCTATGCTGGCTGCAATTTTTGCAAAGGAGGGGACAGAACATTTGCGGGCAATGTTTTTCTGTTTCTCTGTACTGATTCTGTTCCTGCATAATTTGTATTATTATGTATTTGTATGTATCTGAATAAAACATTGCATGAAGATGTATATTGTGCATTATACATATGTGTAACAAGTGTTTTTAAACCATCTTCTAGTGTTGATACTATTGGTTGTAAAAACTGTAACTTGAATAGTGTGATTAGTACATGTATTAACCTTTGTTGTTTCTGTTTCTGTACAAATGTATTTTAAAGCTTTGAACAACTTCCATCATTGTTTGCATTGTGTCGAAATCCAATGTGGAGGGGTGTCAGATTTCTTATACTATATGATATTGGTAAATTGGATTTATTTTCAATGCAAAAGTGTTTTGGCAAATTGCATCTTTTACAAAGCAAAGCAAAGCATTCTCATGGTGACGTGAATGCCAGGTGGCTGGACAACAGAGAAGCCTTGGCGTTGTTTACGTCCTCATGAGATAAGGAGCGAGAAGGTACCATATTATGGCTAGCAATGGAAATCTTCCCATGAGAAGATATCCTCCTGATGTCCTTCCGTGGGAAGATTTGCCAAGGCCCCCCTGAGCAAGGAGGAAGGGGGAACTCATGCTATGTGCTTTGAGGCCTAGTGTGTGTCACAGCTAACTTCCAGCCAATCAGAATGCTAGAAGAACTGAATATACAACCATGCAAAATGGTGTTCTATGTCTTCTTGATTTCTAGTGTCTTTTAGCCATGTAGTTCTTCACGTGTTCACTTCCCGTGGACTGGGCAGAGTGAGCTATGCCTGGCTTTGGATATAGGCCATGGCAGGAACTCTGGCCCTGGGATCAATACACAGAACTCTGCTTATAAGTTTGTTTTTGTTTTTCTTTTTACAATGCTGTATCATGTATATTCAACTTTCCTTTTTGCGATAATGTGATTGTATATACATTATTGCCCTATGCTAAACAGTAAACACTGTTGGCCCTAAGAAGCTGCATTCTTGTCTGTTTATTCTCAAGCCTCAGTTTTTCCCCTTTAAGCCAGCATATACCCCATCAAAGAACCCCCAAATTACGCACTTGGTCTGAATGGGGTAGTGCAACCCCATCCAGAACTAGAGATGACAACTTCCTGGATCCACGGGAGCCATCAATCCACAGCCACTCCGTCTTACCAGGGTTCAGTCGAAGCCTGTTGTTCCCCATCCAGACCCCCACAGCCTCCAGGCACTGAGAAAGGGTAGCCACTGCATCACTTATCTCACCAGGGATGGAAATATATAATTGAGTATCGTCTGCATATTGATGGTATCTCATCCCATGGTGACGGATGATCTCACCCAGCGGTTTCATGTAGATGTTAAATAGGAGAGGGGAAAGAACCGAACCCTGCGGTACCCCACAGACGAGGGGGCGAGGGTCGGACCTTTCCTCTCCTATTACCACCGATTGGGAACGGCCCTGGAGGAAGGAGGTGAACCAACGCAAAACTACGCCTCCCACCCCCAACTCCCTGAGCCGTCCCAAAAGGATTCCATGGTCGATGGTATCGAATGCCGCTGAGAGGTCAAGAAGAGCTAGGATGGATGCACTCCCTCCATCCCGCTCCCGCCAGAGATCATCTGTAAGCGCGACCAATGCAGTTTCCACCCCATATCCCGGCCTGAAACCCGACTGGAAGGGGTCCAGATAATCCGTATCATCCAGGATCCTCTGGAGTTGCAACGCCACTGCTTTCTCAACCACCTTCCCTAAAAAGGGGAGGTGGGAGACAGGACGAAAATTGTCCAATATAGTAGGGTCCAGTGATGGTTTCTTGAGGAGGGGGTGCACCAAAGCCCCTTTAAAAGCAGCTGGGAACACCCCCTCCCCCAGAGATGCATTAACCATCACCTGGACCCAACCACATGTCACCTCCCGGGCTGCCTGTACCAGCCAGGAAGGGCATGGGTCCAGATGACATGTGGTGGCCCTTACAACCCGAAGGATCCTGTCCACTTCCTTAGGTCCAACAGGATCGAACTGTTCCCAGATAACCGGGCAAAGACGTTCCCTTGGCATCTCCCCAGACTGTGCTACACGCTTAGAGTCCAACTTAGACCGAATCTGAGCGACTTTATCCTGCAGATGCTCAGAAAATTCTTCCGCACGGCCCTGTAGGTGGGTCACAGACTCCACCTTACCCAACAGAGATCTTGTTATCTTAAACAGGGTCGTCGGGCGGCATTCTGCGGACGCAATAAGAGCGGAGAAATATTGACGTTTCGCCGCTCTTACCGCCACAAGGTAGGTCTTAACAGCGACTCTAGCTTGTGTTCGGTCAGATTCAGACCTTGTCTTTCTCCAGCGGCGCTCTAGGCGTCTCTTAACCCTCTTCAAGACCCTCAACTCCTCCGTATACCAAGGGGAGTATCGGGTCAAGTGTGGCAAGAGAGGCCGCATAGGCGCGATCCTGTCCAAGGCCCCGGCCGCCTCCCTATTCCAGGTTGCGGCCAGGACCTCCGCTGGAGCGTGCAGTAGATCCTGAGGTACAGCCCCCAGCTCCCTCTGAAACCCTATTGGGTCCATTAGTCGCCGGGGGCGGACCAATCGATTGGGTCCTGCCTCCCTGCGGAGTGGGGCGGCATAAGAGAATCTCAAGGTCACCAGGGCATGATCTGACCATGACAAAGGGGAAAGATGTAACTCTCCCCTCAGAGCATACTGCCACTGCTCCGACAAGAAAACTAAGTCCGGGGTGAGTCCACTGTCTCGAGTTGGGTCTCGAATAATCTGGAACAGGCCCATGGCTGCCATGGTAGTCATGAACTCCCGAGCTGCCTCCGAGGCACGTCCCAGGGACGGCAGATTGAAATCCCCCAGAACCATAAGCCTAGGGAATTCCACCGCCAGCCCCGAGACGGCCTCCAGCAGCTCAGGCAGGGATGTTGCTACGCAGCAGGGAGGCTGGTACAGCAGCAACACTCCCAACTGTTCTCGAGAACCCAACTTGAAAAACAGGGTCTCACAACCGGCTACTTGCGGAGCAGTGCCCCTCCTCCTGCCAGAGGAGACTCAGCTGCAGCCTGGGTGGCAGAAATATACACATTCTTCTGCCATTTATCATTCTCAGCTAGAAAAAAAAGTAAAAATCAGCCTATGTTTGGGAAAGCTGCATATCAGAGCTTGGCTGTGTCTAAAGAAAGCACATATATAGGGATAATCATGTAAGCTACATAGAAAATAAATTGCTGTCTCTCTCTCTCTCTACACACGCACACACACTTTGTCTCCATAGAATTGCAGCCTTAATTTAATATAGGAAATCATTTTGAAAGCACAAGAGAGAAAAACCTATTTCATATCCATTCTTCTTTTCCCCCTGTTACATGACAATCAATGTTAGCCTTCAGGGAAGTGCTTGATCAGTAAACTTGTGGTGCAGAATGGTTTTGCCCCCTAATCTGAACTTCAGATAATTCCTATAGAAAGATCTCAGGGGGTGGTATTATTGTTATTGTTATTGTTATTGTTGTTGTTGTTGTTGTTGTTGTTGTTGTTGTTATTGTTGTTGTTGTTGTTATTATTATTATTATTATTATTATTATTATTATTTTGTGGAGGATAAGGCTGACATCTAGCTTAACTACATCAGGTGGATTTTGTTCTGCTTTGATATGTGATATCCTCAATATTGAAGATATAAGAGAGAACATTTCCTTTGTACATAGAGCTGCTTGCTTTCTCCATCTAGTACTTTTTAAAAGAAAAGTGAGTTATCTACGTGTCCTTTCCATTTCAGACCATTTACATCGCTGCCATTCTGTCCTCCACCCCGCCTTTCCTTTTTTACTTATTCTGACACATGCCACAACACTTGGAAAATTCAGTGTCCGTTCCTTTTTGTGTCCCTAGGATCCCAGTGTGATTTAGCTTGAAGTTCAAACAAAATGATGATTCTATTATTGACAGTGATAAAGTAAAAAAAGGGAAAAATTGCAAACCCATGGAGTCTTCACATTATCCCAAGTGTTATGACAAAAGAAGACTCACAGCTTACAAGAAATAAGATCTCTTGTTTTATGAACTCAGAAAAAAAAATGAATATTGTATGGCCATGCCTGCCAACAGGGATGGGTTTTATTCAGTCTTCTTAGATTTCCATCTGGTATTTATACTGTCCAAAATTTCTTTTCTGGCTAAGCAATGCACTGGCATCATTTTGAAAATTCACCTTCCTTCCTTTGTTTATTATAATGTGGCTTTTCTTATTCTCTGCAACACATTTATATCCTCCTGTGAAAATGTGAGAGACAGAGATCATAACCGTGGTGGTTTTTTTCCCCATCAGTCCTGCCTCCTTTTCTATAATATATTATTATTTACAGTGCTAAAGAGAGGATAGAGGACAAAGATGTATTGAAAGCAAGAGTACTGCATTTTAAGGTAGAGCAGCAAGTATTTATCACATAGGTATCAAGCCTTGCCTCTTGTGTTGTTATTGACTTATACTGTTATTGCAACATTGGCATGGATAATACTTGAGCAAATGGCCTCACTTCTGTTTCTCTTCTGCCATTTTGTTTTTGTGTAACCTTGAAAGTGTCAGAGTGAGGTGAGCTCTTTATGTTTCTTTATTTTTAAACATTCTGCAGTGTCCTTAAGCTACAGAACTGGATTTCAGGGCCAGGCATGGTGAACATTACAGTATATAAGAACAGTAAAATTACAATAAAGTGTTGATTCATAAGCATGAGGGATTAAGAGAAGACTCATCTTCTCATTAAAGTGGATTAAAATGCAATGAAAATGGCCAAGTGAGTAAAAAACATTGACCAATCTAAAAAAAAAAGTAGGGACAGTCCTTGTTGACCCCTGGATGGGAGACCATAAAGAATCCTAGGTCTGTAGCCTAGACTGGGATGTTGTAGGAAAAAGCAGTGGCAACTTTAGAAAAGTACATGGATGCATCCATTAAGTATCTATAGTTGAGCTTAACTCAATGGAATGTTTACTTAAAATAATATCATGTTGGTATAAAGCAGTGGTTTTCAAACTTGGTAACTTGGCATGCTGGCTGGGGGAATTCCGAGAGTTGAAGTCCACACATTTTAAAGTTGCCAGGTTTGGAAAACACTGGTATAAAGCAAATATCCCATGGGAGTTCCAGAATTGGGGCAATATACAAGGAAATGCCCTTTATGTTATGTGTCATAGTAAAGCTCTCTTACCCAAAGCACACATACAGAATGGGGCAAAATGCTTCACTTTATTCCAAATGCTGTGGGTTGGGTTATATAATAATAATAATAATAATAATAATAATAATAATAATAATAATAATAATAATACCAAGAGCACCAAGACCTCAATAATAATAGCATGTTGTGCTTTGCAGAATGTGGAACAACAACAACAACAACAATAATGGCATGTTGACAGCCAGTTGGTGTAGTGGTTAAATCAGGCTAGAAATCAGGAGACCATGAGTTCCAGTCCCACCTTAGGCACAAAGTCACTGGGTGACCTTGGCCAGTCACTCTCTCTCAGCCCTAGGAACAAGGCAAGGGTAAACCACTTCTGAAATCTTGCCAAGACTACTTTGGGGACTTGCTCAGGCAATCGCCAGGAGTCAGTACTGACTTGAAGGGATACACACACACACACACACACACACACACACACACACACACAATTTTTAAAAAGTCATGTCATTCTTTGCAGAATGTTACTCACTCCCCTCTAGACAAAATTTCTGACAGCCATAGATCAGCAATTCCTGTCCTCCCTCTCTCCATTCACCCATTCTTTCATAAAAATACCTGCCAAAGTATTTCTGTGCATCTGTTCCTGTTCTGTACATACCAACTTGGCTGCCTTCCTTTCACCCAAAACATTTATGAACCCTTGGCACACATTATGGTTAGTTTGCATCCATTTTTCCTGTTGTGCCTTCTTTCTGGTGCTCTGAGCGTCTTCTTTTCTTCTCGACATACTTCATGGTGTTGCATTGTTCTCTATTGCTAGTGACCAGATTTCTATGTCAAGTCTTCCTGAATTACAGTCCCCCAGGCCAATGGTGAAGGATGCTGGGAGCAGTAAGTCTGTACCATCTGGAGGCCCACAGGTTTCCCATCTCTGTATTATATACTTGAGGCAGTAGAGATATGTTCTAAATGCAAACATGTGTACTCAACCTTATGGCTCCTTCATCTGGTTGAAAAGCTGGGGAGATGGGACAGAAGAAAATTGGAAAGGAGAAGGTTTGTAATTATTTCCCTGCCTGCTTCTTCTTCTTTTTTTTTCTTGCTCTTAATTACTGCTGATCTTTTTCTCTCACAGGGAGAATGGGAATTGGAAAGCAGAAAAAAAGTATATAGGAAAAAGTTAAGTGCTTCTTCTTCTCCTGCTGGTTTTGAACTGTCAATCATTGTCAACCCAAAGCACCTGTTCAATCAGCAAAAGAGCCAGTGAACTATTGTTACATACATTTCCCAGTTCTAGAGCCTTGTAAGCATATGTCTATGAAGGTTCTCAGTCATCCAGGTGGAATTGTCTGTAGCTTGAATCATGTCAACTGGATTTCTATTTTCTCAGTGGAAACGTTTTGCTCCTTATCCAAGGAGCTTCTTCAGTCTGAGCAAAGTTGGTAAGGGAATCCTAAATATGTTTCTAGGTAGCTGTGTGACCTTACACCTGGGGCTAGGTCATGGTTATATTGAGATGTTATTTTAAGTCCTTTTATCATCTAAAGGAGGATCGTTAAGATCACCATCACTTAAAATAACATCTCAATATAACCATGACCTAGCCCCAGGTGTAAGGTCACACAGCTACCTAGAAACATATTTAGGATTCCCTTACCAACTTTGCTCAGACTGAAGAAGCTCCTTGGATAAGGAGCAAAACGTTTCCACTGAGAAAATAGAAATCCAGTTGACATGATTCAAGCTACAGACTTGTAGGCATATTTTGCAAGCAAGTTACTTCTTAATTAAGACAAACTTTGCTCTCAGCATTGGTCAATTCTTGCTGGGAGCCTACCATTGAGGCTAAAAGCCTTGCAATATGGAATTTTTGATGTATTGGTTTCTAGGTTTAAAAACAGTTAAGAGTGTGATTGGAATGAATATAATAAATAAAACATTTGTTCTATCTCCCTTTATTATAGTTAGCATCTTTAAGGTCAAGAGCAGGAGCTGGCATCTGAGTGTGGACGGTTTAAGGTCAGAAAAAGGTACCTGTACCATTTTCCAACCTAGTAGTCACAGCTTCTATTTAATAGGAGCATGCACGTTCAAGTTGAAAAATGATCCCATTGCATTCTAGCAAGCTACAACTCTCTCATTAGCACTTGATGCATTCAGTCCTTGCAGCTTCTCCTCCTTCTCAAGGTACATGTTCATTGCACAATTACAAAAAAAAAAAAAAAAAGCAAGCCCCAGGACAGCAACATTTTTTTTAAAAAAATTACATAATGCATTCATTCATCCATTCTAATTTCACTTAGAGAAAGGGAAAATCTGAAGGTAACAAACATCCCTTTTGGCTTGCAGCCTTGGGTGTGCTAATCATTTGTCTTAAGAAATGCTTTCTCTTGACTTGAAATGCTTTCCAAGGGAACACAATTGTCCTCAAACAAGAACATGCAGGCTTCTTTAAGCTGATTTGGCTTAGATATAACCAGGTGCTTCTGGCTGTTCCAGCATAATTATTAGAAATGGAAACACTGTTTTGTTTATGGAAATGGTTCTCAGAGGATGAGTTCCATTTCTTTTTTTATTTGTGCCAGGAACTCCTCTGCTTTGTATCTACAGTGCTTATGAACCCCATTTTGCTTTGTGATCAGAGAAAATGGAGATAGAAATAAATGTGGCTTGCCAACTAAATATAACTCAGAGGAACCAATCTTGCTACCCTTATTTCAGTTTCAGAACTCTGAAGAACAGCTATTGCTTTTTGGCTGTGTGTCCCCAGATGTTGCACTCTCTGTAAGTAATCTGGGCGTCCCCCATGTCTTACAGAAGAATTGGATTTCCCGCCAATGGAAAGTATCTTCTGTCAAGATCACATCACACCCATTGTCATTCTTTGATTGATTATGTGCAAATCAGTTGGTGTCAACTCTTAGCGACCACATAGATAGATTTCCTCCATGACGATCTGTCCCTAACCTGGTCTTCCAATGGTACACCAAGTCCATCCACCTTGCCGCTGGTCATCCTCTTCTTCTCTTTCCTTCCACCTTTCCCAGCATTACAGCCTTCAGAGCTAGGTCTTCCTTAATGTGTTCAAAGTAGGATAACTGAGCCTAGTCATTTGTGCCTTGAGTGAGAACTCTGCGTTGATTTGTTTGATGATCCATTGGTTTGTTTCCTTGGCTATCCACACTCTTCTCATGAGTCTTCTTCAACACCAAACTTCAAAAGCATCAATACTCTTCCTAGTGGGTTATGAGTACAGTATTAACCCCCACCCCCAATGTTCCCAGCAGATTTCATTTGAAGCACACTGTTTCCAATAAACTAGTGAGATTAAAAATATCCAACTTGTAGCCTGAAGACCTCATGTGCTGCTGTCCACAAACCTTAGTTTAGCTTCAAGGGCCTGAATTGTAATCTTAATGTGTGGTTTTTAAATAATTCAATACATGGGAAGTAACCACATTACCTGGTTTTAATTACATTTTCATTGACATTTGTTTTTAAATTAAATTAAATTTAGTTTTTCTCCTAGCTCTACCTACTTATTTGACCCAGCCTGTCCAATTTTTTGGAATGCGGTACTTGGAGCACCATTTAAAAGCTCTGAGTGAAAAAATAAAAACAAGCCCTTATGGTAGATGGAAGAACTAATAAAAGCAAAGAGGAAGCATCTATCATTTGCTATTATTAATTGGGTGCTTTCCCTCTGCTCACCTATCCCTCCCCACCCACTTTTATTTGTGAGATGATTAAACCAATAGAAGACTCTTACGCCTTGAGAATTGCCATTTTTCATCTTTATTAAAATCCTGAAATGATGAGGATGCTGTTTAATGAAAATTGAGATGATGATTTATGAACTACTTGGAATAGCAAGTTGGGTATCAAGGACTGATGAACTCTCCCCAGATAGCTATCACAGAGTTTTCATAAGAATGTGCCTTTTGCCTGCAGAAACATTTTTTTTTAAAAAAGAATCAGTTATATTAGTCTACAGGTGAGAGGATAATAAAGAATTTTTTTGTTGTCATCTTCTATGTGTTAAACACTATATCCCATCTCCGAATATGTTTCCCAGCAAATATAAGCATATAAGCAAACTTATATGAAAAAATGGCAGCTGAACAGCCCTTGGTGTCATGGGGGACTCGGGCTCGGAGTCCATGGGGGGTTTGGGCTCAGAGTCAGAGTCAGATGATGAGGACGGGCAGCCAGCCTCTGACGTCAAGATGGAGGGCGAGCAGACAGCTCTAGATAAATGGCCGCCTGAGCAGACAGAGGAGGCGGGGCTGGTCAGTGAGCAGCAGGCACAGGCACCGCTGATTAGTGAGGATGAAGACTCAGAGCTGCCTCCCCCTCCCAGTGCTCGAGAAAGGAGAGCAGAAAGGAGGTAGGAACAGCAGCGGTCAGTGAGGCTACGTGCAAGAAAGTAGCCCCGCCCTCCTAGATAAGCTCCACCCGGGTCTGCCTCTATAAAAAGGGAACCGCAAGCCCAAACCGTTCATTGGGGACAACCGTCTGCTTACTGGACTCCATGTGCCTGGATTCCTGATTGGAAAACCTTGTGACCTGACTCTTGACTCTTGGACTCACTTGACTAATCATGGTTTGAATGTGAAACTCCCTTAAGGCAAGCTCGTGAGACTTTTGGGGCTTGTTTTTGTAGAGTGTGTGCATTTGCACTCACACTCCCTTGCTGCCTGTTCATTACCTCACAAGTTTACCTCACAAGTTTCTCAGCAAAGTTTACCTCACAAATTTACCTCACAAGTTTCTCAGTAAAGTTTTACAACTGCCTCCCTGGTGTATTGTGTGTGATTCGGCTGGGACAGGACACTTGGACAGCTTTACAGATGCTTATCCAGATGTTTGGATGGCACATTATGTGGACACCTTGCTGAAGCTCAGTGGGTTTGGTCCTGGTCAGTAAAGGTGGACAGTGCTGTCAAATTTATTTTGGTTGAATTTCTCATCTTGTCAAATACAAAGTCTGGCTGAGCTAGTTACACATTTGACGAATAAGGTCCTTTACACAAATATTTCTACCCTTTCTTGTGTACCTCTCTCCTAACTCATTACATTTTTGTAAGCATTTTTACTAGCATGTGCAGTTTTTGTAAGCAAGTGTTTCCCATCCGAAAGTACATTTTAATTTTTTTCATGCATATTTCCCAAACAGTTGTACTTATTATTTGAGTAATGGCCCATAAAAGAGTGATGTGTGTCATCGTGTGTTCTGAGTTGTCCTATATTTATTTATTTATTTATTAAATTTATAACACCGCCCCATCTCCCCCAAAGGGGACTCTATATACTGTATTTAGGAGATCCCAAACCATCATATTAGTCAAAACATTCTGATGGACTGAACTGATCATTCTGGAATGGGGAGTCCACATAGGAGCTTCATGTGTGCTGCGCTGAGTCTGTAGAAAAATGTGATAGTAAATGCAATAAAAATGAGAATAGATGAATAGGCCATCTCAGATGCACAGCTAAAAATAGAACTTATAAATTCACATGCTGAGCTTCCAGTCATCAGAAATTAGTTTTACAATCCATGTGTGCATGGGGCTATTCAGTGGAGTGGGGAAAAGAAGGTTGCATGGGATCAGAGGTATTTTGTTTCGTATGTTTCAGTATTAGAAAAAACAGGTCCTCAGGCTAAGCCATGGCTCTAACAATGCTTCTGTGTTGATACACACACTCGCAGGGATTTGTCTTGGCATTCTTTCAGCACCTCTACATAGGCATTTTCACCAGAGCATACTAATTTGTGCATTATGTTAAGGAATCATTAGTCTCAAAGTGTCTCATGTTTTCAATTCACCCATAATTCCTTAGGAAGGCCTCTGATGGCCATGGGGTGGAGTGGGGAACCTAAAGCATTCACAAAGCAGTTGGGAAAAATCCACTGAGGGGTAGATGTACTAACATGCATTGAGTGGTCTGTGAATATCCCCCAAGAGTAAAACAATTGGGCAGCAAGGGGAAGACTAGGAAATAATGCATACTGTATATGGGGCAACTTTATACCCAAGGAGCCTTTCTTATTAAAGAAGAAGGAAGGTTAAAAGTAGCACAGTTGTGGCTGCCATCTTGACTTTTTTTGACACACACATATACACACGCAGATGCCCCTGAACTCTACTTGTTTTCTTCTTGCAGGCTTTAGGTATGCCAGTCTTTGCCTCTTTTGCGTCCCAAGGACCAGCTCTGATCAGCTCATTCCAAGGGAAGGATTTGTCATTTCTACATTGCAAGCAATGCACAGGCAGAGAGAAATAGCCTGAGGAAAATGTTCCTGTTGTTCTTCATGTGGCAACATTGGTGCAAGTTCCACTGTACTTTTCTACTTGTCTGGGTGCCTTTTCTGACCAAATCTAAGCCATGGCTTGCCATGGCTTCCTCCCAGAGGCATCCATAGGTGGCAAAGGTTGCTATTATAAAAATGACACCTACTGATGTTGAGCACTAGCACTGACTCAATATATTCCTTTTCAATCGCTTGCATCTAGGAGGACTAGATGTTCGGAGGAGTAAGGCATGTGCTGGGGTTGTCTGTCATGCTCCTATGAGACAATAGCAATGAGAGAAGAATTTAGGGCAGAGTAGGCAGCCTGGGGCAAGTCCAGCAGCGGTTGCTCAACAACAGCCAGCATCCACTAGGACGTTTTGGCCACACAGCTTTCCTACTGCTATTTTTAGATAATAAAATAGTAATAACTGGTAGTGAGAATTTAACTTTTTAGATTGCTTGTGTATGGATTTTTATTCTTTTCCTTTAATGTTTGGTTTGACCAGCATGTCTGAGTTCAGCTATATTGGACTGGCACACATAACAAGTGGGGAAACAAAGTTTAGACTTGCTCTTTCGTTAAGGTGCAATATTATCTAGTTCTGGAGGGATCAATATTTTGGCAACTGGAAGCAGCCTTTTAGTTTGTGTTTTGTCTAGGAGTGGGAATGAGCAGGACGATAATGCCATGATGTGGATGGAGCCAAGATTTTCTGGTGGCTTTTTGAGAAATTTGGGGGGAGGCTTTTAAAAATCACTTATTTAGATGCATTAAACCAAAGGGTGTGTATGTTATACACTTAAAAAAGAATTCTCACCAAAAATCAACTTGGAGGATGACTTGGAAGCTGTGGTGGCTGGACTGCTAGCTGGGGAAATCCACTATTCCAGAGTTATGCCCCTCTTGAAGTCACTGTGCTGGTTGCCAGCAGGCTTCTGGGCCCAATTCAAAATGTTGGTTATGACCTATAAGGCCTTATATGGCATGGTGCTGGGATCTATCAGGGCATGCCTTGCCAAGAATTATTCTGCCCATCTGATCTGAACAACTAGAGAGTATCTGCTGAAGGTCCCACTCCCATGAGAGGAAAAGGTGTGTGTATCAGAAGGGAAGTCTTTTTCTTAGGAGTCCCCACCCTCTGAAATAAGGTGCCCCCAGAGATGTGCATGGCATCTATTTTGTTTCAACGGGCCTTTGGTCCATAGTATAATTAGCGGGTGACCATCCAACTATTGTTGTTGTTCGTTTTAATGTGGATTTGGAGTTTATGGATGTTCTTTTTTTTTTCTGTATATGACCCAGAGTTGGATGGGCATAGAAAGGCTGTAAAATAAATAAAGAAGGAAGGAAGGAAGGAAGGAAGGAAGGAAGGAAGGAAGGAAGGAAGGAAGGAAGGTTTGGATGTTCCACAATGTACTACTAAGCTATCCTGGCATGGTCTTTGCTGGCTCAAGAGGCCACCGAAAAGGGGTTATAGGAATTCCTTGTGGTTGGTATATCATAATTTGCCCATGCAATCTAGATCAGTGTTTCTCAACCTCAGCAACTTGCATGTACGGGCTTCAACTCCCAGAATTCCCTAGCTAGCATGTCCACATATCTTAAAGTTGATGAGGTTGAGAAATACTGATCTAGATGACAGCATTTGGGAAAGAAGAACCTTTTAGATATAGGTTCTCAAACCTTTACTCCTGAATGTATAAGTGGCAGATTGTATACATATAGAATGAGAAGTGAAGAGAATGAAAGTCTACTCAGGTTTGCAGGTGCTGCTGGTTTGGGGAGTGTGTGTATGTGTTTAAAGTTAATAATGAAAGAAACATAATAATTGAAGAAAAGCAAAACTGATGGGTCTTTCTGGAGCCTTTGTGTCTGGAAAAAAGCGACTGTAAAGCTGAACTATCAATTTCTTCTGTGAACTAAGAGTGCTATTTTTTCCCAATCATGCAACTTCAAATGACTTTACAAACCACTCATTAATGATAGGCATTTAATAGGATTTTGCCTACATAATGCCAGTGTAGTTTTAGCTCCAATGATTTTAACAGTTCTGCAGAATATTGCTTTCTGTACTGTTTAACAGTTTCATCAAAGCATCAAAAACCCAATCTTCCATTTGTTAACTTGAAAATTAAATGAGGTACATGAATTTAATCATGGACTTTACAGCAAGACCACCAGATCTGCAATTAGAAAGTTATATTTCCAACAGCAAATGCTATTAAATCACATTGTTTTATTCAGTCTGGGATTGTTTATCAGGCTGCCTTTCTCAAGGCTGTTCACATCAAACAATTTAATGTAATAATATAAATATTTCCTCAATGTCTTTCAGGATTGACTAGCCACAAGTTTCCTGCACAAAGGCACACGGCTTTGGCACTTCCATTGCAAATTCCTAAATCAAGCTCCAGGGTCCAGTTGACGGCTAAAAGTGAACAGACATCATCCTGAGCAAGTAACAGAGGGATACTGTAATCAATCACAGACAACGCTGAAAAAGGAAGATGGGCAGAGACTAGGAAGATCTGTTTGGGATGAATTGGCTACTGGTCAGCAAAAACAAAATCCAAGATCAAACATGCTGAGTCTAATGAAGGAACAGATGCTGGTTGGAAGAGCCAACCAACTAAAACTTTCCACAAGTATTGTTATGGCAACTAGCAGCCTGGAACTGAAGACTTTTAAGCCTGAACTCATAGAATCACAGAATCATAAGGTTGGATGGTAACTTGGACATCATCTAGATTCTAGTCCATCCCCCTGCCTAGTGCAGGAATCCTCATACCATCCAAGACAAATGGCTACCCAATGTTTTCTTGAAAACATCCAGTGATGGAGTCCCCATGACATCAGAGGGCAGGCTTCTCCACTGCTTAATGGCTTTCACAGTCAGGAAATTCCTTATTTCAAGTTTGGATCTCTTTCTGTTAAGCTTCTACCTATTGGTTCTTGTCTACACTCAGCTGCTATGGAGATAAATCCACACCCTCTGCCTTGTGGTATCCCTTCATGTATTTGAATACTGTGATCATGTCTCTCCTTAGCCTTCTCTTCTTTAGGCTAAACTTATCAAGTTCCTTTCTCTGCTCTTGGCAGGATTTAGCTTCCAAGCCCCTTACCATCCTTGTTGCTCTTCTCTACACTCATTCCCATTCCTCAGTATCCTCTTTGTATTGTGATAAGCAATTCCAGGTGCAGTCTGACCAGTGCAGAATAGAGTGGTACTTCCATCTATACACTACACCTCTGTTGATGCTATGTTTTTAACTCTTTTTCTTGCTTGTTTAGATTTTGTAAGGCTTCATGTAGATGTTGAACAGGAGAGGAGAGAGAACCGACCCCTGTGGCACCCCACAAGTCAGGGGCCGTGGGTCAGCCCTCTCCTCCCCTATCAACACCGACTGGGAACAGCCCTGGAGGAAGGAGGCAAACCAGCGCAAAACTACGCCGCCCACCCCCAACTCCCTGAGCCGTCCCAAAAGTATATCGTGGTCGACAGTATCGAAAGCCGCTGAGAGATCTAAGAGAGCTAGGATGGACGCACTCCCTCCATCCCGCTCTCACCAGAGATCATCCATAAGCGCGACCAATGCGGTCTCCATCCCATATCCCGGCCTGAAACCTGACTGGAAGGGGTCTAGATAATCCGTTTCCTCCAGAATCCTCTGGAGTTGCCATGCCACCATCTTCTCAACCACCTTTCCCAAAAAGGGAAGGTGGGAGTCTGGGTGAAAATTGCCCAGGATGGTAGGGTCCAGGGACGGTTTCTTGAGGAGGGGGTGTACCAGCGCCTCCTCAAAGGCCGCTGGGAACACCCCCTCACTCAAGGACAAATTAATCATCGCCTGGACCCATCCACATGTCACCTCACTGGCCGATTTCACCAGCCAGGAGGGACAAGGGTCAAGCTGGCATGTGGTGGCGTTCACAGTCCGGAGGATCCTGTCTACTTCCTCAGGTGCAACAGGATCAAACTGTTCCCAGATAACATGGTAAGTAATCCATGTAATTTAAATAAATAAATAATAATAAATAAATAAATGATGATGATGATGATATCCAAAACTGCATTGCTCTTTTGGAGCTGTTGCACATTGCTGACTTACGTTTAGTCTGTGGTCTACCGTGACTCTTAGATCCTTCTCGGAAGTACTACTGCTAAACCAGGTACCACATACCTTGTGCCTGTGTATCTGTTTTTTTTTCCTGCCTCATTGCAGAAGCTTACATTTTTCACCACTGAAGACAATTTTCTTGGATAGGGCCTAATGTTCAAGTCTATCAAGATCCTTTTGAATCTTGACCCTGTTTTCTGTGGCATTAGTAATTTCCCCAGCTTTGTGTCAATTGCAGATTTTTATGAGTATCCCTTCTATTCCTTCCTCTAAGTCATTTATGAAGATGTTGAAGAGTATTGGGCCCAGGACAGAACCATGGGGTACCTTACTGCATACCTCCCTCCATGTGGACATAGACCCATTAAGGACCACACTTTGGCTATGGTTGTTCAACCAACTGTGAATCCATCTGGTAGTGGGACCATCCATCCCACATTGTTCCAGTTCAGTTTATCAAGAAGGAGACTATGGTCTACTTTATCAAATGCCTTACCAACGTCTAAGTGAAAGTACAACTCTGTCAAGGCTTGAGTAGGTCAGATACAGGTCATGAGAAATCCTGCTTTTAACTCCTTAAATAGGGACTTTTATGACTGTACTTTCTAGTACTTGGCAGGATCCCAGTTCCCTTCTTGGAATCAGAAAGGGTTAGGGACATTATGGTTCTTATTAAATTGTTATTTTTAACCCTTCTATACCTCTCTCAGAGTCACTTTTGGGAGATGGGCAGCCTTATAAATTGTTTTAAAAAATGAATGATTCAAAGTATGTTTGTGTAGAAATGCTGTATAGTTCTTCATTAGTAAAGGTGGGGTGTAGACAATGAAAGGGAAAAAAAAACAGAGATGTACAGTAGCTGGCGTTGTGCAAAACTGTCTGATCTACAGGCATTTAAAATGAGAGAATAATCATTTTGATTAACATTTTAGTTTAAACAATCTGGGTTCTCATTTCCAGAAACAGAATAATAGAAGCCCTCTTCACATGTTAGAAACCCAAAACAGTCAGATATGTGATATTGGATGTAGCCCTCAAGTATCAAGTTGAAATGAAATTCTTCAGAATTGTAAAGGCAAGCAGAGCTTCAAGCATACCCATATCATTTTCTTGGCAGCGATATGGAAGTGGTTTGCTCTTGCCTTTTCAAGGATGATTTCTCCCCCAGTTTCCAGGCAAGCCTAAAGCCCTGGTACTTTTTGGTGGCCACCCACTCCTGCCTTTTGAGAACCTCCAAATTCAGCTAGATGTGTCCACGTCCATGTGTGTGTGTGTGTGTTTTAATGGGACATAACAAGCTTTAGGATAGAAAAATTAGAAACTGAGAAAAACTTGAGAGTTTCACTATTAACGCAAACATACTAAGGAGAGATAGAATTATTTTAGCTGCTCCCTCAGGCATTTGTGAACATATCATAAAAAGGATGATCTGTACATTTCCCATGAAGATGCTTTGTGGGAAGACAGTTATACTGCAATGAAATGGAAATAATTTTTGATATCCCACCCAGCCAAGTTTTGAGCCTTAATTTTGCGTGGTATGTGGGGCAGTGGTTAAGACTGGGTATGTGCAGCACTTTGGATATGAAGCTGGCAAAGGGCATGGTCTCAGTGCCTCTTTAAGCAAACCCACATTTTCCCAGGATTGCTTGGATCTTTAGGGAGGTGCTGACAGGTGTGTCATAGGTATGCATGCCTTCTCCAAAGCATCTTGATGGCTTTGGATCCAAAACGCTGCACCTACTTAATTAAAATATGGAAGACCTGGGTTCAAGGCTATTCTCAGCCGTGATAACTTACTGGATGATTTTATTTATTTAGTAGTTCAATTTATACTGTATGGCTGCCCTGACTCTGTATAGGTAACATTTAAAAAATATAAAAATCAGAAAGACTGAACGAATAAAAAAAAAACTCATAAAACAGCAGCTGCAATAAAAACCGATCCATCACAATTAACATAACCAATCTGGGGCCAACCACACTCTTTCAGCTCACAACCTACCTCATGGTGTTGGTGTTGTGGGTTTAAAATGGAGATCTCCATGTAGGCCACCCTCTAGCTCCTAGTGAACAGCAGGTTCTATGTCTAACACATGAAAGCAATAAATTACATGTGTTTTCACAGCCTACTGTACTTTTATAAGCCACATTGGATCATATAAAAGCAGTTAAAACAAATATAGACGAATCACAACAATATTACTTTCCAGATTTTTTTTTTGCACAGTGTTACATTAAGTGTTAGTTATACACAATTCAGAAAGCTGCAATATAATTGCCATTTAAAGCCACAAGGGGGATCCCACTGCATAGAGTGGTCTATAAACCTGGGGGAGGGGAGGTTACATTAGAGTAATAAACAAATTGGGGGAAAATAGCCATTGGACTAACTTTTTTCTTCAGCCTCAATGCTTTTCCCAGTTGACCATTGATAGCTGGTTCAGTCCAGTTTCAGAGCCCTTAAGCAAAGATATTTTCATCTTTGCAAACCCTTCCCTGAGAAATCACTATTACCCAGTAGGAAGAAAGATAGTTTGAATGTCAGGGAAAAATACTCATAAAAGATTTATATTTTTTCCTGAAATCTTCAGAACCGATGAATTAAACAATAGCAAGCAAGATCAAAACTGAAAGTCAGTTCCAAAAGGTTCATCTTGCCTGCCTTGCAAATGAAGAAATTAAACAAGAAACACATTTTGGTAATTTTAGTAAGTAGCATTTTTTTAAAAAAATAAACAAGTTGCCCAAGGAATTTTTTTGCATCTCAAGGTCTAGGAAACAGTATTCAATAAACAGTAAAGAGAGCCTTGCTTGCTTGTTTTCTCTTCCTACCACCCCAACCGAATGCTATACTTCAGAGCAATATGAGAACTCATCAACACCCTGGCTATATTTCTGCATGTACTGTATGTTTAGTTTGACAACTTGGCAATGGACTCTTGGAAAAAGATCAGTTTCTGTCTTTGTCGGAAGCCTTTTCTGAAAAAGTTTGGAAAATAGGAGCTGATGAATATGATCTGTACAATTTCCAGAATCAGAGGCTATTAGCAACAATAATGAGGAGTTGCATAGGAGTTATCCCCAAGTATAACACAAGGGTGTCTATGTGTGTCAAAAAAGTAAAAACGGTTGCTGTGACTGCAAAAACAAACCCCCAAACTTTGTGTATGTGCACTGCTCATGTGACACACACAAATAAGGAGTGAGGCTTTGATCACATGGTCATGGCCATCAAGTTGAATTTTCTGATATCTCTCTCCCTCCATGGACAATGCTAACAGTAAGAAACAGGATGCTGCATGAGAAGAGTATTTGGTCTGGTCCATCATGGGTCACATCCCCCAAATCAAGCTCAAATACAGGGACTACATAGGTACAAGGGTGTCAGCAGGATGTGGTAAAAAAAGTCAAGATGGCAGCCATGAGAGTGTGATTGAAGCTCTGTCTGTTTTTGATGTACATCACAATTTTCGCTGGAAAGTTTGTATTTTTGGGGGCTGTTGGGCTGTTAGATCTTTGTAAAAAAATGCTGTTGGTGTAATGGTGAAATATTTAAATGCCCTGATATATTTTTAGGAGGGGTAAAAAATTAAGAATATTTAATTGGACTGCTAATGAGGTTAACATGATTTACAGGATTTTTGATTTCTAAGATTTAAAAAGTATTGAAAAGTTCTGGTAATATTTTATATTGTTTTTAAGCATAATTAGGGTTAAGATTGTTAATTATAAAGGTAGACAATTTATAAAAATTAAGAATATTTAATTGGATTGATAATGAGACTAATATGATTTTTTTTCTTTTCTTTTCTTATGGTTTGGATTAGGATTTATAGGGTTATAGATTTGTAAAACTTAAAGGATATTGATAAGATATAATAATGTTTTAAACTGTTTTTTAGATCTAATAGGGTTAAGATTGTTTATTATAAAGGCAGACAATTTATTTGTTTCTATAATTTGATGTCTATTGTGTAGACAGAAGTATATAGAATAGTAGTAGAAAGAGAAAAAAAATTAAATGGATTATTTTTTAAGAGGGAGGGAAGTTTGAAGTAGAAATTTAAATATATATATATATATATATATATGTATGTGTATGTGTATGTGTATGTGTATGTGTATGTGTATGTGTATGTGTATGTGTATGTGTATATGTATATGTATATGTATATGTATATGTATATGTATGCATATATATATATATATATATATATATATATATG